>CM062366.1:10609605-11809605 GCA_031216115.1 Senna siamea
TTGCTGAACTAGATAAGAACAAAATAATTAATGCCTTACATACATAGTGATAAAGAAAACACCTGTGGATTAAACAAGAGTTCAAGCCCAAATAACGCAAGCTATCTGGCAGTGTAATCCCACCTGCAAGTTAACATAATAACAATTAATCATAACCCATGCGGATACTGGTCCTGGATGCACTGAATAACTTGAAAGAAAATAGTAAAAACCTTGAACTTGAACTGAAGCACCTGTTTCTGGAGATTTGAGTACTGCAGTGAAGAAACACGAAGGGGATAAACCAAATCCATTTCCTATTGAAAACTCTTGAGTATGAGGCATCTATATCCCTCACGTCTCCCAGGACAAATATACAACACAGAAGCCATTGAAGAAACCTCGGCCTCTGAACAATGCTACATTTTTTCACTCATTAAGAAAACCAGAAAAAAATTCTACTGCCCTGAACCTTGAGAATCATCCTTAGAAGGAGGCTGCTGGTGCTGCTGATGTTGATGCTGATGTTGATGCTGATGCTGATGCTGCTGTTGTAAGTGCACTCTAGCTTGACCCATCTGCTGATAAATCTGGGTCAAGGCTTGTGGGTTCAAAATCCCTATGTGACCATCTTGAGACAACCCCAGCTCTAGACCAGGAATCTGCTGGTTAGTCCCACCCAAGATGGGTGTGAAACTCATAGGACCCATGTTGGAGGGTGTAGGTGCAGGTGCGGCAGGCAAGTCAAATGCAGGAAACCCAATTTTCTGGAGGTAATTTGAACTCTCAGTACCTAAAGTGGATGGAGGAGCAGATGGAGAAGAATTAGAGGAGGAGTGAAACCCAAATCCAGAGAGAGGAGGCCATAGACCAGTAGGAACATGATGGGGTCTCCCCAAATTCCCACCAACCATAGCCCAACTAGTCCTACTCCCACTGGACCCCCCCAATTCATCAATTTTTTGGTGCAATCCTAATCCTGTAGAGAGAGAGGTCCCCTCTTGAGACACAGAGCCCCCAGCGGCTGCTAGAGCTGATGCGGGTATAGTCCCACTCCCTGTGGCTGCAATTATTGACGGCTCAGCCTGCTGCAGAAGCCACTGTATGGTTTCCCCATCAGATTTGTGACCCAATTCTCTGGTCAACTGGAAGATTCTAGCGGCACATAGCGCAGGCATCCTTATTCTTCTGCCTCTTCCTTCCACCTTGGTGTGCCTGTCTTTGTTGGAGCTCCTCTTCGGCCCCAACTGCTTCTTGCTCGCTTCTTCCTTCTCTGCGATTGAAATCTGGAAATCCTTCACTTCTGCTGCTTTGTTGGTGTTGGTGTTGGTTTTGTTGGTGTTATTGTTGTTGTTCTCTCCCATCTTCGATTGTGCTTGGGGGAGACTCAACATGTTTGATGCCTGCTGCTTTGAGCCCTTGGGATCCATCAACAAGGCAGCGTGAGGAATTTTTAATTACAAATATTTGGGTCCTCTTTGATTGAAGTTGGAGAGACCTGAAAAGTCCTAAGCTTTCATGAGTTTTCACTGTTTTTGGCAAGGATTGAGGGACACAACCGTAAATAAAAATATTAAAATCCCAATGTGCCCATGTCAAAAAAAACAAATTCCCTGTTTTTTTTAAAAAAAAAACTCTAGGTACTCTCTTTCTCTCCCTTCCGTTCCCTTCACATGTCCTTTCTCACACCTCTCTCTCTCTCTCCCCTGAACTGGGTTTTGACCAGTCTGATGTGAAAGCAACTATAACGGCCTCTTTCACCACAACACCTTGGAGACTAACCACAGTACGGACACAGTTACCCATTTTCTACATTCCATGGCTTAATAAGTAATAGTAATATTAATAGCAAATAATAGTATCCACTTAGTCCCTTACTTCACAATCTCATCTCATGCATGCCGGCCATAACCATGATGATGGAATGAATGGCATCGCTTGCAAGGGACTCAAATGCCACGTGCCGGACTGTGAATGGGTAGTGGTGATACTTAACTTGGTTCGTGTAGGAAGTAGGAAAAGAAGATGTATTATGAAACAGAATCAAAGGAGAAATGTTAATAAAAAGGGTTGAGCAGAGAGAAAGCAGAGAGATGCAGAGGTTGGTGCGGGGGAGTGTGTGATTGTGATGCAGTTAAGTTTACAAATAAAGATGAGGCAATGACTTGTGTGTTCAGGAACAGTGTGAATGGTGGGGTCCCTTAACCCTAAGTACCAGAGCTCTTGTCTTCAATACATATAATAGAAATTATTAAAATATTTATATTTTATAAATATTTATAAAATTTACCTATTAATTTAAGTATAAACTCAAATATTAAAAAAATAAATTTAAGTTTTAAAAGAATAGTATTTTATTTAAATTTAAATTTATTTTATATAAATTATTTAAATATTATTTTTATATTATAAATATATATTTATTTTATTTTATTAAAAAAATATATAAATTATGTTATTTAAATAAAGTAAATAAAAAAATATATTTTAGTCCATATCATCAACTGCAGAAGAATGAGGTTCGAATTGATGAATAGCCCTGGGGCTTATTAATTAGGTTAAGGAAAATATGAGGCGACCCCATTGAGGAAAACATTCAGCATAATCTTCATCTCTTAGATTCCCTTTCCCTCTTATCTTTATTTTCTCTTACTAACTTTGCATTCTATTCCTCAGATCTTGTAACTACCGCTACCGATGCCCAAGGGCTTTATATTTTATAAATATTTATAAAATTTATTTATTAATCTAAGTTTGAATTTGAGTATTAAAAATGAATTTAAACTTAAAAAGAGTAATACTTTTTTTAAATCTAAACTTATTTTATAAAAATTATTTAAATATTATTGTTTATATTATAAGTATATATTTATTTTATTTTATAAAAAATATATAAATTATGTTATTTGTTTTAATTTAATTAATAAAATAATTTAAATTTAATATAAATTTATAAATTATTATATTTAATCATTTTGTAAGTATCAATTTTTTAAAATTTTATATTGATTATATATTTAAAATTTATATAATATAGTTAATATAATTTTTACTCTTTTTTTTAATAAATTTATATGTAGCTAAATTATAATTTTTTTTAAAAATTTATTTTAAATTTTTTAGATAAACAAGTCTAAGTCTAAGTATTCAAAAATTTTACGAGTTTAAAAATAGAGATATCTGCTCAAATTTGAGCCTGAATATAGGGTTTATAGTATCATAATCATACCTAGACTTAATCATGGGCTTCAAATCCCACTATATAAGCCCAGCCTATCAAATAGTAAATTCGAGTCAAAAATTAAGTGTTTAAATTCGAAAACCCATTTCTAGAAAAATTGATAAAAATACAGGGGGAGCTCGAGTTTTTTTTTAACTTAGCCTATAATTCCAAATTGTTTTATATTTTTATTATATTATCTTATATATTATTTATTATTCTTCTATCTGTTATTAATAATTTTATTAGTGAATTTATTCCTTCTTGAAAATATACTTTTATTAATAATTATACTCATGTTATATATATTTCTGTTACTTCATTTTTAAATGATAATTTATTTATTTTTGATTCTATCAATGTTTTGTTTATTAAAAGTATTCTTAATACTCCTTCTATTACTGTGGATTCTATAAGATTTTTTTTTAATATTACATATGATGATTTTTTTTCTGTTTTAAATATTTTATTAACTTTAGTTATAAAATTTTCTTTTCTTAATTCTTCAGCTCTTAAATCTAAATGTATATTTTTTATTTTATTATATTATTTTTGGTAAAATGTTATTCTTCTTTTTGTTATTTCTAATGATGAGTTTCTATATTCTTAATACGTTGTATAAGGGTCTTCATTTTCTTCTACTTCATTATTTTTTTCTTGTTGTTCTTCTATAGCTTTTATCATATTAATTTAATAATTTTCTTCTATTGAATCTTCAGATTCATTTTTATTAAATTCTTCGCTTAACATTTTTATCTTATATATTTCTACGTCTGAGTCTTTTATTTCATCATATTCATTCTAAAGATTCTAAGTTATATTCATATGCTTGTTCTAAAATATTTATAATTTTCTTGGTTTTTGATTTTTTACAATTTTTAGATATATATCCTAATTCTCCAAAATTATCAACATACTTAACCTCTAATATTATTACAAATACATTTTTTCACAGGATCATAGTTTTTTTTTTTAAAAAAATAACACTACTCCTTAATTTTTATAATAGTTTAATTACAATTTATAGCTTCTTTATTATTCTTGATTCTTGATGATTGATAATGAAAGTAAAATATAAGAAAAAGGAAAGTATTTGTAATTTTCATGGGAAAATGTATAATTATCCTAATTAACTTTCATATATTAAAGTGTACAAATGATTATATATAGTAATTCAGTCCCAATTGTTTTTTTTTTAAAAGTAAAACTTCTTAATTTTATTCATGAAGAATACTCTCTTTTCAATTTAATTATTTAAATACAAATTTTCTTAATTTAATTTCTTTATTATTTGTTTTAGCAAAAATTACATTTTTTTAAATATTATTTATAAGGATTTTTTTATTAAAAAATATTTGAAAGATTAAAATAGAAAAAAAATATTTTTGTATGATTAAATTTAAAAAAATTAGAATAAATATTTAATTTTTTTAAAAGATTAAATTAAAAAAATTAAAAAAAATTATTAATTTACTAAAATGAGTATCTTGTAACATAGTAATCTCAAAATAAAATATTATCTTACGCATCCTACATTCTACCGACATTCTTACATTTATTGCATAATCTAAAAGTAACGGGGACAAAGAAAGTTTTATGTCCATATATAATAGATTTGAATAGTTTAAAGTGAGAAAGTGATGAAGATGTAAAGTAGAGCGAGAAAAAAGAATAGAAAAAAAAAATATAGAGATATATTAAGGACTCATATTATAAGGATTAGATTATTTTTTTTTATATTTCATCACTTTATTATTTTTTTGTTTTTTAAATTTAAATTTAAATTTAATAGATTAATTAATAAATTATATATTGACGTGAATAATATTATTTTTATTAGAAATATGATACAAATTTAAATTTTAAGAAAATATATTTATTAAAAATATCTTACTTTAACACTTTATACTTAATAGAAATTAATTTTAAATTTAATATAGCTTGAATATTTTGAATTTTAAAAAAGAAAATTCAATGGATTAATTTTCTTAGATTGTAGGAAGCCTTCTAGAAAGCTTTTGTTATTGTGAATATATATATATATTAAAATTTTAGCATAAAAGTAATTATTATATTTTAAAATAATAAATTAAATGATAAAAATTTATTTTATTTTTTATTATAATTTTTTATTATCTTTACTTTTTCATTCTCATATTTTCTCATTCTGTCACAATATGTATTTTATATTAATATATAATTTTAAATATTAATAATTATTATATATATATATATATTTATAGACACACACACACGAAGAGAGCGATAGAGAATGAGATGACTAGGTGAGGAAGCTACGACAGCTGCACACTTGTCATGCATAATTAAATAATAAGTACCTACATTGAGCTTTGAAAGCGATATTTCATCGTCTCTTTATGCATAAATATATATTTAATATATTAACAATATAATTATTCATAATAGTACATGAATTATTGGTGCATAGTATACAATATGCATACTTTAGATGATTTGTACCATACACCACTGAAGGGGTCAGATTAGCGATATATTTCCTCAAATTCTAATGTTTAACAAAGCATTTTAAGTCTTTAAATTTTACATTTATTTATAATTTTATCTTTAAAATTTATTTATTATCAATTGTATTTTTAAAGTTTTAAATTACAATCAATTTTATCCTATAACTTAACGTCATTTAAATTATTAGCAAAAATAATTGACGTGACATTTAATGTAACAACTTAATTTAAATTTATTTAAAGAATTGAGATAAAATATTTAAAAACCTTGAAATATTAGTGAGAGATGATTAAGAAAAATTTTCTAAGCTTTTAGCTAAAATTTAAAAATTTTTTAGAATTAAATTATATCTGATAGCAAAATTTTTATCTGCCTTGAGAAACTTTGCAGATAATTTTGAAAGGTTTGTGATAGTTTAAAAATTTTCGAATCCCTTTCATATCATCCTAAATTCTTGCCTAAATCGAAAAACGCATCCAAAATTTATCTGGAGCGAAGTAAGAAAAGACTAAAATACCCTTAGAAATATTAAAATCCATATTTTCCTCATTTTACACTTCATTCTTTTCCCTCCCCGTGCAATTCTCTCTCCTTTCCCTCTCTCTTCTGCTTTCTTTTCCTCAAATTTTCCCACCACTGTTCAGCCACCAAACGGCCACCGCACAGTCGTTCTTCGCCGCTGAAAGGTGCAGTAGCTCTGCTTGACATCGCAACACGCTGCTTGCAGCTCGCCGGACCACCACAGCCGTTGACAATGATGTTTTTCTCCTTCGTCGCGATTTCGAAGCAATTCTTCGATCCAGCCGTTCCGAAGTCGTTCAACCACCGATGATTGGTGCTTGAGCTGCCCAGCAACACCCCGAGCTGCCGGTGACCTCAGCCGCCGCTGTCATCACCGCTAGTCGGCGAAAAAAGCTAAGGAAGGTGCAGGGACTAAACTGTAAATTTTTAAAATCTTCGGTATACACTGAAAAACTTTGAATTAATCGCTTTTTCTATAATTTCTAACTTTTATAATGCCATTAGGGATGAAATGAAAGGTTAGATTAGAGAAGAATGATGAAAATCATAAATTTGTAAATAGAGATTAAACTGCAGAGTTTAGAATGAAGTGAAATTGCAAGATTTGATGCATCTCTGTAATCCTTAACTTAATTGGGACTCTTGTGAATATATGGAATTGGAAAATGGAAGGAAATTGTTAGAAAAGTTTCAATTTCAAGTTTAGGGACTAAACTGAAAAGACTGATATAACCTATTTAAGCAGCGTAAACCATGTACATTTTGAACTTTTGAGTGAATTAAGTTTATTTAGCCTCCTAGAAGCATCATAGAGTGAATTGGATAATTTTATGGCTAAAAATCAACTTCTGGATAAATGAGGGACTAAAGTGCAAACTTATTATTTTTAGGCATTGAAAATAAGTTTTAATTCTGAAAATTGGTTATAAAAATGTACAGAGGTAGCTTGAAGAATTTTTCTAAGGAAAAGAAGGAGAATCTTTAAGTTAAGTGAAGGAAATCCCGATTAAGGTAGAGTAATTTACACTCCCTTTTATTTTGATGAATGTTTACTGTGAATTGATTGCTGCGATTAGGTTTGCGAACATGTACTAGGAAATGTGTGCTGATTAGTTGAGTATAAGAAAAGACCTGCATGTGTTTGAAATGTATTTGAAAATTCTTTGCTGCTAGTTTTGATTGGACTATTAGAATTGTATGTTTATAGTGCAAACGAAATTTGGGATGGATATTTGATAACTGGTATGGGACGGTTGTCAAATATTTCATATTCAGACTTACTTCTGAACTATTATTATTTAAACACTAAAATGATCTATATATGTTAGGGTTTACTCGTTAAACTAATAAACCCTTATGAAAGACTATAAGGAGTAAAGGAGAAGAGTCTATACAAAAGAATGGATTGGTTTAAGAGTAAAGCCCTACGATCTTAAGTATTAGTCACCTATATGTATACGTTGCCTTATAGTTAGCAAAGAGAAATGAGACCTATTTGTAATGTGCACATGATGGGGATGCCCCATATTGATATTAGGTTCTCAGTCACAAGGAGGATGGTCCTGTGACAATCACGGGAGGACAGTCCCCGTGATAGCAACAATCTCAGTTACATAGAGGACGATCTTGTGACAATCACTAGTAGGACGGTCCCCGTGATTTTAAAATGAGGTTGAAAAACAGCAGGCAATGAATTGTGAATTTATTTATATGATTTTATGCATATATGTACAGATGAATGAAATTGTTGTAGTAACATAGTAGCGTTATGCAGTGGATATGAAAATTTGGCTGCAGGCATTTGAAAAATGATGGTTTTTCATAAATACTTATACTCTTTGATTGAGTGAATAATTTTTTATTTATAATTTCTGAATAGCCACTATGTTTCCCATGTTTATTGACTTTTGATAAATAAAGCTTCAATTCACATGTTTTATTAAACAAATGAGTTTAAAGAGAGATTTTCTATACCCGGATGGGAGTATAGCTGAACACTCAGTTGTTTTGAATAAAATTATCTGTATATTACTCTACTAGGATTCAATTCTCATTAAGTTGTGTGTTCAGGCAATCAAGGGCGTGATGGCGCCAGGAATTAGCCTGAAATTGGATATGTTTACTACAGAAAGACTGAGAAGCTATGACGTAGCTTATAGTATAAATTATAAATGGCTTAATGGCCTAAATATGATATTTATTAATCATTGAATTTGTATTTGGAGATATTATGTGTTAGTTTGGTAAATGACTAAGTTATATCTTGTAATTAGTATCTCAAATGTAATGTATGAATGACAATTTAGATGTATATTCCAGAGAATGTCGATGGCTGTACTGTTTGATGATTTAAGGTATTAGATTAGCTGCGCAGGTATGGGGTTGAGTAAAATCTGAATAGGGATGACTATTTGGGTTACACTCAACCAGTAATGGCCCCAAACGATGTTTATTTTGAAAGCAAAATTTTTCATAGAATTTCACGCTTCCTAAATTATATGCTATGGTAAGGGGGTTGTTACAATTTGGTATTAGAGCTCGGTTTTGATAAATTGTGAGAAATGTGAGATTGATTTAGGTTGATGATTGAATTGCAGCTTTAGGAATCCCTGATTCTGAAATCTTAAACTCTAGAATATATAGGCTTTAAATTTGACATTTGAGATATTAAGGATAAACTTGCTGCCATGATTTTATTGATGTTGCTTAAGGTCTATTTGATTCTTTTGTATCAGAAAGCCATGGAAAATACAGGAAGTGGTGATACTAAGAGATCAAGAGGAAGGAATAACAGAGATGAAGAAATGAGGGAAATGATAGATTCCTTTAGAATGATGGCTAAGGCAGTGCGAGATCAGGCTACCACCAATGCCAACCTCATGAGAGAAAACCAAGGAAGGCCTAATCCTGGACATAGTTATGGGACTAATGAACAGGGTGACTATTACATATACCAATGTTGGTTGGAGTTTTAGAAAGCAAGACCATCGGCATTCAAGGGTACATATGAACCTATGGTAGTTAAAGGATGGGTGAAATAATTAGAGAAGATTTTTCAACTACTTCATAGCACAGATGAGCAGAAAGTCACCTACGCCACTTATATGTCAAAGGATGAAGCAGAAAACTGGTGGAGTGGTGCAAGGCCACTAATGGAAAGCAGAGGCATTCCACTGACATAGGAAACATTAAAACAAGCCTTTCTAGAGAAGTATTTCCCTGAAAATTTCAAACAGGCTAAGGAAAAAAAGTTTCTACAACTTAAGCAGAGGGGCAAACCATTCGAGGAGTATCTAGCTCAATTTGAAGAGTTAGCCAAGTATTCCACATATCTAAGGCTGTATCCAGATGAGGTTTGGAAGTCTAGACAGTTAGAGGTAGGCCTTGATTGGCAAATGAAGAACCAGATAGCCCCAATGGAGATTTGAGATTTTGTAGTTTTGGTAAACAAGTGCAGGATTCTGAGTTCTACTTTAGAGGAGAGGCAGTATATGAATCAGAGGTTTGCTGTTCGACAGAAACAGCCTGCCAAGAACTTAAATGTTAAAGGCAAAGGAGGAAACTTTAAGCTACATCAAGGGTCATCCAGTGGTAATAGATGGCCGAAAATAGCTAACTGTCCCAGGTGTGGAAGTAGGCATGGAAATGAACCTTGCAGACACAGAGTGCCTGTGACTTGTTTCAAGTGCAGGAAGATAGGGCACTTTGCGAGATTCTTCCCATTTGATGGAAGTCAACAAGGTCCTAGTGGATTAGGAGGGCCAAGACCACAAGCCCTAAGGAGAGTTTTTACCTTAGATGAGGCGAACGTTGAGGAATCACCAGGACTGATTCAAGGTAGAGGTAAAATTTATGATTTTCCTATAATAGTATTGTTTGATTTGGGTGCTACACACTCTTTTATAGCTAATACATGTGTGAAAAAATTTGATTTACCTTTTCAAGGTATGCCTTTTGATTTGTGCATTTCCACTCCTTTGGGAAAATCAACTGTTTCTACCCAAATCTATTTGGATTGTCCCATATTTATTGATGACCACTTGTTTATTGTTGATTTGGTATGCTTGTCTTTGACTGGGATTGATGTGATACTAGGAATGGATTGGTTGTCTAAGAATAGGATTGTGTTAAATTATTTTGAAAAAAAGGTTGTTTATTTGGATGCCTTGCCTGCAGATAAGGGTGATCTACTTAGTGAAGTCAATGAAATTTTTTTGAATTGTTCCTAGGGAGAACTCTAAGAGAGGATTAGCTCCATTCCTATAGTAAGGGATTTTCCTGCAATGTTTCCCTCAGAGATAGAGAGGTTACCCCCATATAAGGAAATTGAATTCACCATTGACTTAGTGCCAGGCACTGGACCAATTTCAATCTTGCCCTATAGGATGACACCCATAGAATTGAGGGAATTGAAAGTCCAGATAGAGGACCTATTAAAGAAGGGGTTTATCAGACCCAATGTGTCACCTTGGGGAGCTCCTGTCCTATTTGTGAAAAAGAAAGATGGGAGCATGAGATTATGTATAGATTAGCGTCAGTTGAATAAAGTGACCATTAAGAACAAATACCCCTACTCAAAATAGATGATTTTTTTGACCAATTACAGGGAGCAACTGTGTTCTCCAAGATAGATCTGAGGTTAAGATACCACCAGATTAGGGTTAGAGAGGAGGATATTCCTAAGACAGCTTTTAGTACCCGATATGGCCACTGTGAGTTTTTAGTGATGCCATTCGGCTTGACCAATGCCTCAGCGATATTTATGGACTACATGAACATGATTTTTCGACTTTACTTAGATTAATTGTGGTGGTATTCATTCTGATCTATTCTAGGACTCCCGTAGAGCATGCATAAGATCTTGGAATGGTGTTGCAGATATTGGAAGAGAAGTAGTTGTATGCGAAATTTGAGAAATGTGAATTCTGGTTAGAGGAGGTCAAGTTCTTAGGTCATATAGTGAGTGTAGCAGGGATTTTGGTGAATCCTAAAAAGATTAAGGCTGTGCTAAGTTAGAACCGGCTAAGCACAGTTACTGAGATTAGAAGCTTTTTGGGTTTGGCAGGCTATTATCAAAAATTCATACAAGGATTTTCTCATATCGCTTAACCATTAACCCGGTTAACTAAGAAAGGTGTAGAGTTTAAATGGAGCGAGAGATGTGAGAGGAGTTTTCAAACTCTTAAAGAAAAATTGACTACCACTCCAGTGTTAGTTATACTAGACCTTACAGAACCATTTGAGGTTTATACTAACGCATCAAAGAAAGGTTTATGATGTGTGTTAATACAAGATGAGAAGGTAGTAGCTTATGCATCTAGGCAATTAAAGCCTACATAGGAAAACTATCCCACCCATGATTTAGAGTTAGCTGTCGTAATATTTGCTTTAAAGATTTAGAGACACTATTTATACGAGGCAAGATTTGATGTTTATAGTGATCATAAAAGCCTTAGGTATCTATTTGATCAGGGATAATTGAACAGGAGGTAGAGAAGGTGGGTAGAATATTTGAAAGACTTTAATTTTGAGTTGAAATATCATGCAAGGAAAGCAAATGTTGTAATTGATGCACTGAGTAAGAAACCCCTACAGGTGGCTTGTCTGATGATAGATGAGATGAGATTACTTGAGGACTTTAGGGATCTGAGTCTCAATGTGATCTCACTGCCAAATAGGTTAGCCATGAGTGATTTTCAGATAAGCTGTGATTTGAGGGAACAGATAAGACGAGCCCAATTAGAGGATGAATCTTTAAAGATTTATTTGAATCAACCTGATTTTAGGTTAACTAATGATGAGGTCTTATTGTTTAGGAACAAGGTAGTAATCCTGAACCATCAAGGACTTAGAGAGAAACTGTTAGAAGAGGCTCATCGTAGCCACTATACCATCCACCATGGTATTTCTAAGATGTATTAGGAGTTAAAGAGAAACTTCTAGTGGCCGGTTATGAGGAGAGATGTTACAAATTATGTGAATGTACGTCTTACTTGTCAACAAGTAAAGATAGAGCACCAGAACCCTGCGGGTTTATTAAGGCCATTGGAAATACCAGAAAGGAAATGAGATCAGATAACCATGAATTTTGTAGTGGGATTGCCTAGGACACCTGCTGGTTATGATTCCGTTTGGGTGATAGTGGATAGATTTACCAAGTCTGCTCACTTCTTGCCAATTAGGATTAACTATTCCTTAAAAAAGTTAGCCTAGATTCACCTTAAGGAAATAATGAGGTTACATGGGTTATCGTCTAGTATAGTGTCTGACCGAGACCCTAGATTCACCTCTAGATTTTGGCAATCCTTACAAATAGCATTAGGGAACCAACTGAGGTTTAGCACCGCATACCATCCTCAGACCGATGGTCAATCTGAGAGGACAATAAAAACCTTGGAGGATATGTTAAGAGCATGTGTGCTAGAACAGAAAGGAAGTTGGGACAGGTACTTACCTTTGATAGAGTTTACTTATAACAATAGTTATCACTCTACAATAGGTATGGCACCGTATGATGCTTTGTATGGATGAAGCTATAAATCACCCTTAAGTTGGGTAGATATAGAAGAGAGCACATTTTTGGGACCCGATATAGTTTAGGATACTACTGAACAGATAAAGATAATTCGAGAGAAAATGAAGGTTGCCCAACAGAGACAGAAAAGTTATGCTAATAAAAGGAGGAGACCTCTAAAGTTCAATGAAGGGAATCATGTGTTTTTGAGAGTATCCTCTATCACGGGCATAGGCAGACAAATGAAGACTAAAAATTTAAGTCCTAGATTCTTATGGCCATTCTAGATACTAAAGAGAGTCGGCCAAGTCACCTATCAGATCACCGTACCTACTTATCTGTCTAACTTGCATAATGTTTTTCATGTTTCCCAACTCAAAAAGTATGTTCTGGATCCCACTCATGTATTGGGGAATCAACCTATATTATTAAAGAAAAATTTAACTTATGATTCTACCCCTGTCAGGATCCTTGATTTCTAGACTAAGTAACTCTGAAATAAAGTAATCCCTTTGGTTAAGGTTCTTTGGCAGGATAAAGTGAGCCAGAATGTGACTTGGGAGAAGGAAAATGAGATGAGGCAACGATATTCAGAGTTATTCACAAGTATGAATTTTGGGGATAAATTTTTTTTAAGGGAGAGAGAATGTAATAACCCAATTTAAATTTATTTAAAGAATTAGGATAAAATATTTGGAAACCTTAAAATATTAGTGGGAGGCGATTAAGGAAATTTTTCTAAGCTTTTAGCTAAAATTTGAGAATTTTTCAGAATTAAATTATATCTGATAGCGGGATTTTTATCTACCTTGAGAAACTTTGCAGATAATTTTGAGAGGCTTGTGATAGTTTAAAAATTTTTGAATCCCTTCTATATCATTTTAAATTCTTGCCTAAATAAGAAAATGCATATGAAATTTATCTAGGGCGAAGTGAGAAAAGACCAAAATGCCTTTAGAAATATTAAAATTCATATTTTCCTCAATTTACACTTCATTCTTCTCCCTCCCCATGCAATTCTCTCTCTTTTCCCTCTCTCTCACGCTTTCCTTTCCTCAAAGCAGCCCACCGCCACCCGCCACCGCCGGAAGGTATAGCAGCTCTGCCTGATATAACACCCCCAATTTCAAAGCCATATTTAAAATATTATTTATTGAAAAATCCTTCACTTAAGAAACTGGCGTGTTATATACACTTCTATCCTTTATTTCTTACCTGAGTTCTTTAAATATCCATTTATAGTATACATTTCATTAGGTTCGAATCCTTACTCAGGTATCATATCAATTATCAATACAGCGGAAGTCTAATAATCATACGCCATAATCCATAAAAATTCAGGATAAATTTAAACTTTTTCCTTTACATACATTTACATCCAGTTCAACGTGACAACGTTGTTACATATACTGTAGGATATATGTAGTTTTCTTGCTTTCATATGGTAAGGAGGCAACAAACCTGCCACTCATACCCTTTTTAACTATTTTTCATAAACCTGATATGTATGCCTTACATATCCATATACTTATATGTATTTCTAGCATAATATATATCATTCCATTTCTTGGGATGGGTAGCTAATCCCTTCTGTCTTGTAGTACCATAATGGTCCTAGTCATCTGATACATACCAGAAAATAATGAGAAAATAATTTCTCAGTAGCTACGCATTCCACATTTCATTTCTGAGCTATGGTATGTACCACCGTATGGGTACGGAAAACAATTTACATTCCTTATTCTTAAATTCCATCATTTCTAGGAAATGCTATAAATAAACCAATCAGCTGTATAGGATGAAGTTTATGAGGTATATCAATAATATATCACTTATAAAATAAAAACAGTATCAATTTCAGTCACAATCATAGTTCACCATATACCGTTTAGTACCATAATCAGGAAAGTACATTCATTAAATTTCCATTCAGCCATAGATAATTTAGGAGAAACAACATTTACCATTCATGGAAAACTGCATTATTTATAAGGAAAATAAACATTCACATTTGGCTAAAAGCCATATTTTCAATTCAGAGACACAAGAGTATCGGAGTATAAATTACTCCACATACTACAAATAAGTGCATGAATGAGATAGCCGCTCTATCAAGTGTGTGACAATTACGCTTTGGTACATCTGAGGCGGGCCTCAGTGGATCCGAGTACCCATTCACATTCAGTGATCATGTCATAAAGACAGATCTAAGTGGGAATTTCTCCCAGGGTTCAGTCAAACTAAGCTCATGGAATCACCGGTTATTCACACAGATCATCTTCTCCTGCTTTATGGGCGGTTCATGATGCCATAGATCACCACAACCTACATTATGGATCATTTCCCAGTATGCTATTTCCTATATATGTCAACTAGGATGATTAGGCTTAATCCCATAATTTTGCCAAATTCTAAGTAAATGTCCCCTGTTCAATTGGCCATCTAGGTTACACTAACTTAGAATTCACAATCATCACAGCGTCTTTGAAATTCTTTCATTCCGAGCGGATGTTTCACCATCCAAATTTATGATACAACCGTGGAATGTCCAACGGCCGTCCCATACCGACAATTGGTCACTCGGTTATAAGCCTATCTATCCTAGAACATATATTGGAATTACTTCCTCTATGTTTCTCTTTATTGAACATTCAAATATTTTCCTTCCATTCAATGTTTTCCAATACCATGCTATGTTTTTCCTTATCTATGTCATAAATCAATCCTTTTCTTTCCTCATTCATGATGATACTATCATTCTCACTTTCTAAAAAGAAAACCTTTAAATCTCAATAACAATTCCATTCTTGAATTTGTATAAAAAGGAAGGTTCATTCTTGGTCAAGAGAAATCCTTAAGAAATTTAAGATTTTCATACCTAACAATTTCTATTTGTCACTCTTGCCATATAATAAGCAAAATAAATTTACTTTTCCTTCCCATTTACACTAAATTCCCTTTTTCACATTTTATTGCATTTAAAGGGTTTCAAAGTTGAACCTTTTCCATTTCCTACTTATTATTCCATTTTCCCTCTTTCTCACCTAATTATACATACCCAAGGTGTGTATAATCATTGTCTCCCCACACTTAAACATGCACACAAATTGCTAGAATTGCCAAGATTGCACAAAATATTCATTAAAATTTAATTGCAACGTCATATTATTTCCTTTGTATACTTTGACCAATTTCATTACATTTTTGTACAAGATTTTCCATAAATATTTCTATGTCCTAAAATTGGTCAAGTAGGCTACATGAAATTTAATGGGATCATTTTGCATAAAAATAATTGCCAATTAATCTTGTTTCAACCAAGACACACACATAGAAATTTTAGCACACTTTCTTCACCAAAAACATGTATACTCTTGGTCAAGGTGGGATTTTTAGGCAAAATTGGGCATTTCAACCAATTGACAATTATTCTACCCTCCATTGGCCATAACTTGAATTACCAATAAGCTAATTTAAAATTTTTCAAACAATTTTCAAAATATCATTTTGCTAGCCATGGCCTAAAGAGGCATTTTGTGCAAAAATCATCATTTTTCATATAATCATTTCTTTAATCCCATTTTCATCATCTATAAACCATCAATCACCATCTATCCATAACAATCAAGGCAAAACAAACAATTTGGCATGACATTCATGAATTTGGGGTTTTAGGGCAAATGAAACAAAATTGGGAAATGAACATAAACACTTTCATAATTGAAATTAACCATCACAAACAACTCCATACTACTTTCTAAGCATTAATCCATAGAAATTTTGAGAATTTAAGAATGTAAACTTAAAAATATCACTATTCATGTACTGTTCATTCAGCCATGAAAATCTCAAAAGCTTGGAAAAATCCATTAAAACATGAAATAAGTGATGAAAGAATGCTAAGCTACCTTGATTTGCAATTTTGGTGGATAAACCTTGAAGTTTCCTTGCTTTTTCTCCCTTTTCTCCCTTATGAAGCCTATGTTATTTCTCCCTTCCA
Organism: Senna siamea; assembly: GCA_031216115.1. Classification (NCBI taxonomy): domain Eukaryota; kingdom Viridiplantae; phylum Streptophyta; class Magnoliopsida; order Fabales; family Fabaceae; genus Senna; species Senna siamea. Next base: position 10,626,328 of record CM062366.1, read on the forward strand.
AAAACCTTCACGTCGTCTTTGCTAAGGAGGAGAAGAAGAAGTAGTGTAACTTATTTAAATTGGCTAATATGACCATTTTGCCCTTGGTGGCAAAATGACCAAAATACCCTTCACTTTTTCCTTCTTAAAACCTTGACATGTAAGGGTATTTTAGAAATTTTAAAGTGTTTCTTTAGGTAAAATTTCCCTTATGTCCTTGTGATGAAATTACCTTTTTACCCTTGGTGTCAAAATTACCATTTTGCCCTTCATGGTAAAATGACCATTTTACCCCTCTTAAGTGCCGGACCAATTTTTTTTTTTGAAAAATTTTGGAAAAATATTCTAGAGGCAAAATCATAATTTTCCAGATAAAAATTAGCCATTTTATCTGATAAATAAATATTTTATTCTTATTTTCAGATAAAATTTTGACCGTTTTGCCCTTAAATATTTTTCTGGTAGCATTCATGACATTGGCACCATTTTCAAACCTCATAACTGTGTGACATAAATGTACCTCAATTTGTGTGCTTACTATCAGGATATTTTGTGAAACAAATTTCCTTTCATTTTAGTCCCTAATCATTTCCTTTCAGTTTAGTCCTTACTTTGTTTAAGGTAATACAAAATAATTTTTGGACTATTTTCAATGCATAAAAATATTTAGTCTAGGATTCTAAGACATACCTGATATCATAGAATTGAGGATATTACAATTCTCCCCTCCTTAAAAAATTTCGTCCTCGAAATTTGCTATATCATCAATTGAATAGTTCAGGAAAATTATTTTGCATGTCCTCCTCTTTCTCCCATGTGGCCTCTTGCCGTGACAACGAATCCCATAACACTTTTACCAAAGGTATGGTCTTATTTCTCAAGTGTTTGACATCAGTACCAATGATTTGTATAGGTTTAGGTTGATAAGTTAAGTTTTCTTTTAACTGTATCATACTGGCGTCAAGAATATGGGATGGGTCGAAAATATATTTTCGGAGTTGTGACACATGGAATACATCATGTAAATTTGACAAGGAAGGTGGTAAAGCTATCTGATAGGCTGATGGACCAACTTTATTTAAAATTTGAAAAGGTCCAATGTACCTTGGACTCAACTTTCTGGATTTAATAGCTCTACCTATACCAGTTGGGGATACTTTTAAAAATACATGGTTTCCTTCGTCAAATTCCAATGGTCTCCTTCTTTTATCGGCATAACTTTTCTGTCTATCCTGAGCCTTGGCCATTTTCTCCCTAATCATCTTGATTTGGTCAGTGGTCTGTTGTACCAATTCTGGCCCTAACATCTATCTTTCTCCTATTTCAAACCAGCAAACAGGTGATCTACATTTTCTGCCATACAAGGCCTCATAAGGTGCCATACCTATGCTGGAGTGATAACTATTATTATAGGAAAATTCTATCAAAGATAAATTCCTATCCCAGCTCCCCTTTTGCTCTAATGTACAGGCCCTAAGCATGTCCTCTAGAGTTTGAATGGTTCTTTCAGTCTGCCCATCAGTCTGAGGGTGATAAGCAGTACTGAAACTTAATTTAGTTCCAAAGGCTTCTTGTAACGCCTTCCAAAATCTAGAAGTGAACCTAGGGTCTCTATCTGAAACTATACTAGTAGGAATACCATGAAGTCTCACAATTTCTTGTATATATATCTGAGCTAATTTATCTAATGAGTAATTGATTTTGATTGGCAAGAAATGCGCAGATTTTGTTAATTTGTCTACTATAACCCAAATGGTGTCATTTCCTGATTGAGTTTTAGGTAAACCTACTACAAAGTCCATTGAAATCTTATCCCATTTCCATTCTGGGACTTCTAGAGGTTGTAATAGTCCTGCAGGTTTCTGATGTTCTATCTTTACCTGCTGACATATGAGACATCTAGCAACATACTCGGCTGTTTGCCTTTTCATACCAGGCCACCAAAAATTTTCTTTCAAATCTTGGTACATTTTTGTGGCTCCTGGATGAATTGTATAATTGCTCTTGTGTGCTTCTTCTAATATCACCTCTCTCAATCCTCCAGATTTAGGAATGTACAATCTATCATGGTAGGTCATTACCCCATCAACTTCTTTCTTAAATTCCTTAAGATCTTTCAGTGATTTAAGATATTCATCTTCTTTCTGGGCTTCCAATATCTGAGTTCTGAAAGTATTTTCAATTGTTAACTCACTCAGACAAATTTTATCTGGCAACACTATAGTGAACAAATTTAAGTTTCTAAACTTCTCTATCGTGCTCATTTCATTAACCATCATCTTAGCCATGTGTAGAGATTTTCTACTTAATGCATCTGCCACTACATTTGCCTTTCCAGGATGATATTTCAACTCAAAGTCATAATCTTTCAAAAATTCCATCCACCTTCTTTGCCTCATGTTCAACTCTTTCTGATCAAAAAGGTACTTAAGACTTTTATGGTCACTAAATACCTCAAATCTAGACCCATACAAATAATGCCGCCATATCTTTAAAGCAAATACTACCGCGGCCAATTCTAAGTCATGGGTAGGGTAGTTCTCTTCATGAGGTCTTAGCTGTCTTGAGGCATAGGCTATCACTCTTCTCTCTTGCATTAAGACACAGCCTAAACCTTTCTTAGATGCATCACAATATATCTCAAAAGGCCCTAAAGGATCGTGATCCTTATCTTGGTGCAGTGGTCAATTTTTCTTTCAGGGTTTGAAAGCTATGTTCACATTTAGAATCCTATATAAATTGAACATTCTTCCTGGTCAACTTAGTTAAAGGTAAAGCTATCTGTGAAAATCCCTGAATAAACCTCCTGTAGTACCCTGCTAACCCAAGAAAACTACGAATCTCTGTTACTGTTGAGGGTTTCTCCCATTTCATCACTGCTTCAGTTTTACTAGGATCTACAGAAACTCCTTCTTTACTGATCACATGTCCCAAAAATTTTACTTCTTCTAACCAGAACTCACACTTTGACAATTTTGCATATAATCGTCTTTCTCTCAACACTTGTAATACCATCCTTAAATGTTGAGCATGCTCTTGTCTATTTTTGGAATACACAAGAATATCATCAATGAACACTACCACGAACTGATCTAGGTAGGGTCTAAAGATGCGATTCATATAATCCATGAAAATAGCTGGAGCATTAGTCAATCCAAATGGCATTACCAAAAATTCATAGTGTCCATATCTGGTTCGAAAAGCTGTCTTAGGGACATCCTCACTTCTCACTCTTATCTGGTGGTAACCTGACCTTAAGTCAATCTTAGAGAATATTGTGGCTCCTCTCAATTGATCTAACAGGTCATCTATCCTAGGAAGAGGATATTTATTCTTTATGGTTACTTTATTTAATTGTCTGTAATCTATACATAATCTTAGACTCCCATCCTTCTTTTTCACAAATAATACAGGTGCTCCCCACGGTGAAGAACTAGGCCTAATAAATTGTTTTTCCAACAAATCTTCTATCTGTACCTTCAATTCTTTCAGTTCTAATGGGGACATCCTATAAGGAGCTATAGAAATCGGTCCCATTCCAGGAATCAAGTCTATAGAAAATTCTATTTCTCTTTCAGGTGGGAGACAAGAAATCTCATCTGGAAATACATCAGAAAATTCACAAACAATTGGAAGACTAGAAATGTCATGCTGATTTTCAGTCTCTGAAGAACATAGGAAACACATCCTCTGATTATTTTCATCAATTTTTCCCTTTACTGGCATAGTGTCTATAAAAATCACAGTTCTAGTTGAACAATCCAAAATAACATTATTCATTGAAAGCCAATTCATACCAAGTATGACATCTAAATCTACTAAAGGCAAGCAGATAAGATCAATCATAAAAGGTTTACTTTCAATCATAACAGGACAATTCACACAAACCAAAGAGGTTAAGACTTTCTCTCCATTTGGGGTTGACACTGACAATTCATAAGGTAAAACAGTCATAGGCAAACTCAATTGGTCCACACATTTCAAAGAAATAAAGGAATGGGTAGCGCCAGAGTCATATAATACAGTTAAAACAACATCTTTGATTAAACAGTTACCTTTAATCAGACCATCGGACTGAGCCACCTCTTTTCCCTTTAAAGTGAAAACCCTGCCTCTGGTGGTAGGTCTAGGATTCTCTGTTGGCTTGTTTTGTGTAGGGCACTCCTTTGCAAAATGCCCTGGTTTGCCACACTTGAAACATATGTTTTGTCCTAACCAGCAAGGCTTATTTCCGTGATTCTTACCACATTTAGGACAATTTGCAAATATGGGCATGTTTATAGGTTTCTTTCCTTTCTGGCCCCTTGCAAACTTACTCCCTTTGTTTGGCACGAACCCCTGTGTCATTTTCCTTTTAAAAGACTGGGATCCTTGTTTTTCTTTATCCATCGCCGTCAATATCTCAGAAGATATATGACATTTATTCACTAAAGTAGCAAAATCCCTAATTTCTTGGGATGCAACAGCATTTCTCAGTTCTAGATTCAGACTTCCTTCAAAATGCATTGCTTTCCAGGTCTCATCAGGTTTCAGCTTAAGATAAGAGGAAAATTTGGAAAGCTCCTCAAATTTAGCCAAGTGGTGTTCAAAAGATGAGTTACCTTGCTTAATTTGCATAAACTCTATCTCTTTTGCATTTCTCAGGTTTTGGGGAAAGTACTTCTCCAGGAATACTTCCTTAAAAGATTCCCATGTAACTTGAATCTCTCTAGCTTCCATTAATTGTCTGGCTCCCTTCCACCAGTGCTCTGCCTCACCTTTTAGCATATAAATGGAATATGAAACTTTCTGTTCCTCTGTACTTTTAAGTACTGCAAAAATTTTCTCCAACTCACTTAGCCACTCTTCAGCTACCTTCGGATCATAACTTCCTCTAAATGAAGGAGGTTTTGCATTCTGAAACTCAGACCAGCCTCCATTTCCATGATTCCTTCCCTGTTCATTTCCTACATTTCCATGGATATTCTTCTCATTATTTTGTCTTACCACTTCAGCTGTGGCATCAGCTTGTCTATTAGTGGCGGCGACTTGTTCCCTCATAGCATCTGCCATTCCCATTAAAGTTTGCATCACATCAGTCATGTTTGCATCTCCGCTCTGACCTGGTACATTGCTTCTCCTTTTGGGTGCCATCACTATTCTACAAAACAAACATCATTGAGGTGATCAGTCTCAACAATATAATATTTAATAGAAAGTAAATGACATCCAACGGAGCTACTATCTTTCCAAACCTAATTCTCCATTCCTCAAGTCAAACACAATTACAAGTCACTAATCGCCTAGGTTCAGCCAGCTAACTTGAATCAGTCTATCCCCTGAGGAATCTACTCCTTTTCTACCTAGGAATCCGCTATGCTCTGATACCAACAAATATAACACCCCCAATTTCAAAGCCATATTTAAAATATTATTTATTGAAAAATCCTTCACTTAAGAAACTGGCGTGTTATATACACTTCTATCCTTTATTTCTTACCTGAGTTCTTTAAATATCCATTTATAGTATACATTTCATTAGGTTCGAATCCTTACTCAGGTATCATATCAATTATCAATACAGCGGAAGTCTAATAATCATACGCCATAATCCATAAAAATTCAGGATAAATTTAAACTTTTTCCTTTACATACATTTACATCCAGTTCAACGTGACAACGTTGTTACATATACTGTAGGATATATGTAGTTTTCTTGCTTTCATATGGTAAGGAGGCAACAAACACGCCACTCATACCCTTTTTAACTATTTTTCATAAACTCGATATGTATGCCTTACATATCCATATACTTATATGTATTTCTAGCATAATATATATCATTCCATTTCTTGGGATGGGTAGCTAATCCCTTCTGTCTTGTAGTACCATAATGGTCCTAGTCATCTGATACATACCAGAAAATAATGAGAAAATAATTTCTCTGTAGCTACGCATTCCACATTTCATTTCTGAGCTATGGTATGTACCACCGTATGGGTACGGAAAACAATTTACATTCCTTATTCTTAAATTCCATCATTTCTAGGAAATGCTATAAATAAACCAATCAGCTGTATAGGATGAAGTTTATGAGGTATATCAATAATATATCAGTTATAAAATAAAAACGGGATCAATTTCAGTCACAATCATAGTTCACCATATACCGCTTAGTACCATAATCGTGAAAGTTCATACATTAACTTTCGATTCACGCATAGATAATTTAGGAGAAACTCCATTTACCATTCATGGAAAACTGCATTATTTATAAGGAAAATAAACATTCACATTTGGCTAAAAGCCATATTTTCAATTCAGAGAGACACAAGAGTATCGGAAGTATAAATTACTCCACATACTACAGCGTGCATGAATGAGATAGCCGCTCTATCAAGTGTGTGACAATTCTGCCACTGGTACATCTGAGGCGTCCTCGGTGGATCCGAGTACCCATTCACATTCGGTGATCATGTCATAAAGACAGATCTAAGTGGGAATTTCTCCCAGGGTTCAGTCAAACTAAGCTCATGGAATCACTGTTATTCACACAGATCATCTTCTCCCCGCTTTATGGGCGGTTCATGATGCCATAGATCACCACAACCTACATTATGGATCATTTCCCAGTATGCTATTTCCTATATATGTCAACTAGGATGATTAGGCTTAATCCCATAATTTTGCCAAATTCTAAGTAAATGTCCCCTGTTCAATTGGCCATCTAGGTTACACTAACTTAGAATTCACAATCATCACAGCGTATTTGAAATTCTTTCATTCCGAGCGGATGTTTCACCATCCAAATTTATGATACAACCGTGGAATGTCCAACGGCCGTCCCATACCGACAATTGGTCACTCGGTTATAAGCCTATCTATCCTAGAACATATATTGGAATTACTTCCTCTATGTTTCTCTTTATTGAACATTCAAATATTTTCCTTCCATTCAATGTTTTCCAATACCATGCTATGTTTTTCCTTATCTATGTCATAAATCAATCCTTTTCTTTCCTCATTCATGATGATACTATCATTCTCACTTTCTAAAAAGAAAACCTTTAAATCTCAATAACAATTCCATTCTTGAATTTGTATAAAAAGGAAGGTTCATTCTTGGTCAAGAGAAATCCTTAAGAAATTTAAGATTTTCATACCTAACAATTTCTATTTGTCACTCTTGCCATATAATAAGCAAAATAAATTTACTTTTCCTTCCCATTTACACTAAATTCCCTTTTTCACATTTTATTGCATTTAAAGGGTTTCAAAGTTGAACCTTTTCCATTTCCTACTTATTATTCCATTTTCGCCCTTTCTCACCTAATTATACATACCCAAGGTGTGTATAATCATTGTCTCCCCACACTTAAACATGCACACAAATTGCTAGAATTGCCAAGATTGCACAAAATATTCATTAAAATTTAATTGCAACGTCATATTATTTCCTTTGTATACTTTGACCAATTTCATTACATTTTTGTACAAGATTTTCCATAAATATTTCTATGTCCTAAAATTGGTCAAGTAGGCTACATGAAATTTAATGGGATCATTTTGCATAAAAATAATTGCCAATTAATCTTGTTTCAACCAAGACACACACATAGAAATTTTAGCACACTTTCTTCACCAAAAACATGTATACTCTTGGTCAAGGTGGGATTTTTAGGCAAAATTGGGCATTTCAACCAATTGACAATTATTCTACCCTCCATTGGCCATAACTTGAATTACCAATAAGCTAATTTAAAATTTTTCAAACAATTTTCAAAATATCATTTTGCTAGCCATGGCCTAAAGAGGCATTTTGTGCAAAAATCATCATTTTTCATATAATCATTTCTTTAATCCCATTTTCATCATCTATAAACCATCAATCACCATCTATCCATAACAATCAAGGCAAAACAAACAATTTGGCATGACATTCATGAATTTGGGGTTTTAGGGCAAATGAAACAAAATTGGGAAATGAACATAAACACTTTCATAATTGAAATTAACCATCACAAACAACTCCATACTACTTTCTAAGCATTAATCCATAGAAATTTTGAGAATTTAAGAATGTAAACTTAAAAATATCACTATTCATGTACTGTTCATTCAGCCATGAAAATCTCAAAAGCTTGGAAAAATCCATTAAAACATGAAATAAGTGATGAAAGAATGCTAAGCTACCTTGATTTGCAATTTTTGGTGGATAAACCTTGAAGTTTCCTTGCTTTTTCTCCCTTTTCTCCCTTATGAAGCCTATGTTATTTCTCCTTCCAAAAACCTTCACGTCGTCTTTGCTAAGGAGGAGAAGAAGAAGTAGTGTAACTTATTTAAATTGGCTAATATGACCATTTTGCCCTTGGTGGCAAAATGACCAAAATACCCTTCACTTTTTCCTTCTTAAAACCTTGACATGTAAGGGTATTTTAGAAATTTTAAAGTGTTTCTTTAGGTAAAATTTCCCTTATGTCCTTGTGATGAAATTACCTTTTTACCCTTGGTGTCAAAATTACCATTTTGCCCTTCATGGTAAAATGACCATTTTACCCCTCTTAAGTGCCGGACCATTTTTTTTTTTTTTTTTTGAAAAATTTTGGAAAAATATTCTAGAGGCAAAATCATAATTTTTCAGATAAAAATTAGCCATTTTATCTGATAAATAAATATTTTATTCTTATTTTCAGATAAAATTTTGACCGTTTTGCCCCTAAATATTTTTCTGGTAGCATTCATGACATTGGCACCATTTTCAAACCTCATAACTGTGTGCCATAAATGTACCTCAATTTGTGTGCTTACTATCAGGATATTTTGTGAAACAAATTTCCTTTCATTTTAGTCCCTAATCATTTCCTTTCAGTTTAGTCCTTACTTTGTTTAAGGTAATACAAAATAATTTTTGGACTATTTTCAATGCATAAAAATATTTAGTCTAGGATTCTAAGACATACCTGATATCATAGAATTGAGGATATTACACCTGACACCGCAACACGCCGCCTGCAACTCGTCGGACCGCCACAGTCGCTGAAAACAGTGTTTTTCTCCTCTATTGCGATTTCAAAGCAAGTCTTCGATCCAGCCGTTCCGGCACCGTTCGACCACTGGTGATTGGTGCTTGAGCTGCTCAGCAACATCCCCGAGCTGTTGGTGACCTCAGCCGCCGCTGTCACCAGAAAAAGCTAAGGAAGGTGCAGGGACTAAACTGTAAATTTTCAAAATCTTTAGTATACACTGAAAAACTCTAAATTAATCACTTTTTATGCAATTTCTAGCTTTTATAATGCCATTAGGGATGAAATGAAAGGTTAGATTGAAGAAGAATGATGAAAATCATAAATTTGTAAATAGGGATTAAACTGTAAAGTTTGGAAAGTTTGGTATGAAGTGAAATTGCAAGATTTGATGCATCTCTGTAATCCTTAACTTAATTGGGACTCTTATGAATATATGTAATTGGAAAATGGAAGGAAATTGTTAGAAAAGTTTCAATTTCAAGTTTAGGGACTAAACTGAAAATACTAATATAACCTGTTTAAGCAGCGTAAACCATGTACATTCTGAACTTTTGAGTGAATTAAGTTTATTTAGCCTCCTAGAAGCATCTAGAGTGAATTGGATAATTTTATGGCTAAAAACCAACTTCGGGATAAATGAGGGACTAAAGTGCAAAGTTTTTATTTTTAGGCATTGAAAATAAGTTTTAATTTTGAAAGTTGGTTATAAAAATGTATAGAGGTAGCTTGAAGAATTTGTCCAAGGAAAAGAAGGAGAATCTTTAAGTTAAGTGAAGGAAATCTCGATTAATGTAGAGTAATTTACACTCCCCTTTATTTTGATGAAAGTTTACTGTGAATTGATTGTTGTGATTGTGTTTGCGAACATATACTGGGAAATGTGTGCTGATTAGTTGAGTATAAGAAAAGACCTGCATGTGTTTGAAATGTATTTGAAAATTCTTTGCTGCTAGTTTTGATTGGACTATTGGAATTGTATGTTTATAGTGTAGACGAAACCTAGGATAGATATTTGATAACTGGTATGGGACAGTTGTCAAATATTCTATATTTAGACTTACTTTTGAACTATTATTATTTGAACGCTGAAATGGTCTGTATATGTTAGGGTTTACTCGTTAAACCAATACACCCTTATGAAAGACTATAAGGAGTAAAAGAAGAGAGTCTATACAGGGGAATGGATTGGTTTAAGAGTAAAGCCATATGATCCTAAGTATTAGTCACCTATATGTATACGTTACCTTATAATTGGCATAGAGAAATGAGACCTATTTGTAATGTGCACATGATGGGGGATGCCCCGTATTGATATTAGGTTCTCAATCACAAGGAGGATGGTCCTGTGACAATCACCAGGAGGACGGTCCCCATGATAGCAACAATCTCAGTTACATGGAGGACGGTCCTGTGACAATCACCGGAAGGATGATCCCTGTGATTTTAAAATGAGATTGGAAAACAGCAGGCAATAAATTGTGAATTTATTTATATGATTTTATGCATATATGTACAGATGAATGAAATTGTTGCAGTAATGTAGTAGCGTTATGCAGTGGATATGAAAATTTGGCTGTAGGCATTTGAAAAATGATGGTTTTTCATAAATACTTATACTCTTTGATTGAGTGAATGATTTTTTATTTATAATTTCTGAATAGCCACTATGTTTCCCATGTTTATTGACTTTTGATAAATAAAGCTTCAATTCACATGTTTTATTAAAACAAATGAGTTTGGAGAGAGATTTTCTATACCCAGATGGGAGTATAGCTGAACACTCAGTTGTTTTGAATGAAATTATCTATATATTACTCTATTGGGATTCAAGTCTGATTAAGTTGTGTCTTTAGGAAATCAAGGGTGTGATGGCGCCAGGAATTAGCCTGAAATTGGCTATGTTTACTATACAAAGACTGAGAAGCTATGATGTAGCTTATAGTATAAATTATAAATGGCTTGATGGCCTAAATATGATGTTTATTAATCATTGAATTTGTATTTGGAGATATTTATGTATTAGTGTGGTAAATGATTAAGTTATATCCTATAATTAGTATCTCAAATGTAATGTATGAATGACAATTTAGATGTATATTCCAGAGTATGTCGATGGCTGTATTGTTTGATAATTTGAGGTATTAGATTAGCTGCGCAGGTATGGGGTTGAGTAAAATCTGAATAGGGATGGCTATTTGGGTTACACTCAACCAGTAATGGGCCCGAACGATGCTTATTTTGAAAGCAAATTTTTTCATAGCATTTGACGCTTCCTAAATTATATGCTATGGTAAGGGGGTCGTTACATTTGACGTATATATTTTTACTGATTTAATACTCTATTTGTATATTTATTATCAAATATATCTTCAAATATTATGAATACTATCAAATATATCTCCAAAATTTATGAATACTGTCAAATATATCTCTAACTACTTCAAACAATACATAATTTCTCAATAACTCAATCTATCAACATCATACTTCTCTCACCAATTTGTACAATTATTAGCATATATTACAGTTAGTTTTCTAAAGAATTTCTTTTCATGGTGAACTTCAACAATAAACAAGTTCATATAAGACTACATACAACATATGTGAATTTAGATTACAAATCATTATTTTACAACAATATATCCATATGAAAAAAATTTACCCATTATCAATCCATCGTAAAACCTTTATATTCACCTAAAAAAATTATTATATATGAAATTATTGATGAATAGAATAACTCATTAATATTATCATATAATAACAATGCTATGTCATGGTTTAAAGAGGAAAAAATCAAATATTTTACATATCTTCCATACTTTTGCTTTGCGACTTTAATGATAGGATGAAATTTAACTACTTCAATGGCAGACTTCAACAGCGAGCTTCATCATCGAATGATTTAGTGTGGCATAACTTTAACAGAATCATTGGAGTTACTTCAATATAGACCGTTAAGTAACGTGATAGTTTAATAACATGCAAATGGATATGTTACTTTGTCTACTTATATGATGTCATTTCATAGTTTGTTGTGAATTTTTTGAATTGTAGCATGTATGTTGTCAAAAAAAATATACATATCAAATATCACATCAACTATTAAGAAATTATGGATTGTTTGAAGGAGTTGCAGATATATTTGACATTATTCATAAACTTTGGAGGCACACTGTATTTATAAACTTTAGGGATATATTTGACAATAAATATATAACTAGAGTATTGAGTCAGAAAAAATATACACATAAGCTATTTTTCATTAATGATTTAAACGGTGTTAGATCATGAGACAAAATTGATTGTAATTTAAAATTTTAAGGACAAAATTGACAACAAATAGACTTTCGAAACTAAATTGAAAATTGATGTAAATTTTAGGGACATAAAAGATGTTTTTGCCTTTAAAATTAAAATTAAAATTAAAAATTTCTTTTCCATTAAAAGATTTATTTTTTATATTTAAGAAAGATCAAAATATTTATATTTTATAGATATTTATAAAATTTACTAGTTGAATCAAAAGAAATGTATTAAATAAATAAATCATAATTTAAAAAAATTTATTTGTTAGATTTGAATAAAAATATTTAAAAATATATCACAATTCAAATATATGTAAATATTCACTTTTATCCAAATTTAAGTTTAGGAAGGATAGTTCCCCACTATAGACTTAGAAACGTTTTATATAAATTATTTAAATATTTATTTTTATATTATAATACATGTATATTAATTTATTCTATTATATATATATTATTTGTATCAATCTTCTAAATAAAATTGTTTAGTTTTAATATTTATATATAAGTTGTTTTATTTCATAATTTTATGAGAATAAATTTGTTAAAATTTTATATGAATTATATATTTGAAGTTTATATAATATAATTGATTTCATTTTTAGAATTTTTTTTTATGAGTTTATTTGAAGATGAGTCATATTTAAAAGAAAAAAATTGATCATTTTAATTTTTTTTTCCAAATAAACATATCTAGGTTTTGGGATTCACAAATTCAAGAGGTTCAAGGATGGAGATTAATTTTTCTACCCACTTGGATTTGTGTCCAAAATTGAAAAATATATTTTTCTGAATTCAAAAATAGAGATTATAGTATTCTATCTATACCATGCTTATGATCATCCCTATTTTTGTTCATCTAATAAAATAGTAGTCACTTATATTTTATTATATAATTTATTTTAGTTTTAGATAAAAATTATATAATTAAATTTTAAAGTTTGGAAGATAGCTACTTATTTATCATTAATAAATTTTTTAGGCCAAAACTAACTTTTTGTCCTTTGAATTTTTATGAGGTTTCAATTTCGTCTCTTATTGTTTTTTTTTTTCAAGTTTGTCCCTTATCTTTAGTAACTTGTGCAATTTTTTCTTTTGACTAAACGTCATATGTATATTTCACTAACGAAAACTTAATATATGAAACTCCAGAAATTAATCTTGCTAAAGAATAATTAAGTCATTAGAAGAATTCTAATGAGACTAAAATAACCATTAAATCAATTTTTGAGTAACTTTAAGATTTTTTCTAAGTTTTTAATTTTTGAGTTTCAAATATTCAAATGGACAAAAAGTTGATTTTAGCCGTTTTTTAATATTACAAGAATTAAAAGTATATAAAAAAATTTTCACCTACAAAAAAAATAATTCTTTAATCCTATAATCATAATTAATTTATTTTATTTTAAGATAAAATTTATATAATTAAATTTTAAAGTTTAGAAGATAGCTACTTATTTATCTTTAATAAATTTTTTAGGCCAAAACTAACTTTTTGTCCTTTGAATTTGTATGAGGTTTCAATTTCGTCTCTAATTATTATTTTTTGTTTCAAGTTTGTCCCTTATCTTTATTAACTTGTGCAATTTTTTCTTTTGACCAAACGTCATATGTATATTTCACTAACGACAACTTAATATATGAAACTCAAGAAATTACACTTGCTAAAGCATAATTAAGCCATTAGAAGAATTCTAATGAGACTAAAATGACCATTAAATCAATTTTCATATAACTTTAAGATTTTTTTTTCTAATTTTTTAATTTTTGAGTTTCAAATATTCAAATGGACAAAAAGTTGATTTTAGCCATTTTTTAATATTACAAGAATTAAAAGTATATAAAAAAAATTTTACTATGAAAAAAAGACAATTCTTTAATTCTATAATCATAATAGTCAAGCCTATAATTAAATTATTAATTATTTGCTAATAATAAAGATCATACCGCTTGTTAAATATCTACTAATTAAATTGTTAAATATCTTGTCTTCAACATTTTGGGGCTTTATACTGGAACTTTTGGGGCTTGCGAATTGGTGAATCTATTTTCTTATTTAGGCGACTGATTTCATATTGGAATTTTTAGCTAGTTGTTTTGATAGAAACTTGTGTTCTAGACGATGGCGATGTTGATACTTTATCTTCTTTGTTTGGCTTTTGTTCCTAGAGAATCATTAAGCGACTCAATCGCCTTGGGTCTGTGGGTGGAGCTTGGGTTCTTTGGGTTGACGAAGTTATAATGGGACCTTTTTCTTTTGATGAACATCATTTGTATTTCAAGGCTTATGTTCTCTCTTGATTGTTTTTCTTTGGCTTGTATTGTTACTTTAATAAAAGATGTGTCTTATTTTTGGTGTTTTTGATGTCTTGAACTGATAAAGTACTTTTTTCGAGATTTTACATTTTTGACTTCTTCTATGAAGGTTAGTCAGGTTTTTATCCTAGCTTATGTGCTCTTTAAGCCTCTTCTAGCCGATCAATCAGGTACAGTACCCTCAAACCACTTCTAATCTTGAGTTCAAATAAGCTTATGTGCTCTTTTGGGCGCAGTGCCTTTAGACAACTTATGATCTTAAGTTCGATTGAGCTTTTGTGCTCTTTAAGCCTCTTCTGGCCAGTCGCTCAGCCTTGGTGCCTTTAGCCCACTTATGGTCTTGAGTTTAATTGACCTTATGTGCTCTTTAGGGTCGGTTGGACGAAGTACCCTGAGAACACTTCTGGTCTTCAGTTTGACTGAGCTTATGTGCTCTTTAGACCTCTTTTGGCTGATCGATTAGGTGCGATGCCCTTAGACTACTTTTAGTTTTGAGTTCAACTGAGCTTATGTGCTCTTCTAGGCCTCTTCTAGCCAGTTGATCGGGCTTGGTGCCCTTTAGTCTTTATTTATTATTTTTTTATTAGGTAGAAAGAAAATGACATGATTTTTGAAATTGTGCATTTTCCTTCTTTTCATTAACTTCTTTCTTTGTGGGATAAATCTCAAACATATTATTTTCATAGACTTACCATATTCCAAGTTCTAGGTATTTCTTTCTCATCAATCTCTTCTAGGCGATACGCTCTTACTGGGATAAATTCCCTAACTTTGAAGGGTCTCTCTCATGGCGTTGAGAGTTTTTTATCTCTTGTATTAATCACTCTATTCTTCCTTCTTAGCACAAGATTCCCAAGCTCTAGGATTCTCTTTTTGACCTTATGGTTATGATATCAGGCCACCATCTACTTGTATGCACCGACTCGAATCATGGCTTTCTCTCGTAGCTCTTTCAGGAGGTCTAAATCAATCTTCAATGCCTCCTTATTCTTGTTCTTTTCATAGTACTTCTCCCTAATTGATGCTTCTTCTATCTTTACTGGGATCATAACTTAATGCCCATATGTTAAGACGAAAGGGGTTTCCCTCATGGCAATTTGGAAGGTTATTTGGTAAGCCCACATAACCAAAGGTAACTCTTTTGTCCATCTCCACTTTTCTTGTCCTAGCCTTTTATTCAATCAGTCCAATATTATTCTATTAGAAAGTTATGTTTGGCCATTTCTGGCAGGGTGCTCAACCTAAGTGTTCTTTAAAGAGATATGAAACTCCGAACAGAAGGCCTTAAATACCTTGCTTACAAACTGTGTGCCATTGTCAGTTATTATTGCTTGAGGGATCCCATATCGGCATGTTAAAGAGCTTCATTTGAACTTCTAAACCCCTACTATAGTGATGGTTGCCAAAGGTTTAGCTTCAATCCACTTTGTAAAGAGATCAATGGCTACGATTAAGAACATTCTCTGCCTTGTTGCTAATGGAAATGAACCAAGGATATCCATCCCCTATACTTCGAATGGCTAGGAAGTGCTGAGACTTAAGTAATCAATTTAGGGGACATGTGTTAGATGTGCATGTTTTTGACAAGGTTCACACTTGTGTATTGCTTCCTTGACATCAATCATCATAGTTGGCCAGTAGTATCCTTATAGAAGTTCCCTTCACACAGTGGCTCTTGGCCCTTGATGGGATCCGCATATTCCTTCGTGAATTTCTCTGATGATGTAGCTTTCTTTGTCAGGCCCAACACATTTTAAATAAGGTTAGAGGAATCCCTTCTTGTATATCCTTCCTTCATCTAAGTAGTATCTCGAGGCCTTCTGTATTTTCCTTCTTAACTCCCTTTCTACGGGTTTTCTAATTCCTTTAGATAATGGATAAGGTGAGTTCTCCAATCTTCCTTTTCATTTATAACCTCAACCTCAATCATCAGTTCCTTAATGCTCAGTCAGTCTAGCGATTTTTTGATAATGGCCTTGGATTTGTACCGTTTCGCTACTCTAACTAACTTCGAGCGGGAGTTTACTCTATCATTTTGTGCCCTTGGTACCTTGCTGATCTCATACTTGAATTCTTCCATCAAGCTTCTCGTTTTTGACAAGTACTTAGCTATGTAGGCTCATTTACTTCAAAGGTTCCATTAACCTGTCTTACTAGCAACTGGGAATCACTATTTATCTGAACATTGGATGCTCCTAATTCTCTTTCATATTGTTAGGGCTTCTCATAGACAAGACAGCTCTACACTTCTCAATATTTACCTCTATTCCCCCCTTTAGACCAAACGTGCAATTTAAATGGTTGAGCCTCATGTTGTTCCTTTTAAGGACTTTGAATACTTCTATTAAATCTCTAAGGTGCTCTTCTTCTTCTAAACTTTTTACTACCATATCATCAATGTACACCTTGGGATTCCTTCCAATATGCTACTTGAACACCTAATCCATCATTCTTTGATATGTTGTCCCAACGATTTTAGACAGAATGGCAGTAAGGTATAGAAAAAAGCTCCTTGCTCATAGTTATTTTTTCCTCTTCCTCCTTCTTCATCTTTATCTGATTATATCCAGAGAAAGTGTATAGGAAGCTGAGTAGTTTATAACTGAACGTGCCATCAAAAAGTTTGTCGATGTTAGGCAAGGGTTACGAGTCCTTAGGGTAGGCTTTGTTTAATTTGGTGAAGTGCACACACATTCTCCATCTTCTATTGGCCTTCTTTACTATTACCACATTCAATAGCCACTATAGGTATTATACCTCTTTTAAGAATCTAGCATCTAAGAGCCTACTAATTTCTTCTTTTATTTCCTTCTGTTGTTTTGCCCCGAAGGATCTTTTCTTTTACTTTACTGGGGGTCTTCCATCAGTTGGGATGTTATAGCTCATGACTCTCTTATCTACTCTGGGCATATCTGCTAGGGTCTATGTGAAAAAATGACCATTCTTTCTCAAGAGCTCTTGGAGCTCCTCCTTGATGTAGGGGTCTAAATCAACTCCCACTTTCACGATTTTAGTTACCTTCTCGCCCTTTATGCTAATTTATTCTAGGTTTCTATCTGAACTTGACCTTGTCTCCCATACTTCATCTCTCATATCAATAATCTTTGTAGTCATCACCTTTAGGGATGGTTCTTAGTGCTTTGGTTCTGTAGTAGACTCTCCTTCTTCTTTACTTCTTCCCTGTTCGATCAACTGAGTTACCTTGGTCAAGTTTACTGCATATCACACAATAGCCTCTTTTTGAACAGCATGAACCTCATCTATACCTTCTTCTGTTGGATTTTTAGGACTAAGTGAGTCGTGGATACTATCGCTTAGATTTTATTCAAGGTGGGTCTTCTCAGGATTGCATTATAGGTGGATGGGACTGCTACCATTATGAATTCTGACTCTTTGGTCCTGGCTATAAGCTGTCTTCTTAGAGAAACCCTGAGGCCAATGACTCATTTAGTTGGAACTGCTGTCCCAGAAAATCTAACCAAAGTGCCTAGAAATGGCTTCAAGCTATCATTGCTTATTCTGAGCTTGTCGAATGCCTCATAGTATAATATGTCCCCCGAACTTCCCTAATCTACCAATAGTCTCTTGATGACATAATTTCCAATTACTATTGTTCTAACCATGGGCTCATTATGGTAAGGATCTTGTCAAGGGTAATTAAGCTTCATTATGGATCAAACTTGCTTCTTTTTAGTTTTTGGCTCTACCTTTCTACCCTTAATCACTCTACCAAATATGACATTAATGACTCCCGATACATCTCCATAGTTCTTATTAGCTTCTTCATGATTATCTTCTTACCTTCATCCTTCTTCTCTTCCCTCTCGTGGATTTTTCCCCTTCTCCTCTTATCTCCCTCTTCTTTATCTCTCTTTGTTGTTTGTGAACTATCGCAATTTCCCTCTCTGTATGAGCTCCTCAATTTGATCCCTTAGAGTAGTGCACCCATCTATGTCAAGTTCAAAATTTTTTTGAAACTTGCAATACTTGTTTCGGTTTGTGTTTGACGCCATCCCTCTTTCGAAGGGAATCTTAACATGTTTTTGTTTTGGATTTATTCCAGTATCCTGGAGGGAGTTCTTTTCAAAGCATTATAAGCTTCAAAATTGGGTCGAAATGGACGGAACGACCAGTCAATCCTGTCTTTTCTTTTCCTATCATCTTTGTTTCTGAATTTGCTAGGGGACTGCCTCTCTTGCGTCTCTGTTTCTTCTCGCTTGCTAGATGCTTCTGCCTTAGACATTTTGACCTATTCATAAGCTATATACTTAGTGGACCTTGATAGTAGCTCCGCCATGGTCACTGGGGGCTTTTTTGTTATTGAACAACAGAATAAATTTTTCCTCAAGTTGTCCTATAAGTAATTTAGTGTGACCTCATGCTTCAGTCCTTGAATTTTCTTAGATTCCTTGGTGAATCTAATCAGGAAGTTTTTGAATGGTTTATTCTTTCATTGCACAATATTCTTCAAGCAGTGAAATGTACTTCTGATGGTTTGGCTTGTGGTGAAATAATGGAGAATTCTTCTACTAATTGATCAAAAGAAGATATGCTTCCTGGTAGGAAATCAGAAAACTACAAACTGAGCATCTCCCTTTAGGGTAGAGGGGAATGCCCTGCACATAACTTCATCCGATGCTCTTGCATATAACATGGCTAATTGAAAGGAATGGATGTGGGTTATTGGGTCGGTCGATCCATTATAGTGCCCATGAGGGCTAAGTGTTCTGAGCTTATGCATTTCTACGTCCTTGATTTCCTCAGTGATAGGTATTGGGACTTTTTTTCCTTTCTCTTTTATGGTTCTCATTGTTGTCATTGCTCTTGACTGAGTTGAGATTGTTATTGTCTCAACTTCTTCTTCTAGTTAATCTGACCCTAGTATTTCTGTTCGAGCGATCTTGTTCCTCCTTTTTTCATATTTTACCTTTATGTCTTTCTTCTGTGATGATTGGTTCTCCTAAGGGTCCACCTCTTGGATTGGGCTGCTCATAGACTTTCCTGAATTCACGGTGGTGTTTTCCATTTCCTAAAGTTTACCTCTCATCATTTGTAGTTTCTTTTGGAGTTCTTGTTGCTATTTAAGGAGTGCTAATACTACTTCATCATACGATGTATGTCCCTCTTTAGGAGCATGTGGTGCTTCAAGAGCCCCTTCGTGTTCTTTTTCTTGAATTGACACATCCTTGGTCTCTTTCCCAACCTTCGTGCTATAAGAGCTACTAACAGTGCTACAATTATATTTTCTATTATTTCCTTCTTGCTCTCTTCCATCTTCATTGGCATCTCTTCTCGTATTTTTTCCACTTCCTTGCTTGTTCTTCATACTTGCTGGGGTTTTCCATCTTTGTTATCTTTTTCCATGCTACTCTAGCTTCTTTACTCTTCTTCTTTAAGAATGAGGAAGGAATTTCCCACAGATAGTGTCAATTGATGATTACTCACGTGCCCTCATTCTAACTCAAGAGGATCCTGCATAAAGAGAGTCACAACAGGGGGAATGAATTCCTAGAGGTGGGGGTGTTCAAAACTGATGTCTCATAATCAAACCAAATTGAACCAAGCAAAACTAATCAAATTTGGTTTGGGATTGGTTTGGTTTAAGTATTTTTTGGTGGTTTGGTTTGGTTTTTAGTTTGGTGTGCTAAAAAATCAAACCAAACCACACACACACACACACATATGTTATTTATATTAAAAATCTCCTTTATATGAAATATAATATCTTTAAAATTTCTATTTCAACTTGTGATTATTTAATTTTCTTAAATTGATGCATATGTATGTTTAATGTTTATAATCTCAAAATAAATTATATTAAATTACTTTAATATTTCAATTTTTTTTCACTTGTACTACTTTGGTTTTTTCAAGGAGCAGTGTGAAAAATTTGCATTTGAAAAATTAGATTAATTAGTCTATATTATATTTTTCCTATTAAATTTGAAACTTGTTTGATTTTATAATTATGTGGACTAAATTTAAAAGAACAATGTAATTGTTATTTACTTATTTTGTAATGTTGTTTGAATATATATTGGCTAAAAAAATCTATGGTTTTATTTTGTTAATGAATAAATTGTTGTTGCATTTTTTTGTTATTTTTTATATTTATATACTAAAAAGAATTCTTTTATTTTTTTGGATAAATTTAAATATATGAAATTGAAAAGTTAAAAATATTCAAATTGGCCAAACTAAATTGTTCAAAATCGATTATTTATGGTTTAATTTAACATTGTAAATTTAAAATAATAGATGCATTATTATGTAAAATTGATGTGAGCGATTTGATTTAAAAATCTCTTCAAATCGTTCAAACCAAATTGACAAACACCTTACCTTGAGATAACCTTTGATGATAAAGTTAATATTTAGAGAGTCAGAGTAATGATATTGATTAGGATTAAATGGTTCTTACCTAAATGGGACTAGCTGTTTATAAGTGTTCAAGCAAGAAGGGGACCATCCTAGGTTGTTAGAGAAGGTTAGTCATGATTGAGATAGGCAAGCATGTCGATAACAATTTTTGTACAAGCAGTTAGTAGATATCAAACAGGGGACTAGACAATGGGTGTTGGTAGTGACGTAAAGCCGATCGAGCCACCTCGGTGTACGGAGGCAGTTAGTAGAGATCGGACGGGGAACCAAACAATGAGTGTTGGTAGTGATGTAAAGTCGACCGAGCCACCTCGGTCAATCGAGCGGTGGATAATGGTATTATCATTAACAATTGATAAGTGGTAATATATACATGTAATTTTATTTTCTTTAACCTATCAAATTTGATATCAATTGTAACACAGTCACATAGAAATAGTCATTTTTTTAAAAAATTCATATCCCCTCCACTTCGCCCGAGAGTTAAAAAAGTTGACTTGTGAGGCCACCTTTTTTTTATTACACCTTTACAATTTTACTAATTTTTTATTCTTCAAAAATTATTTTATTTTTCTTCTTATATGTTACCAAATAAATTAAAAATATTAATTTACAATAATATTATAACAATACATAAGAAACTTATTTGATATTAAATATAAAAAGTACTATTATAACAAGAATTTTTATGTTGTATAAGTTCGTAGTACTTTATTTATTATTGTTTATTAATTTTTTCTTTCATTTTTATTATTTCTTATGTATTAAGAATTTTTATTATTATTATTTTTAAATATATTAATTTAGAATCAAGTGATATTTGGTTTAGAAGACTATTTTTTTCATTGTTTTTATGCTTTTATTTTTTCTTGGCCAAATTTAACCTTTTTAGCCTGTGGGTTAACTAAAATTGTCTATTTATATTCATTTTTAAACAAAAACAATTTTTGCCAACCCATGCCTGCACAAATTCACAGGTTAAACGGATCAGCGTGAGTTTAAATAAGAAATTTTAATATAAAATTAATTTTAAAAATACAAATAAAAATATTTTTTATTTTCTAAATAAAAAATTAAAATTGAAAATGAATATTTATCATCAAAATTTTCATTTAATTTAATTATTAAAGTTATCAGCTGTAATTTATACATATAATAAAATTATTTATATGAGTGGTGACCTAAAAGTTTAGTTATGATCTTGCAGTCACCAATTCTGATCACTAGATTAGTTCGCAGATATTTCTTTTGTAAGATATATTGTACATATTAATTAGTACTAGAAAATGTTGCCAATAGTTACGTTTGTCCAATCTATAAGCTTAACGTGCATGTTTTGTGGCCTATAGCATTTGTGAGTGTCAATTATGCAACGAGGATTGATTCATAAGATTGGGTTAGTTGGATGATTGGTCCAAAGTTAATTCCTTTAATCCCCAAAATTCAAAAGTTCACAGATTGATATGATTGTCAAATATTAATTGAAGGAAGAAAGATCCAGCTAATTGATTAGGTCATGTCTTGAGAAAAAGTCCAATTGATTATAATTCATGTCTATGCCAAGGAAAAAAAATCATAATCCTCATGACTGATAAATGCATCAATTTTCAAGGCCTCAAAGATCAGATGGGACTTTTAGGAAAGAAAATAAATAAATAATCAATCTAGTCAATTGATAATGAGTGATTATGCTGAAAACATACTCAGCCAATAGTAGGAGTGTTAAAACTATATTTTTAAAATTAATTTTCTGAATTGGGCGAAAATTGAATATAAATTAATTAATATTTAGTTTTAATTGATTTGATATAAGATGATTGGTTTAATATTATGTTAAAAATCGAATCAAACTATACATACAAGTATACATTCATACATACATACATATATATATAATTATTCTTTTTTATGGAACGTATTATTGAACAACTAATATTGTCTCATTTCTTGATCTTTTAGTTAATGTTATAGTTTTTTTAAAATTTTGACTTTGAAAAATTAGGTTAATTTTATCATTTTTGAACTAAATTTGAAATAATAACGTTTGTTATTTTGTTAAATTTCATGAAATGTTATTAGTTGATATTTATATATTAAAAAGAATTATTTTTCTTTAGTTGATAAGTTTAAATATCTAAAATGAACAAGTTAGAATAAGTCTAAATCATTCAAATTAACTATTAAAAAATGACCATTTATAATTTAATTTGATTTAATTTGAAATTATAAATTTAAATCAACAAGGGCACAATATCAAATAAATATAAGTGATTCGGTCAAAAAATTTCTTTAAATTTTCCAAATTGAACCACCAAACACCCTTACTAAGTAGGCATTAGAGTTTTAGGTTACAGTAAATGTTGTGATAGATTCAAGTGCGTTATACGTCATATACTTATAATTTAGTAGATTAGAAAAATAATTTAATCAATAATTTACTTTTTATTAATTATTAATTTAAACTACATGCATATTATTTTTATTAAATTATTAAGCATAGAAAATCTATATATAATTTATTGGAATTTTTTTTTATATAGAATTACATGTTAATTTTTAAAAATTTTTAAAATATAATATAAAAATAATAATTATACTTTAAAATAATAAATTAAATCATAAAAATCATTTAATTTCTCACTCTTTTGATATAACTTTTAATTATTATTATTTTATTTATTTATATTATATATTTTATTTTATTTTTATATTATATAATATATAATTGTAAAGATGAAAAACAAAAAATCTTAAAAACGTTATAATAATATAGAAATGTACCGAAAGTCTATGACATCAATTCGGTAAAAACCCTCCATCTCTTATTCTTAGATTTTAGTTTTTGGTGTAAAGAAGGTCAATTCTTGTGTCTGAGTGACGGTATTTATGCTAGGTATGGCCACGTGTACGTTGGCGATTGGATTGTGAGTCACAATATGCTTCCCTTCTTGTAGACACGTAAGGTCCTTCTTTGAAAATGAAGCAGCTATTCGATGATGGTGATGATTATTTATAATAATAATAATTTTAAAACTTTCTAATCAATATATTATATTATATAAATTAAAATATTATGTGACAAGAAGAAAATATAAAAAATTAAAAATAAAAATAGAAAATAAAAAATAAAAAATTAAATAACTGTTTAATATTTTATATTTTAAAATAACTTAACAATTTATAACAATTTTATCATTTTGATGTATATCAATTTTTTTAAATTTAATTTTAAATATAATAAAAAGAGGAAGAAGTTAAAATATATTTATATTTATATTTATATTACAATAAATTTAAATTCTTTTAGTTATTAATTTTAAAAATAATATATTTTATAATATAAAATATAAAATATAAAATATAAAATAAAATATATGATGTGAGAATATAAAATAATAATAATAATAATAATTTGAAAAAATAATAAAAATTTAAATAATATTTTATTATTTTAAAATTTAATAATTATTATTTTATATTATATTTTAAAAATAAAAAAAATGACATTTACTTTTATCAATATATATTTTATATATTATGTAATTTAAAAGATAAAAAATAAAAAATATTATAATATAAATTATTGCTATTGCTATTTTATGACTTGTTTACCAATAATTCAATTCGTCCCCGCCAAGACATCTTTTTTTAATCGGGTTTTAATTATTTTAGTTCCTGTGATTTTTTTATCTTTTTAATATAACTGACACTCTCATACTTTGAGAGATTTTTAAGTTATATAACCCTCTCCTCAATTATAAACATTTTTAAAGTTAAAATAGGACTATAATATTTTTTTAAGATAATATTATTTTTTAACTACAAATATAATTTATAAATTTTTTTTGTATATTTTAATTTTATTTATTTTATGTTAAAAATCATAAATTTAATTTATTTCAAATTTAATAAAATTAATTATTTTTATTAATTAAATAAATATTATTTTTTACATTATATAAATATAATAAATATAATAATTTTTTTAAAATAAAAAGTTATAATTTTTTATTGTAAAAAATTTGATAAACATATTTTTTTAAAAAAAAAAGTTTAAAGGATAAGTGTGTAATTTATCGAATAAGATTCAAAAAGAATAAGGTTGAATCTAAATGAGTTTGTGGTAATAGTCACATTTCTAGTTTTTTTTTTTTTTGGCAGTGTCGTAGAGTTTACTTAACGTGTTTAGGTACGATATGGAAATAGCCAATGAAGTTTGTTTTAATTTAATTTATTTATTAAATGAATAAATTTAAATATATAATTAAATTCATTTAATTAAATAAGTTAAGTTAAAAAGTTAATGTTTGACTTATTTAATTTATGAATATTTTGTTTAAAAATAAAATAATATAAAAATAATATATATATTATATGTATAATAAATATTTAAATAATATATATTTTTAATATATATATATATAATAAACACTTCTTTTATGTATATTTATTTTTTAAATTTTTAATTTTTTATGTTTTTGTATGAAGATATCATTTTTTAGTAAAATATTTAAAAGAATACAATTCATAGATTAATGTAATATATAAAATAATTTGTACATAATCAATTTGCATTTAACTAATTGCTCTTTTATAATTAATTTTTAGATATTTAAATTTTAGAATCATATATTTGTAGTTTATAATTTTTTTAAAATAATTATAGTTTAATATACTCATTTAATTTATTTTTTATAATTTTATATAAATTATATGAGTTAAATCCAAATTTTCATTTAACAAAATAACTTGAGTTTCACTCAGTTTGACTTGGCTAGCGTACACCCCTAAAGCAATGAAATCCAAAATTTTTATTCAAATTATTAATTTTGGAGTAAAGTATTATTTTGCTGCTTAAATTTTTTTTTAATTTAGTTATTAAAATATTAATTTTATTATTCAAAATATGTTTCTCAAAAAATTTAATTTTTATATTAGTTATATTAGTAATCTGTTAATTATGCTAATTCTATTTTAAATTTTTGTAATGTTATTTGAGAATTTATATAACTAATATAAAAACTAAATTATTTAAAAAATATTCTTTAAAAGATAAAATTAAGAATTTTGATCTTGCTAAATTGAAATAAAATATATTTTTTAATAAACCAAAACCATAATTTATTCTTAATTTTACTGTCTTGGCGAATAAAAGTCACTTGTGACTTTTTCCTTCCATGACACTTTAACCACCCAAAATTGAAAAAGAAAAGAAACTCTTAGATATGTGTTAGTTTTTTTTTTTTTTTTAAAAAGCAAATTAGGCTTTCTCATTAAGACACCCAATATATGCTTTAGCACACTCTGCCTTGTGAACAGAAATCAGAAAAATTAAAAAAGGGAAAAAAAGGAGCCTGAAAAACAAGAATTTCTTTAACTAATAATTAGTCAGATAATAATTTACGTAAATCATTAATGATGTTTAAATGAGCATCTATATCCTTGAGAAGTTTGCAAAACCATTTCTCTTTTTGATTCCTTTTATTGGTACTAACTGCTACCACACACTTCCAAAAGATATTCTATTCCATTTTGAACTTTAACCATGTGAGGTGGGACTTGTTAAAATAGTTTCAAAAATATCTTTAATTATTTACTTTTAAGGTGACTTTTGATACATTGTTACATATTATTATATCTAAGGGTGGACAAAGTCCGACTAACCCAACTCGGCTTGATTTTAATATATATATATATATATATAGCATCGGTTTATTTTTAATGTATAAACTTGTATTATTTTTAGTAATTAGTTAAGATAAATCTTTACTTCTTTTTAAAAAAATAACTTTAATTAATATTTGTATATTATAAAAAATATATTGAGTCTCTTTAAAATAGGGTCGAAGAATCAAATTATTTCATCATCACATATTACAAGATTGAGTGAAATAATTTTATTTTAACTTTTAATTTTATTTATTTTACTTTTTATTTCTTTTACACCATAAATTAATAATATCACATCTTTTAATTTTTAAATTTTTAAATTTTTCTTCCCACTAAAAAAGATTATATATATATGTATATATATATATATATACATACATATATATATTGCTAAAAGCTTAATATTTGATTAGTTCCACGGAAGGATAAATTGATAAGAAATATTACATGTTGTAACTTGTAATTGAATAAATTTGACAAAAATTGACACTCTAGGAACCTACTTATAATAGTCATAAAATTAAAGGGATTAACTATTAATCTATTATTTTTTTTGCAATTAAAAGTTAATTATAATCCTTTAAAATAATCATAGTATAATTATAGGAGGTAATTTATTTAAATTTATAAGGTTATATGTAAAAATTAAAATATAAATATAAATGATTAGTATAAACAATCAAACAATTATATTTTATATTATTATGATGTAAAATATGATTAATTGACATATCAAATATAAATATCATAAATATCATAGTATTTTATTTTATAATATTTTATATTAGAATTTGTTAGATACCATTGTATCTAAGATCATAGTATATCAAACGTGCCTTAAATTTTTAGTATTTTTAAATAGGGAGGTGTGAGATTATCAAAATAACACATAATTTTTTATGGTCTTGCTTAACCCTCTCTATGATTTGTCTATTTTTTTAATAGAAAATATTGCTAAAATAACATAAAAAATTTTAATTTTTAAATTTAGTTCACTTTATTAATGATCGTGTAGTTTCTCATTATAAAGGAATATGACACCATCTAATTATTAAGGAATATAAATCTTTTTTTCATTAAACTTAATTATGATCAATAGAATGTATTGTTTTACTCACCACATTTACACTATTCCATTAGTTGGTTGAATGAGGTAATTTAAGTAGGGAAAGTAATGTTTGAAAATATTTTAATTTCTTGTTTGGATTTAAAAGGAATATAATTTAAAAATTTTATGGTAATTCAATCAAGTGATTTTTTTCATTTAAATAGGTAAAATTTTAAAATTTTATTTATACTTATTTTTAGAAAGTTAGTTATTTGTGTTATTTTTTATACATATATAGATATAAATACATATGTATATACACACTAACATGAACATATGCATATATTATATGTTTACATATATATTTATATACACTTTATACATATACATATATAAATATATGTATATTTGTTTATGCACACACATGTATAAATATATATATGCATATACATACATGTACACACATATATGTATATGTATATGTATATGTATATATTTAAAGACATGTATGTATAAACTAATTTACATACAAATACTTTCATACACTTGCACATAACATGTATATTAAATATATACATTGATTTGTTTTACATATAATTATTAATTACAACAAAATTTTTTTAAATATTATAGTTATTCAAACAGAAAATTTAAAATACAACAAATTTAAATTTTGATAATTCAAATTACTTACATTTTAAATTTCATAAAATTTAAAATAACGAAACAACTAGTTATGATATCAATACATATAAATGTACCAAAAGATACTAATGTGCATAACAAATTGGGAGATTCAAAGTGAGAAATTTGTTTTAGTTTGATATGAAAAGGAGCATGCAGTTGATTAACTAAATGGAACACCAAATGGTGATGGTTAAATGAATCAAACCTAAGTATCTAAAATTCTGGGATCCTTTTGTTGGGCGAAGTCCTTCTCTCTTCAATATTATTTTGGGTAAAATACTTTTTGTCCCCATAAACTATGAAATTATTATAAAATTAGTACATAAATTATTAAAAGTAATATTTTAAAAAACTATATATAGAACTTTTATTATTAAAATTCTATCTAAATTAACAGTTAGTGTTTATTTGAAATCTGGTTAGAATTAACACCACACTAGTGAATTCTGTGAAATTTGTTCTTGAAACTTTGAAGACTTCATACGCAAAAGAGAACAACCATGCTTTGACTTGAGGGACAATTGGGACAAATTTTGGTGACAGAGTTGCCACTTTTGACATAATTTTAACAATTGTTAGAAAGATAAATGATTAAGAAGGTGTTGAATTGGAAATTTTCTTTTTGAGAAAGTCTTGGTTTTATAAAGCATTTTTCTTGTAAGATAAGTTCTTGTTAATTGTTCAAAAGAATTTTTTACAAGAAACTTAAGTTGAAAATACTTAGTCAAAAAATGTTTGGTTAATGATGAAGAAAAGAGTCGTGAAAATTATATATGTATTTATACAGGTTTATATCAAAATTATGATCATATGCTCTTTATTCAAGCATAAAGTAAAATGGTTTTATTATACAAGGATAATGACAAAAAATACATGTGACAACCTTATACAAGGAATCAACACTATAACTATCAAAACGAACTAATTCAGTCTAGGCCCTACATGATCCTATTTTATTAGAATCAGGCTGGCCCTTTTTAATATGGATCAAAATTTCTCTAGCCCAACCCTATTAGAGTTTTGGGTTGGGCTAACCTCAATTTTTTTTAAAAAAAATAGTATTTTTAAACTATCAAATAATATTTATAAAATAAAAATTAAAATTGATCATAACAAATTATTTTTTAAATTTTCTTACCATAAAAAAACACATAATTAGAGTGAATTAAATAAATTCTAAAAATTATAAATCATTAAAATACAAATACATGAATTCATTACATATGAACACCATCATTTCACCATCTTTTGATACATCTTCTTTTATCATAATTTCATCTTGATTTAGGACTCAAAATAATAAGATATACTAATAAAATATGAATTAAATAAATTAAATTAAATAAAAAATTAATACTATTTGAATTAAAGTCAAAATTATATAACCTATTCATAATATAAATATTAAAATTAAAAACATTTAAAAAAATAAAAATAAAACAAGTTAAATTGAACCTAACTTAGTTTGACTTTATTCTTTTTAAAGCCAAG
The DNA here is from genome assembly GCA_031216115.1 of Senna siamea. Classification (NCBI taxonomy): domain Eukaryota; kingdom Viridiplantae; phylum Streptophyta; class Magnoliopsida; order Fabales; family Fabaceae; genus Senna; species Senna siamea. Next base: position 10,656,213 of record CM062366.1, read on the forward strand.
CTGATTTAATTTTAATTGGAGTAGAAATTTCTCTAATTTAGCCCTATAAATTTTAAAGAACTAAATGGGTCAACCTTTAGGGATTGACTTGTTTTAACACATCTAATAATGACACAATACTTTATCTTTAGAACACACATAGTAACCCTTCTCAAGGCTTAGTATAACTTGCTTTTATAATCACAGTACACTTAAGTTTTTCACTAATACATACACCTAATAACTTGATCCGAAGACTCAATAGGCAATGTCTTTATTGTCACAATACACTTAACAATTCTTCTCAATACTCAACACAAATTGCTTTTATCACCAACAAAGTATAAATTTTTCACGCATAAGAAAAAGCTTGAAAAATCCTTTTACAACCACCAATCAAATATCTTATAGATTCACTATCCTAAGTTCTCAACCAAATGCCTAGACACTTAAAAAATTAAATAGATGAAAAGAATGATTGAACCACTTATAGCATGATACCAACAATCTCATATGGAGCAATAACCCAACTAAGGAGCAACGAGAACAACTCAATGAAACTTTAATGTGATTCTCTCAAATTTTCAAATCAGATTCCAGTGGTTGCAGAGAAGATGAATCAACATACATATAGCTTTTTTAAAAAATATAATCATTGATCTCCATTAAATGCTTATATCATCTCTCAACGTTTCTTTTGATTTGACATTTAATATCCACACTCAATCTTCGTAAATCCCTTTATTTTTGGCACAATGGGATTGGAAAAAATAAACATTGATTTAAAAAGATGCTAGAATTTTATTTATTTGAGTAATACGGAGAAGTTAATGTTCTTGTCCAATGGCGGTGTGTAGAAAAGGAAATACTCTCAGGATTTAATTCCTTGAATTATCAGCTATATATACATCAAAATCAACATCTATTGTCTCCTTCCTTTCTTGATAATTTTAAGAGGAAGTACACTTTATCTAATATATTATTCATCTAAATTTTAATTTATAATAAATTATATTCTTAAAATATTCAAAATACTGAAAATTATTATTTTTAAAATTAAATTTAATAATTATGTATTTATCATATAATTTATTTTTTTTATTTTAATTTTACATTATGTGTGAAGAAAGATTAAAAAAAAATAAAACACGTGAGCTTCATTAAATATAATTTTCTCTTAATTTTATATTTCTAATGGAACATTGCTAAATATAGGAGATGAAATTAAGGGGAGAGAAAAACGTATCCACTACTGTTTTAGAGTAAAATGAGAGAGGTCGTTCCTTTCATCATGAGAATAGGGAGCCACAGCGTCCAATAAAGTTCCAATAATGCTAGAATCTCTAACAGAATGACTCTTTTGATAAGATGGACATCACCGTTAGGGAAAAAATACAATATATTATCCAATAATTTGGCCTGATTCTATTTGGGTACATGTAGTTTAAAAGTTTATATTCAAATAATTTACAATTTAAACAATTAGTAAATTGATACTCTATGGTTTAAATCTAAAGGTTTATATCTGTCAATTTTTGGACGAAAAATGGTAGGTGCAAGTCACTTGACTCCATTTTGGCTTAATTATGTATAATTAAGAATTTCAAAAAAATTATTGGCAACATTGGAGATTTTATTAAAGGGCAGAATTGGAGAAATATTTTGTGTTATGTATGTATAATTTGGAATTTTGATTAACAAAGGAAGGAATTTTGATCTTTACTACATAAGAAATTAGAGATTTCATTAGAAAATTAAGAATTTAAAGGCAAATTAAGGAACAAAATTAGGGATTTTGCTTGGGGGAAAACATTAGGAAAAACATGGTATTGTGTAAGTCAAATTTGAAATTTTAATTGGTTAACGAAGGGATTTCATTGTTCAATGCATAGAAAATTAAGGTAAGATTGGGAACCTATTAGGGATATTCCATTTTATGACAAAATTTCGAAAAAAATGTATTGTATGTGTGAAATTTGAACTTTCAATTAATTACAAGAGAAATTTAAAAGTCTTCAATGTATATGAAATTAAGGATTTTGAAAATAAATTAAAGACTTGGGGCAATTTCAATGATTTCTGTTAAAAATATGATGCAACAAAATCATATGACATGATAATGCCAACTATTTAAACCACAAACTAGTAAGATGTAAACTTTTAAATCATAGTTATCAAATAGAATTGAACCAAAATAATATTTTATCCCAGAATTAAAGATATCAAAATATTCATAAATAAATATTCACTCTAAGTAAACCTTAATTTTAGAAGAGTTTATTTTAAGGATAAAATGCAAAATACCCTCTTAAGCTTTAACTTATGTGCAAGAAACTCTAAATTTTGATCCTTGAACTTTGACTCATATGTAAAAAACCCCATATATTAAAAAAATTAATTGAGCAAGGAAAAAAGTGTAATCTGAATTCTCACCAAAATTACCCAAATTCTCCATCCTTCAAAATACCAAGCCTCTGCCTCTGCTTAGCCAACGTCTTCCTAATTTCTCTATTTGTTGCACATGAGGTAATCATTCATTATCTTGATTTTTCTTGTAATGTCTTAAATAATTCAGGAGGTTTTATATTTGCTATTGACATAATTGTGTTTAAAATGAAGCCCAAAGAAAATAATGTCTGGAAAACTGTTTGCATTTGTTAACCTGTTTATATCGATCAATTTTGGTACCAAAGACTGTATCTATGCAGTGGCTTGCCCAGCTAGACTATATTTATACTTTGCAGTGACAAATCAGGAGTTGCCATAAAATGGATGACAAAGAAGAAAAATCAATTGGCCTCGACCTTTCTAAAAGTTATTGTCAATTTATCATAGAATGAGTCAAAAAAGGTTACAAGATAGCCTCACATTGGGTAAATGATGTGACAATTGTAAGTTCACAAGGAATAACTGCGAGCAAATGGATTTAACGGAAGCACCAATCTTCTTGTTTATTATATGCATGATATACCTTCATTTGCCAATATATGTATTAATCCCTGCATCCTGGTATCTGATGAACTATATTTAATTTGATTTAACAAGAATTTAAATCACAATTAAAATAAGAGGCCTGGCATTTACAAATTTTTATTTTTAGATTTGCAACTACCCACCACAATTGGAAGCTTTTCCTCCAACAAAAAGGGTCCAACGGAAAACAATTCAAGAATGGTCAAAAACAGAGAATGCAGAAGCAGCATTTCTGGTTGGTCGAAACCCACATGTAATTAGTGAATGCAGTAGCACTGTTTTTGGTTGGTCGATGTTCGTCCGACGACGACAACACAGCAGCACAAGAGATTATTAGTTAAAGATCAACGTTTAAGAGATTTCTTGCACATAGATTAGAGTCTAAAGGGATATTTTGCATTTTACCCTTATTTTAATATAACAACTCTACCCGAACCTGTCAAATTTCACATTAAATTAACTTCAATTAATAGTTTATCTTCTCCTATATATCATTAATTTAATAATTTTATTATTTTACAATGAATATATACTATATAAAATATTAATTTTATTGGATCAAATTTTTAGAATGATGATCATTATAATTTCATCAATTTTTTAAAAAAATTGGTGTAATTTTCTCCAAATAATTTAATAACACTTTTTTTTTTTTTTTTAAGAAAAGAGGTATTGATGCTATCATATGCAAATCAATTATTGCCATTGGAAATTTGAGATATCCCACTGAATTGGTTGGTTCAGATTCACCAATGTTTCAGGATTTTGTTGAAAAATGGACGATTGTGAATTTACAATGCAAGATGTCGCAATCTATGTCATGTGCATGATTGCCAAATTTTTCTGACTTATGACTTTGGATTGGCTTGAGGGTATTGGATTTTCCATTCACACTCAGAATCCAACTTTGTAATGACATAAAGAAAACCCAAGAACTAGATTCTCAAACAACATTAAAATACAAAATGTCACTATTTTGCTGAATTATAGCCTTGGCCAGCTAGTTCTCAATTTCAAATTAAAGTCCCTTTTTTTTTGCTTTGAATTTGTTTGAGAAAGTTCTAGTCCCTTTCAACCACATGAAAAATAAAGAAGGAAAAAAAGAAAAGCACAATTTCTTCAGAATGAAGATTCTGATTTAACATTCCTTGTAAGAACAGATCATATAAGAAATTATTGTTGGATTCTTGGGGTTAAAAAAAGACCATCAAAACGTGCAAGTGCTTATAGCAAAAATAGCAAGAACATTAATGGCTTATATTTTGTGGTATCCAAGTATGATTTAAGGCCGGAAATTACGTCTTTGTGTAACATCAAAAATCATTATAAAATTAGAGGAACCTCCGTTTCATTTATTCAGTCTGTCGTGCTATTTTTGAACTTGAATCTAATTCTAATAATTTTTACCTCCACATTCTTACAGCCCGGCACATCCGGAACATTGTATAAAGATTGATTATATATAAGTTTATATATAGAATGTAATTTATTTTTAGGTTAAAATACAAATTTTTTTTATGAATTATGAGTCATAACTTTTAACTTTAAAAATATTAACTTAAAACCTCTCAAAATTGCATAATTTATATAAAAAAAACCTCATTCGTTAACTTTTCTATTATCTTAACATTACAAGGACACATGAACAAGTTAAATTTATATCAAAATACATAAAATTTGTTAAATTTTAAATGTTGTGCAAAAAATTTTCTTAAACAGTAAGTCTTCTATAAAAAATTTCATAAATTTTAAGCTTTGTATAAATTTTTTTTTTAAATAATTTGGTGTATCTATATTTTGTTAGAGTTTTAGATAGAAAAATTAATCAAATAATTTTTGTTGCACAAATTGTGAAATTTGAAGAAGATTTTGAAGTCAATATTTATAATTGAGAGGAATTATTTGTACATAAGTTATAATTTATGAGAATTATATATATTAATCTTATTTTTATTAAATTTTTGTATGTATATATATATATTATAAATTTATACAATTAATTCTAATTAGTACAGTGATCAATTTATTATTTAATTAAGTTTTTCTTGTTTTGATTAGATGATATAAGATTATAAGATTTAAATAAATTAATATAATATAATATGTATTTGATCAATATAAAATAAATATTTTTTTAAATTTAAACTTATGATTTTCAATCTGATAAATAATATTGAAATAGAAGTTTAAATGCAATTTGTATATAATTTTAAAATATAGGAAATCATTTTAAAATTTAAATATTTTTTAGGAGAGAGAAATTTACTTAAAAAATCATCTAGACTCTCTGAATTTGTTATTGAATTATATATATTATTATACTATGGCGTTATACCAAACGAAACAAGGCTTATTCTGTTATACATTCCAATGCAATTTTATTTTTTATAATTAATGTTGTAGTAAGGAGAGACATAACCAATGATATATTCAAGAAATTAATAGACATTTAACTCAAAAAAATTGAGATAAGATCTTTTGTAATAATTTTTTAAAGTAAAAGAAAGATAAATTTTAATTTATATAAATTAATTTTTAATTTTTGTGAATTCTATTTTTTTATCTCTCTTATTTAATTACAAAGATGGCTAAAAAATTATTACAGAAACCTAAATTTTAAATAATTTTATCCAATTGCATTATTGAGCTTATTAGTATTACCACAAGTGAGAAGACATAAAACTACCAAGAAGAAAATTACCGTCCATTTAGATCTACCGCGTGTCCCACTTATGGCGAGGCTATTTAGAGTCAAGGTAGGGGTCAACCATATTTTACATCTTTTATGTTAGTGATTGCTTAGAATTGGTTATTAGCTGAGTTTGTCGAAATCATTTATATAATTAATATTAGATCTAGTGCTAATTTTTTCTATAATTTTTTAATATAATATAAAAAATATTTATTATATTTTAAAATAATAAATTAAATAATATATAGTTATTTAACTTTTTACTCTTTTGTTATAAGTTTTATTATTTTTATTTTCTCTTTCATATCTCTTCTTATTACATTTTATTATTTTATATTATACTATATAATATATAATTTTAAAAATTATTGACTGAAAGATTTTAGATTTATTATAATATAAATGAACAAAATAAAAGATAACTTACTTTTTAGTTTTTAAAAGATAAAAAATAATACAATTTAATTCTTAAAAGATTATAATAAACACTTTAATTTTTTAAAGATTACAATAGTTAACTTATTAATTTCAAAGCTGTTATTTTATTAATGAAAAATACTAAATATTAAATAATCTTTAAAAGATTAGAAATATATATATTTTAGTTTATAGTAAACCAACCCAAACTATAATAATACGTGGATGATCTTATCATAATAATTATGTTTTCAAAGTATGACTTGTAGAAAATAAATTCGCATATCAACACTTAATCATAAATTAATAAATAAATATTTAATATTTTTATATAATTTTTTTTAATTTATGTAACACTTATTTTTAAACTATTAAAATAAAATAATATCATAAAAGTGATAGACAAACATTAAAATATATATATATATTATCTTAGCACTTCTATCTAAATATATTTGATGTTTTAACTACATAATCAGTAAACAAATTACCACTCGTATATAATACTTTTATCATATATGCATAATATATTTTGTTTTTCACTTATAAATCACACAAATTTAAATATATTTTTAGCACCTAGCAATTCACCTATGTTTGATAGTATTTCACTCTAATTTGCTAATATTTGTCATTTGTTAAATATTTGTATACTTATAGAGTTGTAATAATACATTTTTTATAAGGTTAATTACGTTACTTTTTTCAATAATGAAAGAAATTCATCTATGTATTTTTCTTTTATCTCTTTATTTTTGCTACTTATTTAATTAAATATATTTTTGTTTGCTAATTTACAATTTAAAATTATATATAAAAATATTTAATCCATCAGAATTACTACTACTCATATCTGTACATAAAAAAATAATAGCAAATCATAAATGAATCACTCATGTGTTTGCACACAAAGCTTTCTGGTAGAAAATATTATATAATATTATATAATTTAGAATCAAATCAAAACGAAGTTATTAACTGTTTGATAAACATAAGTGCTTAGTTGAAATTATTAAAATAGTAGAGATATCTCAATGTTCTTTTATCACTTTTATGATATTCTTTTAATTTAATAGTTTAAAAATAAGTGTTAGATAAATTAAAAAAAATTGTATAAAAATATCAAATGTTTATTTATTGATTTATGGTTAAGTGTTGATATATAAATTTATTTCCTCTAAGTCATACTTTAAAAATATGATTAAGTGTTAAGTTTTTTCACCTATTATTATAATTTAGGTTGTTAGTACACTAAGAGCTAAAAAATATATATTTCTAATTTTAGAGATTATTTAATATTTAATATTTTCTGTTATTTTTTCGTTAATGACTAATGGTTCAAGAATTAATAAGTTAACTATTGTAATTTTTTTAAAGACCAAAGTATGTATTATAATATTTTAAAAATAAAATTATATTATTACTTATTTTTCAAAGATAAAAAAATAAGTTATCTCATAAAATAATTTTATTTAATTTATTTAGGGAAGAAGTGATATATATAAAATGTGCTTACTGACCTTCATTAGAAACTTATCCTCCCTTCTTTCGAAAAGATAACTTGTAACATAGGTTAACTTAAAAGGGAAAAGAATAATGCAATTAACATTATTAGAATTTTACGGTCATTATTCGGTACGAATAAACATAAAATAACTGTTAGGCTGTTGCTTTAGCTTTTAGCTGACAACTGCTTTCGTCCCGAGTATAAATTGTTTCACCAATAATTAGTGTATCATATATTGTTCAACAGAAAGAAAAAGAATTTTACTGTATCCAATGAGCAAAATTTTTCGCTTTTGGCTTTGGATGATTTTGCAGGAAAAAACTGAATGCAAAATGTAATGCTAAAATATGCATGGGTATTAGAAATAGAAAACCTGGGATACCTAAAATTTCTGCCTGAACCAAATGGGGTTGTCCTATAGAGTAATAGCATTTTTCTTCGGCATATGAAATCAGTTAGCAGATAAAGGAAACGTAACGTAATTCTGAAGAACTAGGAAGCAAGGATCAATTTCTTTTGTGTCAGACTTTGTCTAATAAAGGCATGCAACAATCTGAAATTGCTGTTTGAATTTAATGGAGACCAAACCATAGACAATCGTATAGATATTTCCCGTGATTACACGGAGAGATATTTACACAGGTTTTATACATCATTTCAGTTTCATAGGTAATTTAATGAGTGTAGAAGTTCCCTATTCAACTGCTAACAGAAGGGCCGAAGTACATACAGATGGGGGGATTGATCCTCAAAATAGAGAGGATTGCTGATGGAATTGTCCATATCCCATCACCACATATTAAACCCGAAGCAACGGCTCCAGCATAGTCTTCTGCATCCTTCCTGTTCAAACGCTCCCATACAAACAATATCACAGTCCCAACAAACATATCGACTGCAAAGTAAGCGCCGATGTAAAAGGGAACAGCCATGGCCATTGGTATAGGAATATACTGTGATATCTTCTTAGGAGTCACATCCCTCAGAAGGTTGATAACTAGGGCCGTAACAAAGAAAACGCAACATAAGGCCAGGCAATGCTTTGGAAGCTCAGAGAATCCTTCAATACCTAGTATGGCCATTTCCCTGTATATAACAGCATAAGGTGCTTTATAGGGACCATCAGGTGACCCAATATCAAAAGCAGTCCAGAACAACCAGAATGTAAGGGGAGCAATGATGCAGCCCATGGCTGTTCCTACTAACTGGCTCACAAACATAGACTTTGCTGACGAAAGGGTGAGGTAACCTGTCTTGAAATCTTGCATGAGATCAGCTGCAGTTGCAACTATGGACATCATCACAGCACAGGATGCTATCCCTGCTATCACGCCACCGTTTGGGCCAACTAATGAGGCCATCACAAAAAGACCAACCTTCCCATAAGTGGATGCCAGACTCCAGTCTGTGAGCCCAGTGCCATAAGAGTTGCAAAAGGCAAGGGCAGGGGCAAGAATGTAGGAGCACAGAACCAAGTACCATTTGAGAGGAGGAAAGATAATTGGTATTGTTGCTATGGATATTGCAGCCAGGCCCACGTACCCAGAGGCCGCAAACCAGAAGGGTATCCTGTCCTTTAAAAATATCTCATCCTTCTTCTTTTGTTCCAATTGCGGTTGAGAACTCTCACTGTCTGATAACATGCAAAAGAGGCACAATTATATTCTATAGATTGCAAGCTTGCGTTAAAAAAATCCCATCCAGGTCAAGCAAGACATGCAAATGAGAGATATGGTCCTCTGCCATTGTCCATTCATGAAGTCACTATGATGATTACACTAGTCATTGGATAACAGATTAATATATTCGACTGAAATAACTTTTTAATTATTATTATTAGTTAATAGTTAACTACTCACTCTTCATCTTTAGAGGTCATAAAATATTATTACTATAGGTTCACACAACATTTAGCCCCCAGTGCCACTTATTGCAAAGGACAGTCTAGGATCATATAATCAGTCATTTTTTCCATAAGAGCCAGTTAGCTCTATTCAGTCAAGTTATTACCAAAATACAAATCAATTTCAATTAACCACACTGGCAAGGTTCCATATGGATTAGGAATTGGTCATTATTACGGAAACTAATTAATTTGAAGTTTGCAAATACATTAGATTAAACACATGCATGAAAATATTTTCCCGTGACTTGAAGATCAAATAAGCAGAATGGATACAAAGAAAAAAGGATGATACTTGTTAGAGGGAAAAAAAAGAAAAAATCTCAGGCAGTTTTTACTGTACTCACTGTGAACCTCTGTCACAACAGGAAGGCTGTTCTGATTGGAAGTTGTTCTGCACATCTCCCTTACAGTTATCATTATAATCTTGATCAAATTGTAAATGCCATCCCCTAGAATAAGGGAAATAGATATGAACACCTGCACACAGCATGATAAGGAAGAAAATTGATTTACTACAGAATCATTAAAAGTCTAATGATTTAAGCTCGGCACAACCCTAGCTCAAGTTAGGGCTGGTTAGGTTGTTTTAGAACATATATGACAGAGACATTCCAATACTAAATCACAATTATGGCTTCAAAGAACAATAAAAATTGGAATGTCACAATTGTTGAGTAAGAACGGAATTTATGAATAGTGAACAAATTTTCCTTATTATGCAATATGATCAGGCTCTGTTTGTTGTTGTTGTATGCAATAGTGATCAGTCTCTCTTGGACTAGAAACAACAGATGAGTATCATGTAAGCATTTATCAATTTAGGATTATAAGCAGGCCAAGTCGTATGTTGCTCAAGCTTAGTTCCCTAATAACAATTGATCCAGATTTCCTTTTTTTTTTTTTTAACCAAATTCACACTGACACTTCTGACAAAATCTCAAGACATTGTATTCCTTTATTTTAGAGATAGGCAAGTACAATTTGAATAAAGATATTTAAGTGGTGACCTGCAACTATATTTGCTTTGTCCTACCTTGTATCCATAAAGACCTTTAAAATCATTGCTACCAAGATTAGCTGGATACCATTGCCCAGCATGTTTGGAGATGAAGGGCCACAGAAAACCCCATGATATGATAGCTCCAAGAAGAACTGAACAATTGACTAAGTGTGGACAGATAAGACCACATCCAACATAAGTTGGACTAAAGTCAAAGAAGAACCTGCATGAAAAGGAAGCCTTGTTAGTATCTAGACAAATTGTTGTATCTTCAGAGCCCTTCACATTCATCTTAAGCTGCTTGAGGAGAGACCATTAAGACTCTGCATGAAGAGAGAATCACAAGACATTTATATTGACCTCAAAGAAAAGCCTAAAACAGCTTTAATTGAATTAGGAAACCAGTTGTCATAAAAAATTGTAGTACCAATACAAATGCAGGTGCAATCATTTGTATCATGTAAACCTTTCAGTTAACATAAGTCCTACTCTGTAACTTTTGTTTCCAGTCTTCTGTATTAACATGGTATTAGAGACCACTTCAATGATCCTTATCACAATTTGAAAACTAAAAACATCCAGCAACTGATCAGAGGAGACCAACTGAGAGCAGCATGATCACATTGATCTCAGTACTCAAGACTGGGGGCGTAAATTGCTTAGAGCTCAGATCTTACTCTAGAATGCAATTTCTGTCATCTCACTTGTTGTGCCACTTTAGATCTTTCCCCTGATTTGACACTCACTATATTTAGTACAAACTAGAAACCAATCACCAGTTTGAGAAGAGCTAAAGCCTTAGTTCACACCATATTGTTAATTGATGAAACCCAATAGATTTGGGGAACCCTCTCTCAAAAGCTAGCCATTGAGGGGGTGAATCAAGCCACTTAAGTGCTCCATCAAACATCGCATACTACTTGACGTGAGACTTTGGTAGCCCATACTATTTAAGGAACATCCCATACTATTTTCATTCCCATTGTAGCACTGCCCCTAAAGAGCAGGCGTCTCGGCGGCTATACTTTATGACACTTCACTCAGAGTATCTTCACTCTACTATGGTTAGTGCCTCCACCGAGAAGAACCCTCCATAACTAGCTCTTGGGAAATCAGCTCTAATACCAAATGATGGAATTTAAGTGACTTGGAGAACCTTCCATAAAAAATTAGCAATTGAGGGGGAAGAACCAAGTTACTCAAATACTGTATCAAGTATCTCATACTAATTGATGTGAGATTTGGGTAGCCCATATTACCTTAGGGACATCCCGTACTATCCCCATCCCTATCATCGATCTTCAAAAATGAGTTCAAACTTGTGTCTACTCTAGTTTGTAAGTAGACTTGGTGTAAACTGCAATTTTCTCTGGCATTCATGAGATTTTAACACATCTTTTTTAATATCTCCCCTTTAGTTTCAGAAGTTATTCTTAATTTCTGATTGACCTGTCCCAGTATTTGCCAATTACAGGGCCCTTTCAAGTCAAAGCAAGTTGACTTTACTCTTGTTCCTTTGATCAATACAAGGAGACATGTTGTCTATTAAGTTATGAGTCTAGTTCATTGAGTTACAAGTTATTGTTTGATAAACTGGTTGCAGGTATTTTTCCTAAGTGCTGTATGTTCATAACATGCTGAGAGATGAGAGCCTGCTTCAGCTAGGGATTGGTACACATTAGGAAAGATGCTGCTCGTAGTGCAAACTATGAAAGATTATAGCTATATAAGCACAGTGTACAATCACAATATGAAAATAAATGCAGATCCAGACAGTAGTGTCATATACAACTTTCAGGCGATGATTTTCTTTGCTCTTACTTTTATTTCTAGAGTTTCACTCTCTCTCTCTTTCATAGCAACATACTGCCACAGCCTGCATCTGATGTAACTCTAAGACAGTTATGAGTTATAACTCTTAGCCGTCAGCTAAATGAAAAGTTTATATCACATGCAGAAGGAGAGAATGGAAAGTGAATTAAGACAGACAAGTCCAGAGAAGCCAAAAGCAGAAGTGACTTACGTGTTCTTAAAGAGTGTCAATCCAAAGCTAGGGAAGTTGTCAAATCCACATGAATCCCCAATACCACTGAAGAACCACTTAAAGCAGCTCCAACAGAAACTTATGCTTAAATATTTTCCCAGTTGCCGGACTTGGTTCCTAATAAATTATAATAACATTACTTAGAGATGCAAAAACAGAAGGAAAATAAGAAATTGCAACATAACCATTCACAAACACTGAAAAGTGCCACAAAAATTAAGGTGGTTTTTAATATGTTATGACTGAACCAAGAAACATGGATCAAATAGGTTCTAGGATATGAGCAGCACCAATACATAGTTATCAAGTAGTAAAGAATAACAGAGTGTAAGATAAGTAATGCTTTTGAGTGGTGAGGTGCAGAATGAGAAATTTCTGTGTGTATTATGAGAGAAAAGTGTAGGGTATTTATACAAGAAGAGAGGACCTATTCTAGAAAAACATAATAAATACAATAACTACAATTAAACAACTAATCCCTAATATCTAGCCTAAACTTTAGGCTAATGTTTAGGCTAAACTTTATTCTAATTGATTTACATGATCTGATTCTATTTATACACAACACTCCCCCTCAAGTTGGAGCATATAAGTCGTGTGCACCAAGCTTGTTACATGTATATTTTATCCGAGGACATCTTAAAGACTTGGTGAATATATCTACCAATTGATCATTTGAATTGACAAATCGAGTAGCGAGACAACCAGATTGAATTTTTTCTCTAATAAAATGACAATAAATTTCAATATGTTTGGTCCTCTCATGAAACACCAGATTTGAGGCAATGTGCAATGCTGCTTTGTTATCATAGACCAACTCTATCTTTTCTATGTTCCCAAATTGTATCTCTTGAAGAAGTTGCTTTAACCATAGTAGTTCACAAGTTGCTAAGGCTATAGCACGATACTCAGCTTCTGCACTGGATCTTGCAACTACGTGTTGTTTCTTGCTTTTCTAAGAGATTAGGTTACCACCGATGAACACATAGTATCCTGATGTGGATCGCCTATCATCTGGTGATCCGGCCCAATCTGCATCAGTAAAGCCAACAACCTGGGAGTTTCCCTTGTCTTCAAATAACAATCCTTGGCCTGACGCTCCTTTAATACATTGAAGGATTCGAACAACTGCATCCCAATGACTATTACATGGTGATTGTAAGAACTGGCTTACTATGCTCACAGCAAAAGATAAATCTAGATGAGTGATAGTGAGGTAATTAAGTTTTTCAACAAGTCTTCGATATTTTTCAGGATCTTCAATTAGCTCTCTTTGTCTTGGATGGAGTTTGACATTTGGATCCATTGGAGTGTTAGTTGGATTGCAGTTTGTCATGCCTGTCTCTTCTAATAGGTCAAGTGCATACTTTCATTGTGAAATGGCAACAACAGTACTGGATTGAGCAACCTCAATTCCCATAAAGTATTTAAGTTTTCCCAAATCTTTGGTTTGAAAGTGGTTACATAAATGTTTGAGTTGGACAATGCCTAAATCATCATTGCCTATAATAACAATGTCATCTACATAAACAACTAGGTATATGCACTTGCCTTGTGATGTATGGCGAAAGAAAACTGAGTGATCAACTTCACTGCGAGTCATTTCAAAATTTTGAATCACAGAACTAAATTAGCCAAACCAAGCTCTTGGTGATTGTTTGAGTCTGTAAAGAGAACAATGGAGTTGACATACTTTCCCAAACTCCCCCTGAGTAACAAAGCCAAGTGGTTGCTCCATATATACTTCTTCCTCCAATTCACTATGAAGAAAGGCATTTTTAATATCAAGTTGATAAAGTGGCCAGTGATTTATAACTGCAATTGATAAGAAGACACGAACTGAAGCAATTTTAGCAACAGGAGAGAAGGTATCACCATAATCCAGGCTAAAAATCCGAGTGTATCCTTTTGCCACCAAACAAGCTTTTAGTCTTTCAACTTTACCATCCAGACCAACTTTAACTGAATATACTAATCAGCAACCAACTAGAGATTTTTCAAGAGGGAGAGAAACAAAGTCCCATGTACCATTAGAATGCAAAGCAGTCATCTCATCAAACATGGCTTGCCTCCAACCTGAATATCTAAAGCCTCACCAGTAGTCTTAGGAACAAAAATAGAATCCAAAGAAGACATAAAGGCATAATATGGAATAAATAAACGATGATAGCTCAAAAAATTATATACAGGGTGAGGATTATGAGTAGAGCAAGTACCTTTACGAATAGCAATTGGAGGAGTATCAGGCAAATGTTGGACCGGAGCAACGGGCAATTTGGACTAAGGTAGTGAGTCAGCAAGAGTATTTGTGGACTCACGAAGCAAGCGACGATGATAAGTCTGGAGAGGAGGACTAGGGGGGACCTATGATGAAGCCTCTAAAGAAGCAAGGGAAGGAACAAGAAGGGTTTCAGTTACAGAGGTATTGTCAGGCATAGCAGACACAGAATGGAGAAGACTCGAAGAAGGTCACATCATGAGAGGTGAAATAGCGTCGAGTGGTTGGACAATAACATCGGTAACCCTTTTGGAGACAATCATATCCGAGGAAAACATACTTGATGGATTTGGCAACAAACTTATCTTTACTTAGGGTCAAATCATGAACAAAGTAGATACAACCAAAAACACAGAGAGGAAGATGATAAAGAGGATCATTGGGAAACAACAGAGAATGAGGAATTTGATCATTCAATACAGAAGAAGACATGTGATTAATTAGGTAACATGTAGTGAGAACAACATCACTCCAAAAAAGAGTAAGAACATTATGATGGATAAGTAAAGTACGAGCTGTTTCAATAAGATGACGATTCTTACGTTCGGCTAACTCATTTTGTTATGGAGTATAGGGACAAGAGGTTTGATGTAAAATCCCCTGAGAAGTCATAAATGCCTTAAAAGAGGTAAATATATATTTTTTAACATTATCAGAACGTAAGATAGAGACAGAGGTATTAAATTGAGTCTTTATTTCAACACAAATTTTGAACAATATTAAATACCTCAGAACGAGTTTTCATCAAGTACAACCAAGTACAACGAGAATAGTCATCAATGAAGGTTACAAAGTATTGAAAGCCAAAAGTAGAAGACACACGACTATGACCCTAGACATCAGAGTGAACAAGTTGAAAGGGAAATGTAGACCTATTATTAAGACCATTAAAAAAGGAACTACATGGTTGTTTACCCAACTGACATGACTCACAAGGGAGGGAGGACAAGGTAGAAAGAGAAGCATCCATTTTACGAAGTTTGGAAAGGCTTGGATGTCCCAAACGATTGTGGATGAGAGATGGGGAGTAGCTGGATGTGCATGCAACTGGAGATACAGAAGGCGAAAGATGGTACAAGCCTTGTGACTCATGCCTTACGCCAATCATCTTTCCCGTACTCCGATCCTCGACATAAACACTTTGATTAGAAAAAGTAATGGAACATTTGTGAGAGTGAGTCAATTTACTAACAGAAATAAGATTGAAAGGAGACTCAGGAACATAATGGACAGAATCAACATATATGGAAGGAAGAATTTGGGCTTACCCAATCCCTGTAGCAACAGTTTTAGAGCCATTGACTAGAGTTACTAAAGGAAGAGAAGAGGAACTAGAAAGGTGAGTAAATAGATTTTTATTACTAGAGATATGTTCGGAGGCACCTGTGTCAAGAACCCATAGTCCAATGTTAGGGGAACGGCAAAGCAAGCAGTTACATTACCAGTTTGAGCAACCGAGACAGCCATAGATGATTGTTTAGCTTGTTGGTAGTTTAGATACTCTTTGTAGTCATCACCAATTAAACAGATAAACCGTGAAGAATGATCATTGGTCAATGATATGTCAAACTGAGCAACATTGACAGAACGAGATGGTCGACCATGGAGCACCCAGCAATGATCTCAAATATGTCCCAACTTATTGCAATGCGTACATTGAAAACGTTTGCAGCCACTACTACGCCCACTTCCTCTACTTGGATTCCCTTTCTCACCAGTTTGAGATACCAAGATTGAAGAGTCAACAATTGGAGGAATAGTATTATTGATAGGTGGAGCTTGTGATGCAGAGATGCATACCAAACGGGCAAGGACATCATCTAATATGGGAATATTAAAACCTTCCAAAATTTGATCTCTAACTGCATCAAGATCAGGAGGTAGGTTAATTAGTGTCATAATCATAAAGAATTTGTGCCATTTTGCTTCTTGATCAGAAGTTGAGGCTGTGGCAGGCATCAAAGATCTAAATTCATGTTTGAGAGCCTTAATTTTGTTCACATATGTGGTAGTATCCAAGTCCTAATACTTAAGATTGACAAGATTAGATAACACATCATAATAGCAGCGAATATCATTACTATATATTGAAGTTGCCTTGCTCCTTACATCATAACACATTTCACAAACCTGGTATGTGGGAAGTAATTTAGAGTCCAGAGAATGCCATAATGAGGAACAAAGTTGAGCATCAATGTTTATCCAATTTGATCTATTCATTTCAGCAATGTCAATGTCCTGCTTAGTTAAATGTTCTAAACCAAAAGCGAACTGATGCAGCCTGAGATTTATAATTGGATGCCCCATGTAACTTTTTAGAGGTAATGGTAGGTGCACCACTAATAAGGGTGGAAAAAGTACCTAACTTAGCAGTAGTCATCACTGTTTTGGATTGAAAAAAGCTCTACTACCTAAAAATAGGAAGAGGGCAGCATGACAACCACTAGAAATGAGAAGAGGGCAGATCACTATGGAGGAAACCACGGCGGTCGACGATGGAGGATGTGGCGTCAAACGTTGGAGCGTGGGAAAACGCATGTCTAGCTAGGTGGTGCGTGACGGCGGCGACAGCGACAACACTCTGCGTTCTGGCTGATCGAAACCTTCTGAACAAGGTGGTAGGATGCGTGTTCCAAGGAGGGGCCAAGAAAAGGTTGAGTAATGAGCAACTAGAACTGGAAATAATGAACGGAAGAAAAAATAGTGTTTAGGCTGGAAAGAAACACAGTCCCAAAGAGGTACTATTGGAAGATCATAGTAGGCTCTGATACCATGTAGAATGAGAAATTTCTGTGTATTATGAGAGCAAAGTGTAGGGTATTTATACAAGGAGAGGACCTATACTAAGAAAACATAATAAATACAATAAATACAATTAAACAACTAATCCCTAATGTCTAGTCTAAACTTTAGGCTAATGTCTAGGCTAAACTTTATTCTAATTGATTTATATGATCTGATCCTATTTATACACAACATGAGGCATTAATTTCTATCGCATTACCCAGCAAGTTCAGCTCCAGTCTTTGTGTGGAAGCTGTTAATTAACATTGCTGTGGCTGTTCCACTGGGATATGTTAGCTTATAGTCCATAACCATAACCTGAAATTGCATGCATGGTGATCAGGATGAGACGGAAAATATAGGTGCCAATCATGGTTTTTACTTTTTAATAACATTCCAATTAAAAGTAAATTATACATGCAGTAATGATGAATTACTTTGCATATTGAATAAAATCCTAGCCAAAATTTGTACTTCCTCTAGTCAATGCCATTCTTCTAGTCAATTTTCTCACTCTAAAGATGTTTGACTAAAACAAAGCCATTTGAAAAGTTAAATGCAGCAACTTACATATTTACCCTTTCAGTCAGCTTTTCTTATCCTTATCAATAGATAAAATAGGCATATCAAACCACACATATAATATAATTGAAGAATGGTAAAGTGGTCCTATCAATAACTGAATAAATGCACTTTGTCCAAAAGTAAATAAATAAACCAAACCAGAACTCTAAAAATGAATAAATGTAATTAATTATGAGCACAAATTTGACAAAGTATGATTCTCAATTTCTCACTTGTATTTTCATTCACTCCTCTTAAAAAAATATTACTTTGATAAATAAGAAAGAAAAGACAAAAGTATCAAATATTACAACTCTCAGATAGAAAAGTAATGATCCACATAAATTACCTTACGAAGTGGGACAAGACTGAAAAGCCCAAGGAAACTGACAACAAAGATGAAACCCATCATCCAAACCAAGCCTGGGTTTTTAACATCTTCAGCTCTATTACCAGGATAGTCAGGGCCAATGAGTTGATATGTTCTCTCATCCATTGCGATCAGGGATGAACCAAACCCCCCTGTCAATGATGTCACAGTTAGCAAATTAGATAATTAAATGGAAGACATCACTCTATAAGAAGCAACTCTTAGGAACAAGAGATTTCAAGATAAAACAGTTTATTTTTTGGCAGAAAAAAAGAAGAAAGAAAAACGGAACCATTTTATTTGAAATGAGGTTTGGAAAAGAAACAGAATAGAACAACATGCATAACACAATATTTTCGCATTATATAAATAAGCAAACAATCATGTGTTAGGCTTTAACATCCATTAATATCAGTGTTTTTAAGCTTTACAAAAGATTATCTTCTAAGGAAATTATAATAAAATTCCAAAGTCTCAAGAAAAATTTGAATTTTACAGTTTATTATTCCAGGGAAAAAAAATAGGTGCCAAAAATTTCAGGTTTCATTATATAACTAGTGTTCTGTGGGATTTAGAGCCGAGTTAGAAACTTCCAGCAGCAATGGTATATAGTAGATGCTACCTAAATGGTTAGACCTGGTTACAAAATAATAAAAAGGAATAAAGGAAAAGAACTAAAAGCAATTCACCAAGCTTTTACAAAGTCAACTTTCTCCTTAATTTCCAACTGGGGAGACTCATGCTTCATTAGTGAGAGTATCAAGTGCTTTGGACAACTTTCGGGGAAGTTGACCGATGACCTAAACACTACTATAAATATGACATGAATGGCTATTCCTGCATCTAAAGTCCTATCATTCCTACAGTACAGCACATATCACAGGAAGAAAGAAATGTTTAGGCTGAAAGATAGCTCATCTTTCTATCTAAGAGTTTTGAGCCGTTTAAGCAGTAGACTAACGTGGCAATCGGCAAATGACAATATTACTAGGAGTGAAAAGCTAAGGTGATTTGAACAAGAACAGTTGTATACATTACACAAGAATAGAAGATGGTCCCTGTGCATCAAAGTATCAAGAAAGAGCATAAGCTAACCCATTCAACATCGAGGGAAATCTAAACTTGCAATCAAATATAAAACATTCTTTTGATCCCACATTACAAGCAGTGGCATATTAAGACGGAAAGGGAAGAGAGTTACCGCTAAAAGCGAGGCCATAACAAGCAACAACACAAGTCTGAATGACGGTATTCTCTTGTCTGGTGAAGGGTTTGGTGGAGAATCCCAACTTGGACAAGAAGCCAGCCCAGGTCTTAACGAAGAAAAATCCCAGCAACCCAGCAGCGACGTTCAACGAAGGAATAATTCCAACCGTCAGATTAAGCTTGTGGGTGATGATGCAGAACAGAGTCCCCAGCACAGCACTGACCACCAACCCTCTGATCGTGATTTGGTCCTTCCATTCCGGAACATGCTCGGATTCCTGAAGCAAAGGTTCCGAAATACCCACGGATGAGCTCTCAATACCCATGACAGAGATATTCCTCTTGTTCTTTCTGAGTTCAATCAAATTTGTATCGGATCTGCATCTACGGAGATACTAATACAGGATCATGCACGTGAGCCCAATGATTGGTAGTGATTTTGAGAGACGACGATGGCGGCTGCTTTTTCCAATTGAACTCTGATTTCTAAACGTGGCCGCGACAGTGATGTGCTCACAGGTCAGAGGAGAAGCAAAATCAAAAAGAGCAATATGATCGTTGATTAAAATATGAGCAAATTGTGAGTCTCAAAAATTTTTAAAATAAGTAAATATTATACTTAATCAAATTAATTAAAAAAAGTTAAATTTACTCAAAATATTATATCATTAAAGTTAATCTATTGAATTATAACACTGCTAGACAACATAATCTGATAAAATCTTTTCATTTCAGCTTCGGTGTGTTGTCTCTTGGATCAATGCAAAATGTTGGCTAATTAAGTAGCCGACTTACTCAACTCACCCATAACATAAGCTTTTTAAATTTTATATGAATTTGTAATAATTAAGTGATTAGAATTGAGAATAATATAATTTAAAAAATAATTTAATATAATTTATTTATTTATTTATTTTTAAACATGGGAAATAATCTGTCCTAGATTCTTCTATTCATTACCTTGTGCTCTAATGAAAATATTGTTACTCTTAATTTCCTAATCTCATAAGAGACTACTCCATCCTCATTACAAGTCTTTGAGATCTGCATGAAAACGGTACCGTAGTGATAAAGAAGGATGAACCAAACCCATCCTTTGATAGAGGCCGGATTGATATTTAGCAGATACCTCTGTAGAAATAGCAGCATGTGGAGAGCCATATTGGTAGCTATGCTGTATTGTTGGAAGAATAGCATATCCTAGAGTCCATAACATAGAGCAAACCCAAAATGTTCCTGGCTCGCCTTTCTAGTGGGCTGTATTACCTTTTGAGGTAGAAATAAGGATTAGTATTGTGTTTATTTCATGTCTAAAAAAAAAAAAATTATTAATTTTTAATGTGTTTCTCTTTCGATGGTCTGTTATTGTTTAAACGTATCTATAGATTCTATTTTTTATTAGATGCGTTCTTTTAGAGTGTTGTTTAAAAATAATATAATTAAATATTTTATAAAAAAATTTAATACCGTATTTATTTTATGTGCAAAATAAAAAAAATTATTAATTTTTAACTTTGTTTTTTTGATGATCTGTTATTGTGTATACAAGGCTCACCTTCTTTTTGACTTATTTATTTTTTTATTATCACATTTTATTATTTATACTTTTATTTATTTATTTTAAGTAATATAAAATTTATTTGATACACTAGATATTCGACCTCACAACAATTTCATCACTGCGTATCCTTGTAGAGACTAGTTTAGAAGGAGAGTGGGTCAAAGCATGCTATGAGGAATCGAGCCTTATAGAAGAAAGAAGGTTAACAGCACTCTGTCATGGACAACTCTATTAGAAAAGAACCATATGTAGTGAAGAAATCATTTTCAGGTGGAGCATTAATTCTAACCAAGATGGATGGAGAAGAACTACTCAATCCAGTGGATTCAGATGCAGTGAAAAAATATTATTCATGAAGGATTGAAAAAAAAGGACGAGCAGGAGTAAATAAGGTTACTATGCCAAGACAGGTATATTAGAAGATTTTCATGATTGAAACTTGAAGAGCTGGATGTACCATTTTCTTTTACTAATAAGACACAATGAAAGATTCCTTCCCCCTGTTTTGCTTTTCATCTTTTGTATCGTCATCAATAAAATTCTCTTTCTAATAATGATTTCCTCTCATTTTCTTCTAGCATCATTTTTATTAATAAGATATTCATAAGGTGCATTGGGAAAAAGATTACCATTGTCATCAGAAATGCATAAACAGTGGGCAAGGTCAAAATATCATGAAATTAACATGTCAAATATAAGGGAAAGCAGCGCGGAACTTAATGAGGACCTATGAAAGCTCGTCAATGGCAAACTTTAGGAAATAAGGAGGGATTAAAAGATCAAAACCCTTGATTACTTATAAAAAGCTATCATGTTGTATCAACATAAAGGATGTATGCAGCTTCGTTAACTAAAAAAGCCTATGGAAAAATACATGGAAGATGAAGGCTTGATGGTAGTAAGGATTCTCAAAAGGGATACCCAAATTAAAAAAAATTGTGTGCAATAATAAGAAATAAAATATATAATACAAAAATAATAAAAATAATAAGCAATAGGAAAAAAACGAGAACACTCCTGAAACCCAAAAATAGAAAAATAATAAAAAGTGATAAATGAATGAATTAGAAAAGACAAAATGTGCACAACCATGCATTCATTTCCATTCAACATACATTATTCCTAGAAATTGACTGATATAAAATAACAAAACAAAAATCAAAATATCGAGTCGTTTTAAATTTCAATTGAAATGCGGCTCAGTCTTACATGCTTTTAAATCTTAGTTGATGTGCGGCTCAGTCTCTCATCTCTTTTAATTTTTAATTGACGTGCGGCTCAATCCCTCATCCTTTTAAGTCCCACTTAACGTGTGGCTCAGTTCCCCACCCCTTTTAAATTTCAATTGATGTGTGGTTCAGTCCTTCTTCTTATTAAATTCCAATTGATGTACGACTTAGTACCTCGTGCCTTTTAAATTTCAATTCACATGCGGCTCAGTCCCTCGTCTTTTTAAATTCTGGTTGACGTGCAGCTCAGTCCCTCATCCTTTTAAATCCCAGTTGACTTGTGGCTCATACCTCATCCCTTTTAAATTTCAATAGACGTGTAGCTCAGTCTCTCGTCCTTTTAAACTTCGGTTAACGTGCAGCTCAGTCCCTTATCCTTTTAAATTCCAATTGACGTGTAGTTTCATCACTCATCGTTTTAAATTTTAATTGATTTGCGGCTCAGTCCCTCAACCTTTTAAATCCCAATTGGCGTGCAACTCAGTCTCCCGTCTCTTATAAATTTCAATTGAGGTGTGACTCAGTTACTCTTTGTTTTAAAACCCGATTGATGTGAAGCTCAATCCCTCATCCTTTTCAAACCCAATTGATGTGTAGTTCAGTCCATCGTCCCTTCTAAATTCGAATTAACGAGCAACTCAGTCCCTCGTCCTTTTAAATCCCAATTGACATGCAACTTAGTCCCTCATCCCTTCCAAATTCCAATTAACGTTCAACTTAGTCCCTAGTCGTTTTAAATTTTAATAGACATGACTCAGGCTCTCGTCGTTTTAAATTTCAGTTAACATATGGCTTACTCCTTTGTCCTTTTAAATTTATGTGGATGAGCAACTCAGCCTGTCACGACCTAAAACTTTGAATTTGTGATTGGTGCATAGATCTATCATGATACGTATTAGGTCTAGTTAATCTAAAATTTTTTTAGCTCATAATAACAATACTAAAACACTTTAAATTCAACTTTAAAATCTTTAGTTATTATTTTGGGTCTTACCAAAATTTTAGCATAATTTTTTTAAAAAATAAGATATTTTTTCAATTTTACAATAGTCCAAATCAATCAACATCTATTTAAATTCAAAGAAAATATAATTGTCTATCTCAAGCCCATAAAAAATTCATTTTATGTCTTACATACAAACTACAATAATAATAAACTAGTCTGACACTAAAATAGTGATATGCTGCAATATCATTAAGCTTGCATGACTCAATATTGAGCTTATCCAAAATAAGAGAAAGCTCTGATCACTTCAACTTTTCAAAATATAAAATGTAAAGTAAGGAGGATGAGTCACACAGACTCAGTGAGTGTAAGATAAAAGAAACACACATAATAAAAAATAGACTTACATAAAATTTTTATCGTCATAAAATAATTAAAAGAGCTATAAAAACTAAACCATTGTTAATCAAATCTTATATAAAATTTAAGAAAAATTTCACCATAATAATATTTTAGTAGAAAATATCATAATTAATTAAATTCATATAATATCAAACATTTTCAATATAATTTTAATATATCTACATAATATTTAACATTTAAATACGAGAACAACTCCACTATGCTTTGCACTGCTCGAAACTAGTCTTGTGCCTTTGGCCACACAAGGGCAACCCTACTGCGCCACCAGTCATTCGTGCCTTCCGCCGCACAATGACAACCCACTATGCATCGCACGTGCTTAACCAGTCTCCGTGCCTTCGACCACACGGAGACAACCTTACAGCACCACTAGTCCCCGTGCCATCAGCCACACGAGGACGCCTACATACAAGGTATCTCCACAACACCACCATCTCTAAATCACACAGATCACACGGCATATATTTTCTTTTTATCATCATCAAACAAAAAGATATAAATATTCACATTGAAGCATTCTAGCTCAGAATTTCAAATAATAAATTTTAAATATTCAAAAAAAATAATACATAGATTTCTGTATCTAATACCAATAGTCACACAGACATATAATCATCATATTATCACAAATTCAAAGATAATACATTTTTCTAATTTTTTCCCATGACTGTCTAAATAATGAGTACACACATACACAAATAATTTCATATTTAGTTCAAAATATGTAAAGGTATTTGAAAACGGTATCTCATTTATCAAACACTCATCTGAAAGGATTTGTAACAAAAACCTTACTTTACTAATCTAACACAACTTGCAATAACTCTAGTATCCTTCGCATTTCCTAAAATAATAAAACAACCTAATTAGTATAAAAACCACCCAATTCGTTGCAGTCTGAACTTCATCACCTCCTAATTTCCATCAAATAAATCTTAAAATATTATGAAGGTAATTATTATCTCAAAATACATAAGTATGCATTTCAGCTTAATCCAATAGAATTCAAAAGTTTTCAATTTAGTCCATAAATTTCTCCTATGATGTTTTTGCATTCTTTTCCTTCAATTTTCCACTACTATACAATCATAAGAGTCCTATTGGAGCTAAGGATTACAGAAATGCATCAAATTTTGAAATTCCAATTCAAACCAAAAATTAACAAAATTTTCAGTTTAGTTCCTCTTACTTTTCCAGCAGTTTAAGACGATTAACGATGACAAAATGCTCGGTAGAGGTTGCAGGCGACTGGAGGACACATTGGACAGTTGAAACGCCAATCATTGGTGGCCAATGGTGGCATTTTGTAGCTGGATCGACGGTGCAATTACAGATGGAAAAGGAGGGAGAAAATGTTGTTTTCGACTGCTACGGTGATCCAGCAAAGCCCAATGCGGTGTCGGTAGAGGTCTTGCAGTTCGGGGATGGTGCGACGTGGTGCAGGTGATGGCGCAATAATGGTTTGGTGGTGAAGGTGCGTCATGCGATGGTGAAGGCAGAAGGGGAGGAGAAGAATGCGAGAGAGAGAGAGAGAGAGAGAGAGAAATGGACGTGAAAGAGAAGAGATTTGAATTTCTAGAATATCAAGGGGTATTTTGATTATTTATCAGCTTACTTCAGATAAATTTTGAATGCACTTTCTGATTCATATTCAAATATAGAATAGTATGGAAGAAACTTGGATATTGTTAGAGTATTTTAAGCCTCTCTAAAATATCTGTTAAATTTGTTAAATCAAATAAAATTTTTTTTATTAAATAAAATTTTATTTCAAAAAATTTTTAAATTTGAGCTGCGAGCTCAAAAAATTTTTTTTAATAACTTCCTATTAATATTTTAAATTTTTTAATTATTTTTATCCTAATTATTAAATTTTTATTTAGAGTTATCACACCGCCCTTTGCCTTTTAAAAGTTAAATTGATGTGCAGCTTAGTACGTCAAACTTTTAAATCCCAATTCCACACAATGAATGACTTGTGCCTTGGTCATATTGATTTAGTCTGACACACGACTGTCATCCTTTTGGCATTTATCAATAAAAAGAATTTTATTTTTACAAGTGAAAAAGATTTTTTTTTTCTTTTTGTACAAAATGAGAGTCTATGTCTTTGTGTTGTTCCAACTATAATTAGCAAGAACTCAAAGAGGGGCAGCTGTAGCCATCTCATTTTGTGAGACCCAAGTCTTAAAATTTTAAATACTAGAGCCTCAATCCCACAAAAAAAAGTAGAGACTTAAATAAATAAAATAAAACCTTTTTTATATTATTTTTAATTCTTTCTAATGGGCTATTTTATGTCATGACATGCTTAATTTACCTCTCTCTCATTAAGACAATTTTTTGTCTCTTTTCACACGCTGCTTAAATAAATTGTAAAAAAACTATCCTTCTATTCAATTCAAAATCATAAATAAATATTTTTTTAAAAGAAATTTAAAAAAATAAAAAAAAGAAGCAAAATTGTGTCATGCATCTATTGGTTGAAAGTGGCGGAGTAAATCCACCTGCCAAATTATTTTTAACCTATAAAACTTCACTGTGAAGGAAGTGTGAGGGGGCAGAGAGAACAGAGGATAGAAGGTAAATAAGAAAGCAGGAATGTACCGGTAGAGAAGAAGAAGGAGGGTTAACAAGGAAAGAGGAAACTAAAAAGAAAGACAAAAAGAAAGTTTGAAAGATATTATTGGAAGACAAGGCAATAGTCAGTCCATTTGCAGGGTATTAATTATAACTCTCTTAGGTAACAAACTCCTGCTTGTGGTAATCTCGGTTTCATCTTAATTTTCTTTTACTGCCGGGTGATGATTCCATAGTAACAAAACCATTTTTGCTGCATGTAAACTAAAGCCAAATAAGATCATTTTTGGGACTCAAATAATGCTCATTTGATTTCATTTTTGAACAAGGATCTAAAGGAGGCCATAAAAGGACTAAAAGCCCTAAGCTTGAACTTTTTATCCATTCAGCCATGGTTTATATGATGGGTGGAAGATAAAGAAAGGAATTAAGATATGTAGAAAAGAAAATTAGAGACAACCAGAGGAAAAAGAGGAGTTAAAAATCTTTCTCATATCAGTAAAAAGGATAAACTCTAGAAAAAAGCATAAAGAGAGTAATAGAGAGAGAGGGATGAAAGGACAAGATGGATGAAAGGTGAATAAAAAATGACGTATCCACTATGTGCAGTGCAGAGACGGATGAAATTCATCAAGAAAGAGAAAAGATATCTTCTTTATTAATTGAAGAAATGAACCTAAGAATATATATATATATATATATATATGTTAGACGATCATGCATCCATGGTTCATTCCTTTTCATTCATATATATATATATAATAGGGGAAGTGGAAAAGACGAGCTGAAAATGGGACCTATTCTTTCCTATAAAGTAAGGTGGGTTGGTCTTTCATCCATAATTCTTCCTTTTTTTTTTCATATATATAAACATGTTGGACTTTAAGCAGGGGAAAGTGGAAAAGAAAAGAGCTAACAAAAAAATGGAAGCTATTCTTTCCTATAAGATAGGTGGGGTCGATCTTGTATTCACAACTCCCTTTTTTTTTTTTTTTTTTCATTCTCTGAAGTTAACAAATGGAGACATTATTTCAATAACTTTTGAGGTGAGGTTAAAAATGGATCGTCAAATCCAATGGGGATTTAGCAAAGTATATGTGTGTATATATATATATTTGAGGTGGTCGACGTTATCAAGGTACACCTAATTAATTTAAAAGAAACACTTGTCACTCTTCTCAAAGTTTGATGCATCTTGTATGACATGCATTTCTTCTACACTTACAGAGATTTTGTGTTGGGGTTGTGTTTCCTTTCCTCTTCTCTTTATTGCTAAGATGTTTATATATCATGTTGTGTCTTATTGCAAAGGTTTTTACCTCTTCTCTTTTTTAGGCTTTACATTTATACATGGGCTTTGTACTCTACATATTACATCATGGCACAAGAAGGATTTTAAAAGTCACACGGTAAATATGACCAAAAGTGGATATAATTTCTATTAGGAAAATAAAAGAAACCAAGAGTACAATTAAGACAAAAATAAACTATACGTGAGCTTTGATCCTATCTAAAAATGGGTATGTAGGCACATAGATCATATTTCATGTTTAAGTCGAGTTTGATCTCAATTTAATAATAACCTCCACAAATCTAATTTGGGGAGGTTTAATGAAATAAAAATTATGATAATAACCTCTTTCAAATTTAATTTGGAGAGGTTTAATCAAATAAAAATTATAATAATAATAACATCTTTTAAATCTAATTTAGAGAGGTTTAATCAAATAAAAATTATAATAATAACCTCTTTCAAATCTAATTTGGTGGGTTTAATCAAATGAAAATTACAATAACATCTTTCAAATCTAATTTAGAGAAGTTTAATGAAATCAAAATTATAATAATAATAACCTCTTTCAAATCTAATTTGGAGAGATTTAATCAAAGAAAAATTATAATAATAACTTCTTTCAAATCTAATTTGGAGAAGTTTGATTAAATAAAAATTATAATAATAACTTCTTTCAAATTTAATTTGAAGAGATTTAATCAAATAAAAATTATAATAATTATAACCTCTTTTAAATATAATTTGGAGAGGTTCAATCAAATAAAAATTATAATAATAACCTCTTTCAAATTTAATTTGACGAGATTGAATCAAATAAAATTTATTATAATAATAATAACCTTTTTCAAATCTAATTCGGGTAGGTTTAATCAAATAAAAATTATAATAATAACCTCTTTCAAATCAATTTAATGAGATTTAATTAAATGAAAATTATGATAATAGCCTCTTTCAAATTTAATTTGAAGAGTTTATTCAAATAAAACTTATAATAATAACCTCTTTCAAATTTTATAATTAATAGTTATAATAGAATGTTTCTCGAATAATTTTAGAGAGAGTCTTAATTGATAGTAATAAATTATTTACTTCTTTAAAATGATTTGGAGTTTTCAAATATATAATTTATGATAAGTTTTATTTTTACAAAGTATTCAATTAATTAAAAAAGGATGTTATGTATCTAATTAGGAGGTAATGATAACTAAAAAAAAAAAAAGATTTTGAATCCTTTGCAGTTTAAAATTAGAGATTTTTTTTGTAGTAGGAGAAAGATAGAAACAAAAGACTCGCACTAATAGGAACCCACTATAAATGGATTAGGAACCATTTTTTTTTTTCTATATCTCTCTCACTGCAGAGAAATGTATCAATTTTAAATTATAGAAGATCCAAATTCAAAAAAAAAGAAATATCATTTTAGTACCATTTGTAAGATGTGACGTTTAGGTGTTAATCCCTTCTCAACTCATAACCGTACTCACGATCTCTAGATATGATATGAAGACCATTGAATCATTAATTTGGACATTCTTAAAAAGTTGTTAAAATTGATGTATTTTTAAGTGTAACCAATCACAGTCATAAAATAAAAGGTTGTTAGTGACTCCAATAAAATAAAAATAAAAACAAAAATAAAATTTTTGTGATGCCTAATCACGCTATGAACCTGCCCTCAGGTATGTTGCGAACATCAATATAAGCATGACTGAATTGTTTGTTTCAATAGCATTACTGACCTGGTAAGAAATGTGTGGCCTGGGGGTCGCATGACTAGGGTTCTACAACTTCCTCATGATGAATTGTTTCTTGCTGGCTAGTGAGTCCATATATTCCTTTCCCTATTTTGCTCCTTCTGCAGAAAACTTATTCCTGGCTATCCATATGTTCTCCAGCGTTATAAATATTAATAACAGTTGCGAATTGAGGGAAGGTGATGAATTCTTATACATGATACGGAGATCCTGCAGAAAACCTGAGACAATTTGACTCTGAAACTCAATCACCCTAACACCACAATCAAGACCAAACTATAATGCTCTTGAAAAATCACAGAACAGAAATATGTGATCAATCGTTTCTTCATGATTATGAAAGAAACAACAATATTGGGACATTACATTGAGATGATGGTTTGATAAAACATCTACAGATGGCAATGCAAAATTCATGAATTTCCATATAAATAGTACCACCCTCGATGTAAACTTTAGTTTCCAAAACCAATACAGTAGGAATGAATAATCCTTGGGGTGTCTGTACACGAAGTCATCAAATAAAATAAAATTTTAAACTTCAGACCCTGTGTACTTGCCTATAGGACTAGGTGTCCAACTTAATACATCTTACTTTGTTGATGTGGGGACTGGTAATTCGACAATTCTTGCCACTTCATATGGGGTAAAAGATTGATACAACCTCTCCATGTTCCACTTACTATTCTGTGAGCAGATAAAGTCGCTTGCTGCATTGAACGGACGAGTAGTCATAGGAGTATTGGGCCATAATCTACTGGCTAAAGAAATTAAATGCTAGATCCATTCCCCACTATCCATTTAAGGTTATTAATTAAGAATAACATAGAGATTTTTTGAGATTCCTTTCTAGCACCAAGAGTCTCTTATTGTTTTCTTGAACTTGAATTGGGATTGAGGAGCCTTGTATTTATTAAGAAACCATTGACTGCAAAATGAATTTTGGATTAGAGACCATTCTCCATCCCTGCTTGGCCACAAGTGCTTTTTTAAAACAAGATGTATCGCTAATTCCCTATCCACCTTGACTCCTTGGTGTCTTTAACAAATCTACTTTGAGCAAGTGCATTCTCTGGTTCTGTCCTTTAAAATCCCAGAAGAAATTTATCAAATTGGAATCCATTTTTTCTACAACCTTCTTCGGAGTGTCGAATTCGTCAACTAATATACTAGCATTGATTGGAGGACTAAATTAATGTTGGAGATAATAGCCGCACCTTCCATCAAGTCAATATTGAGATTATTTTGTCTAATAATTCTGAATAATTCCTCTTTTCATTGAGCCTTCCATCAACATATGAACCAAGATATTTGTCAAGAGAAATTCTATTGTGAATACCAAACTTTTTGGAAAAGAATTCTTTAAGCTGTGTAGGGGTATTAGGACTAGAAACCATCAAGGATTTGATGGTTTTGATTCTTTGTCCCGCTAAACTGCAAAAATTGGTTAGTATATTTCATTGGCTAATTCTTACAATGCTTTGAAAAGTAATACAATATCATCGGTGTACAACATATGGGAAATCTAAGGGCCTGTGTTGGATTAATTCTAAAAATTATTTGAAACAAAGAGAATGAAAGCAGAAGTATACCAAAATCCATGATTAACTAAAGATTAAAGATTCCGGAGGGTCTTCTAATTGATTATATCCTCAATTCTCTTGTTGGCAGATGGGAACCAAAAGAAGAGAAACCAAACTTTTGTTTGAAGTTTGGTTGTGTCAGGATACCTCAATCAGGGACCATACCCTTTATATATACGTTCTTATATATCAAATTACCAACTTGCCCATCATTAATCAGTAATTAACACTTCAGAGATTCTACACATATTATTAGTCCCCACACATTATTTTATATGATAAAAACCATTTATCAAATTAGATCATTTTATAGGTCTTTAAAATTTATGACAGTAATATGTATATAATAATTAATCCACAATACATGTACATCTACATATCTTAATGTGTTTATAAATATGTATGTATATAGTATACAATCCAAATTCTAGCAATCTCCCACTTGGATTGTACAACTATGTATTCATATTATAGAACCTTTAATCATATATACATCACTATAACTTTATGTGCACCTTATTTTAATCAATCTCGTCCATTAGCCTTATCAATGTAAGTACCAAAGAGGCATTCATTGTCTTTTTGCAACTAAACCTACAATGATCTAGAAATCAACTTACCTAAATGACAGAGATCATGTATGGATGTGTAGCATGAAAATTACATGCAGTGTGATCTACACATGTCTATTTCCAACTGGTCCTACCTTAACCAAATGAGATCAAAGTTTAGAGTAAGTTTCATAAACTGAAAAATGAATACTTTGTTAATATAATCAAATAGTGCTAAGACATCAAAGTACAATAGAATACAAACTCCCACTATATTAAACAACACCTAATATAACAACACTCATGTGAGCAATATGCTCATGAAAGGCCAGGGGTGTCAATGCCTTAGTAAATGGATCCATAAGCATGGAGTTTGTTCCTATCAACTCAATATTAATAAAGCCACTATAAACTCTTTCTTTCACAACAAGAAACTTTATATGTATATGCTCAAATCTAGAAGAGCTCTTGTTGTTATTTGAATATAGGACTGCTACTTTATTGTCACAATATAACTTTAGTAGCCTTTCAATACTATTGACAATACGTAGTCCTTTAATGAAGTTTTGCAGCCATATAGCATGGTTTGATGCTTCATAACATGCTATGAATTCAGCCTACATAGTAGAGGATGCAACAAGTGTCTATTTGGCATTTTTCCATGATATTGCACCTCTTGCTAACTGAAATACATAACCAGATGTTGATTTCTAACTATTTTGGCATCCAGCAAAGTCAAAATCAGAAAATCCAATGATCTCAAGTCTGTTTAACCTCTTATATGTGAGCATATAATTCTTAGTGTTTTGCAAATACCTAAAAAGCAAAGTTAGAATCAAAAAATCCAATGATTTCATATTTACTTGACCTTTGATATGTGAGCATATAAACCTTAGTATTTTGCAAATACCTGATATCTACCAAGCATTTCCACAAATATATACAAGATCAGGTCGAGTGCAAACCTGTGCATACATCAAACTCCCTACTACATAAGTATAAGCGATATTTTCCATAAACTTGGATTTAATATCACTTTTTGGACACTGTTCAGACTGAACTTGTCTTCTTTAGATATGAGAGTATTATAATGTCTACAATTTTGCATACCAAAGCATTCAAGTACCTTTTCAATGTAACCCTTTTGTGATAATCCAAGAATTCCTCATGAATGATCACAATGAATTTGGATTCTTAATACGAAGGATGCTTCACCAAGATAAAGATTTCAAATATATTTGACTAGAATTTCTTGGTTTCTCGAAGTAATTTTATATCACTACTAACAAGCAAAATATCATCCATATATAAAACCAAGAATATATATCTACTCCCACTAAACTTATGCTACACATAATTTTTAATAGTGTTCATTTCAAAGCATAGCTTGATGAAATTTTAGGTACCATTGAGGAGAAGCTTGTTTGAGTCTATAATCAGATTTCTTAAGTTTACAAACCAAGTGGTTAGTTTCCTCAAAATTAACTAATGTTTCATAAAGATAGTTTCCTCAATGTCTCCATTGAGAAAAGCTGTCTTTACATCAATTTGATACAGCTCAAGATCAAAATGTGTCATAAGTGCCATGATTATCCTAAAAGAGTCTTTCAATGAAATTAGAGAGAAAGTCTCTTTATAGTCAATACCTTCCTTTTGAGTGAATTCTTTAGTGAAAAGAAGAACTTTATATCTTTCCACATTGCCTTGTGAATCCCTTCTTAGTCTTGAAAATCCATTTAGAACTAATTGGTTTCACACTAGCAGGTAATGGAATAAGATCCCAAACATCATTGTCTTTCATAGACTACATTTCTTCACCCATAGCATTGATCCATTTATGAGAATTAGAACTATTAATTGATTCATGGAAGGTGATTGGATTATCTCATAATGAATCAATATGTTCTTCATTCTCAAGGAGATATACAACATAATCATTTGAAATTGCATTTCTCCTTTATCTTGAAGATATTCTTAAAGACACTAGTTCTACTTGAATTTGAGGTTGATAAGTTTGATCCTCATGTTCCTCAAGAATAACTTATCTTTCCTGTTGATCTTGAGGAGTGGGAATTACAACATTGTCTTGAATTTAAATTGAATTTTGTTGATGAATCATGTTAGGTATGAAAACCTGATCATTATGATGACTCACAAAAATTGTAGGAAGAGGAATGGTAACTGTATTCTCTTCACAAATTTTATCATTCAAATTTTCTTAAAAACCAATGCCTTTATTCTTGTCTTCCTCCTTAAACTCAACATTCTCAAAGAAACAGGCAGTTCCCATCTCAAAGAATGTTCTTCTTCTGGGATCATAGAATTTAAATCCCCGTGACCTTTCAGAGTATCCTACAAAATAGCTACTAACAGGTATTGCGTCTATTTTTTTTTTCATTTGGCTTATAAGTTCATGCTTCAACTAGAAATCCCTAAACTCGTAAATGGTTGAGTACTGGTTTCTTACTAGTCTATAACTCATAAAGGGTTTTGTTTGTAGCTTTTTTAGGAATTCTATTCAAGATGTACATTACGGTCTTTAAAGCATCACCCCAGAGTGAGTGAGGTAAGGTTGTACAACAAATCATACTTCTTACCATATCCTGAAGGGTTATATTGGGCCTCTTGGCTACACCATTCATGCTTGGTAAACTGGGCATGGTCTATTGAGGCACAATCCCACACTCCTCTAAAAATTGAGCAAAAGAACCCAGAAGTTGTTCACTTGATCCATCGTATCGACCGTAGTATTCACGATTAAATCTAATGGATTTAATAGTCTTGCCAAGTTAATTTTCAACTTCAACCTTAAATGACTTAAAAATATCTAATGTTTGAGACTTCTCATGAATTAAGTGTAGGTAGCCATATCGAGAGTAATCATCAATGAATGTAATAAAATAATTTTCACCATTCTAAGAAGCTATAGGCAATGGCTCACATACATCTGTATATATTAATTCTAAAACATTATTAGATCTCATAGCTCCCATTTTTCTCTTATTTGTAATTTTGCCTTTAATGCATTCAACATAAATGTCATAATCTGAATCTTTAAGTTTTTCAAGAATTCCTTCTGACACAAGTATGTCAATTCTCTGTTTAGAGATATAACCCAAATGCTTATGCCATAAAGAAAAGGAATTCTCACTTGAGAATTTTCATTTAATGCCTTTGGTTTCAATATTATAAGACTCATTATATGCATGTATTAAATCTAATAAAGTACTAGTTCTAACAAGCATAGAATTAAATATACATTACATTTTCCGTTTCTAAATGAACAAACATAACATTCTTTATCCAATACAGAAATTGAAACCAAATTTCATCTAAAAGATGGTATAATAAAAGTGTTATTCAATTCTAGATAATAACCAGTACGCAACAAAAACCTAAAATGACCTATGCCTTGAACTTCCACTGGACTCCCAGTGCCCATATAGATGTATTTTTCATCTTCATTGGGTTTTAGTAGTTTAGGCAACCCTGTATAGATATACTTATGTGAGTTGTAGCACCAGAATCAAACCACCAAGTATATCTGGGAACTGAAACCAAAATTACTTTAGTGCAAATAAGAGTGAAAGACATACCTTTCTTCACACGCCAAGCGTGATACTTATTGCAATCTTTCTTCATATAAGAAGTGTCTTTACAAAAGAAGCATTTCTTTGCCATATGTCCCTTGGATGAATCCTTAGGCTTCTTTTTGCTTGAGACACCACAATCTCTTTTCCTTTTCTCTTCTTACCACGGCCTGAAGAGGTATATGCCAAATGAGCACTCTTAGTTTTTTATTATTTCATCCTATTTTCCTCTTACACCAAATGAGAGATGAGCTCAATCAATGTCCATTTATCCTTTCGACAATTGTAGCTCACCTCAAATTGTCCAAATTATAGAGGAAGGGATATGAGCACTAAATGAATGAGCAGGTCTTCTGAAAGCTCGATCTTTAGTGACTTTAAATTTTTCAAGATGTACTCCATTATGTTCCCATTACTCTTGTACCTTATGGAAACAAGTTTTCTTAATGTTCTACTTGTCTTTGCTTTGTCACTCTTAGCAAAGAATTCTTCAAGGGTATTTAAGAATCTTTGGGCATCAGTTTCCCCAGACAAAGTGTCTAAAAATGTCTCTAGGATAACATTCTTCATTATCATTAGACTTAAGTAGTTAAAGCGATCCTACCTCTCAAAGACTCTTCGATCCTCAAAAGAACTTTAATCCATAAGAGGTGTAGGATGTGGCTCTCTAAATGCAAGGTCTAAGTCCATGCATCCCAATACCATAGTAACCTT
Organism: Senna siamea; assembly: GCA_031216115.1. NCBI lineage: Eukaryota > Viridiplantae > Streptophyta > Magnoliopsida > Fabales > Fabaceae > Senna > Senna siamea. The sequence continues at coordinate 10,692,158 of CM062366.1, forward strand.
ATTTTTCTAAGATTTAAAGTTACTACCTCTAAGCATAGGAATGCTATTAATTGTAGCAGTAACAGATTATGCATTGACTATATCAGCTATATAGAGAATAAATACACAAAACACACAATCAGCTCACATGGAAACAAAAGAAGTGATTAAATATTAATAACAATAACCCATCTTCAAGACAATCGGTATGACATCAAATCTAATTTTTGGATAAGAGATGACTCATTTTTTTTTCTTGGTGTAGTAATCAAGTAGAAATGATTAGATCCAATCAAGCATTTAGCCTTCCTTTAGGCCTACTAAGTACTCACAAGGGACACCTAATAATCATTTTACTTATTACCACATGTATGTATAAATTTCTGCCCAAAAATAGCCTTCCTTTAGGCCGATTAATTGTCTGCATGAATACAAATACATGCTACCTGCTTAGTTATTCATAATCAAAAAGTTTTCACAACAGAGGTTGCTTCAGCAACTATATTGTTTCAACCAGTTCAAATGAATAACTAACTATTCACAATTTATTGTTATCTCAATTAATCACTCATAAGGTATATATTTTGCCTAAAGCATGATTGAAACATGCCTATAATTATCTTAAATTAACATGTGGCTATTTTTATTGCATAATTTTTCAGGCTCTTAAGTTTTCCTATACACACCAAATGGGCCATTTGGTTGATTTTATAGGCAACACGGCCAAAACACGACTAAAACACGGCCAAAACATGTCTACAATGCCTTAACATGACCTTAGCATGGTCATGGTACAGCATAGCCTCAGCATTCAGAATGGCACCAGGACGGCCTCAGTGCTGCCTCGTGCGACCTCATCACGGCCTCAGTGCTGTATTAGCACAGCCTCAACGCTTCAAATGGTCTCATCACAGCCTCAGCGCTGAATCAGTATGGCCTCAGCGAGAATGGCCTCATCACAATCATGTTCATTGTTTTTGCTTGAACACAATCGTTTTCATGTGTAACAAGGTTGTGTGGCCATGTTTTGCAGTGAGAAAACCAAAAAATTGTCTGAAACATGGTCAATTTCATAGATTTAGGGGCAAACAACATGGGTGTTCTTATTTTGATTCATTAAATTCAAATTTTAACAAGATATTACCTATATATTTTAAATCTTAAACATAAAATCAAGTAATGAGCAGCATTCAGATTATAAGTGGCATTCATTCAAAATTAAGAACACCAAGAAATTTGTAACTTTATGGTTTGGTAAATTCATATATATTGACAATATATATATGATCATGATTCAAGAAAACACTAAATCAAGAACCAAATGCATAATTTTAACATATATATATATAATGCATGATACACAAATGAGGCGACTTCATTGGAACCCATAATGCATAAACATAAATAAACTAGATGCCTTTTATCCTTTAATTCAATAATTTTACGCATAATGGATGTCACTGTTTAATATATGAATATATATAATTCAACAATCAGGAAACAAAGTTTCATAGAACTGAAACTAAACGTTACTAGATTTGAAATCAATTTTATAGTGCATATCAAATTAAGTTTTAATCCGTATTTATCAAACCCAAATTTAAATAATTTCTAGAAACAATTCCAGAACCTGGCTCTGATATCATAGTTGGATTAATTCTAGAAATTGTCTAAAATAAAGAGAATGAAAGCGGAAGCATACTAGAATCCATAATTAACTGAAGATTAAAGATTCTGGAGGGTCTTCTAATTAATTGTATCCTTAGTTCTCCTGTTGGCATATGAAAACCAAAAAGAGAGAAACCAAAATTTTTTCTGAAGTCTGATTATGTTAGGATACTTCAATCAGGGACCACACCCTTTATATATAAGTCCTTATGTATCAAATTACCAGTTTGCCCATCATTAATTAGTAATTAACACTTTAAGGATTCTACACATATTATTAGTCCTCACACATTATTTTGTATGATAAAGACCATTTATCAAATTAGATCACTTTGTAAGTCCTTAAACTTTATGACAGTAATATGTATATGATAATTAATCCACAATATATGTACATCTACATATCCTAATGTGTTTATAAATATGTATGTACATAATATACAATCCAAGTTCTAACAGCTTATTCTTGCAAATCTTATTTCTTGAGTTTTCTTTGATCTTCTGCAAAAGCTAACTTAGCTAACAAAACGTTAGTGGCTATTATAAATAAATAAGGGGATAGTGGATCTCCTGCCTAACACTTGTTTGAGTTATAACCTGTCCAACCTTTTGGCCATTCAACAGTAATGAATTTGATACAGTAGTAACATATTGCATGATAATATCAATGATTCTTTGTCGAAACTTCATTTCATCAAGGCTGCCACAATGAAATTCCAGCTAATCTTATCATAAGCTTTTTTCATGTCTAATTTTAGAACACACCGACATGTATGATTCTTCTTCTTTGACTTATGAATATATTCCATTAATTCTATTGCTAGCATCACATTATTAGATATATTTCTACCTTTAACAAAGGAATTTTGATTTGGGGCTATAATGAAGTCCAGAATTGGTCTCAATTTATTGACTAGTGTTTTTGAAATAATTTTGATAACTATATCAATTTTAACTTTTTGTATATTTGTATATTTGTTTCCAATGATGGGTATTAAGTGTTGTGGTTAAATTTTAGAGTTGAAGAATGCTTCCTAGATTTGTTAATAATTGGAATGCATTTTACTTTTCTTTTTATTTACTCTGATTTCAATTCTAAGGGTGGGTATTAGGTTCTAACTCACAATTTGGCTGAGTTTAATTTTAGAAGAATACTTCCCTAACTTTTAGTGATGTGAGGATTCTAAATGCACATTGGCATTGAATTTGTGAATCAGTAAGCGTGTTCTTTTTTTGTGGATATTTTGATTCATTTTAAATTGCTTTGATGCTACCTTATGTACAATCTAAATAAATTGTGAATAGATCTAGACGTGCCTATGTGTTTTTATGCTGATTGGGAAGTCAAAAGAATAACTCTGGGTGTTTCGAGTGAATGGGTTGAATCAAATGGCCGAAACGTATGATGTGATTATTTCTTTTGTTTCTAGTGCATGATTTATAGCCTACAAAGCGTTGATTTAGTAGAGTTAAGGCATACTTTCTCATTGTTTGATGACGTATTAGTTTTTTAAGTTGATAAATGCACTGATTAAATTATGATTAAAGCATATTTCTTAGTCAATATGTTAGTTTTGTGTAACTGTCATAGTTCAAGAATACGTATCTTTCTTTGTTTGTTAGGTTGCCACGATTTAGTTTAGTTTATAGAATATGTTTAATCTTCATGGTTGTTCATATACTAGTCCTATCGATTAGTGTTGACTGAACTATATTGTGACTTTGGTTTTTACTTTAGTAAATTGATTTGCTAGAATTGGTTCAAAGATGTGTCTTTGTTTGAGACTGAGAAGGTTTATTGATACGGTATAGTTGTGCTAACTCATTTGCTTTTCTTAGAATTTGACCCAAGGAACATGGTGGGGATCGAAAGGGTTGATGTAAGGCTTATGAGAAGGGAAGTAAGCAGTTTGAATTTGGTGTCATATTTAAAAAAATTGATGTGTTTATATTAATCATTTGGTCTACTTATTTGTTTAATTTTGTGACACTAGATTGAACACTACCGCGTAGGAACCTATCTTGAAATTTTTATTATGGTGATTGATTTAATTTAATCATTTTTTATGATTATGTTTCTAGTAGCGTAAGACTTTCAAGTCTTCACAAATAAAAAATTGAACATTGAATTGCTTAAGACCACAAGTCTTTGCAGGTTCAATGTTGGTCCTTCTACTTATCGTAATTTTAAATTGTTTAGTTTGTGTTGCATGGGACTTTAATGTTTTCACAAACATAGAATTGAACATTGTGTCACGTGGGACTATAAGTCTTCGTAGGCTCAACGTTTGTCTTTTACTTCAATTTTAGAGTTAGTCATGTGAGACTTTTAACTCTTCGTCAGCCATAGGGTGTTAACAAGTAGGCCACATATGATAATAAGTCATTGTAAGTACTAATCACTGGTTAAATTTGAGTATTTTCTTATTATTGTCTTTTTCCCAAAAATAATAGATAAAAATATATTATTTCAAAAAATCCAAAAAGAAATCAAACGAAGAGAAAATAAAGAAAGCAAGAAAGTGAGAATAATTAATTTCACAAATTAAAATTCACCAATCAATATTTGTGAAATTAATTTATTATTCATTTTCTTCCCTTTTCACCAAAAATAATAATTAAAAAATACCAACCAATTGACACTAGTTTTCTACCATTTGAATTACGTGGACTTTGATCCCTTTATTGAATACATAGGTCTTAGGTCCTTTTCCTAAGTCAAGTCCTCCATTATAAATATTTATTTATTTTTTCTTTTCTTTTTTTTTTTAATTTTAATTTTTGGCTAATTAATTTTATTCCTCTTTACATATTTAATTTTGTACATGTTTGATAAAAGGGCAATTAAAATAAATTTAAGGCTATATAAATTTTATATAATTAACTTAGGGTAACTGTTTGTAAAATCAAATGTTGTGGGGTGCCTCACACCTTCCCTACACACAATTAGACTTCTGAAATGATTTTTGGAACAAAGACCGCTCTTTTCTATTAATAAAAAAGGATTTTTCAAAGTTTTTCCTTTTAAAAATATTAAAATGTTGGTGGTGACTCCCTTTTAAAATTTAGTAGTTTTTTTTAAATTAAATTTTAGGAAACTCGAATCTTATTTTATTTGCCATTCGTGTCGCATTTCAAGTGTGACACTTATCATGCAATTCTTCAAAAGCTTCTAATAACTTATCATAAGAAAGAGATACGTTTTGATCTTTTGCCTCATCATCCTCTTTGGCCATGAGTCAAAGGTTGGCTTATGCAATTCCATTTTCCTCATCATTTTCTCCATCACTATCTCCCCATATAGATGACACATATGCATTCTTCTTGTATTTTCCCTTCTTTTTCTCAATGACCTTTGGCTTCTTCAGGTATTATGAGCATTCCCATTTAATATGCCCAAGTTTTCTACATTCATAGCAAGTAAAAGGTTTGTTGCTTCCTTCTTTCTTTTGTGGTCTCCTTCCTCTTGTCTTATATTGTTGAAGAACTTATGAAACTTCTTAAAAAATAACCTAAAGTTTTCTTCATTTAAATTGAAGCTGTCTAAGGGGTGTTTGAGATGTCATCATATTCATCTTCTACTTGATGTGAAGATGAGGAGGTGGATTTTAGTAATAGGCTCTTTTTCTTCTTTTCTTGATCTTCATACAACATGAGTTGTTGAAGTTTATTCTCATGCTATTAGAGGTTTCCAAAGAGTGGAAAAACTAATCTTGTGGAGTCTCATTGGCTTTTTCAATTATTGTCACCTTTGGCTGTCAGTCTAGGTGAAATGATCTCATAATTTTAGACACCAAGTCCTTTGGAGAGGAAGCTTTCACCTGGTACTGCCAAATGATTAACAATGTGAGTGAACCTTATCTACATATCTTTAAGAGACTAACCAGGTTTCATTCTAAACATTTTGTCTTTCTCTCATGAGTTATTTCTAAGGCCTCCCACATCTGTTTAGCACTTTCACAATTAGAGACACTAAAATACTTATCTTGACTCAAAGAAATTGTAAGTATTAGTTTTGCTTTAGCATTTAGGTAGAATCTTTTTTTTTTTTTCAGTTTCATTCCATTTATCTTTAGGTATCTTTATAGATTGACCATTCTCTACCTTGGTAGGAACATATGGTCCCTCTTCTATTACTTCCCAAAGGTTTACATCATTAAAACTTGGAGCCTTATTAATAGAAAGACCTTCAAGTAAAACACAATCACCAAATCTAGCCATTTAGAACTCTCGAGAATGTTAAGTCCTTTTACCAATAGTCAAGCTTTAATATCACTTTTTAGGAATGGCTAACACCCAAGAGGAGGTAAATTAGGTGTTTAAAATTTTTTCTAACTTTTGAAAGTTAAGAGATTTTAAATCAATGAAAACCTTAGCACAATTTATTTCAAAACACTTTGTAAAACCTTGAAACTCAAAGAAGTAGTTTAGAATATAAGAGAATTCAAATTATGTAGTAAAACAGAGCTCAAGATAGTAAAACAGAGTATCACAAAGTAAATGCTGATATTTAAATTTCCATAAATGTAGAGTGTATAAATCTAAGTGCTAAAAAATAAATAAACATAGATATTTATCATGGTTCAGCTTATCTAAAAAAGTTTACATCCAGTCCTTAAACAAAGCTTAAGATTTTGACTATAGTCCACAAATTTTAAATGGGTACTTGTGAACCACTACAACAATCTCAGCACTTTATTTCTCTCAATGAACTCAAGGAAAACCTTTATTTGAGATTTTTATACACTTTTGATATAGAAGAAAAGAATATATCAATAGAAACTCTCTCTTTTAGATTAGATATTACAAATGAAGTGCTATAGGCAAGTTTAGAACAATGAGCTCAGAAGGAAGGATTAAGATTCAAATTTAAGCTTTTCTCTTGGTATTTTCAGACTTTCCAAAGCCCTTATATATAGATTTTTCGAAAAGGTAGTCGTTGGAGACCATATTTTTGCATATCTTCAAAAAAAATAGTCATTTTCTACCTTTACTGTACTATTTCATACTCTGGCATTTGACTTGCACAGGCCTAATAGTTGAATGTCATGTTCTTCATTTCAAATTTTTTGGAATTGAGTAGTGGCAGTTGACTGATAGACATCTAACAGTTGACTAGAAGCTCTCAAATTTTTGTATAATTTAAATTCTAGGGCTAGTAGTCGACTTCTAGGAATGTGAAAGTCGACTATTAGCTCACAGTAGGCTAGCAGTCAACTGCTAGAAGCCTAGTAGTTGACTTGCAGCTTACTGTATTGGTTTCTCCAAATCTTAAGTATACCAGTCAACTTTTAGAAGTTAGTAGTCAACTTGTAGCTTTAGGAAATTTGTTTTTAAGTGTAGAAATCAAGAGAAAGAGCTACCCAAGTCTTAAACAAAGTTAAAAGAATATTACCAAGAGATTTTGAAAAGTCATAGAGCTTATGTTTCGAAATTACCTTTACAGAATGAGTCTTAGGTACCTATTTAACTTGAATTCTTCAATGTATATTTAGTTTCACCTTTGGACTTCATCTTTTAACCTGAAATATCTTTCAATGAGTTTGTTATCATAAAAACCTTGAAGAGTTTATGCTTAGTGGGATCAACACATGTGTATAATTTATACAAATTATTTCTCCTGCAACTAATTTCTTTTTAAACATTTTCTTACATAGGTGTTATTCTAATTGAAAAACCTAATAACAAATATATAAAAAAGTACATATAAGTATAGTAAAAAAAAACACTTCATATATATTCATCTTCTAAGTCAATATATAAAATATTAAAATAAAATATATGAAAATATGATAAAATACTATGAAATAAATACTGCAAACTCAAACATATATAAATACATATAATTATTTGTTTTTAAAGTTAAAAAATTACAAATGTTAAACTAAAATAACAAACAAAAACATAAGTGAAAGAATCAAATCAAATGTTAATAAAGTAATTTACATTCTTTCTAAATCAACCACAAAAAAATATTATCTCATCTTATCATAAGAAAGTTTAGGCTAGAAATAAGAAGAAGACACTGTGAAGGTAGGAGAGAAAAGAAAAGAGAGGGAGAAAAAAAAAAGACAAAGTAAAAAAGAGATGAAAACAAAACATGGACCGAAGGATGGAGGAAAAGACAAAATAAAGAAGAAGAGTAGAAAACGAAATTCTAAAAATATTAAAATACACTTACCCGTTACTAGCACGAATGAAAGAAGAATAAGAAGAAATATTAAAATACTAAAATACACTTACCAGTTATTAGTACAAATGAAAGAAGAAGAAACAAAAAAAAATATGAAAGAAGTGTTTAGAATTTATGAAAGGCATGCAAACGAAGAAAAAGAGAGAGGAAAAAAGAAAAGTAGGAAAATAATTAAAAATTATACTAAATATAAAATTGGTTGAGTGCAATAAATGTTACACTAGAAAAAAGAAAAAGAAAAAGAAAACGAGTATACACAAGAGAAAGAGAAGGAATAAAGAATGAACAAAATTTTTGATAATAAATGTTACATATTTATGTTATTAATTTTTTAAAAATGTTTGGTTAATAATATATTATTTTAAAAAAAATATATATAAGATATAAGATATATTTATTTTATTTTATATATAATAAAATTATATAATAAATCTATTATATTTTAAAAGTAAAAACATATCCTATATCTTTAAATTTTACATTAATTTTTAATTTCATATCTAAAATTTTTTTTAGTTAATTTTGTCTTTAAAATTTAAAATTTTAATTAATTTTATCATATGGCCTAATGCCATCCAAATAAATTACTAATGAAAAATAGTGTTGTGACATTTGATAATAAATCTTAAGAGTATAAACAAGATTTTAACAATATTAAAATAATAATCAATAATATATATTATCAAATTATATTATTTTCACTCTCATTCAATCATTATCTAATGTGAACACTAAATTTTTTAATAAAAATTTTAATAGATACTTTGTATATAACTTAAAAAATTTTATTGACGGTTTTATATTTTTTTTCAAATTTAATATTATATCATTATTTTTCTCTAATAATTTAGATTATATTAAGTTATAAGATAAAATTAATCATAATTTAAAACTTTAAAAATAAAATTAATTGAAAAAAATTTTATAGATAAAATTAAAAATTAATATAAATTTATATGTAATTGTTATATCTTTATTAGTGAATTCTTTAATTAAAATAAAATATTTAGAAGCTTTGAAGTTTCAACTTCAAGAATCTCTTGACATATTGAGTCTATGTTCAGATTAATAATTTCTGTCCAAATTCATTGTTATTTACTAATATAGAATACGACAGAGCTTGCAAGCTTTCCTCAAGTTGACAAGTTGTTTATGTTCAGTTCCACGCCGAGAGTTTTGAATGAGAAATTTGATAACGAGGGAGAAGATTCTGACTATATGGATCCAAAGATATGGGCTTGAAGCACCTACGTTCATGTCACTTGCAAAATGGGCTTGAAAGTTTTAGGCCGAAGGCTTCTAGGACAGTTCTAGGCCTCATCTATGTTATAAGATAGTTCTTTGTGTGTTCTATCTCCTGTGACTTTCTAAACTTTCTTTTTAATTTCCTTCTGAAATCCCTCTTACCTTTTAGTTACTCTAAGCCTAGAAATATAAGTGATATTACTATATTTAGTCATTAATGGATGATCGCCCTCTTCACCCATATTGCTCGTTTAACTAATATCATGTGTTTCAAAATGAATTAGAGATATATAAATATAACTCTATACTTTAGTATTAAGGTATGAGAATATTCTAGTTCTCATAACTCTTTCACACATTCTTTGACTTTACCATTAAAGGTACATTCGGGGAGTCATATTCTCCTTTGCATTGGTTGGAGTTTCATTGTGAAGGTTTTTGTCATCTCTGGTGACCCTCTTGTGGAAGCTCAGCGATCATTCAGTCTGAAACTAATTTATCAATAAGTATGTTCTATATTTGTTTCTTATGAGAATCTCATGCATAAAAAAGTATTAGTCCATAGATTCATGTTAGGAAATAGAGTAGTGATACTTCTTTGAAAAAGTTGAAGCTAAATTCATGCAAATTAATTATGAGAAAAATAAGGCCATACGTAAATTACCCTTTACAAGACCCAAAAGAAAAAAATATTGATGTGAATATTTTTTGGCAAAAAACTTGGGAGTAGATACTTTTATAAATTTAATGATTGTTGTTAGGAGTGAGTATATTTCGACTAACTCATATGAACCTAACTGAATTTGACAAAAAATATGTATATGTTTGGATTCAAGTGGATTAAATAAGTTTGAGTGGATCTATTTTTTTAAAAAAAGAAGTCTACCTCATCGGGTTGGTCAGATTGACCCGAATTCAACTTGTCGCACCTCAATATTAGTTAGTTTTAACATTTTTTAAATTATGAAAAAAAATTTCTTGAGCCAAACGCTCAAACCACTATTTCTTTCTCCCCTTTCTCAAACTCTAGTAAAAATGCTAAACAAAATTATCATTATCTAGTATTTTATGATGTTTAAGCTAAGTTATTATAAGTAAACAAAAAAAAAATTGACTATGCTTCTCTTTTCAAAATTTCAAATCTCATGTTTTAAGTCTTTTATTTACAAAAATTTTAATTTTAAATATAATATGATTGGTTGGCATGTGTAATATAGTTGGTTGTATTCCATTTATCATTTAAATAGAGGGAAAAAATAAAGTCATAACCTAATACATCTGACTGAACTCACTATAATTCAATATCATCGAGTTAGGTGAGTAGAATGGACAAGTTTAATTTCAAAAAAATCAACTTGATGCTCAATATTACACCCAACTAACCCATCCAAACACGTCCAAACTTAATCAACCCTCTCCCAATTTCTTTATTAACTTACAATTTAAAATGATTTATGAATTTTGTTCCCTTTTTTTACTTTCACAGCTATTCATGCATTTTTTATTCACCAACATGAACTTTTGAGCTTAAATAATAAAGAATAAATTGTGTTATCATCTCTTAAAAATTAGCTAAATTATACTTACTAATTTGAAAATTTGAAAATTCATACTTGCATCACTCTATTTTATTTTTTTATCAATGAAGATAATTTTTATCTGAAATAAAATTGTGATTTTATTTTTAACAAAATAGAAAATGTAGTTAAATTTATACTAAACTTTAACATGAGATTTTTAATGTAAATAATGATAGTTAAGTAATTTTATTGTTTTGAAATACATACACATTGTGTAAAATATTAACTTCATTGACAAAAAATAATTTTAAGAAAAAAAATTATATGTATTTTTTATATTTTTACATTTAGTTTCTTTAATAAAAATTTAATATGTATATGATTTATACAATTTATCACTTTCATCCTTTTTTTTTTAAAAAATTCATATAATTTATTTTGATTGAAGAGTCGATCAGTGGCAACAGATTCATATCGCCACTAAAGGATTTCAGTGGCAATCAAAAGTGTCGCCATTGGTTGGTCTTAGCCCCTTCTCCTTACACCCTAGTTTGCTCTCTTACAAGATGCATCTTTGGAAAATTAAATAAAAAGAAAAAAGCATGGCATATGTTCTTGATGGGTTTTCTGCATGTGCTTTTGTGGATTTTGAATGAAAAACAAGAACTTTGGTAGTTTGGTTGGTTATTGGAATGATCATGTTTGTACAATGCGTAGTATATTTTGATAGTCATATCTCTATAAACATCATAGGGTGCCTTTGGCATGAGTTGAATAGTCTAATCAAGTACATTATTAATATAAATGTGGCCTTCTGCCTTTTACATTATTATAATATTTTTCCTATTCAACTGTAATTATCTAGTTTGGCAGTTCAATCTGGCATCAAATGTTCCCATATGATGGATTGACTGTTAAGGTGCTTGCTCAAGCTAGGCCATTAATTTTATTTGACGTGGTAGATTCTCCTTCTTCATCCTGCCTTTATTGTTTAATTGAAATTTTTGGTAAAGTACTTGTAAATGTCACTTGTTAATGAAATATTTTTTATTGTCCTTCATATTTCTAACTTTGTACCGCAGTTGATGATATAAAGTATGCACCCTAGTCACATGCCAAAGTAATTTGTGAATTAGTATGACCAAGAAATTATGTTTCCAACCTTAGTTGGAATGACTGCATTCTTTATTCACTTGACCATCCTACTGTTTATATCTCTAGGTTTTAGGTGATATCACCTTAAGTTTGTTTTAACTCTTCTTTCTCTTCTAGCGCAGATGTATTCAAATAGCACTTGTGCATGATATTGCAGAAGGTATCTGTATTATTGCTTTAACTGCTTAGTGGCTGCAGTTACTAATTTTTAAATCTTCAAGGATGAACTTTATATCTGCCTAGTGTGAATAAAAAATCTTCAAATTCCCTTTAAAATTTCTGCCTTCCTAGCTGCATTGATTGGCATTTTCACTGGATGTTGTAGTATTTAAACATAAAGGATGTTCTCATGTTATGTAACCATCCTGATCATCCAGATAACACTTCTGAGACTGAGTTATGTTCTCCACCTTAGATAATAGACAAGGATGTTCTCACCTACTTTTCTTGTTAATTGATTGAACATCTTGAATAGGATGTTCTCCACCTCCAGATGACACTTTTGAAAAGGTACATTTGCTACCTGATTAAAAGGTAAACAATACCATAATTTCCATATATTAAGATCCATTAAATTCTGCAAGATCTCTACTGAAAGAACCTAATTCAGGGAAAGATAATGATCACATAAACAAAAGATTCCTCAATACATTATATAGAAAAAAAAAGATTATACAAATGCCATAAATTTTCCTGACTCTATGATTAAAAAAAACATTACTTTAAATAAAAAAATTTGCCTCAAAGAACTTTCTAATCAAATTGTATGCTTTACAAATTCTCCTCTCTTCCTTCTTGTCACATTCTTGATTCTTGAGATTGATTAAGAGCTTTGTCAAGCCTTATTCTTGTTGCCTCACTTGCACAATTCATTGTCTCTTGGCTAATGGAAATTTAGGCTGAGATGCATTCTTCGTCTGCATTAATAAGTGTTAAATGGCAATTTTTATTTCAATTTACACTAAATTTTTTTTTAAAGTTAATTATACAATAGCTTTTTTAGGTCTCCTCTTTGTAGGTTGGGTATCAACTCTTTCAACTACAATTTCAACATTGTCTTGCAGTAACAAAAAAATTAAATGAATTTTTGATCATTGAAGGTAAGTGCAGAAGTATCAATTTACTAAGAAGTCACTAAGACAATATCTATAGTTGCAAAAGATTTCATTGAAAAATTCAACCTAAAGCAAAAAATCACATAAAACAATTTATTTTTTTAATTCTTTGCACTTAAAAAAGAAACATGCATTGGGTTTGAAAAAATATCCTGAAGCTAACTTACAAGATCAAACCTAAATACACCAATCATCTCATAAATTCAGGTTTGGAACAGTTCAGCTGGGTAGAATTTTAAATAATCTTTTGAAGCATTCTTTAGAGATTCTGGAACCAATCAACTAATTTCACACAACTTTACACAACCAAGCATAACTATGCAGAAAATTAGTTTTAAGACAAATACTACTAAAAGATTTAATAATGTCTAAATTTATGAGGCTTAAATTTTTCTCAGTATGATTGAATGTGTACTCTTCAGTGCTCAAATCAAAATATATTGAATTGTGCACACCTTTAAATATGAACTTCAATTATTTAACTTTGCATTTATTAGAAGGCACACAAGACTTGACTTAAGTAGAAAATCTAGATATGACTCTAGCTATTTTATTTTTAGTTGCATTAGTGCATCATACAACCCATAGAGCTCCACCATACCCTCTGTCTCAATTTAAAATAGTAAATTAAGAAACTAATTCCAATTCCACTAAGAATTCACTAAGGAAATATCCATAACTATAGAAGATTTCATAGGAAAATTCAAGCTAAAGGACAAAATCACGTAAAGCAACTTATCTCTTTTAATTTTCTTTGCACTTAAATAAAGTATTTTCAAAATAAAATATGACACATTGGACTTCAACTTACACGACAGATTTCATATTTTCACCACTACAAGAAAAAAAAAAGAATTAGCGACGGCAAAATCCGTCGCTAATACCATAAAAATGGGTCTCTAAAATGTTTAGAGACGGATTAGTGATAGAACGTCACTGTTGCTAAAAAGGGTGTGGCAAAAAGTTAGAGACAAAAAATTTTGATCTGTCTCTAACTAGCAACGAAAATTTTCGTCGCTAAAGTAAAAATTCTGCCTCTAATTACAAAAAACCGAAAAAAAATTAGAGACGAAAATTTCGTCTCTAATATATTCTGTCTCTAAATTTTATTTTTTTAATTATTTATTTTTGTACATGTATTTTATATTTGATTTTTTTTAATTTTTATATTTTCTGTGACCTAAACACATTAAAAAATAAAATTATAGAATAAAAGATTATTATATTATATAAAAGTAATGTTACATGTACATATATTGTTATCAATAATTACTAATAATACAACTATCATAATTTACAATAATTACATAACTAATTGCAATAACATATAAAACATTCAAAACATCATTAGTAATGGTTCAAGCCATTACTTTTCACACTCCAGAGATTAAATAAAAGACATCGGTTGTAAAGCAGCATCAGCTTTCATCCAGAAAAGATTTGAGTAATGGTTCAAGCCACTCTCAACAAGTAAATGCAGCTACACATCGGAGGCTTGAGTTTGCAATGCATTTCTAAGTTCTGCATTCTGTCTATGTTACTCTTCAACCCAAAGTTCATATTCCAGATTAAAAGTGGCAATCCCTGCTTCAAAGAAGGACCACTTTAGAAAAATGAAATAACCATCTATAATAAAAAAATGCAAACAATCTATCGCATCTATCTTTAAAACAAAATGAAACTTAAATTTTCATAGAAGGTGGGGTATTGGTTGAGACTTCATAAAGAGAAATAACATAGACTACTTTAGTTGACACATTTTTCATCTTTAGACTAATGTGAGGTGCTCAGAAAATGAGATATTATATGCACAAAATACCAAAATAACTTCAGGGAAAGGATATCAACCATTTATCTTGCATCATTACTATAAGAGATGAAATTTAAGAAAAATGCACCAACAATGGAAGACATTCATTCACTAACTGATGTACTCCCCTAAAACATTCATTCATTCACTGCAGGGCCCTCACTAAGTGGAAAATAACTATCAGCTAAGCTCTGTACAGAAGAGTCTAATTAGAAACAGAAAATTGATTGAAGTAAGGAATAAATTAACCAAGAGCACACCTCACACAAATGTTTATTCCTTGTAGCAGCAGCAGGATTGCATTTTGATTTTTTTGAACTAGAATTCACCATTAAGTCATAGTGCAGTGCACTGCATACATTTGCCAAGCACTTTCTTTGATTCTAGAATAACCACATGTATCCCATTTTTAGTATTTAATGTACCACTTTGAAAGAACTGGTGATTAATGCAATTAGTTACCAAAAAAAACAAGAGAGAACTGTCCAAAATATGCATGATAAAGTAGCAGTAATTGGTAAAAACAATGATTCAGCTTACTTTATCATGTTCCTCAGTGAATGTCTTCCAAACAAGTTATGAAATACAACAGAGATGCAAAATAGCTATTCTTCTGAAAACAATATCACATAATTATATGCATTTGGCTTTTCACACTTGTATTCCAACTCATAAAAATAAAACATATCCTAAATAACTTATTCCAGTGTGTCTGTTTTTGGAGGACACGTGAAAGCATAGATTGCTTAGAAACTTTTAGATAATGAATAATACTCAAGAGAAAAAGCAACAATACAGGGCATGCATTAATTTTGCAGTAGTAGTTTGGCTAACTGGCTACACTTTTTTAAATTTGATATCATTCTTTCTCCACAAAGGGCATCAAATACTGCAAGAAAAATCTTGCATCAAGTGATTGTACTTCTTATCAATTATGACATTGATTCAGGTTATTTATATGATAGCATCAAGAAAGTCATAAATTTGAAATGTTCTGATACCTCCTTAATGATCTTCCATGCTGCTTTACTTCTTTCCCTAGATCAATGTATTTCTTGATTGCCACCCTGCTCCTGCCTCAAAGTTTTGAATAGTGGCATAATATATTAGGCATGACACCCATATTTTTTTTGGGTTTTTCCCTTCAAGCTAAATCAAAAAAAATTTCATTTTTCACAAGTAACAAACCTCTTCATGAACAGCAAGGCAGGAATGTCAATAGGAAACAAAAACTCTCTGTTCTATCAATAGGAAAAACATCTCTTTTTTCATTATAACAAGTCACACACTTATTTTTCATTAGGCCAGACTCATTACAGCACTGGACGCACAACGTATAGAAACAGAAGAAATCTTACAGCAAACCAAAATAGAATGGGCTAAAAATTTAAGACCTACTAGGTGAATCTTGAAATTACAAGAGGGAAGAGAAATCCTACCTTGGGTTTTCCTAAAATAGCAACGAATGGCGTGGATGACATGTGGTAGTCATTGAAGCACGCAGGTTGAAACACGGACGATGTACTAACGGTGAAGCACTAACAGTGAAGCACTAATGCTGACAACGGACAATGGATGACGGTGAAGGGCAAGGCGCGGGATGACGAGAGACAGAGCAGTCACGGTGGAGAGCAAAGCATGCACGGGACCTCATAGAGACAATTTGGCATAATGCTTAAATAATCAAATGCATTTATGGCTTTTTTACAACTATAATATATGTTAGAGATAGATTTTACACCAAATAAAGACGGAACAGAGACGAACAAAATTTTGTCTCTGATTTTCATCTCTAAATTAGAGACGAAACTTTTTCTGTTTCTAATTTTGTCTTTAATATCAATTTCAAAAAATATTTTTTTAGAGATGGATTTGATAAAAAATAGAGACGGAACAGAGATGGAAAAAATTCTATCTCTAATTTCTGTCTCTAATCTCTTTTTTCTCGTAATACACGATGGAGAGTTCACCTTCTTGCATGGTAGAATCCAATATCTTTTCACGATGGAAATGAGCTACTTTCACAATGGAGTGCTTCGATTGTAGCATTATCGCTACACTCATGACCACTCACCATAAAGATCTTCAATCAATATAGAGAATGCAGGAATGGTCGTTACGTAGTCTTCTATCCACTTGGGAGCCTTACGTGGCCTTGCTCCTCTGACGTGGCTTACTGCCTCTTCTTTATGGCCTTGATTACTCTCTGTCTCATCCTCTTTTTGACCTGAACTCTTTGCTATTGGGTTGGGCATAATGCTTGGGTCATTGTCCATCTTTTTTAGGCTTTCGTCCTCCTTGTTTATGCTTACTAAATCCTTGTATAACATATCAATTACCCGATCTTCAAAAAAAAACTTGTCCTCAAGGTTGATGTAAGGAAAGGCTTGTATAAGGGCACTCCACTCTTCCCATGTGACCTCCTCCCTTGGTGTATTTTTCCATTCCAATAGGACCTAATAATATTGCTCCAAACCATATTTTTGATATTTGTAATCTACACTTCGAGCTGGTTGAGAAGAAAAAGATTCACGATTGGTAGGTAATTCAGCTTGAGCTTTTGGCATATCTCTCTTGAATTCCTTGAGGAGTGAGATATGGAACACTAGATGAACTCTATTATCATTTGGAAACTATAGTTTATATGCCACCTTCCCAATTTGAGCTATGATCTAAAATGGCCCATAGAAGTGCTTAGCCAATTTGAAATGGAGACGCTTAGCATCAGACTGCTGTTTATAACAATAGAACTTTACTAACACTCAATCTCCAATTAGAAACTCCTTATCCTTATTTTTTCTACAATATTCTTAATACATTTCTGTGCCTTCTTTAAATTAGCATTGCATATGTTATGTAGTTCAACTATTATAGTCATGAGTTTGTCTACCAAATCCACATCTAAAATGCCAAAAATACTGCCAGGAATACAAGATGGTTTACTACCATACAAGGCTTGGTAAGGAGTCATTTTTGAAGAAAATAGATCAGATAGCACCCAGAGATTCGAGTCGTTTCAAGAAGACACTAACCTAAAGAGATATTCCGTAATCCCTCGATAAATTAGAAAGCGACATTCCCTAAGATAAAACAAATCCGTCTTGCATTTTGCGAAGGAAAAGAACAGACAGAAAAATAAAAATTATAAGAACCCAATAATTTTAGAACTAGTTCGAATGTAACTTTTGATGTTGAATTTTTGGATGTAAATGGGTAATGCTTCTAAACGCGTCTATAGCTTTTGTTTCTACTAGACGCGTCCCCTTTAGATTTGAAATTTTAAAACAATATAATTAAAAATAAATAAAATAAATAAAAATTATATTTTATAAAAGAAGTTCAGTACTGCATTTACTTCTTGTAGGAGGGAGGAATCATCAATTTTCAACTGCATTTCCCTTTTGGTGGCCTGTTGTTGTGTGCGCGAGGCCCACCTTCCTTTTGGCTCATTTACTTCCCCATTGTCACATTCTATAATATATACTCTTGTACCTCTTCTTTCCCAAGCAAAGTAGGACTTATGTGATACACCAAATATTAGAATTCACAACAATCCCTCACATGTATCAAATAAAGAACTATTTCATAGAGTTACATGTATGGATATAATCATTGTATCTAGTGTCTTTCCAACTATGAACTAGAATAATAACACTTAATACACTAAGATGTTAGTGAAGCTTGCTTCTATGAACTAACAAATCTTTATGTGTACTAGAGGTGTTAAAAGTTAGATCATACCCCCACATTTCTGTTGTTAACCATGGTTTTTCATGTTATAACAACATGTGCTTGGTGCATAACGAATGCTCTAGAGATTTTACCACTATCTCATAAGAGCGGCCCCACTTCACATTCGTAGAGGTGATTTCATTTAAGTGTACCTGTAATTAATACACCATCTCATAAGATTATGGAATCATTAAGTTCTTTCTCTTAGCCTCACTAATATGCATTCTAGCACTTTCTCACACATCACAAGAAAAGGATAGAATAATTTTAGTGCTAGCATAACTAACTAATGACTTGTTCTTACCCATTAAACCTTATTCATGAGATTATCAATCGTAAAGGTTGGGTTGCCATTATTGTTAATTTCAAGCTGGTCTTAGTCTCATTCCCTTTGATGTCTCAGTAATTTGTTTCCTCCCAAGAGGTTTCGTTAACGGATCTGCTAGGTTCATTGTTAACCTTACAAAATTGATTAAGATCACCTCGTTCTTTATCAGCTGCCTTATAATATTGTGTCTCAACCGAATATGTCTACTTTTACCATTAAATGTTTATTTTTACCTGTAGCTATCGCAGATTCGCTATCACAGTTTAATGACACTGATGATGTCAATTTGTCAACCAATGAGATATTTGATAAAAAAAAATTTTTATCCATTCAACCTCAGTACCAACTAATTCTATTGCAAAAAACTCAAAATCCCTTGAGGACTTGGTTATAATACTTTTCTTGGCTAATTTCCAAGTGATAGCACCACCACCAAAAATAAAGACACAACCACTAGTGGATTTTGTCTCTTCTGAATTTTAGATCCTGTTAGCATCATCGTATTCTTCTAATACAACGGGAAATCAACTATATTGTATACCATAATTCATGGTACCTCTCAAGTATTTCAATACTCTTACCAAAGCCTCCCAATGTTCATTGCCTAGACAATGAGTATATCTGCTCAACTTACATACAACATAAACTATATCTAGCATGGTATAATTCATTAAATGCAAAAGACTCCCAATAATCTATGCATAGTTAGATTGAGCAATTAGATCTCCTTTATGCTTTTTCAAATGTACACTAGCATCATAAGGAGTACTCAAAAGAGCTCTATCAAACTGTTTAAACTTTCTCAAAATTTTCTCAACATAATGTTCTTGAGAAAGTGAGATATCATTCTCTTTCCTTGTAATTTTAATACCTAAAATCACTTTTGCTTCACCTAAGTCTTTCATATCAAAGTTTGAGGCAAGAAAGTTCTTTGTTTCAATCACAATATTCATACTAGTACCAAAAATAAGCATATCATCCACATATAAACAAATAATCACACAATCATTATTTACTACTTTTGTGTAAACACATCTTTCCACTTCAACAATAGAAAAACCACCACTTATCAAAATTAAATCTTGTTTTCATGCCATTGTTTGGGTGCTTGTTCCAAGCCATATGAAGATTTCACTAATTTATACACTTTGCTTTCTTTCCCACGAATAATATACCCTTCAGGTTGTACCATGTAAATTTCTTCTTCTAAATCACCATTTAAAAATGCTATTGTAACATCCATTTGATGAATAAAAAGCTTATGTATTGAAGCTAAAGCAATAAGAATTCTCACATAAGCAACTCTTGTTATCAGAGAAAAAGTATCAAAATAATCAATATTTTCTTTTTGTGTAAAACTTTTGGCAACTAGTTATGATTTATATTTGTCTATAGACCTATTAGGAAAATATTTATTTCTAAAAACCCATTTACAACCAATAGTTTTCGCTCTTGGAGGTAAGTCTGCCAAAACCCATGTTTTATTTTTATTTAAAGAATCTATTTTAGCTTGAATTGCTTCTTTCCTAAAAAGAGCTTCAGAGGAAGAAATAGCTTCACAAAAATTTTTAGGATCATCTTACACTAAGGATGTATAAAAATCATTTCCAAAAGAAGTTTCTTTTCTTTGTCTTTTACTTCTTAAATTTTCAATCAAAACTTAATTTGAATTTTCTTAAGAAGAAGAATAAGAGTTTTCAATTTTTCTAGGAACATGCTCAACCTTTAAAGGAAAAATATTTTTTAAAAAATCTACATCTTTTGTTTCAATAATAGTGTTTTTATTCAAAACATTACTTTTCAAAACTAAAAATTGGTAAGCAGTACTTTGTTGAGCATAACCAATAAATATACAATCAATAGTTTTGGAACCAATCTTTCTTTTCTTAAGGTCAAGTAATAAAAATTTTGCAAGACACCCCCACACTCTTAAATATTTCAGATTCGGTACAAATCCTTTCTATAATTTATAAAGTGTCTTATTAATTATCCCATGGGGTATTCTATTTTGTAGAAAACAAGCAAACAATGAAGCTTAACCCTATAAATTATCAGTTGTACTAGAACTTACAAGCAAAGCATTCATCATTTCTTTTAAAATTCTATTTTTTCTTTCTGCAATTCTATTAAACTCAGGTGAGTATGGAGGAGTTACTTTATGAATTATTTCTTCTTTTTTACAAAAATTATTCAATAATAAATATTCTCTTCTTCTATCAGATCTAAATCGTTTAATTTTTCTATTTAATTGATTTTCTACCTCTACCTTATATATAGTAAATTTTTCAAAAACTTTATCCTTATTCCTCAATAAATACACTTTAGTATATCTACAGAAATTAGCAATAAAAATAACGTAGTATCTTCTACCACCTTTGGTTTCTATTTTTTTAAAATCTCTTAAATTATTATGAATTAAAGATAATAATTTAGTTTCCTTACGAGTAGAAAAGTGTGATTTTTTAGTCAATTTGGTTTCTACACAAACCTCACATTGGTTAATATCATTAATTTTAATTTTAGAAATTAATCCAAGACGTTGCAACCTCTTTATATATTTTCTATTAATATGTCCTAATCTAGCATGCCACATATCAAAGGAATCAATCAAGTAAGTAGAAGAATATGTATAGTTATTCATATTGTCGAAACTTAGTACAAAGAAACCTTGATTACAGTAACCATTCCCAATAAGTACATTGTTTTTTGTCATCACAATCTTATCAAATTCAAATGACATTTTAACCCCAGCCTTTCCTAACAAAGCCACAAAAATTAAATTTTCTCTAACATCAGGCACATGCAAAACATCATTCAATAACAAATACTTCCCAAAGGTAAGTTTCAGCACCACCTTGCCTTTTCCTTGAACCTTAATAGTTTAAAAGTCAACAAGATAAACTTGATCTTTCCCTTCTTCAAAAGAAGAATACATATTTCTGTTTGCATAGATGTTCTTAGTAACTCCTGAGTCTACCACCTATTTTCTCATATCAAAGACGAAGAGGGCTTGAGGAAGCATTGCAATAATGATTTCATCATTGTTGTCATCTCTTTTAACCAAATTTACATTTGGGCTAGAAGGGTTTGTAATCAAGTTTCTTATTTTGCTTATTCTTGAAGTTAGAATCATACCTTTTGTTGTGTTGTTTCATTTAAACTAAATTTTCTTTGGTAGCCATCTCTTTTCCTTTTGCTATTTGGATTATTTTTCGGTTGGTGTCTTCAATGATTATGTGAGTGATCAAGTTTGAGAGTGATAATTGTTTTTGTTTGTGCTCCAATTACTGTTTATAATCGTTCCATGAATCTGATAGTTTTTCAATCAAAATCCCAGCAACGAACTCATCAGGCAAATTCATCTTTTCAGCCCAAAGTTCTTCTATGAGTTTGTGATATTCATTAATCTAGAATTTAATGTCTTTATCCTCAATCATCCCATATCTATAAAAAGTTATCGATCACAAATTTTTGTTTTCTAGCATCTTCGGTAGTATACTTGAGGATCAAGGACTGTCATATCTTGCTTGCTTCTTTGTAGATACTATATCAAAAAGATCATTACACAAAGTGCTAATTAGAGTATGTCTGCAAACCTTGTTATTATATTTCTAGAATTTCTTCTAGGTGTTATCAGCTTTTGGTGAAGGTTTGGCTAAGCTCATTAACCACCTCATGCATGTCTAAGATGGTATAAATGCGTTTTTGCCATCACCTGAAATTCTTCCCATCGAAGATTTCAATTTTAGATGTGTAAGGGAATGGTCGGGGAAGAGGTATAGCCATTGAGATGTTGACAGAAGGAACGATGACGCTAAAAGTTGCTTCTTCTTCTTTTTTGCCATAGAGTCGAATATCTCTTTAAATTATTGAAGAAAATAGATCGGATAACACCTAGAGATTCAAGTCATGTCAGGAGGACACTAACCTAAATTGTAAGAGGTACCTCTGGGTGCTATCCAATATCTATCCATTAGTCTTAGGATGGTAAGAGGTACTATAAAACAAGGTTGTGCCACATGACTTCATCAATTACTTTCAAAAGTTGCTCAAGAATATTAAATCTCTTTCACTAACAATAGTTTTAGGAAAACTATAGAGTTTCACAATGATATTCATGTTAGGTGTGATTTTTATGATAATTTTAATTTTATTTTCATTTCCATTTTTACTATTTTTTGCTAATTCTTTTTTTTCTACTTTCATTGTATTTCAACTTTGCCTTATGTAGAGTCATCGTTCCATGTTTTCATCAACTTTTGTTGTATTCCCCTTCATTCCATGGGCACAAGGCTTAGTCAATCCAATTATACTACATAGGCTTAAGTCTATCAAGTTGAGTCCTCTGTAGCTAGACATGTTCATAGGCCAAGCTAGGTTAAGTTTAAACCTAAAACCATAGGCTTTACATAGATAGGCTTAGGCCTATATAGTTTATAGCTCATTATAATGGACTAGGTATTTACCCAAACCCAGGCTTGGCCATTATCATACTTTATAATTAAGAGAATTTGGTCTAATAGATTAATTATTTTTATTAAAAAAATCTTTGAATGATTAAATTTGAGTTACTTTATTAACAATGTAAACTAGTTGACCCAAGCTAAACTTTAGTTTGATCAAACTCATTCATTTAAAATAAGTTAAGTTTAAATATGATCATGAATTTTAAAATAAACAAAAAAATGTAATCCAGCTCAACTCGTTTAATAAACGAGTTGAACTCAAATTGTTCAAAACCAACACTATATATATATGTGTGTGTGTGTGTGTATGAAAGTGCACACACACATATAAAAGTTAAACTAAATAAAAAATTATCAAATTTCATATAATATATATATAGAAAAATTATATAATTTTTTTAAATTATGCATGAAGTTTTGTATTAATGTAATTTTTTTATAATATATATATAATTTTTATATTTTTAATATTAAAATTTTTAAATAAAATAAAATACATAAATTTTTTTTTAAAAAAGTAATTATAAGAGAGATAAGTTATATAAAAATTTTAATTTTTAATTAAAGAATAATCTAATGATAAATATATAAGAATTACACCAAATTTATTTAAAAAAAACACCAGCACAAATAAACCTTAGTGTGTGTGTGTGTGTGTGTGTGTATGAATTTAAACATCCTTATGAGTCATTAAATCTAATTTTTAAATGGAGCTTAAAATCATCCAAAAATATATTTGTCATTATCACATTTCATTATGAGAAAATTTAAATTTATTTATTTTTATTATTATTAAATTTAAAGTTTATTATTATTAATTTTCGTGCAAGCCTAAATTAAAAATGATGGAAGGAAACTATGTCAAAGAGAAAGCTTAGTGAAAATCTTCTACTACAAAGAGAGGGAACTGAAACATGTTGGGTTACTTAATTCTTGGTGCAATTGAAACTTAACTCATTGATGGGCTACTTGGGTAGTATTTGGGCTTAGCTTTAACGTGTTCATATGATTAGGTTACTCAATGATTGTGTTAATTTTAAAGCATACTATCTTATTTTTATATCTGGGCATTTGGCTAATGAGTTCGAGCTTGAGTAATATCATAGACTACCTAGCCCATGAACAGATCTACCTGCAGCCCTTCATCATGGACATGTGGACATTGTATATTGCTACCCAAAGGAGACGCATGGAAACTTCCTTTCCAACTAAAAGCTGTTATAGAGAGAGATGATTCCCTTTTGTAGAGCATGCCTACTCTGAGCTAGCATGCATGTGAAGTGTGAAGTAGTAAATCTCTTAGATTTGCTCCTAGAACGAGGGGCCTTCACTACTTAAGCAAGGAGAAGACCCACCTCGAGGGCATCAATTTTCCCATCTAGAGCCTCTCCTCCAAGCAAACTTTTGCGCGATTCTGAAGACAAACCAAAGTAAACTCATTTTTATTAAACCATTAGTGTAACTCTTTAAAAGCCATGCATGGCTAATTCTTTCTTTTTCTAGTTAGGCATTCGTAGTTCTAGATACATGAAACTACAACATAGATTAGGAGAATTTTGATTCTGTAAAGATGAGTAAACTGTGGGTTCTAGTTTTAATTACATTAGCATGTTTGTGTAGATTTAATAAGGCCTATTTTCTTTGTATGAATATATCTCTAGTGCTAGCATTGTTAATTGAATCCATAATTGTTCAATGTATGGTGTCTAGGTAGCATCTAGTTAAATTTGACATAAATGTTGTTTGCATTTGACTAAGGGAATCACGATTCTGGTTTAAATTCAGTAGAACGTTCCACTAAATCAACTCATATTAGTTTGTTGCTCGAGATCTTAATGTTGTTTCTGAGGTTAACTTAAAATACATGTTTTAGGTTACTTAGAAATTAGGGACTCGACAATTATTTTATTTTTTTGCCTAGTTTTCTTGTCAGTTACAAAAAAATATACTGATGATTAGTATAATGTCCAGAACTCCATAAGTCCTAGCTAGAATTCCTTTTTATCTACTTTCTTCATTTAAGCCATGCCCATGGGTTATGTCAGACACATATTTAATTTTGACTATTGTTGTTCAATTTCATATTTTCCAATCATTAACCCTCTTTTTTTTATGCTTTATTCTTCTTTAGTGCATAAGTCATTCTCTACACCATAAGATAGTAACCAATCCTTGAGGGATCGACCTTACTCCCTCCATATTGCATGGTGTATCCTATGTGGGTGACTAATTCTGGTAATTCTGGAACTAGTTAATGTATATCAGGAGAAAGGGATTAAGTTAGTTATCCCAAGGGGTAGTATTTACTAACATCCTATTTCTCTTGTGACTCTGAATACAATGAGAGATAATATATACTTGAGGTACATGGAAAGAAAATATGATATGAGTGGAGACATAGCAATCCCGATGGCACTAGACGCGTGTACACGCCAGGGGACGCCCTGGAGTTAGTGGCAAAAGTCAAAGGACCAATATATGTTGCTCAAAGGTAAAGGATGACAGGCTTTATATGTTCACATGAAATAAAGGTATCATGGCAGATATTACAAATTTTCAATTATAATGTATTTTTTAAGGTATGGCATGAGGTTTCTTTATTTATTATGTGACATGTTATTGTATGAAAGGTTGTATGAAATTCTTTTTTTCACATGATGAGGTGGATATATGTATGAATTGTTTTTCCTACTGAGAATATTTATTCTCACCCCTACTGAAAATTTTTTAGATGCCTCATTACTACCTCATTTTAGAGATTGAGGTAGAGCTTATCGTGGTGCTATGACTAGGCACTTTTATAGTAGTTCGTGACATAGTGATCACCACTGTGGTTGAAGAGCCTTGTACCCCACCCCACCTATTTTTCCACCTTCACTTGTATAAGTATATATGTGTGGTAATGCACGCTAGGCCTTCTAAGACAGACTGTTAACTCTGCATATGAAATATTTTGGATGTATGTATGTAAATATTTTTATAACTACAAGAAGGCTAACCAGTGAATATGTATTTTGGTGAAGTATATGTATATAAATAGTTCTGAAGTAGCGTTTAGTTATATGTGTAATGACCCGAATTAAAAATAAATTAAATTGGATGAAATAAATTAAAATTTGGTTGGAATTGATTTAAAAATATTTTTCTGAGCTTGCAGTTAAAATTTGAGGATTTTTCAGAATAAAATTCTTATCTGACAAAGAAAATTCTATCTGCCTTCAGGAATTTAGCAGATTTTTTTGGAAGGCTTAAAATCCTCAAAAGATTTCCAAATCCCTTCCATATGGGCCTATATTTTTGCCTAAATCGCAGAATGCATCTGAAATTTAGGTCGAAAAAAGTGAAAAAAGACCAAAATGGCCCTAGAGGCCACAAAATGCCAAAATCTTATTATTTTCTCTCATTTTTCCTTTCCTCTTTCTCTCTCTCTCGCACAATTTCTCTCTCTTTCCTCTCACCTGCGCCCCACCATCCACTGCCGGAACCGTCATGCTGTGCCACTATTGGATCACGCCACCTGTGCATCTTGTCGCCGTCAACCTCCACCTACATTCCCGGCCATTAACGGACGCTGTAGTCGCCAGAAATAGCATCTTTTCCATCTGGTGTACCATCTTCGTTCAACTAAAAAATAACACCGTCTGACCACACCATTGCCACCATCAACTAGCCTGAGCTGCCACACGCCGTGAACAGAAGAGAAATAGATTTGAAGGCCGCCTTTTTTTGCCAGAAAATCACGTTTAAATTGCTATTTTTTGTTGAACCAACCCCGGATCCGGCGTCCTCGAGCTGCGAGCTACATTTTGGAGTAATTTTTTACCCCAGTCACCGTGAACCGTCGTGTGCCGCTGTGCGCCATTGCCAAAGTAGCTGAAAGGATGCAGGAATCAATTTTTGACCTTCCGAAACCTCCTGTATAATTTAAAATACTCTAATTTGATGTTTTCCTATAGATTTTGAATCCAAATATGTTTAAGGATTAGATCGACATAGAAATTAGGTAATTAACTGTAGGAAAGCATAACTTAAAGGAAAACCCGCATAAGATTTGAATTATTTCCTCAGGAAACTAATTGGGACCAATCTCCAAGGAAAAATGAAAATCCCAACCCGAATAAGAGCAAATGGTAAAAGATAGAGTAATTTACACTCCCCTGACTTTTAATTGATGTTGTGAATTGCTATTTTAAGCATGATTGTATTGAATGAGAATGAGTGCTGGAAATACATATATGAATATATAAGAATGCCTGTATATTGAGAATATTTGTTGCATGTTTGATAGAATTTGGCTATTGGGATTATATGCCATAGGAACGAACTAACTTAACATAGATATTCAATAACTGGTATGAGACGGCCGTTGAATATCCCCTATGCAAATGGTTTTGTAAATTGATTTATTTTTTTATTAGATTAGTCTGCATTTGTTAGGGATTATTCGTTAAACTAGGATAACCCTATAAAAGGTTCAGGGAGTATACGGGGGGATAACCTATACGGGGTAACGTTTTAGTTTAAGTATAATATCCTATAACCTTGAGTATTGGTCGGCTATGTGTATGTATTTCTATATAGACTATATGAGGATGAGAATTAGCGTTTGTGCACATGTTGGGGGACGCCCTGGATGTTGATTCTCACTCGATCCTTGAGTGGGTGATTGGTGTTATGGATCACACTCACAATATAAGCGTTATTTTTGGGTTATTGGTGTTACGGATCACACCCAATCAAAAACCATGTTTTCAGTAAAATGGCATGCAACTTGAAATGAATAATGAATAGTCACATGAGATGTGCGACAAATGAGTATATGAAAATTCTCAGGTATGATTTTAAGTATGATTTTCAATATAACTTTTCAAATTAAAGATAATATGCTCATTATATTGTTTTGCATCAATTTCTCATATACATTTAAATTCAAAAGTATTTAGTAATTCACATGCATTTAAACCAATTTGAGGAGATGTTTTCTGTGCGTTGTCACAGCTGAGCATCCAACTGTTTTACAAATATTAAATAGTAAATTGCTTTACTAGGATCTAATCATCTCATTAAGTTGTTTGCTCAGATGACCAGGAACAGGGAATGCCTAGGAGATAGCTGAGCAAAAGAAGGACATCAGGATAGCGCTGCGTTGTGGATATAGAATTAGGCTTGAATTTATACATATATCTGTGTTGTTGTCTTTTGAATTTATTGGTGAATTTGCTAGATATTGTATTGATTTGGTTGTTGTATAAAAAGGGAAACATACGATTTTTAGGAAAAAATCTGTCAACTTTTTGGTAGAAAATATTTTGGGAGAATAGATTTTTATAATAAATTTGATGAATTGTGATTTTAATTACTGATGTATGAATAGATTTGGTACCCTATTATAGCATATCTCAATTGTATCTAATTGTTGTTAGAATTTATATTCTAGAGTATTATATGATTTATAATGTGATAATAGAAATGCTGCATAGGATTTAGGATTGAATGAAATTTGAATGAACTATGAGAAGAGTCTATTTAGGTTATATTCAACCAGTAGCGACCCTCTGATATTCCCTAACATGATAAAAAGGAAAAAATTTATTCAAACTTTGTATACTTCCGCTATTCTGATAGATGAATGCATAGTATGAGTAAGGGGGTTGTTATAGTATGAATCTATGTATGTATTACAATTTTGCTTCCATATAATATATAAATTTAAATTTACTTATGGTAAAGATAAATATTTTCTTTAAATATAAAGAACAAACTTTTTTATAAAAATAAAGAAGAAAATATATACAATGAGTACGATAAGTTACCTAAGGAGATCTCAAAAAATAAAAAAAATAGGTCAAAGAAGTTCATTAAATTATTAAATCAGCATCTAATAAGTAATTAGTAACTGAAGCATTACACCATAAATATCTAGTATGTTCAAACAAAAGCTCGGCCCATTTTTATAATTAACCCTACCGTGATCAGGTTTTTCTTCAAAACACTTCCATGAGTGTTTAACTTTGATTACTTTGTTTCATGTTATGTATAATTTGTATTAAACAAAGCGCAGGCACAAATAATCACGTCTTTAAAGGCATGAACTGGAAATAGTGATGATAGCAAATGCAGTATAAGAAAGAAACAATTATGAGTATCTTACAAATTGTATCAGATAGTGAATTGTTATCATTATTAATTAATTATTTTCACTGCTATAATATATCTTTTAGGATAGGATCATGGTAGCAATGCAGTACGAGAGAGAAATCGTGATGAATATCTTAACTTACAAATTTCATTGGATAGTGGACACTTATAATAGTGATAAAATTTGAATTTGTATTTTTTAATTTATATTTATTATAAGATGGAATAGCTATTTATTTCTTAAAGTTTACGAATTGAGTTTATCTTCTTTATGATTTTATTTAAAATTGAGTTCAACAACCTTGATCATGATATTAGTTATATTATAAGAGACATTTGCAAAGGGAATGGAATTATAGTAATTAATAAAAATAAAATATAAAAATTTATTTTGACCTATTTTAAAATAATAAAATAATAAATAATAAAAATCAATAATAAAAAATTATTTAACTTTCAATTTTTTTTGACACCTATTTTAACTCCTACATTTCTCATTTTTATGTTTTTTAAATTTTTATTTTATTTTAAATGCATTAATATATAGTTGTGGAAACTAATAATCACAAGATTTCAACGCCAAATATTATATATATAATATTAACTTATTAAAAAAATAAAAATATTTTATATGTTTTGAATTATATTAATAGTTATTTTAGACCTTTTATTTTTTATTATCATTTGATATAAATAAATTTTTCTGTAAATAAGTTTTAACTTGTGAAAAATTTATTTATTTTGAAATTTAGTTAGCTGAATAAATCCACGTAGGAAGATTTAAGAATCCAACGAAGAGAAGAGACATAAATTTGTACATGGACAAAATAAGAGCTTTTTAAATATCATTTTTTTTATTTTTCAAAATTATTTTATAAAATTAGTTTTAAAAATTTATGTTAGTATTATTTTCATATATTTATGTACCAACAGATTTTTTGTTTTTGTGTAAAAAATCAAAAATAATTTTTAAAACAGTTACTTTACTGTAATTACTTAGGGCACTAAATATGACCCTGATTTCTCTAGTTATTGAAAAATGTTCAGAATATTTTAGATTTGAGATCATATGACTAATGACTTGAGATCTTCGGACAAAAAACACTACAGGACCTTAAGAAAGAAAACCAGTATACAAAACACATGATCTTCTATCGGCTCAATCCAACTTCTTCCTGTGTAACTTGAGATCATATGTATGACTAATGAATAACCAAAATTTTATACAAAATTTTCTAGTGTATGCGTAGTGTAACATGATGAGCTGTAATCAAGATCATGGTACCTCAATGCTCCAGTGATGAGAAATTAGATACAGGAAAGAAGGGTATCAATCTTGAATTATCTATAGAGATTTGAGTGAGTGTGATGTGACCATGGTGCAAAACTGCCAATGACAAAGCCAACCAAAATAGATTACCTTGATCTCCACGTGGAATTCACATGTCACCATCTATAATTGTTATGGGGCTGACAAGAATCCCAAAGGACCCCATAAATGGCCCATAACTATGCAGACTTAGCGTTTGTTTTAATTAGCAATTACAGAAAGGCTGACTTAGCCTTTGTACCTGCTCCCTCCCTAGCCATCACAATCCTCCAAATGAGGCAACTTCCTTGTTTTATATCTCCTTGTTGTTTTGCTAAAAATGAAGATGCCTTGACCTGGTGGAGATAGTTATTTTTAGGTAGAAGACTGCCTATGAGAAACAGGTAAAGCACAGAAGTATTTTCTTTTCAACGTGGGCACCCTCCATCGAGCATGTTCAAATGTTTTGAGATTATTCACCATACGAAATAAGAAAGAAAGCTGGTCAAGTTAAACTAACCACTTGAAAGGAAAAATAAAGGAAGAAATGCCTTCCAAAAAAAAACACTAGTATATTTCCTCATCCTCAATGTTCAGCATATGACAAACAAATGCAGCTGATCTCCAAAACACCGACGCACGCAACTTACTTTTTATCAACCAATCCAATGTAGGATATAACCCATTGACAGTAAGGCAATCGTACAAGATGCGTAATGATTCAACACTTGGATGCAGCATACTGGGGTAATCTTGACTTCTGTACTGTTTTCCTTGAAATTATTGGTGGCAGTTGTAGTCGGCCTTGTGAAGTGACAACATAATGAGGTGATTTCGACCAAAGTTCAAGAGCTTATAAAATATACAACGCATGTATAATATATTGAGCTAATGACAGGAATCTTATTCCTTTGAAGTTTACCATTTCCTATGGAGGAACAAAAGCTTAAGCAAGTTATTAGTAACCATTATTCCATGGTAAGAGAGAGAAGACCTAATTCACTTCTCAATTTGCAAATAGTTCAGTAGATTTTTTCTTTCTTGGGGTGGGGGTGGGGAACATAAAATAATATTATGAGCCTTGTTAATTAATCATGACCGGTTTTTCACAACATGCATAACCCTACCATAATTTAACACAAGTATATCAATATATATGCAGAAAGCCTTTAGACACGTTCACTATGACAGATTTTACGAATTCTTAAAGCATATTCAAGACTTTTGCAACTTAGCCTACAAGGTAGCAAGCCTACCACTCTGGTTCTATGTTACCAAAGTTGCCTTCCGCAAGTTTCAAGGTTCAAAACTTCAAGAAACAGCCTGACAATAATAAACACACTCTTTATGCTAAACTTGGAGGGAAAAAATAGAACAATGCTAGGAGGTCGAGCTCTCCCACTGATAAATCTCCTCAAGATATATAGAATAAATGTTATTAACATATACACAAAGCTCAAAGGGATACAACACCGGAGAGTCTTGACCACTTAGGAAGTCGAGTTATCCACAGAAAAATCCAAAACTATATATCATAATTAAGGCCAACATTTACGCAATATGATTTGCAATCACACACAAAGGACAAAAATAGTTAATAGAGACGCTGTGATTTCTGTATCAAACAACAATATTTCATGCAAAATGCATATCATCAAAAGCATGCCCTATCATGTATAAATTTTAATGCATACCATCAACCATAAACATGGGATAGATATAATTTTTAATTCTCATCAGTGACAGTGGCCCTCTCCAAACTAAGCTCCGAGTAAATGATAGTAGCCCATCAGAGAATGATGTAATCCATTTTACAACATTTGATATATGTACAATTCCATTCAAATTATGCAGTGTTCAGCATCGAAAAGCATTGAATGCACTGTTAACATGCATTGGATGAAAGGTCCTGGAATTAAATAAATGCGTAATCTACTCCATGATTAATATACAAAGGCAAAAATATACAGATACAGCAACTTGGTGGTAAACATTCCACTTCCCAATTTGTCCACTTGATTAGATTTTGAAAAGAGTACCCAACCACAATGTTGTATCTATCTAAATGTTTTTCTCTATACTCAACATCTATCTTAGACCTTTCTAGCAAACTACCTACTTCCAACTCATTAAGAGTCACAATGAAAAGTTCTTTGTGCCTTTTGCTTTTATCAATCTTAACCTACCCATCCTAAAGACCTTTTCCTCTGCATATTTATATCTACCAGCATAATCAGTCTGCTAAGAAAACAGTGGTTATCAAAAACCACAAAAAGAGATCAAAATGAAGGTAACTCTAAACTCTGCCAGTTTAGAATGAAACATTTCTATAATCCTTCAACTTTATCAATTGCTTTCCTTCTTGCAGTTATTTCAATGGGTGCACCGGAAATTTCGACAAAATAGTATAGAACCTTTCAAGGATTTCACATTTGGTATTTTCCTTCTCTCTTTCCCTCCGTTGTTTCTCTTGTTCTTTCTCTATAGGGGATTGTGAAATTGGAAAGAAGAGAGGTTGACAACGTAAATGGATCTTTAAGGAATGCATTTAATGAATGCTAGTAAAACTATCATCAGCCAACTCTGACACAACTATGATATCTGACTGAATTTTAGCTACGCAATTTCAAAATAAGAACTACTAGACTGGTTTTATTAATAAGCATCATTATGTTTGAATGATAATATAACTACATAGTTGCCAGCCTCTCAACAAAGTTGAAATCTCGTGGCCCAAGATTAGGCATTTTAAACTGATCAATAATCAGAACCACTCTTGTATTAGATAGCATCTACAATCCCACTTTAATAGGTCAGTTGCAAACACTAACCCAATACAGATAAGAAATCATAGTCCACCTGTCTAAACTCCACTCACCAGATTATTTTCCAACTTTTCGTGTTACTACTACTTTTACTCTTCTGAATTGTGTGAGCTCTAAAATGTCCAGATTCCTCTTTCCCAAGTACAAGACAATAGAAAGAAACTAAAGTGTGTTGCCAAGTCATGAAAATCATATATACTGTGTGTGTGTGTTTATATATATATATATATATATATATATTGGTGAAACCTAGGGTCTCAGGCCACATTGGACTGGGGACTAATCCCTATCGAGTTGGAAGCGTGAAGGCAAAGCCCTTCCAACAAGTACGCTTCCCAGGATTCAAACTTGTGTCATTCTCCTTATAGGGTTGAGATTGCTTTCACCTCAACCAACAACTTGTTGGTATCCACACGTATATATTTGTATGTATGTATATATATATATATATATTAGCTGCTAATTTTCACCAAGATACTAATTCCTTTTGCAACTCTAATTTCAGGAAACCCTTGTAATTGCCTTACAATGCAGCCAACACTCGATGAACTACACTCCCATGCAAAGCCAAGCTTCAGATCCATAAACCACTCCAGATTCTTAAGCCCAAACAAACAGGAAAGTCAAACATCTCATTCTGAATTTGAAGACGATAGAGATGAAGAGAAGTTCCAAGAAGAAACATCTTCAGTCATCTCTGAGCTCTTCCAAGGCTTTCTCACAATTGGAACTCTTGGTGCAGAGACAGTCACCAATGAACCAGCAACACCGACATTTCCCATGCCTTTGGGAAAAATAACTGAGAGGAATGAAGAGGTGACAGAAAATGATCTGAAACTCATTAATTATGAGCTAGAGAAGTTTCTTGAGGCTGAAAAAGAAAGGTTCTATGAATCATCAGGAAGAAACAGCCATGTTAGCACTATTACACTTAGTGGCAAGCAAATGGATGGAGCTGAAGATGAAGATTATGGAAACACATCTGTATGTCCGCTTCAAGGATATTTACTTGGATCATCAATTGAGCTGCCAGAGACAACAGCAGAAGAGAGGAAAGAACGGGCATCACTTGCGGAGCTATTTCATAGGACAAAGATAACAAATCAAGGCTCTTTGGAGACAGGAGAAAGTGTAGAAACACAAGTCAAGCAAACACATAAGTCTTCCATGCATATTATGAAAAAGATGTTAAAAAAGGTCCACACCTCTTCAAGGAGTTGTAACACTTCCGATGGTGATGCTAATCCTGCTTCAACCAATAAGAAACTCTTTAAGGTTGGTCTCTGATACTAAATCTTCTACACCACTGTTAGTCACAGATCCCATGATGACCCCTATCACCTTTTGAAAATTTCCTTTGCATCTTAACAACAAATAAATCAAAAAAATGAAATTGTATGTGCATCTCTTTATAGTCATTTCAATTAGTCTGACACATAGGTAATATGTATACATAAGAAAATCAAATGAAACATATTCAAACCAAATAATTTAAATCATCTGATTGTCAGATTCCTAGCCAAGTTAACAATATCTTTATTTGTTGCTCATTTTCATTAAAAATAAAGTATCACACTGGAGAAGAAGGAGCATCAAAATCAGATCATCATATCAAAATTTTAATAATATGCTACTGTGCTGAAAATGATTCATGTTAATTTTCTTTTCCAGGTCAGAAAAGTCCTAGCATCTAGCAAAAATTTCTTCTAGTATTTAAAATCAACAATTTTAGTCTGAAACTCTGAATGCTTGAATATTTGTTCAATTAAACTAACAATTGGACTGGAGTATTTAGTTCATTCATCTTGGGTATGCAGGTTCTACATATGTTCCACAGAAAAGTATATCCTGAAAACTCAGTAAATGGAAAAGAAATTATTGAATCCCACAAAGGTAAAACCACAAATGTCCCACATGATTTCTGCAATGGATATGATACTGGAGACCCCACATGCCCAGACAAAGCCAGAAAATATCGTTCAGAGTCCAAGTCAAGAAAGTGGTCCCAAAACTGTAAGAAAAACTGGAACCCACCCCAACATGGGCTGAGCTACAGTAGTTCAAGTGGAAACAGGGAGTACTGGATCAAGACAGATGAAGAGTGTAAGTACTAAATATCTGTAGTATGCACCTCCTTTGCACTCACAAACTAGATTACAGTCTTCCTTTTCCTCTTCCATCAACATCATTACAGGTAGTGCTGAATTAATCACCCCATCTATATATATTATCCAAATGTTACTGGAATGCCATATTTATCATAGAATAAATTACTTAGATGAATACACATTACGTTACACAATCTTGTACTTGATAGTTACCTCAGAGGCTAAGACAATTAAGTTTTGAAATAATTTCTGTTTTCCATAATCTTTACCCTGACCTCACAAAACATGGTCAAGAAGAACATCTTATCATTATAAGGTTTTGAGCAAAAACATTTTTCCTCAATAACACAAGTCAAAATGATGTGAGAAAACTTCATGTCATTAAAGATCTATCATACACCACATCTCAAACCAACTCCTTAGCAGATTTTCCAAACTCCATATGAACTAATGTATCATGGAGCATAACAATATCCTCATAGGATTGCATGATCAGATTAGATTTATGTATTTTGACCCTTCTATAATTGTTGGAACTGTAGACCTGGTGCTGGAGCTGTAGCAACTGAAGCTGCAAGAAACTAATCATGAATCGATACTCTATGAGAGAGAATTTTCAATGTAGTATTTCATAATATGGCCATGTTATGCATTTACTTTTGAGTGAGAAAGTGGTATTGTGTTCAATATGAAATATTATTTGTAATATACTATGCAGTATGGAAATAAAGATGTGAGTTTCATGAAAGCTTTGTAACAATTACAACCTGATTTGGTTACTTTCCTAGTTCCTCATGGACTATTAAAAGTCATTCTTGAATCACATCTCAAGGCTCAACCAAGTGTAACCCTAATCAAGAGGTTTGTCTGGCGCCTATTATTTCTGCAGTCTAAATTGACAAAGGTGATAGTACCTATGATCTATACATCGGTAATGATAATCCCCTTTATCTCAAATTTTAAACTGTCACAGAAGACATTCCAATTAAAATGAAAAAGTGGTGGATTGTAATGTCTGCTATGAAATTACTAGAAGTAGTAAGAATTGAGAAAGGAGATGATCATTAAATATGCAAATAAATTAAATATTGCCACCTTTTTCAATTTAGATATTAAAACTGGTGAAATATGGAATGTCATACGAGAGGCTAAGGAGCAAACTCTCCTTGTTCAAGTATGGAGTGCATTCAAGTAACTAATGAAAAGACTGTATTGATGACTGGTTAAAATAACAAAAGCATAATATACCTCTCAAAAAGTTGGATTCTGAAGACCTCACAATCACATGGATTTTTATATTCAAACTTTAAAGCTCAGTCGCTTTTAGAAATGGCTTCAAGCCTTCAAGTAAATGTAAAGAATAAATAATTCCTGATTTCTTCAAGAAATTCCAGTCTAAGCATCCAAGCACTTAAAGCTCTAGGGTCAAACCTCATAGCATCCTATGCTGATTAACAATGAAATATTACTTTCAGAGTTTAACCGGTATCAACTCCCTTCTAAGCCCGCCTCTCATCTCCATTCTCCATGATCGTTCAACTAGCACAGTTAAATTCTCTTTTACATGCTTCAAAAGCTTCACAATATTTGCGCGTGCTTCCCAAGTAGATCAGTGGAGCTGTATTAGCCACAGCGTAAAAGAAATATACTGCAATTCATTTAAAAGAATAAATGAAATGATTCATATCCCTAAAATTTAAATAAGAACAATCATCGCGTGGTGCCCACAAAATTCGTAGCAGAAACAGCTGCTAATACATTGGGAACAAAGATGTGATTAAAACATGAGAATCAGCACTGGCAGGCAAAGAAGCAGAGGCTTCCCAACCCAAACAAAATTACAAAGAAGCTAAGAGTAATATGAAATCACAGTTGAGTTGAATTCGAGGAAATTCAACCCAGAATAACAAATAAATTGATCAATAATACTGGATTTAGGCTTACAAATGTAATAAAGGATAAAATGGAGAAAATCAGAAAATGAAAATGCTTGCCTGGAGATTGATATGGGAGTGAGTGGAGGAGAGAGTGAGGTCTCCATATCCCGCAGTGCAAGAGCGACCTCAGGTTTCGGGGTTACTTTGCTTCCTTTATGTTTGCGCGCTATTCGCCGTACGTGAAGTCAGAAATCACTCCTTCCTCGTTTTGATTATGGCCCCTACCGAACCCCGCCACAACTGCCAAGTGCCCACTCAGCTTTGAATATCTAAGTTTTTTTTTTTAAAAGAAAAATTATTATTATATTTACAATTTAGTGCCTCAAAAGTTTTCTATTTCTTGTATAATCTTTTTGGCGACTAGATAGATGAAAAAGTAAAAACAACAACTAGACAAAGAACATGACAGCAAGCATAAGCAAGAAGACCAAGAATGATATCATGGGATTCTCCTCCCAGATAGAGATGCAATAAGAATTATGAGAATCGAT
This sequence comes from Senna siamea, assembly GCA_031216115.1. Classification (NCBI taxonomy): domain Eukaryota; kingdom Viridiplantae; phylum Streptophyta; class Magnoliopsida; order Fabales; family Fabaceae; genus Senna; species Senna siamea. The sequence continues at coordinate 10,730,177 of CM062366.1, forward strand.
CTTGACCAACCATCTATCTGTACTTTGATTTGCTTCCCAAAGAATATGATAGATTTCGTAATCCTTCTCCTTAGAATTTCTCCGATGTCTTCAATAAGTTCCGAGGTGATACAATCGAGTTAGCTTTTAGAATAAGATGAATCGTCTCAAGTGAGTCGGTTTCAAGCTCCACTCATTGTTGCTCCTAAATCAACGGCCATCGAGAGTCTCATTCGAATGGCAGTAAGCTCAGCTTGTATATTGTACAATCTTTGAAAGATTAATATTGAACAATTTTATTCTTATAAATTTTAAACCCAATATGCATTAGTCCCTATAATTTAATGTGGGTAGATTAATGTATGAAGAGTTTAAATTTATAGGGATTAAACTCATCATTATGGATATTGCTGAGATGAAGGTTGATTTTGATGCTTGTTTGTTTAGTTGGATTTCAAGAAATAGCAATTGGGCGGCCAATTGGCTTACCGCAGCAGCCGCAAGGAGGGTGTGTCCAACTGGTTGGGTTAGTTCTCCCCCACCCTTGTTGGCTTCTATTCTGAGTTGGGATAGCTTGGGATCAGGAGTGGGTGTTGGGTGATTGTTGAGTGCCTGATGCTCTAGCTCTATGTGTTCTCCTTTTGTTTTGATTTGTTTTTTCTTTTGGTTGGTTTCTTTTGTCTTTTTTCGAGCTAGTGCTCTGTTTTTGGGGGTTGTTTGTACTCTTCGTTTGTTGTTTTAATAAAATCTCTATTTTGGCCAAAAAAATTTTATTTTGTTAATCTTCTAATAACTAAACAAAAGAATCTTTCAATAATTAAATTATTAACATAGCCTTTTGTTTCAACCGTTAAATATAAGAAATTTTATTTTATTATTTCAAAATATAATTAGGTAAATTGTATTTTAGTATCTTATATTTTACTTTAATTTCACTTAGTACTCCTATGGTTTAAAATTTTGTAAATAGATGGCTTGTGATTCATGCCATTAGCAATACCTTGAGAGCAGAGGCACTCATGTCCCCTTTACGTGACTTGATAAATACACAATTTACTTTCTTTTTTTTTTTTTTACTTAAAACCCTATTTTTTGTGCAAATCTCCCATTGTTGCAGAACAATAGCAAAGTCTTGAACCAAATGAAGCATTTTCACCCAATTAAGTCTATATTGTGACACAATATATCAATTAATTTGCTTTATGGTCATTATCCCTACATGTGGTCCACATTTTAACACCATCATTTAAGTGGACCACATTTACAAATTGTACATAAACCAAATCAATGCTAAAATGAATATTCAAGAATACACAATTACCACATTTTGATAGCCAAATGAAGAAATTTATTAAAACATAAACAAATTCACATAATATCTTTTGATATAAATTCCTGCACAATCTTACCCTTTCTTTTTCCTACTACACAACCTTACCCCTTCTTTTTCCCACTGCACAAGCCCTACCCTTTGCTCCATTAGATTTCTTAGTGACCTTGGAAGCATATTTCCTCTCAAATCTTTAGGGCTAAGTCTGAAAATCATATTCTGTTTGAAGCTCAATTAAAAATTCAATAAAAATAAAAATAACAAAATCTCATATTTTTAAAATTTTGGTTTAAAATAATAAAAAATATCATAATAATAGTTTAATTAAAATAAAAATCTCAAAATAAAAAAAAAGCTCAAAAAAATAAAAATATATATGTAAAAATTAAAAAAAAATATCCAAAACCAAATAAAATAAAATCAATCAATCAAGAATCAAAATCCCTTCATATCCCCATTTTTGACACAACATCTTCTCTATCTTCCCTTCCAATTTGAACCCCACAAAATTTCTCCAATTTCAATTCCTCATTTCCCTCCATCAAATTAAACTCTTTAAAATATTCAAATCTCTTCATTCCTTTTCAATCCCTATCACCTCCTATTTAAGAGCAACACACACACTTATGACGGGATGGGAAAACTGAGATACACTAGAAATTTTGAGAAGAGCTGACCGAAAGATAGTGATAGAACCAATAGAATTGAGAGAGATATTTGGCGAGCTTTAGACACATAGAGAATGGAGAAACGCACGGGCAGAGAGAAAGAGCCGAGGGAGATATGGAGAAGTTGTTGCTACCATCTGTAGCTGTTGTAACAACATTCGCCACCACCGTCATCCACCGTCTTTGCTGTTACAATCCACCATTGCTATCACTCAACTGATATTGGTCTTCTATAAATCACCAAACTTTAAACTCTTGTAATTGTGAGTGGTTGTGCTGTGTTAGCAAATGGATGAATTGAGGTCTTGATTATGTGTTTGCTGCATTTTGACCCATGACTTGTAGAGGAATCCAACTCTCCAATCTATAAAAAAAAATAATAATAATAAGAAGCAATAAAATAAATGGTTTCTTGATATATTGTATACTTTGGAAAATTAATGAGGTAAAATTAAGTAATAAAAAATTATGAAATAGGTCTTAAATCGAAGAGAATTTTAAATAAAAAAAGGTTTAAAATGAAATCTATTTTAATTTGAGATGATGTTACACTAGTAAGGCATTTTCATCATACAAATTATTACGCCTACTAACTTTCAATCAATCTATTTCATATGTAGACTGTGAGGTTACACATCATTTTTGAAGCCCAAGGATTCTTTATAAAAAATAATCTTGATTTTGGATGCAACAAAATTAATTAATATTAAAGATAAATAAAAAATTGAATTTAAATTTAGGATATTATCCAAAGGCACTCACACATATATGGTTAGCTTGATTGACAAGGATGGATCTTGCAAAAAGTAATATTGTGGTTGAAATTTCTAAGTAAATTTTAAAATGCTCTATGATTTGATGATGTTTAATTTTGGGACAATTTTAACATTTCGTGCTTAAATTATAATTTCAAAGGCTAAAATTTTAAAATGGTAAATAATAATCAAAAATAAAAAATAAAAATATATATAATATAAAAATAAATAAATAAATAAATATTAAGGTACTTTAAGTAATTATTAGGTCACTTTATTTTATAAATTTAATTTAGGGTAAGTATTTTTTAGATGGATTTTTTGGGGTGTTTGACCCCTTTCTTAGGAATCAATTAGACTTTCGAATTTAATCTTTGTTTTGAAACTAATTTTGAGCCTTGTCCACCATATTTTTTATAATTATTTTTAAAATAATTTTAATAATTTTTCAAATTTGTCTTAAAATTTTGGTGGCAATTCCATTTTTATTTTAAAAAAGTTATACGTGATAGTTTGGCAATTCCACTGGAGAATAATTTGAGAGTCAATCCCAATAATAAATTACTTTTGTAAAATTTGGTGGCCTTTTAGTTATTTCAATTACCTTAGCATTTTATTTGTTTTGTTTTTATTTTGTTTGTTTGGGCCTTGGGTCATTTATGCAATGTATGTGTTTGATGGTTTATATTTGTTTTGCAACCCAATCCACTTTATGGATGAGGGGGTAGAGATCTTAGGATTTGCTCTCATCACATATAAGCACTTAGAACACAAACCTTACTCAATTTTTTTGATTTCTATACTCGAGCTTGAGTGTCCCTAGACTAAAAGAGATCTATGGTGGTTTTCCTACAAGACTTGAACTCTCATGAGGTTATCTGCTACAATCTCTTAGATTGTAATATATGATATGGTCTTGGTTGGTGTGAGACTAAATTCTCCACTCAACCCAGTCCATTTGACGGGGTCTCTATCTTGAAAAGATGGAGGCGATCCAAGGACCTTAAATCTTTTAGCACTTTAGACTTACCTTAACAACCATGCACTTAATTAGCCCTTAGTGGATCATCTTATTAGGAAAACCTATAATTGTAAACCTTAAGGAGGCCATCAGACTAGGACATATGGGAGCTAAGATGTCCCTTGCATCACATGTGCATCGTCCAATGTCGCTCCACATAAATAAAAACCCGAAAACATAAAATAATGAGAAAATAGACAAAAAAATCCCTATATTTGCAAAACATTGCTACGTTGATAAAGCTAAAACCTTTCGTATGTGATGGTTGTCTTCCTTCCTGTAAATTCAAATTGTTTCCTAGGGAAAATAGATTTTAAAAACTCAAGTGTTTGCGAAAATACCGCTACGTCAATCAGATTAAATCCTTTCATACGTGGTGGTTGATTGTTCTTCCTTAGTTAAGCCAAAATGTTTCCTAGGGAAAATGTTTCCTTTAATTCGTTGTGGTTGACTATTCTTTCCTAGTAAAGTCAAAATGTTTCCTAGGAAAAATAGATTTCAAAAACCCCTGTTTTTGCAAAAATACCACTACGTTGATAAGGCTAAATCTTTTCATACGTGGTGATTGATCGTTCTTTCCTAGTTAAGCCAAAATGTTTCCTAGGAAAAATGAACTTCAAATTCCTTTGTTTGTGAAAACACCATTATGTTGATAAGGCTAAATCTTTTTGTTCATGGTGGTTGACTATGCTTTCCTAGTAAAGCCAGAATGCTTCCTAGAGAAAATAGATTTTAAAAAAAACATTTGCAAAAACACCATAACGTCAATGAGGCTAAATCTTTTCATATGATTATACTCTTAATGTGAAAAAAATGTCTCTTGATGGGTGATTTTGACAATACAAATAACACAATGATGTTGTAGGCCTCCTCCTTCAAAAATGATATTACATTGTTAAGGCAAAATCCTCACATGTGAACTATTGGGCTTAAGAACATCTTTTCTAACAAAAATCAATGGATAAAAACCCACTAATAGAGTAAAGGCAAAGTCCTTTTTCACATTATTAGTAGTTTACACCCGTAGTACAGTCAAAATACTATCAAGTGGGAGGAAACCTTACAAATTTTAGTGAAAAAACTATGGGGAAATGTTTTTCTAACAAGGGTGAGCAATAATAAGAGACAAAATGAATAAGCATAGGTTAAATACAAAATAATAAAAATAAAATTTGATCTCAAATGCATGAAAAACTTCTTCATTGTACAAATTTACTCAGTAGAATAAAGTTATGTCCCTTGCATTCTCTTAGCTCAAGTGGTTGCTTTGAACAATGGCAGTTATGGCAATGGCTTCAGATGCAAGATTGCCCTTTAGCTCACCCAGTGGTCGTCGCTAACTCCGTGGCTAAACTAGTTCAGATGAGGACTAAACTTGGTAGAGACCAGATGAGAGACTTTCAACTGAAGTATAAGGATATTTTAGATTTATTGGATATCCAGGTTCAGACAGAAGCCATCGCAGTCCTAGGGTAATATTGGGACAACAAACTAAGATGCTTTACTTGCTCTCAGTTTCAACTATCATTGACCTTAAAGGAGTATGTCGGATTGTTAAGGATGCCTCTCCATAAATACTTGGTAGTGTACACATATCCAGGCCATTTGCCTTCTCGGAGCTCTATTACTCAACTGTTGGGGGAATCACCTAGCGAAATGAGAAATGAGAAATGAGAGTGAACAATCTTTAACTAAGTTCTTGAATTAGCATTATAAGGGTTTATACTTTTTCTATTAGCAATAGGCTCTATATACTTTGCCACAGTTAGTGTATTTATGGCCGTGGAGCATCATAGAATTAATTTGATTCCAACCATCCTAACAGATACTTACTTAACTCTCTTGTACTGCCAAGAAAAAAGAGAGGAAAGTTAAAGTCTTGTCTCTAGCACTTTACCATATAAATGATAAATCATTTTTTGGGGACATATTTTACAATATTTTCAACAAGCACGTATTAACTTGTTCCTATCCCAAGAGTAATGAGACACAAAATCTTGCGAAGATTGGGGGATGCCAAGAAGTAAGGATCTTCTATTATGGCCACCAATAAGGCACAGTGTGAAGGCTAAACTTCATGAAGACTAGGCAGGCTGAAAGTGAGTGTTTTCTCCTATGATCGACACAGGGCACACTATAAAGGTCAAAACTTGTGAAGATCAGGGCACGTTGGGAAGTAAGGATATCTTAATGATCAACATAGGGTACATTGTGAAAGTCAAACCTTGTGAAGACCAGCGCATGTCGAGAAGCAAGGATCTCTTAATAACCAACACAGGGCACACTGTGAAGGCCAAACTATGTGAAGACCGAGGCATGCCGGGAAGAAAGGATCCCTTAATGACTAACACATGGCATGTTGTGAAGGATAAATCTTGTTAAGATCGAGGCATGCTTGGAAGCAAGGATCTCCTAATGATCGACACAGGGCATGTTGAGAAGGCCTAACCTCGTGACTGAGGCACGTCAGAAAGCAAGTATTTTCTCTTATGATTGACACAAGGAATGCTGTGAAGGCCAAACCTCATGAAGACCAAGGCATGTCAAAAAGTAAGGATTTTCTCTTATAATCAACACAGGGCATGCTGTGAAGGTTAAGCCTTGTGAAGACTGAGGCACGTCAGGAAGTAAGGATTTTCTCTTATAACCAACACAAGGCACATTAAAAAGGCCAAGTTTTGTGAATATTGGGGCATGTCAAAAACCAAGGATTCTCTCTTATGATTGACACAGGGCACGCTGTGAAGGTCAAATCTTGCAAAAACGAGGGCACGTTGGGAAGCAAGGTTTTACTTGAATACCCTAACAGAATATGTGTTCTTATCTTTACTTATTTTTAAATGAGAAGCTGATCAATTTTTAGCCACTTCACTCACTTAAGGAATAATTGAAGAGGCACAATTATGAACATCATATTATGTCTGGACCTAATTCAAAACTCAAGAAAAATAAAAATAATAATAACAAAACTCATATTTGTAAGGTTTTGGTTTAAAATAATAAAAATAAAAGATATCATGATAGTTGCACAATTAAAATAAAAAGTCCAAAAAAAATAAATATATATGTAAAAATTTTAAAAAGGAAAAATATCCCAAAACAAATAAAATAAAATAAATAACATAAATCAATCAATCAATTAATCAAGAATCAAAATCCCATTGGAGCCCTATTTTTGACACAACATCTTCTCCATCTTTTCTTTTAATTTGTAATCCCATAAATTCCTCCAATTTAAATCCCTTATTTCCCTCCATCAAATTAAACTTTTCAAAATATTCAAATCTCTTCATTCCCTTTTAATCCTCATCAAGTCTTATTTAAGAGCAATGCACACACATATGACGAGACGAAAAAATTGAGATGCACTAGAAATTTTGATAGAGCTAGGTGAAAGAGAGTGATAGAACCAATAAAATTGAGAGAGTATTAGGTGAGCTTCAAACACACAGAGAATGGAGAAATGCACAAGAAGAGAGAAAGAGCCGAGGGAGAAAGGGAGAAGAAGTTGTTGCTACCATCTGCCTCTGCTACAACAACTGATGTCATCACCATCGTCCGCCACTGCAACTGTAACACCCTCTATCCTACAGTTCCTTTTTGATATTTAAGAGCTATAGTATGAAAATAATTATCAGAGTGTTGGTGTTACTATTACCTCTACCCGAGTAAATTTTTAAATTTTTTCCAAGTTAATTTATTGAGTGCATTTGGGTTGGTCTCTACTCTCGAGTTCTCTCAATATCGTAACAGAATAAATACATATAGCATACACCTGGATTAACTATACATAGACATGCATTCTTAATTAAATATAATCAATTAACTATTGGGTATGGAGACAACAATCCTGCCACTCATAACCCCATTAAATAGTCTAATCATCAATCTAGCCTAATTCATATATAGATAAGTTAGAATAGGCTATACAAAATAATCCTACACTAGCCTTTTCCAAAATAGCATGAAGGCTAGCTTAATCCTAACATGTACTTATACTATCCAAAATAAATAGTTTGTATGCCCAGATTGGACACTTCTTTATACCTTACCTTCTTTCTCCATCTCAAGGGGACCTACACATCTGGTATATGTCAAGACTATTATGAGAAATGAATCTCAACAGTAATACAACTAGTTATAAAATCCATTAACCTGTACCACCGTGCTTGCACAAAAAACCTCTACATTCTTTCATAAAACATATAACATACTATGGGGATGCAATGAGTGAAGCATTTAATCATATTATATACTCGTACATATGCATGTGCATTTAGAACATATCAACTTTAAAATAGGGGAAGTGTATTCATCATCATAAAAAATTTCTTATAAAACACATGTGGGATAGTAAACATAATATCATTTCATTTTTATAACATGTGAGCAGTACATAAAACACCCTGAGAGTAATTGGGAGAGTCGCCTAGCAACAAATCCACGCACCACTGTTTATATGAATGAGCGCATGTCTATTTAGTCATGCCTTAACCTTTGTATATTCTGAGGCGTCTCTCAGTGGATCTAAGTACTGTAATGGTCCCTGCCCTTTTTCGGCAGATCATCCTTGACCAGTGAAATTTCTCCCTTTCGTCTTAAACGGGGCTAGTATACTCTCATGGGATCACCGTCAACTTTACCCAGATCATTTCCTCTCTGCTTTTGGGCGGATCATAATACTATGGAATCACCATCCCTTTCTGATGGATCACACTCCTGGTACGATATTCTTTACATATACTATAGGGTGAATCGGCCCATAGTCATGGTTATACCTAACTCTAAGTATGTGTTTCTCATATGGCCTTTGGGAGATGACACTAACTTAAAGTTCGCAACCATCACGGTGTTTTCAAAATTATCTAAGTTCAAATGGATGTTTAACCATCCCAATTTATGGCACAACTGTGGAATGTCCAACGGCCGTCCCATACCGACAATCTATCACTCGATCATGAGCCTATCTACCCTAAGGCATACACTAAGAATACTTTCCTCTCTCCCTCTTTGTGTTTTTTGCTCTCTTTTCTTTCACTATCCCAAGGGTTTCATCACCTAAAACTCATATTTTCCTTGCCTACCTATGTTGTGAACCCTCAATTAAGTTAGTATGAAGAATTACTAAGCTCAATTGCCATTAAATACCTCATTTCGCAAGTCAGAGGGCTATCAGTCGACTATTGGAAGGCTAGTAATCGGCTGGTGGCTCTCTGTAATCCTCAAATACCAGATAGTAAGCCACGCTGGCAGCTGGCTGGTGGCTTTCTGGAATGCATTCTGGGTAAAAATAAGAGCACGATAATCGACTGTTAAAACAGCCAATCGACTGCTAAAGCAGCCAGTCGACTGCTCAATGCCAACCTGGGATCGACAATCGACTGTTATGTATCTGGCAGTCGGCTGCTAAGCCTCTGTCTACACTTCTGGGTTTTCAAGAACACGACAATCGACTGCGAGGATGGCCAGTCGACTGCTTAGTGTAAACCTGGGTCTGACAATCGACTACTAGGAACCTAGTAGTCGGCTGCTAAGCCTCTGTCTACACTTTTGGGTTTTCCAGGAACACGACAGTCAACTGCCTTGCTTAGCAGTCAGTTGCTATGCTCCGCTGCAGTTCAGAAAACATGATTTTGATAAAATCCAATCTAGCATGCATTCTATTTTCAAATCTAAACATATGAGCTTAATTCCCATACAACAAACTTTACTTTTTCATTAAATATTTCTCATTCATTAGCTCAACCATAATGCATTCAAGGAAATCTAGTCTATATCTCTAGATGAACACAACCTAACCCTTCCAATCCGTTACAAGCATATATATGAGCATACATTCAGCAACACAACATCCCATAGAAATAGAAAAACATATAGAATGTAGGTTTAACCCTAATATCAGTTCAAGTATGTAAAAATCCACATTTTCTAACAACAGTAACATTTCAAAAAAATATGGGATTTAGGATGGATTGATACCTTGATTCCTGCTAAATGTGTGTGTTTGATGTGTTAGGAATGATCCCCCTTGCTACAGAACTAATTTCCAGCTTCAATCTGCCCTTCTTTCAGCATAATCTCTCATTTCTTGTCCTAGCTCACCCCTTTCTCTCTCTACTCGCCCCTTCTTCTTCTCTCTTTAAAATCTGAAGGTTTGGAAATGTGTGGGAGTTTTGGTTATAGCTAGGGTTTAAGGGGAAGTTTTGGAATTTTCTGTTTGGTCCCTGGGCTGTTTTACACTCTTGGCCTCACTTACTTTTTCCTTTTCAATTAAGTCCTTAACCACCTCTTACTAAACCATTATTTATTTCCTTTTAAGTTAGTCCCTAAGCTAATGCAACTATATGCATTAATGCAACATACACAAGCATTAAACATCAAATTAACAATTATCAAACATCTTTTTAATAATGATTGGAGCGGATGTTACAGCAGCTGCTACAGTTCACCATTGCTATTGCTTAACTGAGGTTGGTCTCCTGTAAATCACCAACTTTAAACTCTTGTAATTGTGAGTGGCTGTGCTATGTTAGCAAATGGATGAACCAAGGTCTTAATTATATGTTTGCTACATTTTGACCCATGACTCTATAAAGGAATCCAACTCTCCAATCTATAAAAAAAAAAAAACAATAAAATAAATGGTTTCTTGATATATTGTATACTTTGGAAAATTAAGGAGGTAAAAATAAGTAATAAAAATTATAAAATAGGTCTTAAATCGAAGAGAATTTTAAATAAATAAAAAGGCTTAAAATGAAGTTTATTTTAATTTGAGATAATGTTACACTAGTAAGCCATTTCCATCATACAAATTATTACACCTACTAACTTTCAATCAATTAATATTACCAAAGATTCTTTATATAAACTAATCTTGATTTTGGATGCAACATAGTTAATCAATATTAAAGATAAATTGAAACAAATTGAATTTAAATTTAGGATATTATCCGAAGGCACTCACACATATATGGGTAGCTTGATTGAAAAGGATAGAGCTTGCAAAAAGTAATATTATGGTTGAAATTTCTAGGAAAATTTTAAAATGCTCTATGTTTAATAATGTTTAATTTTGGGACAATTTTAACATTTGGTGCTTAAATTATAATTTCAAAGACTAAAATTTCAAAATGGTAAATAATAATCAAAACGTAAAAAATAAAAAATTTATAATATAAAAATAAAAAATAAATAAATATTTGGGTACTTTAAGTAATTATTACATCACTTTATTTTAAAATTTTAATTTAGGGTAACCATCCTTTGGATAAGTTTCTTAGGGTGCTTAACCCCTCTTTTAGGAATTAATTAGACTCCTGAACTCAATCTTTGTTTTGAAACTAGTTTTGAGCCTTGTTCATCATATTTTTAAAAATTATTTTTCAAAAGTAATTTTATTAGTTTTTCATATTTTTCTTAAAAATTTGGTAGAGACTCTATTTTTATTTTTTAAAAGTTATACGTGACACTAAGTAGGCCCACTTTCATAGGTAAACTAGCTTGAGTGGGATGGCTGTTTTAAAAATATACATAATTAATATTTAATTCACAAAGTGACAAATATATACAAAGAATTAGTTTAACTGCAATACCTCAAATGATGGATTTTTCCCATCCTTTTCATATTTACTTTCTTCTTAATCATCTTCATCTTCTTCTTGATGTGTACATAAGATATATATCACTAAGTTAGGATAGTGCAACACATTAAATGATGGATTTTTCCCATCCTCTTCATATTTACTTTCTTCTTAATCATCTTCATCTTCTTCTTGATGTGTACATAAGATATATATCACTAAGTTAGGATAGTCATACTCACTATGATAGTTCAACCAATATGTGACATTTGCATCACTCTTAAATAAGAAGAAACCTTAGTTGGGATTTCCTTCAAGGGGAAAAGACCAAACATGTGACTATTTTTAGGATACCCAAAGACCCTCTATAAAGATACTAGCTAGTTAAAATAAGATAGCAACTCTCCATCATAATTAGGATAATGTGTCCTCGACCCACCTTAATACTAAATCTTAGGTGGACTAACTCTATATTCTAAGGTCCCACCATAATCTAAGGTCAAATTAAAATGAGTGATAGACATATGGATACAATTAAAGATTATTATATAAAGTGAGACCACAAGTAGTGATGTTTGACAAAGACTTAAATATAACTACATTGAGTCTAACAAATAAATCAATAAACAAAGTTAACCACCAAAAGAGAAAAACATATACTTAAATTTTGAGCAGCACATTTTCCAATGGAAAAAAAATACAAGGTATATCAATTTTCACCAAAGTTTTTCACTAAAAAAAAATAGAATACCAAGTATGCATAGTATTTTCTATCCATTACAAGTTTCTTTCGTACAAGTTTCCATATGTATATGGTTCTTTCAATCTACTTGTTATAGGGCAAAGGAATTTTTTTAATTTGAAATACACAATATTATATACTTGAAGTTTTGAGACACAAGTGTACACTACAAGAGGAAATTGATTCTTAGCTTTATACAGTTGCAAGGTATACCACTTTAGCTAACCTCCTTTTCCAATAAAAGACAACCACTATCTCCAACTACCTTTGACACCAGGCAAGCTTGCACAATAGGTGAAGGGGCAAGTCTGAATTATCTTTTTGACCATCACTTTCTTCAACCACCATTGATTTGAAAGTTTAGGGTTGAACGGAGTTGAATAAGGGACGATATAGTGCAATAATGGGGAAAGTGGAAAAATTAGGGTATAATTGCATAACATTAAAAGCAAAGTGGTAGATCTATTAGGTCACGTAATGCACACGTGACTGCCTCTATTAAAAATTTAATGGAATGCAAGCTCAAAGTATTAAATTGTTAATGGCATGAAGTATATGCCACTCATTTGAAAAATTTTGAATCATAGAGACACTAAGTAAAATTGAGGTAAAGTATAAGGTGCTAAAGTTTTATTTACCCAATATAATGTTTACTTTTAAAGCTAAAATGAAGAATTTCCATTAAATTAAGGATAGTGCAATTCACTTTCCTTGAGTTTAAAAGTTGATAAAGAAAAAAATCTACTCAAAGTTTCAATTTTTGCAACATATACCTTTTGTCAAATTTATTATTATTATTATTATTATTATTATTATTATTATTATTATTATTATTATTATTATTATGTCTAAACACTTGTCTATTTCAATTAGGCTATACATTGTACAAAATTGAAAATTTAAGGGGTCTTTTGTAAAATTTTAAAAGTTAAGGGGGAATAAATTGCACAATTCTAATAACTCTTGTTGACTAAAATTTTTATTGAGAAATTATGTCATGTAAAATTGAAATTGTAAGGAATTTTTGGGTTTATTTTTAAAGTTGAAGGCATAAATTGCATCACTCCTATAAGTTGAGGGAGTTCTTTTGCATTTTTACCTATTTTTTTATTTAATTACCAAATTATTATTGACACAGAACCCCAAGATGATAATGAATTTGAAACTTCAATATATAAATTAGTAAGGACATAAATTCGAGATAAATTGATATCCTATTAAACCCTAATTGATTCATGACTAGAAATGTAGATAACTATATAAAAAGAATAAGAATAAAATAAAATCCACAAGATAAATTACATTGATAAGTTAATTCAATTATTGGTGCAACTAGAAGGAGAAAATCCTCTCTTGAAAAAGAAAAGACAAAGAAATTTTTTTTAAAACTTGTATGTATCTTACAACCCTAACATGTTTTTTATATATAAGAATAAAATTCTAGTTAAAAAAATTAACTAAATTGGGTTAAGTACTACCCACACTTAATCCAATAGGAAATAGGAAAGTAAGCATAAATAGAAAGAAAAAAGGAATTCTTTTTTTAATAAAAAAGGTAATAGAAAAAATCCATTAAAGTGTAATTAGCCAAACTAAAATGAATAAACAAGGTGGACTTGCTAATTAGATCCACACGCTTTGACTAAAATCACAAGTTATTTCTCTTCTTAGAGCTCATTTGAATTTGCTTAACAAAAAAGAGGTACCTTTTTTTAATAAAACTTCTTTTTATTAGTACTTCTATAAAAAGTAGCTGTTTTGCTTTTGGAACCCTAAGTTAAAATTACTTCACAAAGGCTAGTTGGATGGAGCAATTTAAAAGTTCTTTTAATTAAAAAAATTACTAAAAGGCATGTACAATAATTCTTTTAATATTTTTTGGATTAAAAAAATATGCTTCCTATAATTTCAACATTAGCTAAATGAATGACTCATTATCTTTCTTATGCCAACTTGTAGAAATATAAAGGCCAATTAAAGTCACAGAAAGAAGGACAATGGAGCACAAAGAGAGAGGAAGATTATAACAATCCCATTTTAAAACTTTATATATAAGAGAACAAAATAAGCAATGATAGATTTTAGAGAAATGAAAAATGAATTGATAAAAAAATTTTAAAAATAAAAAAAGTAGACAAATGCTTCAAGATGGGTGATTGGCTGAAAACTATATTTTAAATTAAGAATAGTTGTTTGAAATGGCCAAATTAGGTGTTCAAATAGCAACTTTGGAGTTTAAGAGATAGTCAAATCAAAATTTTGAATATCAAGACATAATATTTTAAATACTAGACTGGTTATTAAACTGATGAACGAACTGGTATACGATTCATTGGTTTAACTTAGGTTGAACTGGTATTAATATATATATATATATTACAAATATAATTAAATAAATAAATTGAAATAAAAATATTATATATTATATATAAAATTAAAATAAATATATATGTAAAGATTAAAAAAATCCATTTAAATCATGTCTAACTATACATACCTTTTGGCATGGAAATCTCATCTTATCTTTTTCCTTGTTGCTTCATGCCATGGTGATTTGAGTTCAGATCAATCCCTTCCACCTTAAAAATATTCACCTTTGAATTTGGATCCATATCAAATAGGGAAAGATCAAATACATTGGAAGTAACAAATACAAAATAACTGCTTGTTAAATCAATGTGGTAGGCATTACCTTTGATCCACACTAACACTTAAAATGGTCCATTGCCTCAAAAATTCAATTTCAATTTCCTTTGGTTAAGAAATATCTTACCGCATGTATACCAAACCTAATCTCTAAGTTGGAATACCACTTGTTTGCACCCTTTATTAGCCTTTTGAGTGTACGTCCTATTTTTATTCTCAATTTTTTATGTTTTATCATGTATAACCTTAACCATTTCAGCCTTCTTCTTACCATCTAAGCTGGAAATTTTGGTTCAAAGGTAAAGGAATTAAATCCAAAACATTTTAAGGATTAGAACCATACAAAATTTCAAATGAACAAAAACCAATAGATGGATGCACATTTATATGAAAATTCAACAGATGCCAAACAATCTTCCTATGTTTTCAAATTCTTAACAATAAAAGCATGCAATGTGGCACCTAAATTTCTATTCACTGTAACACACCTATCCGGTAACATTTATCCTAACCTATAATTTATAAAAGTTATATTATGACCTTATTTTATTAGGTAGGATGGTGAGTTACTAACCATTTAGCTCCCATGCTTACTTTTAAAATTAGTGACTTGGTTACTTATTCAATTACGTAGTATTATATGTGATATATGTAATAATAATAGTATTGAAGGTATAAGGTTAGCAATTTAAATTAGCTTGCACTGATGCTTGAGTGTATAGTAAGATACTAGAGTGTAATGCCAAACTAACTCTATTGATTAAAAGATCCTAAGTAATAATTAAAAAAATTAAAGTCGGGTAAATAATGCAAGTAACAAGAAAGTAGCACATTGCATCTATGAAAATAATTTATATATGTATTTATAGCATCTCTATGGGCATGGTGTTACACAACCCATCCAAATACTAGGCTTAACCCGATTCCTGCTAAGTCTTGTTTCTTTTAAGTTGGGCTCAGGACGAAAAAACATACCCAAATGTCATATCGAGTCGAGGAGAAACCTAGCCCGACTCACTGATTCATGTACACCCCTAGTTTAAGGCCAACAGTCAGTCATTAGCTTTCTGTTTAAAAGGCCACCCAGTCTAGAATTGCACTAATTGGTTTCTAAAGGTCCAACAGTCAACTATTGCCTCACTGCCTTAAGCCAATCAATTATTGGGGTTCCACAGGCCAATAGCCTATTGCTTCTTGGATACAATTTTTTGCAATTTCTAGGCTTTGCAAGAACACACTAGTCAACTATTACAAGCTCAACAGTCGCTTGTTGTCCCTTGGTTTAGCCACCTTGATGAATTTCCAACTTAATTTTTCCTCTTTTGACATCCCAAACCATTCCCAACTTACTTCCAACATGCATATAAATCTCAAAACTTTAAACACCTTTTATACATGTTTTCTCCTACTCACATAAGCTTTATGGCACATATATCATAAGTGCAACTGCAAGCATATATACAAGATCAACACTCACATATATTACAAAATCAAGCTCAAACTAGTTTAAATGCAACACATGTTGTCTAAGAACTCTAATCAACAACATCCAACACAAAGTTTAACAACAAAAACCAATTCCGAAGATTTGGGTATAGAGAGAAAAACCCATAAGAAAAACCATTCTAAAATTGGATGTATGAGTAGAGTATCGTGTTCTATTTACCTAGATTCCAAGTTAAACTATGGATTAGTGCTAATTGGTAGTTTCTTAGATGCTCTCCTTTTCCTTTTGCCTTTTCTTCCTTCCTCATTCTTCTTTCTTTTTCCTTTCTTTTTATATTATGTTTTCCCTTGGTAGTAGCCTAACTCTTACAATTTTCAACTTAAATCTTAGCCCTTCATCCTAAAACAATCTTAGCCATCCATTCCTTCCCTTCCCAAGTAAAATTCTTTATTAATTATATAAGGCTATGTTTGGCTACTTTAATTTCTTAAAACTCCTTTTTCTCCTAATTCTCCTTCATTTGATCTCATCTCCAAGAATAAAAATAGCAAACACTCTTCTCTATGTCATAGAAGTGTAGTTTGGCCAAAAAGTTAGGCCAAATGTCTAAGTAATTATGAAAAATAAATTTCATGTCATTTACTCAATTTTCCTTTCTCTAGCTCCATGTCTCTCCTACGGTTATTCTTCCATAATTGTCCTAGACCTATGGTTCCATATGAAATTCCAAAGGCGCATAGACATACAAAGTCAAGTAGTGCATGATCAATAAGACACATTAGCACACAAATTCATGCATATACAAAATAGTGAAAAGGCAGATGTTACATTAATTACCTTAATTCGTCCATTAATTTGTGGATGGAAGCTTTGGGCACAAAATCAATATAATCTTCAATGCCTCTTAAAGGTGGGAAACCCTTAGGCATTTCTTTAAGGAACACATCTTTAAATACCTAAAACAAAGAAATAAATATACTAAGTAAATTACAGCTAAGATCAATCATAGCCAATAAATTATTTTAGAACCAAATTAATACAAGTGACTTATGGCCCGTTTAAGCCATATGTCAACTAATATAACCCTAACCCTTTATGTGCTCGACTTGTTTAATTTTTGGGCTATACAAGGTAACCCATATAACCTGTGGATTGGCCCGTTAATTTAAAAAAATATATATATTCAATTTTTTAATGTTTAAATATTCAAAATTTAGACAAAAAAGTTTCTTTTGCATTTACAAGTTAGGGTGGCTATTAATTAAGTAAATAGATATAAATAGCTAAAATAGAATAATCATTTTTCATTTAACACTATAATGTGTAATCTATTATCTGTATGATTTTTTCAGAAGTTTTAAGACATTATGGTAAATGACTTAAGGTGAATATAATAGTGCAAATATACAATACTTTGTAGTGAATGTGTGAATGGATAAAAAATAATTATATTTGAAATATACTTTGTCTCCTTTTCCCTTTTTTAAAATTTTATTTTTCTGGTGAGTTAAATGGGCTAGCCCCATTTAATCCATTAGGTGGGTTGAGTTGTCTAATTCAACCCAAATCACTTAACTTGTGACTTATGGTGGGCTGACCTATTTTGATAGGTATACTTAAACATCTCACTCTCTTTTCTTTTCTTATGCAGTCACTCTCCATTAGGCCATTAGTTTGTTTCTTTTTTCTCTAAGCCTCTTTTCCCTCAATTCTTTTAATTTTCTCATCAACTGAATCCCCATTTAAAGTTCTCATATTTTTCATTTTATCTTAATACTTTTGTAAGAGATAACGACACTAGTGTGAATTGTGCTCGTTCAAACTAAATGAGTACCTATTCTTGTATCCTTCATGCATAACCCTTTCATCAATTTGCCAAGGTCTCTTGAGTAATAAGTGAGAGCCTTCATGGGCACTACATCATAATTCACCTCTTCAGCATATCATCTAATAGAAAAGGCAACTACAGCGTACTTCTTCATCTTCACTTCTCCAACGTTATTCAACCATTATAACTTATATGGTTTCGGGTGCTTTTCACACTTTAAGCCCAATTTTTAAACTAAGGTCATGCTGGCTACATTTTCATAGATACCCCAATCAATAATCATCATAAATAATTTCCCACCAACAAGAAATCTAGTGTCCTCCTAAATCCACATATTAAAAGCACCCCTAACAACTTAATATTCCCCGAAAACACATACTTAACATCCCCCTCACCAATTTCTTTCCACTATGTGTTCAACTAGTTATTAGCAAGAACTTTTCTCCTTTTAATACACCCATTAATGTAATTGGATAAATTCATCACCATATGACTATAGTGATGACCTCTTCTTACATTCAACATCATTGATGCTTTGGGATACTAGTTACCTAGTTTGCAACCTCAAAATGCTAGCCACACAACTTGAAAAACTTCTTTACAATGTAGTGCATATGTTCCTAAGATATACAATGTATTAATATATATATATATATATTAGGCCACATGGGAAAACACCTAAAGCAATTTTAAGATTCAAAAATGGAAATAAATTCATACCGATGTTGATGAAAATGTTATTCAACCATTTGTACCTATCTTCTTTATTCAAATTACTAGTCATGTGACATATGCAAAACACATGATTTGCATACGATAAATGACACTTTAGTTGTTGATCAACGATGATAACCATAATAGAAGGGTGTATGTTTAATATTAAACAAAAATTTTACCTAGCTCTTACCACATGTACTCGAAAGTTTAATTGAAACTATTCCCATGCACCTTTTGTCTCCTCACTAATAGCAAAAGTAAGGGACACAATATGTGTACCACTATCTTGTGATGAAGCTATCAACAAAGTTCCTTTATACTTCATGTTAGCCAGAATATATTCAAGAAGAGGGATTTAAATTGGGTATATAAAATTAACTTCCTTTTTCTAAGCATTTGTTCCTGATAAAGTCAAGTTCCTTTTAAGACTTTGTAAAAGCTTAAATTGATCAATTTATTTTTTTGTAAAATGAAGATTAGTAAGTAAAAAGATAAATAAAATTCAAGCACAAAAAGATTTATTAGAGGTTTAGACTAAAGTTTCCTTAAATCCTACATCCTTTCTTAAAGCACTCAACAAGAAGAATATTATTATCAAACAAAGGGAAATCTTCATACACCAAAAGCATCCCACTTTCAAGGATTAGAACACTTGCTTTACACTTAATAACCAATACTGAGTTTCAGACTCAGAAAACTCACAAAAATCACAAATACACAAGTTGTCTTTACATCCTTAAACTATAAGGATCAACCTCCTTAGCTTTTATAACCCTGAATGCTTCACTAGGATTCACCTTATTCACATTTAAAAAAATCTCAATAGAAGAAGAAAGTCACTCAGACAATTTATAATCAAACTAGCTCGCGAAGAAGATTTCAACATTGTAAGGACTGAGTAAATGTTGTGAGAGTAAATGCTCAACTAATTTATTTTGCATTCTCTTTTTGTATCTTGAAATGGAGACAATAATAAATATATTGAGGAGCTACCCATTACTCTTCATCTTCAATGGATTTCAACACTTAAAATCACATTTAATGCAGTTTGGCTCCAATAACATTCTCCAATGCCAAGCTTGAATACTCCCATGTCTATAGTTCCTTTTTCTTTGAAGGACTTGATGTAGAGAATAAAACCTGCAAACACCTGCAAACATTAAATCTAATTCATTACCTTCTCTTTTCTTTTGGTTATCGTGCAAGACTTATACAAGCGAGTAAATGCTATGGGGATATTGTTTTTGGATCCTATATTGGGCAATGTGGTTTTATTTCTGATGGGCCCAAGAAACATATGGTTCTTTCAAATGTATGGGGTCAATTCAAATTTGTTGTCATTATCTATAATTAAAATAATAGCTTTAATTACAGATAATGACAACAAAATAATTAACAACAATTGAGATACCTATAAAATAATTAACGCAATATCCAACCACACTTAGCTCTAGCATTAACATTTTTATAATAAAAATAATATAAAATAAATTAAACCAAAGGATAGACAGAAAATCATTAAAAAATATATATTTACTAGATACAAAAAATTATGTAAAGTAAAAAATAATAATTTACATGCTCTTTAAACATGAATTACACTTTTTAAAATCATTGATAAACTCCTTAAATAATTTCCTAGCATTCAATACGTATAATAATTTGTTTATCTCACAATAAATTATAGTCTTGCAAACTCAACGAGAAACTTAACATAAAAAGTTATCAACGAAATAGATTTTACATCAAAATAAATAACATATATTAGGTAGAAAATAGGCAACGCGAATAATACAAGAAAATAAAAGTCAAATTTAGCAAAATCCTTTTCAACAAAAACCTAAGGATGACAATAGATTTAAATATTTGGATGTTTGATAATATCTATTGTTGAAAAAATATCTAATATTTGTCAAACATTAAATATCAGATAAATATAAATAGTAAAATGTAATTATTTATTAAATATTAAGTGAATATAATTTAGTTTTAGATACTTTATATTTGCCTCATATGAATGAATAGATAAAATACCTATATAAATAATATCTATTATTAAATAAAATTTATGTTTAATTAATGTGTTATATAATTATTTTTAATTTTAGTTTGACAATTATATAGGATTTTTTTTCAATTGTAAAATAATTTTTTATTATTATTTATAATATTTGATATTTCTTAATAAAAATCGAGTATTAGATATTAGATAAATTATTAATTACAAGATATTCAATATTTATTATCAATTATTTTTTTAGATGTTTTAAACATTTTGGATATTAGTTGGTATTGGATATGAATATTAAAAATATATTTTTTTAAAAATTAATTAAGATACAAATATCAAATATTTCCAACGAATTGTGAAAAAATATACAAGTACTGATTGGGAATGGTATGCAGCGACAAGAGAGAGCAAGCAAAAGAACCTCGTTATGTCTCTAAACATTTGAATTGGTGTTAATTTTATCAAACATTAACATTATCTATCATACTAATAGACATATGAGAAAATCTAGACAATTAATATTAGTAGTAAAGTAAATCTGTACATGTCTTTTTCAGTGATTTAACAATCAAAAATATTTTTTATACAAATTAGTCAAATACAAATTATTTTTGTCTTATAGTACCTAATACTCCATTTAAAAAAAAATCATTACCAAATAAGCAGATTTTAAAAACTCCTATTCCCTTTTCTTCTAAGTTGGTTCACCATTTATTTTATTGATTTTTATTAAAAAAAATTAAAGTATAAGATGCAAGCAAATAATTTTTCCTCCACAAATTTTGAGGAATCTATCAGTTTTTTTAATCTATAATATTGAAGTCAAAAACTCACAATACCCTATTTTGACTTAAAAAATTACAGATATATTGACTTAAAGAAATATTTGTTAGCTTCTAAGAAAGACAATAAAAAAAATTCCAAAATAATGGGTAGGTAATTAGGCGCATGCTACAGTGTTTTATTTCTTATGTGAGACGACGGATGAGAGTACAGGAAAACTTCCTCCCGCTCGAATTCGATTTCGATTTCGTTGGACGTACCAACGTCCTCTTTTTTCGCCTTTTTTGGTAATTAATTACCAAACCTCTTTAATATTTCTTTTGTTTTATTTTAAAGAAAAAAATTCAAAATGATGTTTTTAACTTTCTACAAGCTTTCTTCATATATCGTATATTCATTGCGGTATTAATAAAAATATAAAATATTAAAATATTTGGACTCGTTTAAAAGTTATTTTCGAAAATAATTTTTAATTTTTAAAACATATTTGTGTAAGTGATACTTTTAATTGAAAATAAATAAAATAGAATATTTTTTAAAAAAATTACAGAGTAATTTAAAGATGTTTTAACTTTAATTTTTTAAATAAATAATATATAAAAATAAATATTGAAATTAATGATATATCTATAAATACAAGAAAAACAATACTAATATCAATTCTTATAAAAACATACGGTAAGTAGTTTATTTCTTTCTTTATTAATAATTTAATTTATATATATATTTTTAAAAAAAACCTGTTTATTAGTAATTTTGTTCTTACTATAAATCGAGTCTGGAAGAAATGAGGAGGTGGGATTAAAGAATGGGAAGCACGGGGAAGAGAGTGTTGGTCACCTCCAGCGGCGACGAGATTTCAAAGAGTATTGCGTTCCACTTAGCGAAACGAGGATGCAGGTAAGTCATTCCTTGATTTTCTTTCCACTGAGAGAACACGTATATATAGAAATTGTTGGGATTTCAGATTGAGCTAACACCATGCAGTTTCCATTCAGGGTGGCTCTGATGGGAGACGAGACCTGCATGCGGAGTATTGCCGATCTCATAATGGGTTCTCTAAAGGGTGTTCCGCCGGTGGATGTGATTGGATTGGATATGGAGCAAGAGAGGGAGGCTGTGTTTGATGAAGCTGTTGAGAAGGCTTGGGATATTTTGGGATTTTTTGACGCTTTTGTAAATTGTTATGCTTACGAAGGTAACCACACTGTCCTTTTGCTTTTGACTATTTGGGATTCCAAATTCCAATTGAATTTTTGACTATTTGGGATTCCAAATTCCAATTGAATTTATAAAAGATTCGGATGAAAGTACCTTCACTTAAATTATTAATATATATTATAGCTCAGTGCTTGACTCTCGATTTTAATATATTAAGTTAAAAAAATAGGTCTATAGGTGGGGTAGCGAATTTGACTACACGTGATTTTCCAAGAGGGCTTGTATATTGAGAGTTGGACTTTGAGGAGGATGGCCACCCTTTAAGATTTCTGTAGAATTCTTTCTTTTCTTTTTTTTAATTATTATTACTGCACATATTGATGTCAAGATAATTTAACAGTGGAGTTCTTGAGAAGTCGAACTGTCTATAAAGTCATGTTTTGCCTTTACAGTAATCGGTAGAAGCAGTGTCTCCCAAGTTGAGAAACATAATGAGAGTTGTTATAAACAATCGTCAAGTGATGCCTTAACTTCTGGTTGTTTGTAAATTGGAATAAGCCGATTGGACTTACTGCATTTCAAATGACAAAGCTTTTTGTACTAACATCACTGGAGTAGCATCAGTAGTGTAGTAATTTCGATTACAGGCACCACCACTTAACTGATCCTGCATAATTGAGTAGACATGAATTATAAATTTTCATCCGAGTAGATGGGACATTTAAACTATACTAGACGTTCTGATTCCTATATAATGTAAATACAGATTGAGTTTTACAACTTGAACTAGAGTGATCTACACCTACCACCTTCTAGATACGAATTTAGCTACCTGACTCTGAGCAGTAACTTATATGTGTAATAGTTGTTTTTCCATATTGTAGTCAGGGTGTTCCAATTCCTTTATTCGTTAACATGATGTAAAGGATCATGGTTTATAAACCTAAGAGCTGACTACTCAAACAAACTTGGGCTACTTAGGGCAAGTGATTCAGCCTATTAGTTGGCTTGGGCCATTAGTGAAGACTACTCTCCTTTTGGTCCATGAATTTAGTACCAAACAGTTTTTTGACCTTGTGAAATCAGAAACGCTGGTTCGTCTCTTCTTGAGTGTGAGTGGCACAGCTCTACAACGAAATTTGTTGTCTAAGGGTGGCATTTATGGCATATGTTACTCTTGAAAAATTATTTTAATTACATCAGATCAAATATTTTTAGGCTTAAACTGTGTTTAAAGTTTCAGAGAAGTGGATGCAATAGAATAAATTTCTTTTATCTCATTAAGTGATTGTTTTTGTATCTATAATCTCCTGAGTATGAGGACATATGTGAAGAGATTATCTAAGGGGCATTGATTCTGCTTTCATTTTATCCTCCGCACAACTTGAGTATGGAGTGTGAATATATGGAGATTGATGCGCATCTTTGGAATAGAACTGAATCAGGCTTTTAACAATTTGAAACAGGAAACATACAAGAACTTCTAGAATTAACAGAATGTGAGTTCAAGAAAATAGTGAAGATAAATTTTATGGCTGCATCTTTTTTGTTAAAGGCTGTAAGCCAAAGGATGAAGAACTTCAAGAAAGGGGGCTCCATAATATTCTTAACAACGATAATTGGTGCTGAAAGAGGGCTTTATCCAGGAGGTGCTGCATATGCCTCAACCTTGGCAGGTTTGCAGCAGTTAGTTAGGGTAAGAGAATATGTTTTTAGCTGCTTTTTGTTCTACAAATCACATGACTATGATATTTTCATTTGCCAGAAATTTTCTCGTGGAAAATTAACTTGTCAAGTTTAATGCATTTTACATTCAGTATGCTAGAAAACTCTGGAAAATGAAGGTTTTCTTGACTTGATGATTTGCGGTACATGGTCGTCCTCATGTTCCAATAAGATTTATAATAGCACTTGCTCCAGGATCAAATGATGGAATTCCTTGGTTTATATAACCATTTTTTTGTCCTCATGGAAGACCAACTTTTTTTTTTCTCCTTTTAAAAAATTTCGTGGCATCTTAGCTTAGTAGGCTGGATCAATGTATGGGGTTGGCTATACCATTAGGTCTAGGTGCTGGGTCCACCTGAATATTTATAATAGGAGTGGAAGTCAATCGTTTGCTTTATTGATATACAAATAGAAAGTGAACTTATTTGTTAGCAAAAACAAAAGAAAAAAGCATAATTTAGTTGAGATGGTTTGTGTTAACTATGATTTCAGCTGATGAACAAATTGTGTATTTGATTTATGCTTTAATTACTTCATCTCTGGCTAATTCTCTGTAGTTCGAACTTTGAACTGTGACTTTCCTGGTTGGAAGAGCTTGGTCTCATCTATAATGCCCTTGCAAAGTGGTACACTTGAAATTCTTATTTCCTTGCACGTTGCTTTTGATGTTTTCGCAACAATTAACTAGGCAAAATGTCTTCATGTGAATTTGCTCTGTTAAATGCTATTGCACCTCAATCAATTTATAAAAGGGTTAATTCCCAATTTAAGAATGCATTTAGTTGCATCTCACTTTTGGGAACATTGGAAAGTTTGTTACTCTTAAGATTTATCATGTATCTTAACTTCATCCTTTGAACTTCAAAGTTAACTTTAATTTGATTTTTCAGGTGTCAGCTATGGAGTTGGGGAAGTACCAGATCAGAGTTAATGCGATTGCACGTGGCCTGCACCTGCTTGATAAATTCCCATTATCTGTAGGAAGGAAAAGGGCAGAGAAGATGGTGAAGGAGGCAGCACCACTTCAGAGATGGCTTGATGTTAAGGAAGACCTGGCTTCTACAGTGATCTATCTAATCAGTGATGGTTCAAGCTTTATGACAGGAACCACCGTTTACGTGGATGGGGTACAATCTTTGACTAGGCCTCGAATGCGTTCCTTTATGTGATTCCTTCCTCATAGCAATGTGAATGGCTTAGGGTGAACTCGGAATCTCGCTACCATGCACATACATATATTGAAAAGACCTGCATACTGTGGGTTTCATTGCATTATTTTGTGTGGTAGCAAATATTACATAGCAAATTTTTATATAATGTGATTAAAGACAAAGGAAAAAAGCAGTCCATGGGTGATTCTTTTGTAGAAAAGATTAAAAGAAAATTTCTTCGTTGGTCGGTTTTGTAAAGATAAGATGTGACCTCTTAAATGTAGTGGAAGTCACTTAAGAAGATTTAGTGTATTATTATGGTTTTAGTTAGCTTTTGTCATCAGATTCTGCTAATTGTACTGTAATAGTAATGCAGCTGCAAATGAGGACCAAAGGCAAATGGGTTGGCACAAAATTGAAGATATTAAGATATGACAAAAGGCATTTTCATTAATGCGCTCTACGTGTTCCACGTGATTGCCGATGGAATTTTTATCTGTGTGCTTAAACCCCTCCACTGATTTTGCTTCACCTATCTCCACACATGTGAAGAAGCGCCATAAGACTTAACTTTGGAGACTTTAAATTAAAATAAGAGTAAATTAATGATTCAATTTTAAAAAATGTATTTTTCTTGTTTAAGTTTTTGAAGATAAATTGTTTTTTAATTTAATCCTTTCAATAATTTTTTTCAATTAAATTTATTCCTCAGTCATGTAAAAATGAGATTACATGTACCTGGTCTATTAACTAGTGGTACTTGTTCACAAGGTTGTTAAATTCGAAAGTTTAAATAAATTTGTGAAAAGAGGATAAATTTAGTTATTAAAAATATATGTATTTTTCATCATTAATATAAATAAAGTAGAGTTTTAAATAAAAAATGAAATGTAATTTATACATAAATGTTCAATATAAATTCATTTAAACTGGAGTTCCACACATAATTTATACATTTATTATAATTTAATTATTTATATTTAAATATTTTTACCTTTTTTTAATTTGGACAATGGAATATTATTATTTTTAACTAATTTTTCAATAGAAAAAATTTTGGTCGGTGAGTGTTATTAGAAATTAAGAGGCTCTCAGAAAAATGAATTTTATAAATTCACTACGAATTTACCAATTTATCATGAATTTATGATGAGTTCAACACAATTTTACACATTAATTTGGCAATGAATTCGAGAGTTTACCAACATACTTGTTCATACATATTCAACTTTCAAAACCGCGTCTCTAGAGCTAAATTTTGAAGCATAAAAAAATTAGGATGCTTTGACGGTCTTTTGTACAGATATATCTTGATCTTTTTTTAATCATTTTCACAACCGTATTTTCCTCAACTTAATCTAAAGATCTATATCAGCTGCAATAATTCACTACCCGTAATAGCGGATCATGATAAATTTGGATCTAAATTCGCGGTCCTACATAGCGAATTATTTGGCCAAAACATCTTCCGCCAACTCAATGTCAACATACGCAAATTGCTGACTACAAATTCGCTAGAACTGACTGCTACTTTTGATGACTCAATGCACAAGAATTTGCTGTTGGCGGTAGCGAATTGCTAGGAGTACAAATTCGATGGCGGTAGCCACGAATCGATTGAAGTTGCGGGAAAATAATTAACCCAACCAAATTCGCGCACAGGCCTCGGGAATTTAGGCAGATAAATTCGCGAACAGGGCTTGTGAATTTATTTCGTGCTTAATTCGCTACTTGGTGCCACGAATTTCACGGGGCTACCAAATTTACCAACATAAATACACGCACAAGGCTAGCCAATTTAGCTCTCTAAGTAAAACTTCATTCTATTTTATGTTCCTGTTTTGTTAATTTTCATTTTAGGGTATAACACTTTATCTATTATCTTCTCACATTCAAGGATTCCAATCCTATCACCAAGTCATCTTTAACCCCGTTTCAATGTACATGAGGCATGGCTTTAGTTCTTGGTGCGTGTGCTGGAGTGGCATGATGATAAATTTTTGGCTAAAATAGTGGGCTATTTATTACTATTCATTCTTTATTCATTATCTCAATATATATATATATATAGACTAGCCTTTTAAACATTTAAACATTTATAGGCCGCTCGTTTACTATCATCAATAATGGATTCGAAATCCTCAACATGTGCCACACCAACAATTCTCTTGTAAATCAATTAATTATAAAAGAAAAATAACTAGGCTATGTAAAACAAAAATTTTCAAGTTCCTTTAAACATTCATTTCAAATGAAGGACCAACTGGTATAATTTCTCAACAAATATTAAGCCAAATGCTATTTCAAGAGTGAGTAAAAAAGATTCAACCAGAAGGTTGTCTCACCTGATCATTTTGGCAGCACCAAATCTAAGAGTGTCATGAAACAAATTTGTCATGTATTTCTTTTGTACAAGCACCTGAACCTCAAGATTGTTTAAATTTCAGGAACATATATGCCTCACCAAGACTGTTCTTATGCCCGTCCCAAAGTGCAATGAATTTATAGTGGAAAAGATTTCAAGTGTCTTCGATTGTCTTAAGAATCCAATCTTTATATGCCTGCATAACGTCATCAGAATATGAATCAAAAAAATGTTGTGAATGCTGATAGTAAGTATAAGCTACCTGTTTTCACTACCAAAAAAATAGAGGAATTGTGAGATCATCTAGCAACGGTTCGCACAACCGTCACAAATCTTGTATTGTCGCAAAACCGTTATAGCTTTTCAACGGTCAATTTCTGACCGTCGCAAAGAAATGTCAAAGTGACAATAATAGACTAATTATCGCAAAGCCTACTTGTATATAAGATTTGCGATGATTGATAATGAACCATCGCTAGTCAATGAATTTTATAACAATTACTGGTAATCATCATAAAGTCTTGGATTAGCAATGGTCCCTTAACCGTTACAACTCCCATCTTTATGAAGGTTGCTAAAACTATCATAAATCCTTGCATTTATGGTTTGAGGTTGAAGTTTCTTGTAATTATGATAGGCTAAACACTCTTCTCCTTATGATTATAGCTTCTTAGCATGTAAATTGTGAATATTACTACTCTTTCTTCTTTTAATCAATATTTATGAAGTTTATTCATCTTGTTTTACTTTGTGACCCTTTTTTCTTGATCACCAATTAGGGAGATTATGAGAATTTGAGTTCATCTTGGAAAAGAGACTTGAATTTAGTCCTAGGGCTGGATACCACTTGTTCTTAGTTAATTAATTGAGTAATTAAATAGATCCACCCAAAAGGATAGGAATATACCAATGGGTCTTGTGGAATCATAATTAGCTAAGCTTAATGCATTCCTTTAATTTGGGTTCCCATAGGAATATTAGGAATTAATTAGAGAAATAGAATTTATCAAAGATCAAAAGATTCTTATAATGAACGTAGAGGCTAAGGCTAACTCTTAAACATTTAATTAGGTTGAAAAAGAGTAGTGATTTCATAATTGAGCATTGTTGCTTTACTTATAGATTTTATATTTTTGTTTCACTTGGACATAATTGTTGCTTGGATAAAGAAAATAAGATAACATTGGTACTTAGTAAAGCTTTGACTAAAATTCCCTGAGGACAATACTCTTATTCATCGTTATATTGCTTGTTGATAGTCGACTGCTCTATGCTAGCAATCGACTATTATGTTTATGCTCTATTTTTGAAATCACTGTTTGATTCATTTAAGCCTCAAGATAGTGTGTTTTAACGAGAAATTGAATCATAAACTCATTCTCTACCCTAAGGCTCAGTTCATACAAAAAAAAAAGGCATTTTACACTTTACTCCACTCAAACCAAGTAACTTTATGGCTTAGAGGAAAGAGAAGCAAGACCTACACTTTAACTATCAATCTCGAGCAGATCAAGCACATGCAAGCATACTTAAGGACACATCTAGCAATCCAAGTCACAAAATGCAAGTTTACACGGCCCGAAAACTTCAAAAAATATAAAATTACAAGTTTCTAATGAAAAAGCAAAAATGGGTTTAAAAAATGTGGGGGTTGGGTTTTACTTGATTACCTTGATTTTTGGTGCTTAGAGTGTGTGATTGAGTCCTAAGATTCACTTAGAGGCTTCCTAGCTGAGTCTCTATTTTTCTTCTTCTAATTTATCTTCCTTTCCCTTAATCTCTTCTCCCCCTTATCTATAATGGGTGTTTCTCTCTCTAGTTTAGGAGTTACTGAGATTTCTCTCTCTCTCTTGGTTTCCTTTTATAAGGCAATCATCTAAAGGGAGAAGTCTTTCAACTAATTTTCAAAAATATTTGTTAAATGATCTTTTGAATCATTTTGCAATTTACTAAACTCATGGGATAATTAGTTACTCTGTGCCATTTTTTGTCTTTAATTCCCTTATGACTCTTTTTCTCTATCGTTTTTAATTCATTGTGACACTCTTCTAATGAGTCTAATCGCCTAAATGTGCCATCTCCCTTTAAACCTCTATTTTTCAGAAATCGGACCTTATTTTCATTTATTTTTTTAGCCAATTTCTCTATTACGGCTATAACTAATCCCAAATAATAAGTGTTTTCTAACACAGGTAAGAGAAATTAGTTAAATCACACATAATCAATGTCAGGTGCTTGGAGCGATATGTTACACCAAATTCTTTTATGAAATCTAAAATTTGACACATAAACACAATATTTTCTCTAAAATTTTTCCTCAAAATAAAATATCTAATTATTTTCAAATTTTGACATAAACTTATAATCTTCATATAGAAATTCCATAATTTTTTATACAAAAAACCTAAAATTCCTTCATTAGCCATTTTATCTCTTGAAATACCTCTTCTTTTAAGGCTAAATTTGGCAGTTTCTTGAAGTGGGATAATAGTGGCAGTGGTGGATGGAGAAAAGTACTCAGGTTTGGGGCACTAATTAATATGAGTAAACCCTTAAAAAAGAGTACTTTTGTCCGTGGGAGAGATGGAAGCATGATTAACGTATTCTTTAAGTATGAAAGATTGCTTAATTTTTGTTATGTTTATGGAAAGCTTGGACATGCCATCAAGGATTGTAACTCAAATGATCATGATGACTCAAATTATGAACACAAATATACTTATGGAACTTGGATAAGGGCTACTCCAACCAAGTTACAAGGGTTAAATGTTTTTAAAGAGAAAAGTTTTGTTACAGTTAAAAAATGCTTTTTAAGCCTCTAATGGAGTTGCTAAAGGTAGGGGATGATATGCTTCCTACTAATTTGGATCGGCGTCAATCGAAAGAGGTAGAAACCATCAATGTGGGTGGTAGTAAGACATAACAAAACATGTCAAACAATGAGGACCTTAAATGTGGTTGCATGTACTTTTGGTAAATCCCAGCTCATGAAGTCGAAGTTTCGTAGCAACCTAGAAGGCTGTATGCATTCAAAAGTAAAAGATTCAGATCCAAATCTAGACTGTAGGCCCAACCATAACTTATCCAATGAAGAGAACCATCAAATTGTAAGCCCATATTTAGAGAGTACAATGATTCCATTATTAAGCTTAAGAGTGGAAACTTAACCCAAGACTAGAAGATGGAAGAAGGTAAAGCAAAATTTGATAGAAGGTGATGCAGTAACAACTAGTAATCGAAATGATGAGAATTGTGATCTTGTTGAGGTGAATTTTATTTCTCAACCTAATTTAATTACCATAGTAAGCAAGAAAAGGGAATTTGATGTTCAAAAGTTTCAATAGAGGCGAAGGCTATCAAGAAGCCACGCCTAGAACCATGTATACAATATGTTGAATTGTCATGGTTTAAGGACACCACAAGCGATTCGAGATCTTACGAGGCTCTTTAATTCAATTGTCCTAGTCTTCTATTCTTGATGGAAACGAGGGAAAAAAATTTCTAATGGAAAAACTCAAATTCAGGTTAGGTTTCAATCAAGCTTTCATAGTTGATTTCTCTTGGGAAGGTAGAGCACAAGCTAAAGGACTATGTATGATATGGCACAACTATGTGGACTTAAGTATTCAATATTTTTCACCTAATCATATTGATGCAGAAATTTAGGATGGATCTCTTGTTAGTAGGTGGCAAATCAGTGGTATATATGGATATCTAGAAAAGAAGAATAAACACTTAACTTGGGATCTTATTCGAGCACTACACAAGTCATCCGATTTTCCTTGGTTGTGCATTGGAGATTACAATGAAATCTTATATGAGGTAGATACGAAAGAGGGTGCACCAAAGTAGTAGAAAAGTATGCAAACATTTAGAGATGTGATTGATTTTGGTTATCATGGTTACTTGTTCACTTGGAGCAATGGTAGAAGTGATAACCAAAATATCCAAGAGCGTCTTGATAGAATATTTGCTACTAAAGATTGGTTGTCTTTCTTTCTTTGCTCAAAAGTATTCTATGTCAATAGGCACACATATGACCATATATTCATATTGAAAATCTTCCAACCCAAAGAGTATCTCCCCATAAAAGTGTTTTTAAATTTTAAGAAGCTTCAATTATAGATGAAAGGTGTTTAAAAGGTATTACAAGCAATTGGCAGAATGGAAGTTTGGTTCTTGATAATATCGCTACCATTTTAAGTCAATTAAAGTCTTTATAATTGCATTCAACTTCTAGTGTTTCAAAAAGAATTAACAATCTTGAGAGAATTTTGGAAGTATTAAAGAGCTCCCCTCAATTCAAAAATATTCAGGAGTTCATACAAAGCACTTGAAAGAAGTTGGATAGCTTGCTTGAATATAAGGAGTTAATGTGGAGACAACATTCGCAAGCTATACAGCTAAAGAAAAGGGACCACAATACAAAATATTTTCACAGAAATGCTAGCCAAAGAAGGGAGCGAAACACAATAAGAAGGAGTCAAAGTGAGGAGGGTTTGTGGTAGTATAGGGAAAAGGATATTGAATGGGTGCTTATTGATTATTTCAAATACATCTTTGCAAGTGCCAACTTAAATAATGTGGAAAATTTTTGTGATTCAATCAAATCAAAGATCAATATTGATCAGAAAATTTTATTAGCAATTCCATTTACTAAAGACGAGATCTCGGCTACGGTATCAAGCATGCACCTAACAAAGGCCCTAAGACCGAATGGCATGCCGCTCTTTTTTTTCAAAAATATTAGGATGTTGTATGCAATGATATATGTAGTATGCTTTTAGATGTACTAAACAATGGAAAACATCCTACTGAAATTAACCACACTTTCATCACTTTAATCCAAAAACTTGGAAGTCCTACATTGGCAAAAGATTATAGCCCAATTGGTTTGTGTAATACACTCATGAAATTAACTACCAAATTTATTACTAATAGGCTTAAGTTGGTGCTTCCCTTAATTATTAGTGAAACTCAAAGTGCATTTGTTCCAAATGGGATGATTATGGCTAATGCTCTGGTTGCTTTTGAAATATTTCATTATATAAAAAGGAAGAATTGGGGTAATAAGGGATATATGGCTCTTAAAATGGATATGTCTAAGACTTATGATTGTGTTAAATGGAGATTCCTTCATAAGGTAATGTTGGCTATGAATTTTCCTCCTAATTTGGTTGAGTTAATTATGAAGTGCATCACATTAGTTTCATATTCTTTATTGATCAATGGTGCACTAGGATTTAAATTTCTCTCTTAAAGAGGACTTAAATAAGGCGACCCCCTCTCATCATATTTATTTATTTTATGTTCAAAAGCCTTCTCATGTCTATTAGATAAGGCTAAGGAGGATGGCAACATACATGGTGTCAAAGTTGGTAGAAGGTCACCTCTTGTAACCCACTAATTTTTTTTAGATGATAGTATCATTTTATCTAAAGCCACTACTAAAGTCGTGGATAATATTTTCTCTATAATTCATCTCTATGAGCAATCTTCAAAATAGTAGATCAATTTGGAGAAAATCAAGCTCTTTTATCCAAAATGTTCTTTCCAAATGTTGAAAAATGATCCAAGATTAGACTGGTGTAAAGGTAGTTAAGAGCCACGATAAATACTTGGGGATTGCTATAGTTGTTGGAAAATCCAAGAAGCTTATTTTCTCTAAACTTCAAGATCAATTATGAAAAAACTTAGGTTGGAAGGTGAAGTGTCTATCTAGGCTGGAAATGAAATTTTAATTAAATCAAGAGCTCAAGTTATCCCTACATATCTAATGAGCTGGTTTAAAATGCTAGAGTATCTTTGTCAAAAGATGAAGTCTTTACTAGCAAATTTTTGGTGGGATCATGATGATTCAATGAATAAGATCCATTGGATAAATTGGAAGACTCTTTGTTTTCTTAAAAGTAAAGAAGGGCTTGGTTTTCAATCTCTAAAGAATTTTAATTATGCACTTCTTGCTAAACAGGGTCGGCGATTAATGCAAAATCTTGATAAACTTGTTACAAAGGTGCTAAAGGGGAGATATTGTCCATATAATGATTTTATGGTAGCAAAGTTAGGTCATCAACCAAGCTACACAAGGTGAAGTATTTTGAATGCTAGATGACTGATTCAAGAAGATGTTATTTGGAGAGTTGTTAATGGCATCCAATTTAAAATTTTGAGAGATAGGTGGTTGCTTTCCCCTAATGGAAGAAAGATTATAAGTCCTAAGCCTTAAGATACCAATCTAAACATGGTTTCAGATTTAATTAATTATGACAATCGACAATGGCAAACACAATTGCTTAGTTTTGTCCTCAATCATGATGAGGCTGAACAAATTGCAACCATTCCTTTATCATGGAGAAATGTGAGAGATAAGGTAATCTGGTACCGATCATTTGAGAAGCATGCTAATTTTATAGTTAAAACAGCTTATCATTTCATCATAGAACATGAAGCAGCAATAATTCCTTCAGGATCATCACATAACAAGTTTTGGGGTAAAATGAGGAAGATCCAAGCTCCTTTTAAAGTTAAAAATTTTCTTTTGAAGGCTTTGTCACAAGGCACTTGGAACGCGATTTAATTTGGTTAATGGAGGGCTATCAATTTTAGATGAGAGCACAAGAATAAGAAACCATTACTCATGTTTTTATAGGATGTTAGTGGGCAAGAATGGTTTGGTTCTTATCCCCTCTAGGCTTTTATCCAAGCATTTCTAATGATTATGAATTTTGTGATTGGATTGTTGATAGGGTGTGTAAGGAGGAGATGGAAATTCTTGGATGGATTAAAGTAGTTTGTTGGACTATGTGGTTTAGCATAAATTCTTTGCTATTTCATAATACATCACATCTCCACAACATACTACTATGAAAGCATTTAATTTGTTCAGGGATTTTATCTCACAAATATCTAGAATATCAGATGATAGAACCAATAATGTTAGGTTGTGGAAGTTACCAAAGAGAGGTAATTTTTTTCATGAATTTCAAAATTTAGTATATCAAATAAGTCACACATTACTTAGAAAATAAGAGGGACAAGAGTATACATAATATAATGTGACAACAGGGAAGTAAATGGGCTAAGGGGAAGGTGGGCCTTACGCACACAACAACGGGCCACCAAAAGAAAAACGCAGTTAAAAACTGATGATCTCCC
Organism: Senna siamea; assembly: GCA_031216115.1. Taxonomy (NCBI): domain Eukaryota; kingdom Viridiplantae; phylum Streptophyta; class Magnoliopsida; order Fabales; family Fabaceae; genus Senna; species Senna siamea. The sequence goes on from CM062366.1 coordinate 10,765,247, forward strand.
CTCCCCGCGCACGAAATAAATGCAATATTGGGTCTCCTTTACGAAATATACTTTTATTTATTTTTAATTATATTAGTTTTAAATAAAATTTTAAAGGGACACGCGTCTAGCGAAAATATAAGCTACAAACGCGTTCGGAGGCCTTACCTATTTATATACGAAAATACAACATCAAAACTCACATTCAATCTATTCCTAAAATAATTGGGTTTCTCTTATTTCTATCTATTTTTTCCCTTGCAATACACAAGAAGGATTCATTTCATCTTGGGGAGTGTCGCTTCCTGATTAACCGAGGGGTGCTTTCTCAAGCCCTCCTCGTCTTTGATATGAGAAAATGGGCGGTAGACTCAAGGGCTACCAGGCATATATGTGCAAAAAAAGAGATTTATTCTTCCTCTAAAGAAGGAGAAGATCAAGTTTATCTTACTGACTCCCAAATTATTAAGGTTCAAGGAAAAGGCAAGGTCGTGCTGAAACTTACATCTGGGAAGTCTTTGTTTTTTAATGATGTTCTGTATGTGCTCGATGTTAGAGAAAATTTAATTTCTGTGGCTCTATTAGGAAAGGCTAAGATTAAAGTGTCATTTGAATATGATAAGATTGTGATGACAAAAAACAATGTACTTATTGGAAAGGGTTATTATAATCAAGGTCTTTTTGTACTAAGTGTTGACAATATTAATAACTATACATCTTCTTCTGCTTACTTGATTGATTCTTTTCATATGTGGCATGCTAGATTAGGACATATTAATAGAAAATATATTAAGAGGTTGCAACATCTTGGATTAATTTCAAAAATTAAAATTAATGAAACTAACTAATGTGAGGTTTGTGTAGAAACAAAATTGACTAAAAAATCGTATTATTCTATACAAAGGAAAACTGAATTATTATTTTTAATTCATACTGATTTAGGAGATTTAAAACAAACAGATATCAGAGGTGATAAAAGATACTACATTACCTTTATTGATGATTTTTATAGATATACTAAAGTATATTTATTGAGGAATAAAAATGAAGTTTTTAAAAAATTTACTATATATAAGGTAGAAGTAGAAAATCAATTAAATAGAAAAATTAAATGACTTAGATTTGATAGAGGAGGAGAATATTTATCACCTGACCCTAAGAAAAGAATGATTGGTTCTAAAACAGTTGATTGTACGTTTATTGGTTATGCTCAACAAAGTGTTGCTTATCGATTTTTAGTTTTGAAAAGTGATATTTTGAATAAAAACACTATTATTAAAACAAAAGATGCAAAATTTTTTGAAAATATTTTTGCTTTGAAATTTGAGCATGTTCCTAAAAAAAAATTAAAAATTCTACTTCTTCTTTCCAAGAAAATTCAAATAAAGTTTTGATTGAAAACTTGAGAAGAAGTAAAAGACAAAGAAAAGAAACTTCTTTTGGAAATGATTTTGTACATTTTAGTGCAAGATGATCCTAAAAATTTTTGTGAAGCTATTTCTTTCTCTTATGCTATTTTTTAGAAAAAACAATTTAAGCTGAAATAGATTCTTTAAATAAAAATAAAACATGGGTTTTGGTAGATTTACCTCCAAGAACGAAACCTATTGGTTGTAAATGAGTGTTTAGAAAGAAATATTTTCTTGATGCATCTATAGGCAAATATAAAGCACGACTGGTTGCCAAAGGTTTTACACCAAAATAAAATATTGATTATTTTGATACCTTTTCTCCAATAACAAAAGTTGCCTCTATGAGAATTCTTATTACTTTAACTTCAATACATAAGCTTTCTATTCATCAAATGGATGTTAAAACGATATTTTTAAATGGTGATTTAGAAGAAGAAATTCATACATGGTATAGCCCGTAGGGTGTATAATTATTGGATAAGAAAGCAAAGTGTAAATTAGTGAAATCATTATATAGCTTGAAACAAGAACCTAAACAATGGCATGAAAAACTAGATTTAATTTTGATAAGTGGTAGTTTTTCTACTGTTGAAGTGGAAAGATGTGCTTACACAAAAGTAATAAATAATGATTATGTGATTATTTGTTTGTATATGGATGATATGCTTATTTTTGGTACTAGTATGAATATTGTGATTGAAACAAAGAACTTTCTTGCCTTAAAATTTGATATGAAAGACTTAGGTGAAGCAAAAGTGATTTTACGTATTAAAATTACAATGAATGAGAATGGTATCTTACTTTCTCAAGAACATTATGTTGAGAAAATTTTGAAAAAGTTTGAATAGTTTGATAGAACTCCTTTGAGTACTCCTTATGATGCTAGTTTACATTTGAAAAAGCATAAAGAAGATCCAATTGCTCAATCTAAGTATGCATAGATTATTGAATATGACAATAGAAAAGTAAATAAGCCAAAGGGAAGATGGGTCTCGCGCACACAACAACGGGCCACCAGAAGAGAAATGTAATTGAAAACTAATGATTTCCCCCCTGCACAAAATAAAAGCGGTATTAGGCCTCTTTTACGAAATATACTTTTATTAATTTTTAATTATATTAGTTTTAAATAAAATTTTAAAGGGACGTGTCTAGCGAAAATAGAACCTACAGACGCGTTCGAAGGCCTTATTTATTTATATGCGAAAATACAACATCAAAAGTTACATTCGCTTTATTTCTTAAATAATTAGGTTTCTCTTATTTCTGTCTGTTATATTCCTTTACAATACGCAACAAGGATTTGTTTCATCTTGAGTAGTGCTGCTTCTTGATTGACTGAAGGGTTGAAAAATATCTCTTTAAGTCAGTGTCTTCTTTACACGACTTGAATCTTTAAGTGTTATCAATCCCATTTTCTACTATAATTTTAAACTTAATTGTGATGCAGCTCGGATTTCCCCGTCTATATGGAGTCTGGGTATTGTGATAAGAAATGATCAAGGCAGAATTCTGTTCATTGCTGTTATGAAGATAAATGCCCTTGATGAGGATTTTGGATCCTCTGTCGTAATTCTCGCTTGGTGTTGTTTGATATTTTTAGCAGCGATTTTATCCGTTGCTAAAGTATGTTTTAATATTATTGCAACAAATATTATTGTTGCTATAACTTTTGTTTAAATAATTGATTTATAATAGCAATATTTTGTTGTAAAAAATTTTAGCAACAGAAAAAATCACCGCTAAAAGCACCAAGCAGGCACCCAAACGCCCTGATGAGTCCTCTATATGCGAAAGCACTAACATGTCCATGGGGTTATCCCTTGTATACAGATCTTGTATTAGATTTGCTCACTATGCAGCTAAGTATCTCCATCACTGTGTTCCATCTGTTTGGTTTGACTCCTTTCGTGATGCTGTGTCCTCTATTTCTAGGAATGACGTACGGTCTAATGCTAGGAATGATGTACTGTCTAATTCTAGGAATGATGTTCTGTCTAATCTTAGGAATGATGTACCGGCTATTGTTATTTGAATGAGAAATTATGCCGATTAACAAAAAAAAAATTGATTGTTGAATTAATCTTTAAAAATTAAATCAAGATATTTTATGTTTTAATAATTAAATCAAGAAAATACACGTTTTTTAGAAATTAAAATTTTAATTTATTCAAAAATTTGTAATTTAGTCTTAAAAAAATATTTTTTTTAATTTAGTTCTTTATAGATAAAATTTATTTATTTAATCTCTGAAATATTATTTTTTTTAATTTAATTTTTTTTAAAATTTCTCATTAATTTAGAGATCTAATTATTTTACTTTAATTAATATGATCTCTCCATTAGACAAAGATAAAATCCCACATGACCGATTAGCTCTATATATATATATATATATATTGTATTATAAAGATAAATTTCAGTACATAACAAAATTAAATAGAAAATATTTTTAAGAATTAAATAATTAATTTACTGAAATATTTGACATAATTAAGGTTTAAATTATGATGAAAATAGAGAAATAAAATAGTTTCTGGATAAGAACAAATTCTGCAAGAAAAGAAAGAATGAAGATATGCAAGGACTAAATAAATTAAGATCGAAGTTTTTACTTTCTAAAGTTTAAATTAATAAAAAAAATCTTTTAAGAATTAATTAAATTGAGAAAGTTTAACTACATTTGAAAAACTAAATTAAATAGAAAATATTTGTAAGAATTAAATAATTAATTTATTCAAATATTTGACATGAAATTTAAGCCTTAAAAATCATGAAAGTAGAAAAATAAAATAGTTTCTAGAAAAGTAAAAAAGAAATACTGTAACGAAAGAAGGAAGAGTGAAGATGAATGAGGAAGTAGAAACTTGCGGAATAAAATCATGAAGGTAGAGGAAGATGGATTCCATAAATGGCAGTTAGGCGTAGCCATTTACGGACGTCATGGCTGACGGTCAGAGATAATGTCGCTATCTATAATTCTTGACTTTTAATCACAAGAAGAAAACCAACGAAAACAGGCAAACCCCTCAGGTTTCTTCAAATGCAATGTTATGGTAAAATATATATGACTCTTCAATCGACCATATATTTAAGGATTTAAATGTGTTAGTCAAATAATAAATTAAGAATTGAGTTGAATTGGTTTCTCTAAATAAAATATTTTTTAAAAAAAATATTTAGGTTTATGTTTTTGTATCTTTTGAATGAATTAAGTTAACACCTTTTTAATCTTGAAAAATAGAATTTAGGTTAATGATAATAAGGATAATAAAGAAAAAAATTATACATAAGATTGATAAAAGTTCAGACTTAAAACTACTCTTGATCCAACGTCCTCTCTTCAAGCATACAACAAAGATATTTCACTAAAAAGGTAAATCATAAAAATATACTTGAAAAACCTTTATACACTTTAACTTAGTATATACCTGCTTTTATGTCACTTGATAACCCAAAGAAAGCTAAGCACACCTGCTTTTACTCTACCTAGTATTTTACTAATACACATTTACCTTTAACCAGCTCAATCAGTAACTTACTGATTTAATCTAACATCTATCTCACTAATTTTTTCTTCTAGATACTCACCCAAATTTTTAGACAGAAGAAATGTTGGAGGATTTTAAATTCAGAGTTGACTTTATATGAATTTTGAGACATCCGAGGTTAATACTGATAGTCAGGAGGCTAGTCGTTTCTTTGTAACTGTTGGGCTCATTTTTCCAGAAGTAGGACGCCTGGCTAACTGGAGATATTCTTGAGACGTGCACTTGTCTATATTTGCTCCTAAATTTATGTTGCACACCGCCTCAATTCCTTCATTTTTTCACCTTTACTGCACTGTTGCAGCTTTCTGACATTAGCTTACTGTCATACTCTTTGTCCTGCTGTACTATTACAGTCTTTGACTTCTGTTTTGATACCTGCTGTAATCTGCCTTTTTGCAACTACTTAATGTTTTCGTTTTTAAGGAAAACATGTTGAAGTGGCTTTGCAATCTTTCCCACTCTATTGTTTTGAGCATTTGGAGCTGACTTTTCATTTTATTTAATGTATACAAAATTTAATTTTGGGTGGGCCTTATTTATATCTTATAAAGATATTGAGCTTTCTAAAATATTGACTTAAAAAATATTAGGTTGTTTGATAAAGTATGAATCAAATAAACATTGAGCTTTTTTTATAACTTATAATTTTATATTTTTATATTTTTCAAAAATTCTAAAAATTAAAATATTAAAAATAATCTTATTTATTAAAAATAATTTTTCATTGATCAAAAATAAATAATTTAAAATATGTTCCAACAAAATGTATAAAATAATTAGTTCGCAGTGATAGTGTTATAATTTTTAAAGTGCCAGTATCAAGTACTTATTAGTATATAGTTGATGTCCTCCTTGGATGGTGGTGGTTTTCAATAAGCTGGTGAAGTATGACTTGCAAGATGGAAAGAGTCAAAACTAAGGGAGATATTGGAGCACTCGTTGTTTGACGATCAAATTAGTAATGGAGAAATGTTTATATATCTTCAGTACTCTTCGGGGTAGATAAAAAAAATTTTATTAATAAAATTTTATTTTTTTATGAAATTTCTATTAGTTCTAATCAAATTAATCAAAATTTATTATTTTCTAAATATTGATAATTTAAAGAAAAAAAAAGTTGTTATTACCGAGAGTACAATTTCACAATTAGACTTAATAGAAAATGGCCGCCAAAAGAATTTTTTTCAATTGGACGAACAATCGAATGGATTCAAGCATGGTTTGGGAGAAGCTGGGCAACTACAAGTTTGAGCTTTTTCCAAGAAATTAATGTCATGCCAATTGATGCCTCAGACCATTCCCCCCTGCTCCTTTCGACTGACAACCACACTCGCCATAGAAGGAGATGCTTTAATTTTGAAGCAATGTGGATAAATGCAATTAAGGATTCTGGAGCATTCAGACTTGTTTCAAAACTAAAGCTAACCTTCAGAGCCACAAACAAGTGGAATAAGGAGCACTTTGGAAATTTATTAGAAATGGGAAGTTAAAATTTTAATTTTAAATATAAATAGGAAGTTCGGTAATTTGTTACTTTTTCATAACTTTCCCTCTCCATTCTTTTGTAAATTTATTGTATATTATATGATTTGAAGGTTAAAGAGACGAAAAACTCAAAAAATGTGTGTATAAATGTTGCCAATGTTATACCATCTTAGTATTTTAAATATGTATTATTTATGTTAGCAAAAAAAAAAACAAAAATAAATAATACCATAAAATATAATTTATATATGATATAAAATATAATTTATATCAAATAATATGAATAAATTAACTTTAATTATATATATTTATAATCAAGATGGCATATATAATTAATGCGTCAAAAAAATTAAATAAAATATTAACAAAAATTTAAGAGTAAAAATTAAATTAAATAAATTATAAAAACTTAAATAAAAATTAAATAAAATTACAAGAACAATGAGAAGAATTTAAGCTTATTGATTTATATGGTCTTGGAGGCTGCGCTTAGGTTGAACTAATTGAGGGTAGCTAGCGTGGATGAAACATCAAAGACGTACGACCATAGGTTTGGTAAACCAAATTGTATGCACCAAATTAAGCAAAGATGAAAATTGAGGTCCACTTGCCAACTGAGAAGTTAATATATATTACCCTCAATTCCTTACTTTTCAGTGCTACTAATATTACGTACGTCACCGTCTATTTGGGACTTTAATTCTTTTAATCAATATATTCAACATATTATTAATGTACTTTGAGAATTTTTTCTCACGATTGATTCGTACCTATATGCATTATATTTTTTTATTTATATATTAATTAATAATATTAAATTAACTCTTTTTACTTTATATTAATAGACTCACCTATTATGATCAAATAAAAAAATTAGTTAAATATAATTAGTTAATACATAAATAAAAAAATGATATAATACATATTTTAAGAATTTTTTTTTATTTTTAGAATAAATTAATGATTTAGTACTTGACAGATATATGGTATCTAAATTTAGTCTTTAAAAAATAAAATATCTTAATTTAGTTCTTAAAAGATTAATTCTTAATCAATGTTATCCTTTTATTAATAGAATAGATATAAAATTAATTGATAATAATATTAATAAATGTCAATTGATAGTTTAATGATAAATTATATTTTTTTCAACAATAAAAAATAAAACATATCATATTTATAAATTAAAAACCATCAAAATTCACTATTTGTAGCATTTATGTGCAATTTATAAATTTGATGTATTTTGTTTTACATATTACATTGTCAAAATGCACTTCTTAAATTTTTGAGTTGAATAGAATTCAATTCAATACTTAGTAGTTAGTTATCTTTCATCAATATTATTATCAATTAATTTTTTATCAATATTATTAATCAAAGGATTAAAATAATTGATAATTGATCTTTCAAGAATTAAATTAAGATATTTTATCTTTTAAAAACTAATCAACAGAATGTATACTTTTCAAAGACTAAATTATTAATTTATTCTTATTTTTATTTATTTATTTATTTATTTTGGCCAAAGGAATATGCATTCTTATTTTTATAGTATATGAGTCCATCAATATAAAATAAAAAATATTTTAATATTATTAACTAATATATAAATAAATAAATAATACATTGTATATTCTTAACAATCTCATATATACACACAAATATTTTGAATTATTGAAGATGTCTGAAAGCATATATAATGTCTTACTTTAATTTCTCTTAAATCTATACATTACAAGGCTCATATATATTTCTGATTTTTTCAATCTTTATAAAAATATTAACTTTATCCATTTTTTAATATTTATAAATTACCGTGCAAATAAATAATCTTTCCCGTCTTATAGTTAATAGAAGGCTAATTGAAAAAGAGAAAGAAAAACAATTTTGGGTATTTCATTGGTTAAAAAAAATCTGAATTCAAGTTGTGATTGTAAAACAGAAGAATCTTTAATGTCAACTCTATTGTTAGTTTGGCTGGCCTAACATTTTTTAAAAAAATATTAAATTATTTTTAAGTCATATTAAAATTAGAATTAATCTGTGTTAAATTAAAATTTTTAAAATAAAATTTTCCTAAATAATTCACTTCTTGAGATTTTTTTTTTCTTTACAAGAGTTACGTCTTCTATCACTTTTATCAACAATTTTTTGATAATCCTTTTTTTTTTTTAAATCTTGCATTGATTAGGGACTGCTGTGTAATGAGATTGATCATTTAATTTAGCAATCTTCATGAATATATATTGACTTGAAGTTGGAGTAGGCAAGTTCATAGCACTTAGCAAAGCCTCATGAGCACTTAATTAGCCTATTAGTTATAAATGTTGTTAGGAAAAATTAAGCGTAATTTTTGTATTTTAATTATAAAGTTCTTTGATTAAAGATTAATATATGTATAATTTATATAACTCATCATTTTTATGATTGAGTCTTTTTAAATAAATTTTTACATGATTTATTTTAATTAAAAAATTTAATAATAAAGATATATGCAACTACATATAAATTTAATTTATGTTATTATACCTATATTAGTGGATTTGACATGCATTAACATTTGTTTTAAAAACATGCACTAAAGTGCATGTTATTTTATTTTTTTAATTTAATTTTAAAAGTAAATAACTTTTTATGTTATCGTAATTTCTCTACTTTTATTTTCTCATAACTTTTTTTATTAGTTTATATATATGTGTGTGTATACATAATAATAATTTAATGTTGTTGAGTTGAATTAGTAGACACATTATAAATAATAGCTAGGATTAAAAATAATTATATTAAAGATAAATTTAAAGTAAAACTTATGATAATTAAAATATGTTTTAAATAATTTCGTCATTTTATTATACATGTTTATATCGACTAATTATTTTATTTTATTTTTATTGAACATACCAACATATATTAGGTGGGTCAAACAAACAAAGATCCTGGCATTGTATGAAACTATGAATACATATAAGATATTTCATCAATCTGACCAACCTGGAAGCATGCAACGGTCTGTGTTAGTTAATTAGTTCATATGATGCAAACAAAGTTTAAATTCACAAGACATTATACAATTACAATTATATAGACAATTGCATATATATATATATATATTGAAATAATTATCTTTAATCAAAAATATTAATCTTGATCTTACATTTAGTATACTTCAATCAAGAGATTTTCAATGTAAAAAAATCTCAAGAATACATTCTTATAACATATCTTACTCTATTTTTTTTCTTCGATATTAATTTGTACCTCAAAATTCATAATAAAACTTTTCAACTATCTCGTGACCATCTCTCGTTTTAAAGTTTTCATAATCTACGAAATTCGATGAAATTCACCATTTCAATAGAGATCAACTTTATATATGAAAACAAAAAACGATTTTCCTCGTGATGTTTATTGAATGTTTGAAACAAACAGTAACAATAGTTATTCTTTATTCTTTATTCAGGCTAATTAACCACTACTCCTAATAAAAAGGGACTAATTATCTTGAAAGATAGTGAGCAAATCTTAGGTACATTTTTTTTTAAAATTTGTATAAACAGCGGATGAGATTGCACATTAATACAGCTAGTGTTTTGTGTATGAATGTAATTTTATTAATAAAAAAATATTTTTTATGTCTTTAAATTTTATATTAATTTTTAATTATAAAATATTAAGACATATTATTCTTTTAGTCCTTGTCATCTTATAAAATTTTTAATTTAATTCTTATAATTTAAAATTTTTAATTAAATTTTTATAATTTATAAATTTTTAATATATCTTTATCATTAAATTTCAATCAATGTTCAATAAAACTTTTTGAGTTGACTAATATCATAATATGTATCACATTGAAGCTTTGATTAAGACTGTTTTATTTCAATAAAATTAATAAAAGTAAATAATTAACTAAAATAAAAGAATACAAAATGTTTATAAAAATTTAATAGTGAATATTAAACTAAAATTTTTAATTATAATGACTTAATTATAAATATTTAAAATAAAAAAAAATTTAATTAAAAATTCAATAAAATTATACGGACAACAAATTTAGTTTGACCAAAATATAATATATGTAAAAATATTTTTTATATTTTTAAATTTTATATTAATTTTTAATTTTATTTTTAAAATTTTTTGTAATTAATTTTTTTTTTAATTTTAAATTGTAATTAATTTCGTTCTATAATTTAATATTGTTTAAATTATTAACAAAAAATAATAATTTAATATTATGTTAAAAAAAATATAAAATTTTTAATAAAATCATTCAAGTTATATATAAAGTATATATATTATTAATGAAAAATATTAATATAATATTACACTTAAAAGTATTTATTAGAATTTTTTATTAAATAATTTAATTTTTAAATTATATAATAATTAAGTAAAAATAAAAATATTGTAATTTAAATATATATATATTATTTTTTTAATATTTAAATATTATCAAAATTTTATTTATACAATTTATTATTAAATATCAGATCAATATTTTTTATAAATAATTTAAATAACATTAAGTCATAAAATACAATTAATTATAATTTAAAATTCTAAAAATAAATATTTTAAAATTAATATAAAATTTAAACACATACAAAATATTTTTCTCTAAAATATATTACTTCTTTAATGGTGGCACGGAGAACGCGGAGACGATGTGGACCCAAACACGATGGTGTGGTTTGGAATTTTGATGAGCTGTGTGATGTAACATTGGTGGAAATTTTGGACAAAGGTGAGCGTTGTGTAATATGTTTTGTAAAAGGCAATCATGAATGTTATGAATTTAAGTTTATATAACTTATATATATTAATAATTTAATTAAAAATATAAAAAAAATTCATGTATAATTAAAATTAATTATTTAACTATTTCTTAATTTATATTATTTTTATTTTATTTATTAAATTATTAATATATGACAAATTTAAGATATACCAGAATATTCTTCTTTTGGAAAAGGATTGATTGGGTTTGGGGAATAAAAAGAATTTGATATGATTTGCCACCAGCAATTGCAAACAAATGAACTGAATAATTAAAACATTATGACATTTAATTTGACTTTTGAAAATGAGTTTGAAAATTGAATGATCTGGGTGCACTGTACTACTGGAATATTGAATTAATCTGCTTAATGCCATGTAAGTGTACCTTCCGTTGTTATTATTAGAGGCAAGAAATGAGGCTGCTTCGTAGACCTAACTTCCTCCCTTTAATTTCTCCATTTTTTTCAAACTTCAAACCCACATGCCTTCCCTTCAGTGTCATCTCTCTCTGTCACCTGTACATGAATTATGATGCCATCAACAGTTATATATTGCAATAAACGTGAAAGAATTGCAATAACCATTATTCTTAGAATAACAAATAATTAGGATATATACACAAATAATGAATCTATTTTCGGTATATGAAAAAAAGAATTTCAGAGGAGGAATATGAAGGATGTTCCGGAAGAGAAGAACATTGAAGCTTTATTGATTAGTGTGGCCCCATTTTCACCATATATTGACCCACACCAATATATATATATATATATATATATGTTTGCCTTTTGTTTGTATTTTCATGGCAGATTCTGGTCAATCTCTAGTTTCTTCGTGTCACACCTTCCACAGAAACCAGCCTTCGTTTTTCTTCTTTCACGTACTAATTAATTATGCTATTACATATGTTCAGGTTATTATATATAAATTAAAAAAAATCATCTATTGTTAATTCTCTCTCTCTTTCTCTATATATATATATATATATATATATGGTAATACAGTATTTCTGACTAACGATAAATGACTGTCTTTTCATATTTTATTCTTTCAAATCTAAATATCGTCATAGTTAGTACTTAAATATTTTAACTCTTTTAATTCTCTTCACGCTCTTTAGCTTTCCTTGTCTTATATTATTATCGGAATTATAATTAAAGAGTCATTTTTTCTTTTATGTTTCTTAATTTTCTCTTTTTATAAAAATTTTTATGATTCTCTATCCTTGTCTTATTTTATTATCAAAAATATAATTAAAAAGTTATCTCCCCTTTTACATTTCCTAATTTTCTCTCTTTATAAATTTTTTTATCATTTTCCATGATCTTCTTATACTAATTTAATCCAACATATTCATTCATCAATATATATATATATATAAATTAATGTTTCTTGTTGCCTTTCATATTTTTTAATTTCTCTTGTTATACTAAATTCACCAAGACATAGTATAGATAATTTTAAAAATAATATATATACACACACACAATTAATTTACTTGACGAACTCCCAATTCCCATTTATATTCATGCTCACTTTTATATGTTGTGGAAAAAATACACATATAACAATGTACACTGGTTATTAGGTGCCATTTAGTACTAAAATGGCCATTATGGAGTATGAGTATTAGAATATAGTATCCATAGTCCTGAAAATTACAGTCATTTTATTTTCCCGATTTTAAAGTTAATACCATAGAACTTACATATACAGTAATATCATAATAAATAAGTTATGAGTAAATCATATTTAATAAGTTATGAGTAAATAGAACCTATAAGTTAATTTAAAGAGTATTTATTATGGTTTTATTATTTTATTATTTTATTCATAGTTAATAAATACTCTTTAAATTAACTTATAGGTTCTATTTACTCATAACTTATTAAATATGATTTACTCATAACTTATTTATTATGATATTACTGTATATGTAAGTTCTATGGTATTAACTTTAAAATCGGGAAAATAAAATGACTGTAATTTTCAGGATTATGGATACTATATTCTAATACTCATACTCCATAATGGCCATTTTAGTACTAAATGGCACCTAATAACCAGTGTACATTGTTATATGTGTATTTTTTTGGAGATAGAATTTTAATTACATCAAAGGCCATTTATAACTGAAATTTTTTTATGTATACGTACAATAAAAAATAATAAAAATTAAGATAAATTTCTTATAATTAAATATTTAATTTCAACTCTTTATTTTTTTTTATTGTATGAACACTTGAGTAAGCAAGAATTATTTTTTATAACTTGATACAATCTTACCCGTTTAAAATTCAGCGTGAACAGTTAACTGAAAAATTCAATAGAATAGGGGTTAAAGGCTTAAAAGCTCTGCAATTTATAGGTGAAGTATATTTCTTTAAAAAAAAAAAAACTGTCAAGGTATTATTTTTGAGCCGACACGACTGGAAGTCATAAATAATAGAGTTTAATATAAAAATTATATTAACTTGAAAGTGGACCAGTTGATTTCAATATATATATATATATATATATATATATATATATATAAGTATATTGTTTGATGTCTCAATTCTAGAGTTAAAAATTTGTGTATTTCTTTGTAATAAAAAAATTAAAAAAATTTAACTTCTATTATTTAAGATGAATTCTTATTAATATAATTTTTTTTTCACATCTCTTTTTTATTATAAAAAACATTACAGAGTATAAATATATATGATTTAAAATTTTTTATTTATGATATTATCAGATATTTTTATTAGATATTTCTTTTAATAAAAATTTAAATATTAATTTTTTATATTATAATATAATAATTCTTTGTGTTAGGCTCAACTTTGTTGCTTCAATACAAGTTTGTTAAAATGAAAAATATATATTTGTTAATTTTTATAATTTAAAAGGTATTTAATTTATAAAAAAAATCATAAGTAAGGAGAGATATTTACCAATTTATATGCTCCCGAAATGTTTGCAAATCTATAAAGGCAAGGCTTGAGATTTAAGAAGTCAGAAACAGAAGTATCGTTTTCATATATAATCTTGTTACTTTTTTTAATTGTTTTCTTATTAGGTCTTGTTCGCACTGTCGATATCATCGTTTCAATTTTCCACCAGCTAGCTATTTCATGGAAGCTGCAAGGGGTTCCGCAGACACGCACTGACGAAACAATGCACCTACCCACCCTCGTTTAATTATATTATCATCAATTAAATTACCCAAAAAAGTGAAATTGTAAAAAAAGACTTTTTTATATAAATCCTCTGTTAAAAAAATTTTATTTAAAGTATTGTAAAAATAATTCATCGTAAATGAATGTTATTTTATTTCGCTAAATTTAACTTTTATTTGTTGCACAAAGAGTTTCAATAAATGCATATTATTTTGTATTCTATGTTACGAAGAATTGAGAATTCAATTCAATAAAATAATAAATGAGATTGAATTAAACCATTAAATTTATACGTAATTTTTTTATTGAATTTTTTAATCAAAATAAATATATATAATTAAAAAAATAATCATAAAAAAATAAATTTATCAACCAATATATTTAAAAAATTAATTAATATTTTATCTAGTTAATTGATAAAATATTTAATAATTTTAAATTTATAAAAAAAATTAAAAAATAATAATTTTTAATATTTAAATTTATTAATCAATTAAATAAAATTTTCCTAAGTATCTTTAAAATATTAATTAAAAAAATTCTAAAAATATAAGTTATAAAATTATATATATATATTAATTTTTAATTAAAATAATTAAATTATAAAAATTACACTTACTTTTTCATAAAGTAAAAGTACATGAAAGTCACACACGTGTGAAGTATGACGAATCCGAATATCTCGAATGGTCGCTGTAAATTCAAAAGCAATATTTACTGCTATTAGTCTTCGTCCGCGTTACCACACAAAACACAATTTTCACAAAGCTTCACCAATGAGTTCTCCATATAAACTGTGCACATCTTTGAAATTAGCACCTAATTAAACTAACACACAAAGGTTTAATTTAATTTGCTAAACGTAATTATTGTCAATATTGAAATTTGAAATTGCTTTAATCATTCTACAACCGACCATCATATGTATTCAACTGAAACGATATTAATTACGTATGTCTATATGTATTGCAATTATCATAATCAGAATTGTAATTTAAAGGCTAAAATTGTAAATTTTCTTTTTTCTTTTAACTTAGAGAATTGTAGAATTTAAAGGCTAAAATTTTCTTATTTTAATTTTTAAAAGATTCTTTAAATTTTTAATTTTTTGTAATATACTCAATTTTTTAACTTTTTTTTATTAAAAAGTGAAATAAATTACATTCTTTTCTTTTGAGATATGTTATCTTTTTATTTTATTTTAAAAATTTATATTTTTCTTTCTTAAAATATTAAAATATTTATGATTTTATTTATTTTGATTAAAATATTTTTAACGATATTATTAATTTTTTAAAAATATATTTTAGAAAAAATTAATTGAGTTGAAAGTGATAAACTTATTTTATTTTATTTTTAAAAAAACTTAATTGGTCAAATAAATAATAAATATAAAATATTTTAGTCAAAATAAATAAAATTATGAATTTTTTCTCAAAAGAAGAAAGATAATTTTTTAAAATAAAAAAATATAATTTCAGCGTCTCTCAAAAAAGAGTATAATTTCCTCCAAAATTTGTGGTTAAAGTTTTATAATTTATCTCTTTAGTTTTAAAAATAAAAAAATCTCAAACTTTTAAGTTTGTATAAAATATTCCCTTAAATTTTTAATCTTATACAAAATACTCCCTTCAAATTTACTAATGTAGAAAAATATTTAGATAAAAATATTAATGAAAGAAATATATTATAAAAAGTAAAAGTTTGAAAATATTTAGGTAATTCCTAGTTGAAAAGATTTTTTTACAATTTAGCCTAATTTATAATATTGTCATACTAATTAAGAATATTGTCCTAAATGTTTTATTTGATTAAATTTTTTGACATTAAAAATTAATATTTTATAAATTTTTAATTATTAAACACTCTATCAAATAAAAAAAAATTTTAATTAATTAATACCATAAAAATATTGGTTACTAAAACCTTAATATATATATGAAAATTTCACTGACATGTAAAAGTCTCCGTACTAATGATGGAGACGCCTCAAAATTCCACAATATAGCATTTTTTTAACAATAAACTGGGTTGGGGTTAATTATAATTTAGGAATATATGAAACCCATTTTTCTCAACACTCGTGACAAATTTCGTGCCGTTTACGACACTTTTCCACTCTATATATATCCCCTTGGCCTTCCATTTCTCTTTCCCAATCCTCTCACATTCGTAGTTATATATACGTCCTCAATGCTTTTGAATTTTGATCTTTAGCACATACGCCCACATCACATCACATCACACCACACCACACCACACCAAGCGCCGCCCTTAGTACCATCTATATATTAGCTCTTTCAATTCAACTCTTCTTCATCGCCTTCTGAATTGCCATTTTTGTCCTTGAATGGAGAATTATCCCAATATTATTCCCTTGTTGTTTCCTTCGCCCTCTTATGATCCGATGGGAGGCTCTTATCGTAGTTATAGTAATCTTGAAGGTCAAACCTCGAATGGTGATGGAATAATCGGCATGAATGATAACAATATTGTTAGTAATAATGTGAGTGTGAAGGATGATGAAGAGAGAGGTGGTTCAGGGAAAAAGAAAGGAGAGAAGAAGGTTAGAAAACCTAGGCATGCTTTCCAAACAAGGAGTCAGGTTGATATTCTTGACGATGGCTATAGGTGGAGGAAATATGGTCAGAAAGCTGTTAAAAACAACAAATTTCCCAGGTTTGTAATTTCAATTTCAATTTCAATTCGTTCATTCATTTTGAATTTGTATTTTTTTATTCCCCATATATGAGTTGAAAGTTGAAAGCGAAACATCATACAAAATATACATCTTCTAAATCTATAACTAGTTCAATACCATAACCTGGGGATTATATATTTATATATGTTTACTGCGATAGCTGCATATGCTGGAATAAGAAATAATGGTTACATAGGTACATAGCCATATTTGGGGTTTTCTTAACTTCCTTGCAAACGGATCCTTCCATAGCTAGCCCCTTTCATTTGGATTTGGATCATTTAAAAAAGGAAAAAAAATGGTGACGTGTGATAAAGTTAAGAAAGAAAAATAAAAAAAATAAGAGAAAAATGAATCAAGAAACTATATGTACAGATTAGGACGCTCATGTTTTTTTGTTCCCCTTGCTTTACCACATTTCACTTCTTCTTTTTTTTCACTTTAGATGATGCAAATCATTTTATTTGCACTTCATTTTGTTCATCTTGAGTGCTGAAAAGGATATGATCAAATCTAGCGATATATATAGGACTGCATGCCAATTCTGACAAATTCAATTAACAAACCAATTGTGATGGGTGATGAGGATATGATCAAATCCCTGATTAATTTTGGGATCATGATGGAGTTCATCTCCTCGGTCATGTGTCATACTCGTATATGTATGTATACCATCACGGTGCTCTTAATTAACACGACACACTTAGTCTCTAGACACGACAGTAGATAAACTTTTAGTATATATATTTCACGGAATTACTGGTTTTGCATTGTCTGAATGAAATGTGTTGGATTCAGGAGATATATAGTTAGAAGTTATGGATATTTGTTTGGGCATAACTCTTCCAATTTAATTCTACTTAATCTACATTAGACAAAATTTCTGTCATGAGTAATGATCTCTGTGTTATTGTTTTGTTGGGACCTAAAAATAGTCGACTATGATTACCAGTTGTTAAATATTATTGAGTTTATATCATTAACTTAAATAGTTATTAGTTATTATGCATGTAACTTTTTTTAATTAATTTTATTTGTATCTAATTAGTCCCAACGTCTTAGAAGCATTGATGGAGGTATTTGATGAATATACATATATATATGCAGGAGCTACTACAGATGTACTCATCAAGGGTGCAACGTGAAGAAGCAAGTGCAGCGCCTAACGAAGGACGAGGGGGTAGTGGTGACAACGTACGAGGGAGTTCACACACATCCAGTAGACAAGACTACCGACAATTTTGAGCACATATTGACTCAGATGCAGATATATAGTACTCCCTTTTAATTAAATTAACTTCATTTAAAGTTTTTTTCATTGGTTTCAGATGAATTTAGATCTTGTAATATGAGAAAATAATATATAGTATTATACAAAGAAAGAGATAGACACAAAATTAATTGAGTGTTGAGTTTTATTTATATATAAAAATTATGAGAGAATGATATATTCTCATTTTGTGTTTATCTTTCTTTTTATATAATACTAACATGTTATTATCTCAAATGAGAACATCCTGATCCTTCTTAAATGAATCTTTTTATTAGAAGTAATTATGTTTAAAATACTATCAGACATTAAATATAGACATTTTTTTTAACAAAAATTTTAACTTTAGTTGTTCATGTTGTGAAGAATTAGTTTCTTCTGCTAGATCATACCTCCTTTGGGTCATTCCTTTTAAATTACAAGTGGCGGAATCTGCAGCAAAGTTGCTACTCTTTTGGACAGTCTCTTTCTCTTTGTTTTCAGATGTTACGTCGTCCTGTAATTAGTTGTATCAAGTGATTCAAATTTCACATGTATTACGTACTAGTAAATAAACATTAATTAGCATCCTTCTACTTCTAGTATTTCTCCTTTTTTTTTTTTTTTTTAATAATTGATGGTCGATTTTACTAGAATTAATAAATTACATTAATGTCTCAAGAAATTTGATATAATTACACTCAACGTACTTCTTATTTCAAAACTTACATTCAATACTCTTAAATTTTAATATTTGATTGAATGTTATACAAACATTAATTTAATTTATTTTCTGTTAATAAATTTAGTTAATTGACAATTACTCACCTATCTTTCATATTTTAACAAATAGACTATTTTGCTTACATTTTTTTTCTTCCTCTAATTAACTACACTAAACTTTTTTGTTTTACATAGAGGAAGACGTTTTAAAAACAGAAGTATGGCGCTAAGACACATTGAAATCACCATTTTGCCTTTAAACCATTTAGGCAATCATCACCAGCTTGCTCTAGTGCCTACAAAATAAGCTAACAGAGACGAAAAAGCAATTGGTGTGGAGTACAAACCGTCCTACTTAGAAAACGACAATGTTTCATGTTGGAGGACTTTGCACCCACCAGACCGGCCTAATCCCTCACATTAAATTACTTGAGACCCAAGAAAACAACACTTGCACTCTGGCCTGGGGGGCTTATGGTATACCTAGATTGGTCTAACTTGTGGATCAACCAATAGATAGATGATCCCAGGTGATCAACTCTAACTTACACATGAAAGCCCCTTACTCATAACCTATCATACATGTTTTTGATTGTTTGAATATAAGCTGAATTCATCATGACCTATCATACATGTCTTTGATTGTTCAAATATAAGCCACAAGAACTCTTTTCTTTTATAAAACTTTCTATAATACTTCTCTCGGTACTCTATCATAGCCTGTTCAAAATCAATGAAAATCATATAAAAATCCTTATAAGATATCTGGTACTTCTTTATTAATCTTCTTAATAAATATATCACCTCTACTTTGATCTCTTTAACATGAGACCATGTTAATTCTTTGTAATTTGTGTATCCAACCTCAATTTTTGCTCAATAACCTTCTCCTATTACTTTATACAATGGTTCATGAGCTTGATTTCCTATAATTTGTACAATTTTGTATATCACCCATGTTCTTATACACTGATTAAAATGCTTTTTCTCTATTCATCTGGAATCTTCTTGGATCTCAATATCACATTAAACAACTTTGTTAACCAACTTACAGCTTTTCTTCCTAAACTCTTCCACACCTCAATGGTTATATTATCCATTCTCTTCAATTCCTATACTACTTCAAACTTTTAGATTCTCTAATAAAAACTATAATTGATCTCCTATTCTATAATACTTAGCTTACCAACATGACAAGTAGACATATGTCCTTCATTAAAAAGTTTGTGAAAATAATTCTTCCATCATTCTTGAATATTTTGTTCCCTTACCAAGATATTACCTTTTTCAACCTTAATACATTTTATTTGGTCTATGTAACACCCATAGATCAATTAGCATAACTTGATGATTTTAATAGATAAAATTATGGTGTTAATAAATAAAACTCTTGTTGCTAATAAATTTAAGAAGTTGCTTAAGAAAGGAAAGTTTTACTTTTAAAATTGATTAACCTCAAGTTGCTAATAAATTTTCCATGAAAACCTCAAGTTCACATGTAAGGTTAAGATGGAGGAAGGCATGCAAAAAAAAATTTTATATAGGCATGCATCGTTTCACGTAAAGGAAAAGGAAAAGTAAATGGAATATAACTTTATATATATATATATATATACACACACATATACAGCCAAGTCATCAAGAAAGAAAAAAAAGTGCACACTAGGGACCACTTAGAGAGAGAGATACCAATGTATATATGTATGAGATGTATGGGAAAAAGGAAAGGAAGCTGCAGCACATAAAGAAGGAAAAAGGGGCTGCAATGTCAATGCATAAACACGTGAGCCACTCCTCTCCCTTTGATGCCACCAAACGAAGCATGGGTATACATACATAAAAAAAAAAAGTGCAAAGGTAGGCTGCTGGAACCATACCTGCTTGTGTAGCCAAGGGATAATGTGTTTTCCCTTCCTTCCGTCCTTCATCCAGCAGAATGAGTGTGAGGAAAGAAGAGCAGTGGCGTGAGGGAAACTCCTTGCGTATTCCCTTCACCTTCCTTCCCTTTTGTTGTAGGTAAGTAGTTAATCCACTAAGGCAACTTCCCTTGGGTTAGGACAACACCTACACTAGAAGGGAAGGGAGAGGGGAGCTTGATTGGGTGGAGACTCAAAGGGAAAAAGAAATAAGAGACAACAAAAAGAAGGAAGAACAAGGGATAAGAAGAATCCAAGAAGCCCTTCACCCATTACTCCACCACTTAAGGTAGGTTATCCATTAAATTTCTCTTTGTTCCATGTGTTAACCATGCAATTTATGTCTACAGTTTAAGTTTTCCATGGAGCTTGGGAGATCCTCACATCCTTGATTTAAATGGTATATTGGTGGCTAGCATGAATGAGTGATAAATAGTTAATGAATGAAATGACATGAGAACCTTGTGAACTATGGGTTAGGATTTTCAAGTCTTGATAGTTATGCACCATGAAGATAAATTCAAAATAAGGGAAATCCATCTTGATGACTCAAAAAAAAAAAAAGAGAGAAGAAAATTTTAGGCTCATTACTCATACTTATAAGAAAAAAAAAATGTATGTTGGAGTAGTTTATCCCAAGAAAGAAAAACCTTATATAGTTAACCTTTAGGAAGAATTATAGTGGAAATTATATTCTAAAGGAAAGGAAATCTTAGCGTTATAACTAATCCTTTTTAGAAAGGAGTATGGTAAAACTAATCTTCTAAAGGAAAGGAAATTTTAGGATAATAATTAACTATTCTTAGAAAAGAATTAAAGCAGAAATTATGTTCTAAAGGAAAGGAAATCTTAGTGTCATAATTAATCATTTTAGAAAGAATTATGGTAAAATTAATCTTTTAAAGGAGAGGAAAGTTTAATTTGATGATTAACTATTTTTAGAAAAGAATTATAGTAGAAATCATATTCTAAGGGAAAAGGAAATCTTAGTGTCATTTTTAGAAAGGAATTATGGTGGAATTAATTTTTAGACAAAAGGGAAACTAACATTACTTCTAAGAAGAATTTTAGTGGAATCAAGTTTCCAAAGGAAAAGCAATTTGAATGGCAATAGTCCTTACTTTTAGGAAGGAATGGTATTGCAAATTTTAGTTCCAAGGAAGGAAAATCATATCATAAATTATTAGAAAGAAAACCCCACTTGGGAATTAACTTTGAAGAAAAAGAATTGGAAGGGGATTATTAGATCTCACACTAGCCATTATTCCCAAGAAAAACAAAAACTTTGCCTTAAAGGTTGACTTTCCTATAGAAAGTAGACATTTCCACTAATCCATGATGAACAACGACTTAGTCCTGAATTCAATAACAACTCTCCTAACCACGACGATATGAAATTCCTAGAAAAAGAAAGTTACTCTTAAGGGTCAGTAGAGAATGTTGGAAAGGGGGAGGGGCCATGCCCGGGACCCGATGCCCATGATAACCCGATACACGTGGCTAGTGTCCACGCATCAGGAAGTGTGACCAAAGGTGCCCCACACGGGTGACCTAGTGAGGGTGGCTGAAGGTGCTTCATACCAATGATCTAGTGTCCAGACGACCTGGTCTACGTGGCCGAGTGTCCGCGAATCATGAAGTGTGACCAAAGGTGCTCCACACAGGTGTCCTAGTGAGGGATGGTCGAAGGTGTTCCACCCCAGTGATCTAGTGTCCGATGACCGGGTCTACGCGGCCGAGAGTCTGCATATCACGAGGTGTGGCCGAAGGTGATCCACACGAGTGACCTAGGGAGACGTGGCCAAAGGTGCTCCAAGCCGTGACCTAGGGTCTGTATATTATCCAAGAACGTTCGTCCAAATCGATGACAGTTAAGAACGTAAAGTTATACCACTCTAGTAAACCCGCAAGAACTCATGTTACCCTGTAAGAACGCATATTCCTTAAAATAGAGTCATTCTTATTTTGTTAACTATTATTACTATCATGCATTGCTAGTCTATCATTACATGTGAAAATCCTTACCTTTTTATCCCAAGGATGAAGACTAAAGGATTTGGTGCTTGCACCCTGGTACATATTAGTTGATTTTAAACGTTAATGGTTAAACTACTGGGAAACGTGTGTTTCTCACCCATGTGCTAATATGTATCAGATCCGAACACTTAGCAGGGACGTGTGGTAGCAGTATTTTTTTGATCAAGTGAATATTTTTGTAAGTTTCATTTTGTGATCCTAGCAGTACTCAGATTTGACTAGGACAACGAGTTTAGCTGTATATACGAGTGGTTCTGGGAATACCAGGGAAAACAGATATGTGAAGAACCTGTTCGTTATCATGTGATGCGAGAGTCTGAGTGGCAGGCTTGTTATCTTCTGACTTTCGCAGGACTGGTACTTCACATATCCGAGGACTGATACATTAGTTGTATTGAATATTTTTATTAAAGATGTATTATTTGACCCATATGAAAGATTGTATTTGCATCGTGTAGCGTAGACTTCTATTATTCCGCTGTGCATGTGAGTTTTTATTTTTATCTGAGCATAAGGATCCCAAACCTATTGCGTATGACATAATTCGATGATTTGACTACTCAGACAATAATTAAAAGAATAAGAATAATGTACCGAACCTATCTAATGATATCAGATTGAATAACAAGACTAGATTGGGGCATTACATTAAGTTAGTATCAGAGCACAGCTACCTAGGTTAGGAACGGGGTAGAATTCCCCAAATAAGGGACTGGTTCGGGTTAGTTAGGTCATACTAGGCGGTTGGCTAACTTGTATTTGTTTTGATCTTGGGGAATGGAGCATTAGGTTTGGGAAGATGGAAGCTCTTGTTGGTACTGTATGTTATCTGCTTAATAATCTGTTATTGAGCTTGATCACCTCGGTAATACTTGTTTTACAGATTGATAGCATGCTACCGGCACGGAGGGGTAGACCACGGACCCGAGATGTGGGAGTTGATGTAAATGAGATAATGCAGACCATGAGAGACATGGCCGAAGTAATGAGAGCCCAAGTTAAAGTTATAGCCAAGGTACTTCGTCAGGCCCAGACATACCGAAGCGAAGAGACCTAGACAGGGACAGAGCAGGTGAGGACCCCAGTCAGTGGAGGCTGGTCTGACTTCCAGAGAACCAAACCTCCCACTTTCAATGGATTAGCAAGTTCACAGAAGGCTGAAGAGTGGGTACAGAAGATGGAAGAACTATTCGAAGTATTGGGGACCACGGAACCGCAGAAGGTTACCTTCGCCACCTACCAGTTAGAAGGTGAGGCGAAGCATTGGTGGAAAGGTACGAGGCAACTAATAGAGGCTCAGGGAAACCCGATCACCTGGGAGAGTTTCAGAGATGCGTTCTTTGAGAAGTATTTTCCCCAGAGCGAGAGGAATGTCAAGGAAGGTGAGTTCATGCAAATCAAACAGGGTGGCCGGTCATTTGAGGAACACCTAGCTAGGTTCGAAGAGCTATCAAAGTTCTCTTCCTACCTGAAGTGGAAACAGGACGGGGCATGGAAAGCCCTACACTTGGAGAACAATTTGGACCCAGAATTGTATCATGAAGTGGCAGCCCATGAGATTCGAGACTACCCGACTTTAGTCAACAGGTGCATAATTGCCTCTCAGACCCTGGTAGCCCTACAGAAGCAGAAACATGAGGTGAGTTTCCATAAGAGGAAGGGTTCAGTCAATTTCAACAGGGGCCGTGACAGGAAGTTTCAGAGAAGTCAGTCAGGAAAGAAGCCAGTGAACACCCCGACATCGCAGCACAACTGTTTGAAGTGTGGGAAGAATCATGGGGATAGGCCATGCTTGATGGGGTAGAATGTGTGTTACAAATTTGGAAAGTCAGGACACATCGCCCAGAACTGCCCAACCCTGAGGAAGCCAGAGGAACCAGCGAGACCTCTTACCAAGGGAAGGGTATATACCCTGAAGGGGAAAGAGGTGGCCCAGTCCGAAGATTTGATGAAAGGTACGTGTTTCATTTATGATATTCCTTTAATTGTATTGTATGATTCTGGCGCCACCCACTCCTTTATTTCAGTAGACTGTGTTCGTAACTTAAAGTTAACCACCACCACCTTACCATATGAATTATCCATAGCAGTACTCACCAATGAACACATGTCTACATCCCTGATTTGTTTAAATTGTCCTATTGTAATTGCAAATAGAACCTTCATTGTAGACCTTATCTGTTTACCCATGGTTGACCTAGATGTCATCCTTGGTATGGACTGGCTCTCTTTAAACAATGTTATCTTGGACTGCTTAACTAAGTCTGTGACTTTTATAGACACTAAGCCAGTAAATGTGGGGATAGAGATGAAAAACCAAAGGATGGGTTTCTTATGTTCCTCAGAGGTAGAAAGTCAACAACAATTAGAAACTATACCTGTAGTCCAGGAATTTTCAGATGTGTTACCAGAGGATATTACTAGTCTCCCACCATAGAGAGAGATTGAGTTTTCCATAGACTTAGTCCCTGGGACAGGGCCAATTTTCATAGCACTCTATAGGATGTCCCTAATGGAGTTAAAGGAGTTGAAGGAGCATATAGAGGACCTCTTAGTAAAACAATTCATTAGACCCAGTGTGTCATCATGGGGAGCTCCTGTGTTGTTTGTTAAGAAGAAGGATGAGAGTATGAGGATGTGCATAGACTATAGACAGCTGAATAAGGTAACAATAAAGAACAAGTATCCTCTTCCTAGGATCGATGACCTATTAGACCAACTGAGGGGGGCCACTATCTTTTCTAAGATTGATTTAAGGTTGGGATATCATCAGATTAGAGTTAGGAAAGAGGACATACCCAAGACTGCCTTTAGGACTAGGTATGAGCACTATGAATTCCTTGTAATGCCCTTTGGATTGACAAATGCCCTCGCTGTATTCATGGATTACATGAACTGCATCTTTAGACCCTACCTTGACCAGTTCGTAGTAGTGTTTATCGATGACATATTAGTGTATTCTAGGAATAGAAGGGAGCAGCATCTAAGGACGATGCTACAAATACTTCGGGAGAAGCAGCTGTATGCCAAGATAGAAAAGTATGAGTTTTGGCTAAGGGAAGTTAAATTCCTAGGGCATGTAATTTCTGATCAGGGGGTGTCCGTGGATCCGAGTAAGACGGAAGCGGTAGTGAACTGGGAAAGACCCACTACTGTGATGGAAATTATGAGTTTTCTGGGTTTAGCAGGGTATTATAGGAGGTTCATTCAGGGGTTTTCACAGATAGCGATGCCAATGACCAAGCTCACTCGAAAGAACGTTCCCTTTGTGTGGGACACAAAGTGTGAACAAAGTT
Source organism: Senna siamea (assembly GCA_031216115.1). Lineage (NCBI taxonomy): Eukaryota > Viridiplantae > Streptophyta > Magnoliopsida > Fabales > Fabaceae > Senna > Senna siamea. The sequence goes on from CM062366.1 coordinate 10,791,542, forward strand.
TCCAAACCCTGAAGGAGAAGTTGACCACCGCACCTGTGCTAGTTATCCCTGACCCTTTAGAGAAGTTTGAGTTGTATTGTGATGCATCAAAGAAAGGGTTAGGCTGTGTATTGATGCAAGGAGGACGAGTAGTGGCCTATGCTTCTAGGCAGCTAAGGCCTCATGAGAGAAACTACCCTACCCATGACTTGGAGTTAGTAGCTATAGTGTTTGCCTTAAAGATTTGGAGACACTACCTCTATGGTTCTAAATTCGAGGTATTCACTGACCATAAAAGTCTCAAATACCTCTTTGACAAAAAAGAATTGAATATGAGATAATGAAGGTGGATGAAATTCATCAAGAACTATGATTTTGAGTTAAAATACCATCCGGGTAAGGCAAACGTGGTGGTGGATTCCTTAAGTAGGAAGTCTCTCCACGTAACTCGTCTAATGGTGAGCGAGATGGACTTGATAGAGAAATTTAGGAACATGAGGTTGTCCACCTTGGTGTTACCGAATAAGATCTGTCTGAGTGAGTTAAGGATTGAGAACACCCTTAGGGCCTAAATCTTAGAAACCCAGAAGGAGGACGAATTCCTCGGATCCCTAAAGGATTCAAAGGAGTTCACAAAGGAGGCCGACGGGATGGTAACTTTCCAGGGTAGGATGCATATCCCTAAGACATAAGGACTAAGGGATAAGATTTTAGAATAAGCTCACTAAAGTAAGTACACTGTTCATCCTGGAGCCATGAAGATGTACCAAGACTTGAAGGAGAAGTTATGGTGGCCAGGAATGAAGAAGAACATAGCAGAGCATGTAGCCAAATGCCTTGTTTTTCAGCAGGTCAAGATTGAACATCAAAAACCTGCTGGTTTATTACAATCCTTGGAAATTCTTGAGTGGAAATGGGACAAGATTTCTATAGACTTTGTGGTAGGACTGCCTAGAACCCAATCAGGGAATGATGCTATCTGGGTTATAGTGGATGGTTTAACCAAGTCCGCTCACTTTCTCCCTATTAGGATTAACTACTCTTTAGATAGACTAGTACAACTATATATTCAGGAGATAGTAAGACTTCATGGGGTACCCATTAGTATCATCTCAGATAGGGATCCCAGGTTCACCTCTAGGTTATTGAGAGCTCTACAAGAAGGCTTTGGAACTAGGCTGAGTTTTAGTACAGCGTATCATCCTCAAACAGATGGGCAAACAGAGAGAACCATTTAGATCCTAGAGGATATGCTTAAGGCTTTTGTTTTAGAATATCGAGGGAATTGGGAAAAGAGTCTACCACTAATTGAGTTCTCTTATAATAATAGTTTCCACTCTAGTATAGGCATGACTCCTTATGAGGCCCTGTATGGGAAGAAATGTAGGTCACTGATATGTTGGTATGAAGTGGGGGAGAGACAGTTGTTAGGTCCTGAGTTGGTCCAACAGACAACTGATCAGATCAAAATGATCAGAGAGAAAATAGCAAAGGCTCAGGACAGACAAAAGAGCTATACGGATAAGAAGAGAAGACCCCTAGAATTCGAGGAAGGGAACCATGTTTTTCTGAAAGTATCCCTAACTATTGAGATTGGTAGAGCTATGAAGTCTAGGAAGCTAAGTCCCAGATACATTAGACCTTTTCAGATATTGAAGAGAGTAGGTCCATCAGCCTCCCAAATAGCCTTACCCCCACATTTGTCTAACCTTCACAATGTCTTCCATGTCTCCCAACTCTGAAAATACATACTAGACCCCTCTCATATACTTGACGCCAGTACTCTGCAATTTCGAGGAGGACATGCGCAAAGTTTACCCAGAGCTATTCTCATGAGGTATATATAAATTTCGAGGACGAAATTATTTTAAGGAGGGGAGAAATGTAACACCCATAGATCAATTAGCATAACTTGATGATTTTAATAGATAAAATTATGGTGTTAATAAATAAAACTCTTGTTGATAATAAATTTAAGAAGTTGCTTAAGAAAGGAAAGTTTTACTTTTAAAATTGATTAACCTCAAGCTGCTAATAAATTTTCCATGAAAACCTTAAGTTCACATATGAGGTTAAGATGGAGGAAGGCATGCAAAAAAAAAATTTATATAGGCATGCATGGTTTCACGTAAAGGAAAAGGAAAAGTAAATGGAATATAACTTTATATATATATACACACATATACAGCCAAGTCATCAAGAAAGAAAAAAAAGTGCACACTAGGGACCACTTAGAGAGAGAGAGATACCAATGTATATATGTATGAGATGCATTGGAAAAAGGAAAGGAAGCTGCAGCACATAAAGAAGGAAAAAGGGGCTGCAATGTCAATGCATAAACACGTGAGCCACTCCTCTCCCTTTGATGCCACCAAACGAAGCATGGGTATACATACATAAAAAAAAAAAGTGCAAAGGTAGGCTGCTGGAACCATACCTGCTCGTGTAGCCAAGGGATAACGTGTTTTCCCTTCTTTCCGTCCTTCATCCAGCAGAATGAGTGTGAGGAAAGAAGAGTAGTGGCGTGAGGGAAACTCCTTGCGTATTCCCTTCACCTTCCTTCCCTTTTGTTGTAGGTAAGTAGTTAATCCACTAAGGCAACTTCCCTTGGGTTAGGACGACACCCACACTAGAAGGGAAGGGAGAGGGGAGCGTGATTGGGTGGAGACTCAAAGGGAAAAAGAGAGAAGAGACAACAAAAAGAAGGAAGAACAAGGGATAAGAAGAATCCAAGAAGCCCTTCACCCATTACTCCACCACTTAAGGTAGGTTATCCATTAAATTTCTCTTTGTTCCATGTGTTAACCATGCAATTTATGTCTAAAGTTTAAGCTTTCCATGGAGCTTGGGAGATCCTCACATCCTTGATTTAAATGGTATATTGGTGGCTAGCATGAATGAGTGATAAATAGTTAATGAATGAAATGACATGAGAACCTTGTGAACTATGGGTTAGGATTTTCAAGTCTTGATAGTTATGCACCATGAAGATAAATTCAAAATAAGGGAAATCCATCTTGATGACTCAAAAAAAAAAAGAGAGAAGAAAATTTTAGGCTCATTACTCATACTTATAAGAAAAAAAAATGTATGTTGGAGTAGTTTGTCCCAAGAAAGAAAAACCTTATATAGTTAACCTTTAGGAAGAATTATAGTGGAAATTATATTCTAAAGGAAAGGAAATCTTAGCGTTATAACTAATCCTTTTTAGAAAGGAGTATGGTAAAACTAATCTTCTAAAGGAAAGAAAATTTTAGGATAATAATTAACTATTCTTAGAAAAGAATTAAAGCAGAAATTATGTTCTAAAGGAAAGAAAATCTTAGTGTCATAATTAATCATTTTAGAAAGAATTATGGTAAAATTAATCTTTTAAAGGAGAGGAAAGTTTAATATGATGATTAACTATTTTTAGAAAAGAATTATAGTAGAAATCATATTCTAAGGGAAAAGGAAATCTTAGTGTCATTTTTAGAAAGGAATTATGGTGGAATTAATTTTTAGACAAAAGGGAAACTAACATTACTTCTAAGAAGGATTTTAGTGGAATCAAGTTTCCAAAGGAAAAGCAATTTGAATGGCAATAGTCCTTACTTTTAGGAAGGAATGGTATTGCAAATTTTAGTTCCAAGGAAGGAAAACCATATCATAAATTATTAGAAAGAAAACCCCACTTGGGAAATAACTTTGAAGAAAAAGAATTGGAAGGGGATTATTAGATCTCATACTAGCCATTATTCCCAAGAAAAACAAAAACTTTGCCTTAAAGGTTGACTTTCCTATAGAAAGTAGACATTTTCACTAATCCATGATGAACAACGACTTAGTCCTGAATTCAATAACAACTCTCCTAACCACGACGATATGAAATTCCTAGAAAAAGAAAGTTACTCTTAAGGGTCAGTGGAGAACGTTGGAAAGGGGGAGGGGCCATGCCCAGGACCCGATGCCCATGATAACCCGATACACGTGGCCAGTGTCCACGCATTAGGAAGTGTGTCCAAAGGTGCTCCACACGGGTGACCTAGTGAGGGTGGCCGAAGGTGCTTCATACCAATGATCTAGTGTCTAGACGACCTGGTCTACGTGGCCGAGTGTCCGCGAATCATGAAGTGTGGCCAAAGGTGCTCCACACAGGTGTCCTAGTGAGGTGTGGCCGAAGGTGCTCCACACGAGTGACCTAGGGAGACGTGGCCAAAGGTGCTCCACGCCATGACCTAGGGTCTGTATATTATCCAAGAACGTTCGTCCAAATCGATGACAGTTAAGAACGTAAAGTTATACCACTCTAGTAAACCCGCAAGAACTCATGTTACCCTGTAAGAACGCATATCCCTTAAAATAGAGTCATTATTATTTTGTTAACTGTTATTACTATCATGCATTGCTAGTCTGTCATTACATGTGAAAATCCTTACCTTTTTATGTCAAGGATGAAGACTAAAGGATTTGGTGCTTACACCCTGGTACATATTAGTTGATTTTAAACTTTAATGGTTAAACTATTGGGAAACGTGTTTCTCACCCATGTGCTAATATGTATCAGATCCGGACGCTTAGCAGGGACGTGTGGTAGCAGTATTTTTTTGATCAAGTGAATATTTTTGTAAGTTCAATTTTGTGACCCTAGCAGTACTTAGATTTGATTAGGACAACGAGTTTGGCTGTATATACGAGTGGTTCTGGGAATACCAGGGAAAACGGATATGTGAAGAACCTGTTCATTATCATGTGATGCGGGAGTCTGAGTGGCTGGCTTGTTGTCTCTTAACTTCCGCAGGACTGGTACTTCACATATCCGAGGACTGATACATTAGTTGTATTGAATATTTTTATTAAAGATGTATTATTTGACCCATATGAAAGATTGTATTTGCATCGTGTAGCGTAGACTTCTATTATTCCGCTGTGCATGTGAGTTTTTATCTTTATCTGAGCATAAGGATCCCAAACCTGTTGCATATGACATAATTCAATGGTTTGACTGCTCAGATAATAATTAAAAGAATAAGAATAATGTATCGAACCTATCTAATGATATCAGATTGAATAACAAGACTAGATTGGGGCATTACAGTCTATCTCTTGTGTTTCTCTGTCTACTCTTATCAAGCTTGAAGATTCTTGTCTCCTCCTCTTTAGTTCCCAAGGATTGATATAACCTTTCAGAAGTCTTATCTCTTGCCATTGATACTGTCTTCTTGATATATTTCTTTGCCACTTTATACTTCTATGAATTTTCATTATCTCTGCATCAATGCCATGCTTTATAGCACTCTCTTTTAACCTTAATCTTATCTTGTACAATTGTATTCCACCACTAAGATTCTTTTTCCTTTGGTCCAAAACCTCTTGATATACCTACTATTTTTGTTGCAATAGTCCTAATCTCTTCACCCATAGTGTTCAACATGTAGTTTACATCTCCTTGTACTTCCCAAATCCCCTTTTATAACACTTTTCTATGGAAACTCTCATGTGGTTTTCCTTTCAAATGACACCATATTATTCTAAGGCTTGTTTTTTCATTGTCTCTTTCAACTCTTCTCTTGGCATGAATGTTCATAACTAAGACCTTATGTTAGGTAGTTAAACTCTCCCTAGGTATAACTTTGCATTATATGCAAAGCTTACTATATGATTTTCTTACTAAAAAGAAATGGATATGGGATAATGTCACTCCACTCTTATACAAGATAAGGTGCTTTATCCTTTTCTAAAACACATGTCGCTCCACTCTTGAAGGATTTGCATCAAGGGTTGGTCTGTGTTAGACGATAATGGTTTTTTGTTAAAATTAAGATTATAATCTTCTGACTGAATGGACTAAGGATAACACTAGTTTTTATAACTTCTAGTAACGTAGTTTTGCCCCTTAGAGAGAGTGGTTCATGAAAAGAGCAAAGAACTATTTTAGTCCTTCTTCCCACACTAAGGTCAAATTGATAGCTTAGTCTGAAGTGATGAGGTATATAATGAGTGGTTCCTTAGATCGTGGTTTTGACAATATCAACGGACTCAAGATTTTTTTTTAAATCTTGGAATGATTGTTCAAATTTCTTTAGTATATTGAAAATTTGGGGCCATTTTGAGGATTTTTTTTAAAGGAAGGCAACAATTGGCCAACCTAAGAACAAAATCAGGGAGTGCTTGAGAAAGAGAAAGGAGAAAACATATAATGAAATGAAATTGTATTCATTAAATGTTGGAAAAGTATATTGGATAGTTACAATCATACATTTGTTCATGGCTAGTTGATAAAGGGTTGTACCTAATTTTTTTTATTACATTTGGCATTTGCTAGTATCTTGACAAAAAGAGGTTTAGATATGCTAAGCGGCCATTTAGGAATTTCACATCTTTTATCGATCAAGGCGATTCTATGTTAAGGATTGCCTAACACTTCTCTGAGTTTGATTTGATCCTTCTTTGGGTTATCATAAGGAGTATTGGCAATGAACAAGGTGTTCTCGGCATTCCCCTGGTCCATTTGGATTTGGTTGTAGCTAGAAAATGCATTGAGGAAGCCGAGTAGGCAATGGTCAACTATGCCATCTACTAACTTGTTAATATTAGGGAGAGGGTAGGCATCCTTGAGGCATGCCTTAGTTCATATATGTGAAGTCCACACACATTTGCCATTTGTCTTTTATCCTTTTTACCATAACCACATTGGACATTTATGTCGAATATTTGCTCTCGTAGATGAAAACAACACTAACAACTTTTGTACCCCCTTGTTAATTGCCTTTTGGTCCAAACCTTCTTTTCTTTTGCATCACCCCCGGTCATTCAAGTGTATTCAATGCATCGCATATGAGGCTAAGGTTGATTTTTGGCATCTTTGCTAGGGTTAAGGAGAAAAAAACCTTGTATTATAAGAGAAGCTGGACTTGTATTTCTTTAGTGATTGGGTCTAAGAGCTTATTAACTCAAATTTCTCAATCTTCATTTTCTCCATATATTTTGACCCCATAGTCCTTAGTTGGATAGGGGTAAGTGTTGGGTATTTCTTCCTGTATTAGCTATCTCCATCACATTGGCTCCTTTATCAGGAGGAGTTGGTGCTTAGTTCTTAAGAGCGTTAAGGGTTTTCATCATCTTTATGAGACTTACAATATTTTCTCAATAATTTTAGGATTGAATGAATGTTTTACCATCCTATTTTATGGTTCAATTGTGGGATTTGTAACGATTTTCCCATACCGATTGTTGGTCATCCAATCTAGAACCTATCTATCACTAATACATATGGTATGAATACTTTCAGCTCTCTTTTCTATTGTTTCCTCTCAACCCATTACCCCATGTTATTCTCACGTGTTCTAATTTCTTAGTTTGAGTAGATTTCTTACCTCTTTGCCACACTAAGTAAGAAATTAAGTTCATTTCTCCATATGTAGGACAGGGACCTACTAGTTGACTATTAGGAGTTTAGCAGTTAGCTGGTTGCTTACTACCTAAAATAGGGCCTAAAATTAAGAGTTGGCAGTCAGTTGCTATGTTCTGGGATTTCCTAGAGAATTATAGGCATGGCAGTCAATTGCTAGCTAGGAGCCTGAAAGTCCATTGCTATGTTCTAAAATTGGGTTTTCTAGACAGATTTAAAACGTGATAGTCGATTGTCAGGGTTGGAAGTCGACTACTATGTTATGCTTTGCTTTTGTAAATTACTGTTTGATCCAAAATCAATCCCAAATCAAGTGTTATAATCAAGAATAAATGCATGAACTTATTTCCAACTATTAGGTGCAGCTAATAACTCAAAGCAAAGCTAATTCATGTTCAAATGTAACTCAAACTATGATTTCCAATAGTTAGAATAAAGAGAAACATAACCAGAACTAAATCATTGATTTCAAGCAATTCCAAACACATGCAACATAATGACAACACACATCCATAAAATTGAACCACAAAATGCAAGTTTTCAATCCCCAAATTGCTTTAAATCATGAAAATCACATTCTAACCCATTTTTGTTTAAAACATTTCAAGCAAGAGGGGATTCAATTTGCGTGATTACCTCTTTCCAATGTAATTTTTGTGCATTATTTAATATATAGAAGCTTTCTAAATCAATACTCCAACAAAATCTTTTGACCTTCCTTCAATTTCTCACACTCTCTCTATAACTCCTCTCTCTAGATTTGTTTTCTCTCACTAGATTCAACAACTCCGAACTTCTTTCTCTCTCCTCTCTCTAGCTTTAAACCATCAACAACTTAGAGGGGAATATTTTTGGCAAGTATTTGAAAATAATTGTCAATTGGTCCTTAGGGCTATTTTTGCAATTCCTTAAACTAGTGGAAAATTTTATCTCTTTATGCCATTCTTTGTTTTTAGTCCATCTATGACTCCTTTTCCTTATTGTTTTTAACCTTAATGTGACACTTTTCTTTGAACTCCTATTTCTCACAGCTAAGACCTCATTCGGGTTCCATTTTTCTGCCAATCTCTCTATCTCTAGCCCTAGTTAACAACTAATCTCAATCATATGCAAGAATATTTAATGTGTACACAGAGGGGTTCAAGTGATTGGATGGTGATGTTATAAAATTCAATTATAATAAATTCCTTAACAAGTGACAGTTGATTCCTTTTATATTTTTAATAAATGAATCATATATATATATATTAGTCCTTTAATTTGATTAAGAAGAGTATATATTATATACCATCTGGCCACAGAAACCAAACATAAATGACTGCTATTATATTTTAAATTATCCGTTTATCCCAATTCACCTGAAACAACTTTTGAATCCTAAACAAGAGTTTTTCAAAGTAAAAAATGATTGAGCATTTTAATTTTGCTACTATTTTATTTCTCTCTTTCACACACACACACACATATAGAGAGAGATAGAGTAAGGAAATGAAAGGAATCTTCATTCTGCTTAACCTTACCTTGAAAACAAAAGATTACCCATGTGTACCGTTGAGTTAACTAGAGACCCTTTTGTGTTGGACTGAACTTCGCTTCCTAATTAGAGTATTTTCACCGTTTGGTAAAGCAGTAAGTAACATTATTATGGTTGCATTTAAGTCATCTACTTTCCTTATTGTATTCAATATTCAACGCAATTATTTGTTATAGCCTGCAACAGGAAAGCAAGAGTCCAAAGCTTTCTGTCACTTTCCTGCCCACACCACCATTATTTATTCTTCTTGTATTGTCTTTTTTTAAATATTATATATGGTTATCTTTGCTCTCTCTTCTCACTTTGTAACCAAAAGATTTTAGGTAGTCATCATCGTAATTTTTAATAAAAAAAAAAAGTCTAAGTTTTATATTTTTATTATGATGTTTTTTAAATAACAATATTACAAATATTTTCTTTTTTCAATTTAGCAATCCATGAATTTGTATTTTTTAAATTTTTAGGAAATCAATGATTTAGTCTTTAATTTTTTTTCTAAAATTTAGTCATTTAATTCATATTAAAAAAATTTCTCTCAATCAATAAATGACAGGATATATAGCAATTAATTAACTCATGACTAAAACTCCTCTAACTTGCACTTTCCTCTAAAACACCCTCACTTAAGCAAATTTTTATCCAAACTTATTTTGACAATCATGTGATTTTGTAAAATTTGTCTAAATAATTTTATTTTATTAAAAAAACGAATTATAAACAAGTTTATATCTTGAGTTAATCATCATGGGGATTTTTGTTTATTAATTGAAAAAACTTTACCTAATAAAGAGACATTTTAATTAGAAGAAATATTTAGAAATTACCAAATTTTTAAATTTTGTGTTGTTTTTGTCAAATAATAAATAGGATCAAATTCATCTGTCAGTTAATTTTTTACTTATTTCATTAATTGATTGATTAAATTGATTAAAAATTAGGGCGTGTTTGCTTTCATTGCTTCCTATTTTTTATTTTCATTGGAATCAAAAAATGTGACTAAGCTAAAATACGTTTAGTACAGTTTAAAAATACTTTTAAAAATAGGCTCAAAACCAGAAACTTTTAAAAGAAATTTTTAGCATCACTGACAATTTTGTAATTTTTTAATAAAACAAATCTTTCAATCATATAAATATTATTTAATTATAGTCAAACATAAAAATCAATAAAAAATTATAATTATTTAAGCTATTTGACTTAAAAAAAAATATGAATAAAATTTTAACTTTAAATAATAAATATATCTTTAAAATATAAAAAAATTAGAAATGAAAATTAATTTTAAGAACTAAAAATAAAAAATAAAAAAATTTTAATAAATCAAAAAATTAAATTGAAAGAATACGTATTTTTAAAAAATAAAGTAGTAATTTATTATTATTGTTTTTCTAGCAATATTGAACAAATTTGAGTGGTGATATTATATTATATTAAGAAAAAACACTTTTACATGAGTGTTGGCAAATCGGAATACAAAAAGGAATTGAGAAGTGAAGAGAGGGTACAGGCTAAACGACAAAGAGAAGATAAAACAAAGAGATCTCAGTGTAGATGGTTGCAGGGAGTAAAGACAGTGGGGTTGCTATTTCTGTGATTTCAAGCCTTCGTCTTTCTTGAGCTTCACAGCTCATTAGACTACATATGGCGAGTCACTCGGTTATTGCAGCCCGTATTTCCAACGAGTCTTCTGTCCTTAGGATTCACTCCTCCACCCACTCTCACAGGAAACACATGATCTCTATGTACCTTAAACTCATTCTCTCTCTCAATTTTCTCGGATCTCATCCTCTGCTGCACTAATTTTCTTAGTTTACTTTTTACAATACAGAGAAATAATAGGGGATTAAGAAATATAAACACAAATTTATTCAAAGCTTTCTAGTTCGTTTGCTTTTTTTCTTTTTAATATAATTTTATTGAATTAATTTTAATAATGTTATGTTAGCATTTTTTGTATGGATTTACGTATGTTATTAATGAAATATTTATGTTTATTTTAAAAAAATTAGAGTTCAAAATACTTCAAAGATGTTCCTAAAATACATAGAAATATATTTAATTACAGTTTCTTATAGTTTTATTATCAAATTCTATGAAAGTTTTTTTTTAAATCATAGGAGGATGAGTTGTTTAAATAATATATATGTTATTTTTTAATTAAAAAACTTTATAAAGAAAATATAGATTTGTATGTAAGTTTTTTTCCAAACTCATTTTATTTTTTTGTTTTCGAATGAAAATCAGCAATTTTCCAAAAGTTTTTGTATTAAAAACTAGAATTTTTTTTTAGAATAGAATCAAACATTTTGATTAAATTATACTTATTACCTTTTAGTTTAAAAAATTACATCTATTTCTCATTTACTTTATTTTTTGTCAGTAAAAATAAATTTATGTGCAAAATAAAACTATAATTTTATTTTTAATTTAACATTAAATATATTTAAATATATAGGAAATGCCCATCTAATATTCTTAATGTAACAGTAATAAAGATAGATAAATGATTTTACTATTTTTGAAATAAAAACATATTATATAAAAAGTTAACTTCATTAAAAAAAATTTGTATTATTATATTAAATATAATTTTATCATACGTTAAACAAGATTAGTGTAATTTAGTTGAAGTAATTCTTAATAGATTATCTATTAATTAACAAAGCACTTGAAATTGACATTCATTTCTTTGCATCCTTTTGATGGTGTAGTTGGCTGATTTATTTATTGGGTTGCAATAGGAGAAGGGAGGAGAACCCAATTCACCTAACTACATTACTCTGTTAATTTTTTGACCCTTTATTCTATCAAGTCAAGCTCTCCAACTTTGTGTGAGAAATATAATTCCAAGGAAGAATAGGTTCCTTCCGGCTCCTGCTAACACCATGTCACAGTCACACCACAAGTGGCACGCTTGGACACATCTTTATAAGCGAAGAAAGAGATAGCACACTGCACACACAAGAGAGAGTATAGTGTAAAATACTGTAGACTATAGAGTGTGTGTGAGTTCAAGTTCCAAGTATATGGAGTGTGGGTGGGATCCATTCGGGTCTGGAGCATCCAAGAATGGATCAAGAAGAGAGTGTCGGGTAGATTTCAGACTATCAGAGACTTGCAATACGCCACAAAAATCACAACACACAGAGAGGGTAGAGAGACCCTCTAATTCAAGATCGTTACCATCATCATCAGCTTCAACATCAGCACCAGCACCAGCACCAGCACCAGCACCATCGGCTTCTAGAAGGAGCCGTGTGTGCAAGTACAATAAAATAGCGCAGAACGTGAAGTGCTTGGTGGATAATTGCGAGTACGACATCAATAAGTGCAGAGACTATCACCGGCGCCACCGGGTGTGTGAAACGCACTCTAAAACCGCCGTCGTGAGAGTGAAGGGGAAGCCCCAGAGGTTCTGCCAGCAATGCAGTAGGTAGGTACTGATTCTACTGAATAGCTAGTTCATGGATGGATCGAGATGCTTCTGTGGTACTGAATACTAATTAAGTCTCATATATATATATATATATATATATTGCAGATTTCATTCTCTAGATGAGTTTGATGAGTATAAAAGGAGTTGCAGGAGGCGTCTCGACGGCCATAACAGGCGCAGAAGGAAGCCTCACCACCCTCCTCCTCTTTACTTCGCTTCTGATTACGCAGGTTTGTGTGTGTGTGTGTATGTATCCCTTAATTATTCCAGTTTGAAAAACTCCACTGAGGACTTTTTATCTCTTTTTCTGTTTTTTCGAATTTAGGACCCAGACTCCTGCAATTTGGTACTCCTTCTCCTTCTGTTCCTGATCTATTTGGGAACGTGAATCCATATCTGAGTATGTGGCCAGCGAGTCACATGACAGCAGCTGAACACACAACCTTCAATCGCTTCACACCAATTTTGCCCAAAATTGACCCACAAAGTCAATTAGGTTCGTTTGCTAGCATACAGAATCCGCAAGAAAGACAAATTCCTGTAATGCATCCAAATGTGAATGAATTAGGAGTGGCATCAGGATTTGGAATGAGCATGTATGAACCACTAGCCGGAACGAGTACAGTCCCTGCACATGCATCACACGCAATAACAAATGTAAGTGAAAATATTAATAGTTGCCACAAGCTGCATAATCCGGATTGTGCTCTCTATCTTCTGTCAGCACTTCAGGAACAAAATTCGGAATATAACTATGCCAGTATGAATTGCCATCTTGGAAACGGCAATAACAGTGGTGGCAAGTGTTTGTGTTCCGGAAATGCAATAGAAGCTGCTGATGCTCCTTCATTGACTCCGGATGTGAGCATCAACGCTGCCAATAGCAACCTTCGTTATAATGGGATGCCCCATATGGTTTATGGGCTAATGGAAGATGGTGGGAATTCTTTCACCTTTTCTTATCACTTGGAGTAGCTACACGTTTTGGGTTTAGTGATGTTAAACAAGAAAATATTATGATTATGAAAAAATGGCAATTAATATATCTCTTTTACTTTTAACAAACCAAATGTAAATTGTTCACTTTATCAATTTTTTATATTCTATTATTTTTTAATTAAAGATAACCTGTGTCTGCATTCTGTCATATAGACACCATAGCTCAAGTACTCAAGTGATAAGGGCGAGATTCGATAGGGACAGAATTAACTTATTAAATTTATTTTAATAGATACTTTCAATTTGACTATTCACTGCACGTTGAAGTCTCTGCATTAAAATAATTAAAGATCAACAAAGCAGATACAATACAATTAATTGTTAATAAACGGAAATTCTAAATCATTTATTTAGTTACTGTTATGAATCTTCGTTACGTATATAAGAACAAATTCAAGAGGCACTTTCTGCGGAGATATACAAATGATGTTCCGAAACCAAAGAGAGACAAAAAATGGAGGGCATACTAATTTCTTAATTTTTTGAATAAAATTACTATTGAACTGAGTTTATCTCTTAAAAATATCCCATCATAAAACTTCAGAGGATGTAAATGGCAGTAAAAGGTAAAGAGTAACGAGTCCAGGATAGAGGTGTTGATGGCTAGGAAGGAAGGCTTTGGAGGTGGAGGCCACTGAGAGAGAGCGGGAGTGACCTGCGTGTTGGATAAAAGAAAGTAAGTGAGATGTAAAATGTTTCATCTCCGAATTTAGTCTAAGAAAATTTTTTTATTAATAATTAATTTTAATTAAAAAATATGATATTTTAAATATAATTATTTTTAATATAAAATATTCATAAAAACAACAAAAAGGTGGGGATGGTGTGAAGTGTCTTTGATTTCCTTTGTTTGGGGAAAAGGAACAACAGTACAAGGAGGAGTGGAGGCAGGGGATTTGGAGGGATGAATGGAGGCAAATAGTGTGAGTAACTTTTACCGAAGAAATCAGGAAAGGACGAACCTATGGCCCATGAGGGATAGAGTTTTATCTTTCAATTAGGTTTCAAATGATCAATAAATTGTTGATTAAGTTGAAACTCAATTTATCTTTATAAAAAAAAATATAAATATAAATTCTTAAAAAATACTTGTTAAAAAATTTTACTTTAATATTTTCAACTTAACAAGAATTTTTAAGTCTAAAATAACTTGAGAGAATATCTTATTTTTTTTTAAAAAAAATAATGAGGCTTCAATCTTGGCTGGGATTTTTCATTTTTGCCACCATGTCCGTGTTTGTCAAATTTCTATCATGATGTATTACATTACTCACAAAAATCCATTTTTCATTGTAAAGTAATAAGATTGAAATTTATGCATATGGTGGAACATTTGCAGGATATATATGAAGATACTGGTAAAAATATTTAACTAAGTTATAATACTAATACTATATTTTAACCAAACAAGCAGTGTCAAGTTTTATAATCCTTGAAGGTTCCTCTACGCTCATTAGTTAAAATGTTTTTGTTAAATTATCTTTATTCTTAAAATTTTACTTAATTTTAATTTTATTCTTATATTGTAATTAAAATCTTACAACTTTAAAATTTTTTTAATTTAGTTTCTGCTATTAAATTATTTTAATATGCTATTTAATTTTGTTTGCATGATATACCAAATGTCATTTTGACTCTTTAAATATGCTAGCTCACCTAAATGACTTAATATGAATTGTATAACATGATGTATATGAGTTTATTTTATTTAATTATCTACTTTTACAGTTTTTTTCATAAATATACATATTTAAAGTGTTAAAATAATATATAATTGTCTATACTAATAAAATTTAAAAGTACACACAGTAAAGTTTAATAATATTGCAATGACTAAATTAATAATCTTTTTAACGTTATTTTACAACTTAACTATCCCAAAATATAGAAAATTGTCCTTAAAAATTTTAGGGATTGATTGTGTAGAGAATTCCTTAAACTATCAAACTAGACTTAAACTTCCCAAACATTTTATTTTGTGCAAAAAAAAAATGTCATCTATTAAATTTCCATCTAAAAACTTAATTAATGAAACACTGACATATTAGATAAATCACGTCAATAAATTTATGGTTAAAATATAAAATATTTATTCATAAAAAAAATTTGTTAAAGTTTTCGATATCAAATTTAGTAGGGTTTTTTTTTCTTTAAATAAAAAAATTTAAGAGTTCTAAATATGTTAGGTTAGAGAGATTTTTTTGCACAAATTCAAAAGTCAAAGGGTACTTTTAAATTTTAATAGCTTTTAAAATATAAAGATCAAATAAAAAATTAAATAAAAGAATAAAAAGAATAATCTAAGCACAGCGTATCCCCCCAATTAGAGTGGGAATATAACACCTCATTTTGTGAAGAGGCTATGGAATACAATACACTAATCTACCCTCCATCCCTCCCATCTCTACTTCATCAATTCGCAAAGAACATAATGTAAAAGACTAGTTGTCTCCTTCTGCTTTTTTTTCTCTCTATCCTTTTCAAATGGTATTTGCTACAATGGATATAAAGAGCTTTCGGAGTGAAAATCAAGGAGGGAATAAAGCTATCCATCTTTTGCAAATTTTAATGAAAGGGAAAGAGAATTTTGGCGTGATTAGCTTTCTCATACAAACATAATTGCTTAATTGATTCATATGTTTGCTATTGCCATCCGACAAACTCACGAAACAAATACTCAAAAACACTGTCTGCAAGACTCTAAAGAAACTAAATGATGGATGTTATTAACTTTAGTTACAGCAGTGAAACTACTACTTGCCGTTGTAATAAATTAATGATTTTTCATTTTTCAATGATTATTTTGTTCTCATTTTAATTTTTTAAATATAAAGTCTCCAAAATTAATATCTAAAAAGTAAAACCTTTTAATTTGATTCTCCCGAACATTTTTTTTTCCAATTAAAATAATTAATCCAAAGAATATTTATGATTCTGTCATGAACTAAAATCCAACTCCTTTATTAAAATGACATCATTTTAAGAGTTGAAGATATCGCGTCAAAGTCTATATTATTAGTTAACAGCCACTTGAAGTTCTATTTTTGCTTAGCGAGAGAATTATTTTAATTAGAATAAAATGTTTTAAAAAATCAATTACAATAAAGAAACATTTTAAGATTTAGAGGATAACTTATTAAGAAAGGTAATGATTTAGAACCCAAATTAAGGTTTAAAATATTTATGCTTATTTTAAAATATATTATTTCTATCAAGAAAGGATTTCACCTGGTTTCTGACACAAGTTACATACATAGATCTTCAGTCAAAGCTGAACAAATGACTATCGATCTTTTAAGATTCTCCACTAATGAAAGTTATTTGTCCTCATCAAAGATTGTGTAACATTATTCTTATCTTTTACACACCCTGTTCAAATTTTGGCCCAAACATGTATTTCGCTCAACGCTACAATTTCTGCCCATATATTACAGCTAAGCCAATCACCAAAATGTTTCGTGGGATTCAATGTTAACCGATGGACCATATACTTTCCGAGAGATTTTGACATTTTAAGAATGTATTTCAAAATGAAAAAGGATGCTATTACAGAGTTAAATTGATAATTATTTAGAATCTAGACATTCCATTGATGTTCCCAAAAGGAATATCAGCTACATAATTTGATTTGTTAAAAGCTCACCCGTAGGCGTCGCTGTCCACTGAAGCCTGCCCACGAAAGAAAATTAAAATCTAACAGTATATATAAATAATGAGACTCACTATGGTATGCTTCAAAGTTCATATCATGGTGTTGACATAGCAGGGTTAAAAATAATAATTTCATCCTAGCATAGGGACAAAAGTGAGAATCATCATGGAGACAATCTTTATCTTTAAGATTCCAATTTCCACACTACACCCCAAAAAATAAAAAGCAGGGAGTGAGGAAGCGTAACGCAGAAACGGGGCCGAAGCAGATCGATTCTCCCTCAGACACATGCATGGCTTTGGAGTGGGAATAATATGTCACATTACAGTAGTGGTGAAAAGATTGCCTACTGAAAGTTGACACAGTTTAAGACTACAAAATATGATTCTCGCCTTGCTAATCAAGAAGATATGCTTAAGCGAAGTGTAGTTTCGTTCGGTGGAATAACTCTTGAAAGACTTGTAAGAATAAAAGGTGGGCACTACAGTCAACAAATTCTATGAATAGACATTGATGAATACATCATTTTGATTACAACACCATGGGAACATTCCAAATTAGCAAGAAAAAAGAAACAAAAAGAAACTGTAAGATGACTGCACCTGCACTAAACACCCTTACCGCTTGCATTAGTCTCTTTTGGAGGAACCTTTGATTCTAGTTCCTTTGGACTGGACTTCTCCATTACCCTGAAAGAAGACAGCAGGAATCATACGACAATCTATCCATTAACCACTAAAAAATGCCCGCCGTACATTATTTACAGTATTCTCTGCATTTCATTATATCTACTCACGATTCTACCTAGAAAATACAATACTACACCCCGTCTCACACATTATATTGCAGACTAGTGAGAACTAGACCCACCTAAATTCATGTATTATTTACCTAAAGCAACTTTAGCAGAGACCTTGTCCTCCTTTAGATATCTATAAAGCGAAACAAGAATTTTTATTTGGCCAAAATGCAAAGAATTTCCCTTAATTTAGAGGTTGGGCAATTTAGCCTATTCCTCTTTATAAGTTGACCACCCTAGATTTATACTTTTTTGCAACATATCCCGTTCATCAACATTTCCCTCAAACCCTATTGAAACTTTTTTTATGTTAAGCAAAAAGATTCCAGCAAAAGGTGTCACGGTTGCCCTCTTTATTCCACTTAACAATTACGTTGATCAAAGACCTTAGCTTTTCAATTTTGTGCAATGCAACATACCTTCTAGTTTTATGAGGAGATAGAGGTGAAGTGTAGAAAGAGAAAAGAAGGAAAAATAGATAAGTGATCTAATTTATCTCTCTTTAACTTATTTCACCGTCCTACCATTTTCTCACTTTAGGATCCGTTTTGCTGATGCGGATAAGTGCTGTCAAGGTTTTGGACGAAAATGTTAATAAAGACAGTATGTTGTACAAAACTGAAAGTGTGGAGGTCTGTTCTTTGCAGTTTGATTTTTTTTTTATTTCAGTGTATATTACATTTTGCTTGGTGTCAGATTAAAATGTATCATTCAGCAACATGGTCTATCTATCAACATTCAACCCTATTTATCACAATAAAGTCAAGACCCACTCCATATGCTACAAAAATCTTGCCAGTACAGTATTTCTTCTAGTGCTCTACACAAAGGATATATGCTTATCATATAAGCTGAATTGGGATGTCATTAAACAGATGCCTCATGCAATCACATGGGAAATCTTACTAGTTTTAGGAAGGGAATAGAAAAAGAAGTCAAGATCGCCGTGGAAGATAGATGCTATTTCCATTACCGTTGTCCATGTCAACTCCATAAAGAAAGCAACCAGAGGTCCAGAAGGGATCGTAAGCATGAGATATAAAATAAATAACTACGCCAGAAACAGTGGAACCACCGAAACCCCAGAAAATTTACAGCAATCCAATATGAAGCAACCACACGTAATTGATCAGATCATGAAAAAAATTGAAGAAAAAAAAAAAAAAGACGCGCCAAGTTAATACAAAATTATAATTTTAGTAATATATATAATAAGGCTCACTTGGATGAAGCAGCGGTTTCTTCTTCCAGCCAATTGCGTATGTGCTTGACGTTGCGCTTGAAAATAGCCGCCGATTGCCTCACATCAGTCCTCAGCAGAAGAACGACGGCGCCAACACCAGCCACTGTAAGCACGAAATTCGTCAATCCCATGCTCTGAGATACCAATACAGTGCGGATCTCGGTGAGCACGACAAATGTGAAAGCAGTCTCAAACCCCTATTGGGCCCACCATTCGCTCAACTGGATCCAAATACCGGCCCAATTGGCCCAGTGGAGAAATTCTCCAATCTGATCCGTTAGACACGATAAAATTGGAAACCTCCAAAAAAAGAGGCGTGGGAACAGATTTATCTGAAAACACTATATTAATCATTTAATAAGATATTTTTTCTCTTAAATAGTTTTGAAATTTTGATATGATACAGTTTAGTCTCTAGAACATTATTTTCTCCTTTTTTTAGTCACTAACCAATTAATATTGTTCAGTTCAATCTCTATAAATTTTAAATCTTACACATATTAGTTCCTCTATCATCTAGTCATGTTAAATTATATAAAGATTAATGTATATAAAATTTAATATTTCAATTTCAAAGACTAAATAGATTTTTTTTTAAAAGAACCAAACTGTTAATATAGTTTATAAAAGCAAAATGGAAAAAGAAATTTTACTGCAATTATGGGATGAGTGATTACAGCGAATATTTGTAGATATAGAGGCAGAATCTGATATTGGCACGGCTCAATCAGACTAAAGGGCTCAAATCTGTAGAGAACTTTGATTTGATTGAGCCGTGCCAACATCAAATTTGAGTTTTATATGTGTGAGATGCAATGCAATCACGTACGTACAAGATTGATTGTGAAGCCACTCTCAAGTGTCCGCATTGACATGACCAGAGTGAGTGAGACAGGGAAAAATGGGTGACATATACAAAAGAAGGCAATAGAAAGAGAGAATAGAGCAGTTGGGATGGTTGTGGTTGTGTACAAATATTTGGTATATAAAGGGATTCAAAGAGGGAGTGAGAAGAGCAGTGGATCACAGTCTGTGGTTTTTGCTGAAGTTGAGAAAGTAACAGAGCTTGCTTGTGTTGGGGTTTGGTTTCTTCAGTTATACCTAATGTAGTGAAAAAGCCAAACTGAAGGTCCCATAAGTTTCCGAAGGTAGCTTGTTCTAGTACATAAGCGTGATCAACTTCGCTGTATTTCTCATCATGCTATCATTATTGATTATTAGTGTTATATAGCTGTGTTTTGTGTTGATTTTTTTTTTTCTCTTCTCTTCTTCCCCACTGCTTGCAGGGCAGAGGGGGTTCCATTTGTGCCTCCCTTGCTGAAGCAATGGGAAAGTCGTTACTTTGTACCAAAAATCAAATCAGAATCACAGGAAAATGAGGCCCATGAGGTTTAAGATCCACTACTTCTGCTTTGCTTGTCAACTTTTGGGCTTAAGGTCAAACCCACAATCCCCACACACCTATTCTCTTAGCTGTTTTGTTCCTCTAGTTCACAATCATTGTCCTAACTAGCATTTGTTGCACATATTTAATGCCCTAGTGTATAGGAACAGCTGCCCTCAGGAATTTACCTTATATTCATAGATTAAATGGTCTTTTAATTTGATCTTGATAAAATATTTTAATTTAACATATAAAAGATTAATTTTTAATTAGTTTAGATAATTAATTAATATGATGGATGAAAATTTAATTGATAATAATATTAATTAATATTAATTAATTATTAAACGATAATTAAGATCTTATTCTATAATAAAAAAATAAAATATATTAGATTTATAAATTAAATATTGTCAAAATATATTATTTATATTTTTTTGTTAAATAGAATTAATTCAATATTTAATAATTAATTATCTTTTATTAATACTATTGTGAGTTAATTTTTTATTTATCTTATTAATTAAATAATTAAATTGATTGAAAATCAATTTTTTAAAAATTAAATTAAAATTTTTTATTTTTAAAATTAAATTAAAATGATATACATCTTTCAAAGATTAGGTTATTAATTATTTTATTATTATTGATAGTTATACAACCAACGTAAGACAAATGAACTAGTATTTCATAATATTATATACAAAATAAAATTATGATTTTATTTTTAATATAACAATAAATACAATTAAATTGATATTAAGATTTAGCATAAAATTCTAAATATAACAATAAGGACAGTTAAGTTAAGTAATGTTATTATTTTAAAACGAACACATAATATATAAAATATGTAATGTTATATTAAATCTTAAGGTTACTGAGTATAATTTTTAAAAATAAAATGGTGATAAATAAAATTTTATTAAATTTCAATAAAAGTTTATGTAATTTATTTAAAATAAATAGTGGATGAATAAGAATTTACTATATATATACCTTATATATATTAATGGCTAGTCATCTAATACTTTATATTAAACATAATAAAATTATAAAAATCAATTAATCATTATAATTTTTTATAATATATATAAAAGATGAATATTTATTATTAATATGTGATTGAA
Source organism: Senna siamea (assembly GCA_031216115.1). Taxonomy (NCBI): domain Eukaryota; kingdom Viridiplantae; phylum Streptophyta; class Magnoliopsida; order Fabales; family Fabaceae; genus Senna; species Senna siamea. The sequence continues at coordinate 10,813,088 of CM062366.1, forward strand.
TAGAGTGATAGTTACTTTATTACCTTTAAGTAAGATCAAAGTTTTATCTCTGATATGGGTCTTCTACTAATTCAAACTAAATTACTTAGAATTTAATAGACTTTTAAATATTAGTAATTTTGAATTATAGATAAAAAATATTTATTACTTCCTTTTTTTTTTTAAATGTTACACTAATATTATCATGTATCATTTAAGAAATTAAAAATCATAAAATATTATATCAAGTATTTCATATTCTGTGTATAAATATTTTAAGTGAAGTTATTAGAAACAATAGTTTTTTTGTTGGATTGGTATGGGATTTGGATAATAGATAAAATATCTTGAATTTAGATTCGGATATATTAAGATTGCCATTACTAAACTAAACGGGCAGTTTGGTTTCAGGATGATCTCGTATCTCTTGTAATATATCCCATGGATGTTTGAGGAATATGAAAAGAAAACCATAAAGAATATAATTTTTATTAGATAATATTGTTAGAAGCTTTGGGGATATTTCTGAGCTTTCAAATTCTGGGCGTGGAGTGTGGAGCCCAATCAGATTCTTCAATAATTGAAATTCCGTTTAACAATTTAACCAAATCTGCAGCACTTATTGGAATAAAGCACTCTCGAGAAATCTTTAAAAATTGAAGACATGAAGTTGATTGTTGCATGGTTGGAAGAAAGGATAGTGTTAATTAATTGGTTGATTGGTTGGAGACTTAAGAGTGAAGTAAAAGGATGTCGATATATAGCTTTTATGTTCATGTCGTTCGTGCGTACAAGATTGTAAAAGATGGGACAAGGAAATGTAATGCAAAGAAGAATCCCATCCCAACAAACCCACTTGCGTTACTAGACAGTCGGGTGGAATATCTTATCCTTCAACTTCAACCATCATTAACTTTTAACGCCTATTGCCTTCAATTTACACATATGTCCCAATGAACACTTGCTCTGCTGTTGCTTCCCCCATCTGTCTAAACTCAAAAGCAACACCAAGATTCTGCTAAATGGCATGCTTTTTTTGTGGCACAAACAGTTGCTTATCTGTGTCCTTCGCTGATTGGCATTGACGTAAGTTAAATTATATATAATTAGTTTTGTAAATTTTTTTCTATTTTTTTATAAGCATTTTTTGATTGGAGATGTGAATATTTTTTTTAAAAAGATTCAAACATTGATTCATTACATTATGAAAGATTAACTCTTTTTATTAGAAAAAATAAAATAGATTAATGAATATTAGTTTGCCAATTTATTAAAATTAGTAAAATAATGAGGTCAAATAAATTAGACCCTCGATTCTTATGACCTTTCTAGATTCTTAAAAGAGTGGGCCCAGTTGCTTATCAATTGGCCCTATCCCAGAACTTCTCTGGCATCCATAATGTGTTTCATATATCTCAATTTTAAAAATATATTTTAAATTTTATCCATATCTTTATAGATAGTCTTGTGCAGTTAAAAGAAAATCTAAATTACTCATTAGAACTCGCTGATATCTTAGAATTTAAGATAAAACAACTACGAAACAAAGCAATACCTCTAGTCAAAGTATTGTGGTAAGGCTCAACAATTCAGGAAATAACTTGGGAGAATTATAAATTTTGAGAACAAAATTTTTTTATGAGAATAGGGGCGAGATAGGGAGAGAGAGAGAATTATAACATCTTCAAAATTACCACTAAAATAAATAGTTTATAATTAACCAAGGGGGTTACATTTTTGGAAAGAAAGATTTATGGTAGAATTACCAAAATTATTTGCATAAAAGGTTAGGGAATTAATAAGAAGACAACATGATAATATTATCTCTTGTAAATTAGCTAACTTTTGGTCAAATAATTAATTTTATTACCTCATAAGGGTTAACTATATGTACCAACTTAAAACTTTAAAATAAAATAAAATCTGAAATAAAAAAGTAGAAGAGAATTAGGAAGCTTTTGCCAACAACATGGAATAGAAAAAATTTAAGCTCCTTTAAAATATAGAAAAAATAAAAACAAGAAAGAATTTTATGAATTCAAAAAGAAAACCCATTACTCTAGGAAGCCTAAGTATCAAATGAAATATTTAATCCTTTCATCAAACTACATAATCAAGTAAACGCAAATGCAAAAATTACTAATACTTGGAAAACTGTTAGAAATGAAGAAATAATTAGTGTTCATCCCCTAGTAAAAGCCATAAAATTTGATAAAGAAGGCATAAAATTAGAAGCTTCTCCTTTCAAAATAATATCGACAACAATAATTGATGAAAAGGTTAATAGAAAAGATATTAAAAATACACAAGCTCAAAATAATTACTCAAATCTAGTTCTTAGCCCAATAGCTAAAAAATTAGATAGAGTCAAAATTCAGGTTCACAATAAATTGACAGAAAATAATGTAAAACTACAAAAAAAAGATATCCAATGGCCAATATATAAAATAATAATTTATTGGAAGAACAAAGTAATAAAATAAATTTAGGTAAAAAAACGTGATACTCTATTGGTAGAAATTACTAAAAAAATTAGAAAAACTAAGCACATGATCAATATCTTCCTCGTCAAACAACCTCTGGATAAACACTTTATCACAGGAAGATTACAGAGATAAAGAACGCAAACAAAATGAAATAAATAAAATAAAATTTCATAAAGGTTTTACCCCCATACCAAAAGCAAGAAATTATTATCCAAGAACGACCTATCTTAATACTCAATTTGAAGAGAAAGGAATATATAATGAGTGTTCTTATTCAAGAGATCAATAGTGGAGTGGAATATAGATGGTGCAAGTGAGCATCATATTTTAGATATAATCCAAAATATGGTATCTGATTAATTCAAGTAGTAGTAAAACCTTTACATAAGTTAGGAATTAGTCATCCAGTATTTTTAGTACTAAAGGATAATCAGATTCAGAATTTTGAAGATTCAATAATAACAATATTAGAATCAAATTTGTGTGACGGTCTGGTATACTTCAATTGTTTCCCAAACTATATGATAAGCATTAGAAAATAAAGATCTAAAGAAGCATTAAACTCCATGTCAAGACTAAAGAAGGAATATTTAAAGATGGTGTAGAACATTTAGTATCATTATATAGAATTCATTATAAAATTTCAAAAATTGGTGTCAATACAGGTGTCAAAAGAATGTCACTAAGAAATGAAACTATAATAATGGAAGCTAGTCTTCAAAGATCAAATATAATAACCCTAAAACCTATCAAACATGAAGTAAAATTAGAAGATTTTCTAGAAGAATGGAAATTAGGAGATCAATCTCCAAAAAAAATATAGAAAGCACAAACCTAGAAACCTGTATAGAAGATAAAGAAGAAAATATAGGGATCAAAATGAGAAGATCATTGTCCATAAATTTAGGCTCAACTTCTAAAAGAATTACAAAACTATCTAGACATTCAATAGATAATAGATCCACCAGTTTAACACGTCTTTATGATTTAATAAGAGTAAATTTTAAACCAAACATTTCAGAACCCATTTATAGAAATCAAGAAACTCTAAAATTTTTTTTTACCAGATCTCAAATTTTAGAAATAAGAAAAGAATTTGAAATAGATAAAAAGTATCTTAAAAAGGAATTCTTAACATAACATAATAATGACCAAAGAAAATGGTATTTTTTAACTTTTTCAAAAGAAAAAAAATAAAATTGGTTGAAAGAAGACTACTGATATTTAGAAAAAATAGAACAATATATATTTTTCTTTGAATGGTTCCATATATATTCAAAAAGCTTGGTTCAATTTTATGTTAATTAGACCTTACTCCCACTCCTAGTTTGTCTGGTTCAAGAGAGGAATAACAGAATTTCCTACTTGGTTCCTAAAATGGTTCTAATAATATGGTCCAACCACAACATTTCTCCCTGCATTTGCTCAAGAAGCCTATGAATTGTTAGAAAGCCAGGTTAATTTTTATTGAAGGAACGAGATTACTCCACTTTCTTTACAAATTTTGGAGTAACCTATATCCTAACGTGAGATTACACTTTTTGTTCAAAACTTTCTTCCTCCTATCCAAATTTTTTAGCTAGGGATTTTAGTATTAAGTGGTCATAAGATTTTGACCCCACACTCATTTCTTAAGATAAGCTCTACATCTAGTTTAAAGAATATCTAAAATAGGTAAAAAAATCTATTTAGAATCAAGAATCAGCTCAATTATTAACAGGCAAATAAAGAATAGTAGCAAATTTAGCATCAACAAGTTTAGTAAAAGAACTAATAAAAGATTTGTTAAATCAATTAACTTCAGAAGATAATAGTAACAAAGTTATCTCTCGATTCACTCCAATCAATGAAGATGATTGCTATGAAATTTATCTTAACAATATTCAATAATTTGATTGATGAGTATTTTTTAACAATAAAAACTTTTCAATAATGCGTAAAAGACAAGCATACCTCAATAGTAAAAGCTGAATGAATCTTTTAAAAGTAAACCTGACATTTAATAATAATACAATGAACAATAACTTGTCCATTAAGTGTCAATAATTATTATGGACTTCAAACATCTTCAAATTCACAAACTTCAACAACTTTCAAATCTGCTTGTCAAGATCTATTTAAGGAGTTGCAATTTCAGTTCAAGACATAATCAATTTCAACATCTTACTTTGCCCTTTCTGCATACTACTCTACCCTCAGAGATTTCAGTCACTTTAAATTTTTGTAATCTTCAACTTCTGTAATTTCTTTTTGAGATAGCAGTTTTGTTGTAATCAAGAACTGTATGTTTTTAAATAAAATCTCAACTTCGTTCAATGTTTATTCTCTACTTTTATTTAATTATTATCTGCATTTATATCTATTGTTCATTTATATCATTTTTCATTGTTTATGTTTGAGCTTGAGCTACCTTGGGTCCAATTATTATTAATAGTGTAAAATACAAAAGACCCCCTTAAATTTTAACTTATGTGCAAAACACCCCCTCAACTTTGATCTTTGACAAATAACTCTCGAACATTCATTTATGTGTAAAAAATTCTCAAGTGCCATTAAATATATTTACATGTCATATTTAAATTACACATTACTAAGGTCAAAAGTACCATTCCCTCTCAGATGAATGCATGACGCAAATTCTGCAACCACCGCCATGCCGCTACTGGTTTTGTAACAAATCTATTCCAAATCAAATATCTTCCTCATACTGTCATAGACCATATGAGTAATGCTTGCATAGGCATAACTTTGAGGAGATTAAGAAGGAATCCAAGCCTCTAAATCCTTCATTCTGAAGAATTCTCCAAAATGCATCAACATTCCCTTGTAAGCGTAGAAGTGTTGGAACATTGTGCGTGTAACTTGGACGGATAACCTGCAATCTTGCAAATGGTTCGGTTTGGTGCACGATTCATCATATCGTCGTGTTCAGGGCGGTGATTTAAGTTTTTTTTTGGGTAATTTAGAATTTTTGATAAAAATTAAAATGACACTTTTACCCCTTCAAAAAGTGCTTAAAATAGTCCATTTTCCTAGATACTTTGAAATCTTAAATTCTTAGGTTTCTTGGATAATGATGTGTTAGTAGTAGTAAACAGATAGTAGAACAGATAAATGGGCATAGTGGATGAAGTATAACTCCTTTTTAACTCTTAAAAACTATTTTTAAAACGTGGTTGAAACCTTTACGCTAAACTCCTTTTCAACTCTTAAAAATTATTTTAAGGAAAACATATGATTGCTTTGCACATGTACTCCACCTTCACTACTTCACAGCAAATTCCGTTTCCAACAAGACTGAATCTGATCCTTCCAAGATGGGTAGGCTATAGATTATTTTAGCTAAAATAGAAAGCAGAATAGAACTGACATTATGCATGATTGATTTTATTAATATGTAAAGAAAAACAGAAACCAGATAAATGGTATCTTAAAAAGCTACTAAAGTTTTAATTAAGCAATGATTGGAATATAAATCTCTTAGCCAAAATCAGTTTAAAAAAGAGATTATGCCTCTGCATTTTTGAGCTGAGGGACCACAGTACCACACTATAACCCATTACCCCATCTGTATATATGCTTATATGCACACTCCCTATTATCATACTTAGAGCATATTATAGCAACAGCATACAGAAAACACTAGAGAAGTGAAGATGGAGGGATACCTTAAGAGAAGCAGAGAATTGTTGAAGGGTAAGTTGATGCCCTTCCATAGGACAGGCAAGCCAACTCCAATGGTGCAATATAGCAGAGTGAAGCCAAGCTTATCATCTGCTTCCCCTGCTTCTGTAGGGTATGTGGCCCACCAGGACTACGTAATGACACAGCCAAAGCCTACAGTTTCATTTGCAGTGGCGGATAATAACAGCGTTGCACAATTGGAAGATATGCATGGCATGGCTGCTGATGAAAGCGTGGACACCAAAGCTGCTTTATATATATCTAAGGTTCAAGAGCGCTTGAAGCTTGAGCGATTGAACTCTGAACGAAGGATACTTCAACAGAATTGATGAAACAAGTTATGAAAATGCTAGGAAACCGTTTTATGTATTGTATTTATCATAAAAGCTTTGGTAGTTTTGTGTTTGAAAACAAGTTAGTTGAAGCGAACTCAATTAGGCATACAGAGTATTAACAACATGAATATCAAATAATAAAAATGTTTAGAAAAGCGTCATCAAGTACATCTAAGCAGTACTTAGTAATTTCACAAAGCAACTTGTCCCTAGCCCAAATATACTGATTTAATGTCCACCCCTGAGAAAATGAACCTGTTCCTAGTCTCTGCACCAGCCATTATTTTGATCAGACATTTAACTTTCTTTGAGAAACTAAGTAGCTGATCAATTTCTTTAGGTACTGAGAATTTAAAATTTTCATATATCAATTCGGTCAGATTGATTTAAATTTGGAAGTTAATTAGTTATTAGTTTACATGGACCAATGAAAGTCAGGAAGCACATGCAGTATGGGAAAAATTAAATTGAGCCCTATACAATCTAGATTGGACTATTGCCTTTCCAGATACTATTGTGCAATTTCTTCTCCAGCGTGTTCCAATGATCATATCTCACTTATTGAAAAACTTTGGTATAGTTCAGACAATGAAATAAATGTAATAATAAGAGCATGACTCAATCCTCAAGAGAAAATGAATTTTTGAGTAATCCCTGAATAATTCATTAATTTTTAATTTATAAGAAATACATATGTATAGGACTTAAAAGAATTAAAGAAGGTAATAAACCATAATTAAAAGAAATTAAAGAAAATCACATCAAAACAAAAAAACAAGTATCTAAAACAACTCCAAAATGTGCCTAAACGAAGAATTTTGGATTCCGAAATAGTCTTAACTACATACAATGTCCATAACTCATTTCAGATCAAAAGACATGGTCATTTGAAGTACAGTTGACAAACTCTACAACAACAAACAATGTTTTTTTTTATTTACTAAATAAAATTAATTATATGAATCAAGCGAAATCAACATATTTTATTTTTGTTCATTTTTATAGTTAGATTATTAATAATTAAATTTATCTTAACAATTTTTTTTATTGTTTTTTAGCTTTCTCTAATTATTGGACTATTTTCTTTCTGGTCAAATTTTCGTACAAATCTCTAATAGTTTCTTCTACACATGGCTAAACCATCTAAAAAGGCATGTTTCTACTAACATTTTTATGAAAGATATTATTCTGCCTTTCTTTTTAATGCATTCATTTTTAATTCTATCATTTTTAGTGTGACTACTCATTTTACACAATATTTTCATTTCTACAATGTTAAATTTTTGCTCATGTTGACTTTTAATTGTCTAACATTCAATACCATATAATAATACAGGTCTTATAATTGTATGATAAAATTTTTTCTTAAACTTGAGTGGTACTTTTCTATCACAAATAATATCATTCTTTTATTTCATTAACCTAGTTTGAATCCTATGATTTATGTCTCCTCCTATTTCTCCATTATTTTGTATTATTGTTCTCAAATACTTAAAAGTTGTGACTTCTTGTATGGAATGACCTCCACATTTCACCTCTACCCTAGAATCTGTGTATATTTCACTAAATTTATATTTTATATATTCTGTTTTACTTTGACTTGTACGAAACTCGTATGTCTCTAAAGTTTGTCTTCACCTCTCTAATTTTTTGTTTATTACTTTGGAGTTTTCAACCGGGACTATATCATCAATAAAAAGCATACACCTTTGTGTTGTCTCTTGGATATGTTCAATGAACTCATCCAAAGCCAGGTTCGAAAGGCAAGGGCTCAAAGAACCCAAGTTCAAAGAACCTGCACTGGTTCAAAGGGTAGTTATTAACGGTTAGAAGAAACATGTTAAATTTCTCAAGTTACTAGTTTTTTGGTTAAATTAACCGAAGTGAGGATTCCAAAATGTAGTGAGAAAACTCAAATTGTAACTGTCCATTTTGAAAAGTAATATTCAAGTTTCACCATGTATAATTCAAGATATATGCTTGTATTTTTTATTAGAATGACACTTGATTAGTTGCATTTAATGTATTAGAATGAGTCATAGCAAGAGTTATTTCTTCTATGTTTAAGAAAACAAAAGAATTTTAAGGGAGAGTAGAAAGAAAATATGACAACAAAATATACGTAGACTCATATTGACCAAGGATTTAATGCAGTACGTAATGATAGAGTGCTCAGAAAGGCAAGCAGAATGAAGAACACAGGACCTACACAATGAATAAACAGATAACTCCTCAAAAAAAATAAAAACAGAATGGGATTCCTCCTTCAAAGTGCAGAATCAGTGTTGGTTCTGCACTGAACCAACAATGGTTCAAAGAACCAGAACTGGTACAAAGGGTAATCATTAAAAGTTAGAAACACGTTAAATTTCTCAAGTCACATGGCTTCAAAACGAGAAGGGCGGGACCTATAAGGGATTTTTTCATATAGATTGATTACAATTGGACTATGATATGAGGAATGGATTGGCAAGCTAAGTATATGAGTTTCCGGGTAGGAAGTGATCCAATCAGGGTTGAATATGGCTTTGTCTAACCTCTCCCATATTGCATTTTAATCCTGTCTTCCATTGTTCCAAGTAAACCAGTTACCCTGTGAGTGCAGGTCAATCAAACCATAGGAATCAATAAAATTTTTGAAGTCTGAAGCGCCCAGAATTTGAGTACACTTGCTTAATTTCTCGGATAAGTCTATGGCCTGATTAAAATCTCCAATCAATATCCCGGGGAGTCGAACTCCCGTAGCAACTTGTTGGAGATAGTACCACAACATATGTCTATTTGTAACCCTCGGGGGACCATAAATGCAACTGACCAAAAAACTATTGTTCATGCTGTCTCTGGTTTCAAAATGAATCAGTTAGAAGACTCATGGTTCACCTGGAGGTTGATATGGGACAACCTCCAAACCCATCTCAATATTCTGTTGTTCTTTATTAGAGAATCACACTCCCTTTTTAGTGTTGAGGAATTGAGTAGGCCTAACTTCTTTTAGTGCGAACTTGGATAGCATGGTACCGTATATTTTCTATTTTCCTCTGGACAGAAGCTCGTTCTACCCCTTTTCTTTTTTCTCCACGGTGTAAAGAAGCAAAAGGTGGGAAAAGGCGGTAGAATTGGTTCTGTCTTAATCTGAAAGGTAAGGATCTTTGCTAATGAAAGTAAGAAGCCTACATATAAGTGAAGTACCTGTTCAGAGGAGTCGTGACCCTGTCTGTTGGTAAGTAGACTAAAATACCTTCTATGTATGATAAGAAGTCTGTTATTTCCTTTGGACTGTTGTCAACGTCTTCCTGTGTCACCTATTCGCTTGCCAGAGTTCTTGGTGGCCTTTCGTGTAGTTCCCCTACTGCTACATTGATTCTCTCGCACCAGATATTCGACAGCGTAGCATCCAGTATCTAAACCATACTGGGACATGGATCAGAAGTGTCGTTCGAGACTAAACAAGTCAACAGATATCCTTCTGGATTCAGTTCTGTTGTACCCGTAACTAGATTTTGCCACTTTGGGGAGGTGTTCAAAGGTTGCATGAAACTTTCATCAAACTGCTCATATGAGAAAAGATTCCAGTTCATCTGTCGCTCTTCCATGAACTGTGAACTATCATTAATATGATTTTCTTGCACTTGAACATTTCAATTAAGTTGTGGAGAATGATAATTTTCTGGTGTAATGGGATCCTCCTCCATTGGTTCACCTTCTAATGATTCAGTGGCCATGAATCTAGCAGAATCGGCTGCAAGAGATGATGAATATGTTATGCAACTATTTGGACTAACAAATATTCTATATTAAGTTATATAACTGGTTTTAAATAATATAATATATTATCGGTGTGCACTATTTTAAAATTGGTCTATTTTATTTTGTTATTATTTTTATGGATGTTATTTATTTTGTATTTCATATCATAAATTTAAATTATTCTAATTTTTTAATAACTATTTTATATTGCTCAAATACATTTAATACTTGTTAGATGATATATATAATTATAAATATAAAGATATTTAAGTTAACATATGTCCAATCGTAAGGGAGATCAAAGTTACCCAACTTTTGATTTCAAGAAAAAAGGGTGTAATTTCAAAATAGAGGATAAATAATGTAATTTGCACATATATAAGAAAAAAAATAAGTATAATTTATCAAAATTAATAATATTCGTAATATAGGGTTGAGGCATAGAAAGCTTGTTTTCTATAAGGTGGTAATTCACACCTTCCTCAAAGTTAATTTTGCTATATAATTTGATATAATAGGTATATGGAAATTTTACCTCTAAAAATATGACAATTCAAATACTCGTCATTTTATTTTTACAATCTTTACATTAAAAGATAGACATGTCTTGGGCACCTAAACCATTCTTCTACCTAGAATAGAATAAAATAATGCATAACTTTTCACATATATTTTTCATACCTTTCAAAATTACACTACAACACATATTTATAGTTCAAAGAATAAGTATATATGGTGTACCTAGATTGACTTGACCCGATAATTGATCATCAAATATTTCAATTGCCCCAATCTAATCAGACCTTAGCGATAGGGATTAACCAACATATGATGGCTCCACAGTCTAATTCTTTTCTTCTTATTTTATTATATTATTTTTGACTAATTAAATTTATCCCAATATATTAATGGATTATCATTATAATTTTCAATTAACTATTGTCCTATGGTTTTTTCTTGTATAACCATTATTGATTTTCCTTCTTTTTTTTATGGGTTTTAGATTTGGAATAAATTGTATTTCATTTTCTTCTCAAGTACACAAACTCTAAGCAATCCCAACTCTCTCAGCTCTAGCTCTCTTCCCACCTTTACTAATTTAACTGTTAGAGGTGCTTTAAAGGGGACTTCTTTCCCTCTTGCAATGTCTTTTCAAGTACCTAGATCGATTCCATTAATCTCACATATTCAAAGATCATCAATATGAAATTAATTTTTTTAATAATTGATAACTCCATGAAATAGAGTTATTTAAGTTAAAATTTTAATGATTATCTAAGTTCTTCTTGCTATTGTTCCAGTTTTAATAGTGTAATTTAGTGATTTTTATTATTTAAACTTTTGCACTTTAAGTTCTTTTATTTTTGACTTTTTAATTGTGTTTTATGTTTAATTTTTGGACTAAGTGTTGTTAATTTTAAGTTGATGTATTTAATTTTAAATTATCCCTTATTGATTAGGACCAAGAATGGCAACAAACTAACAAGAATGTGCATTTGGAGGCTAATACATTAGTTTCGCACTAAGGCATAGAAACTTTGAACTAAGACACAAAAATACTAAGCTAAAGCACTATTTGGATAGAGGCTTTCTGCCTAGGTGCAGAAATATTATGCCTAGGCATTTTCGTGGCATTTTGCATAAGGGAACTTTCATCTTTGAGTTTTTGAGACAAATTTAAGATGGGTTTCATAGGGTTTGGAGTAAAGATTCATTTTGGACAGAAGAGGGCCAAAAATGAGAAAAAAATTAGAGAGAAATTATAGTGCTAAGGTCAATTCGAGCACATTCAAGAGCAAAGAAGAATGATTTGAGCTTTGGAAACAAAGTTTCTTCTTCTCTTTCTCTTTTTATCTTGAGTTGCTTTGTTTTTTGGTTTTACGATTAAGTTTCTTGTAATTATGCTAGGCTAAACTCTCTTTTCCTTAGAATTATAGTTTTTTAGGATATAAATTGTAAATATTGCTACTCTCTCTTCTTCTATTCAATATTTATGATGTTTATTCAGCTCAATATTGATTTGTACCCTTTTAGTTTGATTACCAATTAGGAAAATTAAGAGAATTTAAGTTACTCTTGGAAAAGAGACTTGAATTTAGCCTTAAGACCGTATACTACTTTTTTTAAATTGATTAATTGAGTAATTAATTAGATTCACCCAAATAATAGGAACATACCAATGGGTCTTGTGGAATCATAATTAGCTAAATTTAAAACATTTATGTAATTTGGTTCTCATAGGAATATAGGGTATTAAATTAGAGAAATAGAATTTATAAAAGATCAAAATATTCTTATAATGGTAACAGAGACTAAGGTTAACTCTTAAACATTTAATTAGACTGAGTATAGTAGTGATGTCACAATTGAAATGTTAAATTAGATTATAATCCTTGGGGTTTTATTTCATTTAGTTCTTTTATTAAGCATTGTAATTTACTCAAAAATTTTACATCGTTGTTAACTTAGATATTACGTGTAGCTTGGATAAAGCGAGCATGATAATACTAATACTTAGTTGGATCTTAGCTAAAATTTTCTTAGAACGATGCTCTTATTCATTACTATATTATTTATTGATAGTGTACACTTGCATTATGTCAAATAATTATGCAACAATAACATATATATATATATATCTTTATTAGAATGACTCTTAGCTTTTTTGATCATTGATATCTAAAATTATATATTATATAATACAAAATATAAAATAAAATATATGATGCAAGAATAAGAAAGAGGAGAAAAAAATATAATAAAAAGTTATAACAAAAGAGTAATAAGTTAAATAATTTTTTATTTTAAAATATAATAATTATTTTTTATATTATATTTCAAAAGTTAAGAAAAAATTTACATGTACTTTTGTGTATATGAAGCCGTGTGTGTACTTTTGAAATATATATACTTTTAGACAAGGGAAGCATGGTCAAAATGAAAAATCTTGTTAAAAAGGAGAAAAGGATGAAACAGAAAATGTTAGAAGAAGATAAATAGAGCAAAATAACTCAAACTCTTAAGATATATAAAAAATTGATAGATAAAAAAATTCTAGGTTTTGAGATTATGAGGAAGAATAAAGGAGAAAAAGGATAAAGAGAAATGACCTTCGAAAGAAAAGTAAAGAAAAAGAGAAAAAGTCCTCATTTTATGCACCATCATATTATTTTCCTCTACTTTGAATTTTTTTTAGTCTTTTCTTTCATGATAATCATTTACCTTAAGCCTCAAATAAGCAAATAAAGACCTATTAATCTTTGTTCATATTATCACATCCAAAAATGTGATGCAAACGATGCTTTTAACATTTTATTTTTAAAAAAGAAAACAAAAAACATATTTTAGAAAAAAATTTGGTCTATGAAAATATAGATGAGTTTGAGAATTAGTATGAGTGATGAAGGTGTTAAGCACTTTGTAACATCTAATAAAATAAATATGCAATTATTTATATATGTTTTTTACCCTTTAACAATCACAAGTGAAGATGAAATTTTGGAATGGTTTAACTTGATCAAGAGAATAGAACATTTTTGTAGTTTGGGGGAAAAAAATCAGTGTGTGCTAACTAATTTTAATTTTTTTTTACAAATAAAGAAAAAATATGACATGAAAAAAAGAATTAAAAAAAAAAGACTTAATCTGATTCTCCATTTTGAAATCTTCAATAGCTTTGCCTCTTTCACTTCTGGTAATTTCTCCTTTCATTTTTTTTCCTATTTTTTTGAAAATCATTTAATTCTAAGTGACATCCTAATATTCTAAAAGAATTAGGCAAGTGAGGTGATCTTTTAAATTCATTTTGCTCATATGTTGTGTAATACCTCAAAAATTCACACACAAAAAAAATTAAAATTATGAATATATCACATTGTGGTTAGATATTATGAATAAATAAATTTAAAATATTTGCTAAAATTTTTTTTTGGACTAATATCAAAATTTTATTAATTTTAATGCTAAACAACTTTAAGAATTAAAATAAATAAAAATTTAAGTAAAAAATTACATTTTAATAAAATGATAATTATATAAATTATTTTAAACTTATTCAAATGTAAAAAATTTTTAAAATTAAAATTTTACTCATTAAAATTTTTTTATCTAATCTAAATTTAATTACATATATTTTTAAGAGATTGGGGACTTCTTAAAAATTTCAAAACTTTTTCATTCTAGAATTATCCCTTTCTTAAAAAATGGCTCAAATAATCATTTTATCCTTAAAATCACTTTACCATTAAATGAAAATCACGTCTTCTCCTGCACAACGTTTTTCATTTTGCTTCAGCCTCCAAGCGCTTCTTCCTCCTCTTTACCTTTTTTCACTTCATTTACTCTCCTTCCTCCACTAAGACGGCGGCCTACTTCTATTTCCAGCCACCGCCATCGATTCCGGTCGACCCTCCACCACGTCCGTCATTTTTTGCTGCTGTTGGCACCGTTTTTTAGCTGCAACCAGAGGAGAAACGCCGTTTAGAGTTGGGAAAAACGATGGCTATTATTTGGGGTTCTATCTTCCTATAGGTGAGTAGTTCCATTCTTCTTAGATTTTGTTATTTTGCATTAGTGGGTGAGTCTTGGTCTTCCACTGTTACTAAAAATGAGAGAGAGAGAGAGAGAGAGAGAGAGAGAGAGAGAGAGAGAGTAAGAATAAGAAGTAGGAGAAGAAACCAATTTTTTTAATGATTTTGGAAATGGTAGATTATAAGAATGATTAGAGTTGAAATGTGGAGTAACATAAATGGTAAAGTACTAAAATTATATGACAATGATAATGAGATGTAGGCATAAGACTAATTAGCAAAGTAAACTCAAATAGCCAAATGAGTGATTTAGAAGTGGTTAGAGTTGGGGATTTGAAAGTTAAGGTGTAAAATGAAGTGTTAATTGTCATTGTATACAAATTTTGAGTTCTAAAATAAATAAATATAAGAATGAGGATGATTGGGATTAACTGACTCTTATTATTTATAATTGAAAAATAAGCTAACTAAATTGTTTAATTAGGATAATATGTAGGAAAATTATGAGAGATGGTAATGGAAATAGAACTTGAATACAAGTATTAGAAAATAGAAATAAAATGAGTTGGAACTTGAACTTTAGAAATTTTAATTGAGTTTAGAGTTGAAAAATAGTAAGGAAAAGAAAAATTAAAAGGAAATTATTATATAAGGGTTACCAAGAGACTTAAACTAACTAAGGGATATTGGTAGTTTATTTGAAAGTGAGAATAATGTTATATGGCATTTATGATTTTCGGAACCATTGAGGATGCTCCTAATATAGAAGCTTAATTGAGTTAATTGTTGGAATGCACTTTCGTGTTTGGGTCATTTGTGAGTGGATAATGCTTACTATATACTATTTTACATTCCTAGTGTAATTTTAATGAATTTCAGCCTATTAGCTTAGTATGGGAAACAACCAAATTTCTACAATTTTATATCTCTTTGTTCTCTGATTGACAAACTCCATTTAGATTATGGGTATTTTGACTATTATATTTTCAGGAATGTTACTTATAATATGACCATATTTGAACTTTAATTTTATCTTCAGTTTGTGAAATTATTATTTTATGAGATCTTTTCTTGCAATCTGACTATTATATTGTATTAACTGAATTTTCCTTCACCTTGACTTGAGATAAATCAATTGAAGTGAAACTTCTCTGAAACATTGCTATTTTGATATATATTTGTTTTTGGTAACTTCAGTATGGACATATTTTTAGGCTAACGCCAATATGAATATATTTGGTGAGAACTATTGATTTGAGAAAATTCATTTTTGTTTTTAGTGATGGATTATGAGTATGTAGTATTTTCTGTAAATTTGGCTATGATTATAGAAATATGAAGTGATTTAGTGAATTTAAATTAATATCCATTTAGAGTTTTTATTAGAGAAACTATCTGATACAGAACCCTGCAACTCATGACAGTATTCGTTAGCCCTTAGTGCATCTTGGATGCCTTAGCTTGTAAGAGTGTTGCTAGCCCATGTGTCAACCAACACATGTGGATTGGATCTATTTGAATGAATGAGTAAAGTACTCCTCTGAATTTTATAAGCTATAAAATTTTCTGTGGTTAATTACCCTTATAAGCTATGTGCCCCTTTGTGTGGTTAGTTTACCCTTATGAACTTGGTGCTCACTTCTGTTCTGTTTGGTTCTATAAATGTTTTTCCCTAACTATATTTTTTGGACATATACATGTATATGTATATAGATATATTCTATAAGCTTGTAAGAAAGGGATTTAATTGTAAATAAAGGGTAATTAATTTTTGAGACTTACCTTTTGATGAAACTTTCATTTATAAAATCATTTATGTGATATCAAAGTTTGTGAAAAACTCGTGCATTTGGGTTTGTTCCCTTCCTAATATAGTTTGTATTATCTACTCACTAAGTTGGTGAACTTATTCCTTCAATTTATTTTTTAGATAATTGTGTAGCAACAACCTTTCTCCTTTCATGTAGTTCGAGGTTACATTACCTTTTGGTGATCCTACCTGGTGCGTGGGCTATTATTTACTTTCAATTTTAGCTCAATAATATTTAGAATCTAGATGGCTCCTTGGTCAAAGGCAAGATCCCCGCTATCTTTTTTATTTATTTTGTATGGTTATATTGATTTTTGAATTGGTTGAAATCAAAGCTGTCTATTAGAATTATTGTATAGGATTTCAGCCTGTTGTACAAATTTGGAAACGTTCAAGTTTCAAGGGAGACTCTGCCTAATTTTTGGTAGAATTCTCATATGGATTTAAATGTTAATATCAGAAATTATTTACATTTTGTTCCTGTTATCTTGGCTTACCGGACCATAAGTTACCCTTGGGTTTGGTGTCAGTCACCCTTCTTTTGTTTTTGAGATGTGGCATGTTGCAACACCCTTCTTTTCTTTTATTATGAAAATGAAGTATATTTGCTACATATTTAGATTTGCCTTTATTTTTTTGGGTTTATTGTTGTAGTGATGATTTATTGTTGCAACGAAACTAATATTTACTATTTATACATCCAAATCTGTCATTCTTTTTGAAATATTTTTATAGTGGTTTTGTATTGTGGATGGGAAAGGGGTTAATTTGAGGGTTTAATTTCTTTATGTTTATGTTGGAACTCAAAGTAAGTTTTAAGTAGATAAATAATGCAATTTATCTTTCTTGTGAATGAAATCTATGGAAGAGTTATGCCAAACTTAAAGCAAGTATCTATTGAATATCTTTTTCTTCACATTCGAGGTTCCTAATGGGATTCAAGGAATGCAAGGAATAGGACAGGGGACAAAACTTTCTCTTGAAGGGAAGTGTTGTGAACATGCATATGTGCAAAACTAATAATTTGTTAACAAAACTAATCTCATATTAACAAAAAAGTAAATCAAACTGAGGGACAAACATTTCAAATGAAGGTCAAAATAACTCAAAGCACCAGAAACAAAAAGAAGATGAAGTAATTCTAGAAATAACGAAGACAAGCAAAATAGTAAAGGACAAGAAGAAACAAGGCAAAACACTTTTAGAACTTGTTGATCAAGAGCTTGACCAACCCTAGCAATCGCCTTACACCATACTCAAGTCACCCTTTAAGGGCTGTACCTAAGCATGTGGTCATCACCCAAACCAGGACATGAACATATTTCCACTAAAATTGGCCCACAAAACCCTATATATACGAGGTTGTCACCTCGTACCTAGGTATTTTGACTCTTTACGCATTTAAGCTCGCTCACTCTCTCTCTAAGCCATCTTGCTAACTAAGCCATCAAAGCTACAATTAGTAAGTCAACCTCCCCTTTGTGTTCCATGGTTCTTGTCCCCTATGTAGCACAGGTGCTCTGAAAACCAAGCTTTGGACTTGCTCTGATGACCGCATCACCATTGGCACCCACCATGATTGTACTTTGACCACGTTCTTGATTCATATACCATCTTCTTACACTAAGATCCCAATTCTTGCATTCATGATCGTCATGAACACCATTTTTGTTGTCCCCTCCTTTGCCCCTCCCCATGTTTCCACTATTGCTCAACACAACACCTGAGGTACTCGTCGTCGTAGGGGATCTAATGTTAGGAAACCACCATCTGTTGCTCCCAATGCACCAGAAGTAGCTCTCTCAGCAACGTTCCTAAGGATCTTGGGGATGATAATCAACATTAACCCACGTCCTATCTTTGTGAAGGAAGCAGCTCCAACAGCAATGTCCCACACCAACCCAAAATACCCACAATATCCACCAAGAACTCATGCTTCTCCAACTAGAATTGAACTAGCAATGCCAGTTGTTTGAGTACCCTTGCCCTGGCCCTGCCCCTGCATACCATCGCTCATAGCCTACCATTCCACCATGCTACCAGCCACGGTCAATTCTGGCCCTCGCTCAGCCAATTCAACCAGTCGTCACACCAGTAACTGCTAATGGATCTGATCCTCCTCCACTAGCACTGAACACATGAAGGACTCCCCCACTTCCTAGTGAATGCTCTGCATGAGAGCTCGCCCATTTGCCACCAAACATGAGTGAGCAAATGCTGTCCTATCCCACCATGTTTTGGCCTACCTTAAAAAGTGTTATGGCTATTGGATCACACTAAAAAGCTTGGTGCCTTCAAGTTTACAAGAACTCGCACTTATGAACTTGGGGGACTAGTGATGATCTAGGGCATGACTGACCCTACCGATCGCCCTACGCCATACCCAAACCACCTACAAAGGGTTGTACTTAAGCATGTGGCTTCGCCAAGACCAAGAGTTAGATATCTTTCCACTGACATTGGCCCACAAAACCATAGTACAAGGTTGTCACCTCGTACCTAGGTACGTCGACTCTTTATGCACTTAATATCACTCACACTCTAAGTCCTCTTGCTGACTTAGCCAAGCAAAACTAGGATGTTAACCTTCTCTTTTTGTTCCCTGATTCTTGTTCCTTATGCAGCCCAATTGCTCTCAAGATGAAGCTTTGGACCTGCTCCGATGGCTACATCATCAAAACCATTTACTACAAGTATCAATTGGTAACTTAACTAATAGACTTTAGGATA
Organism: Senna siamea; assembly: GCA_031216115.1. NCBI lineage: Eukaryota > Viridiplantae > Streptophyta > Magnoliopsida > Fabales > Fabaceae > Senna > Senna siamea. The sequence goes on from CM062366.1 coordinate 10,832,388, forward strand.
AATATTAATATATTATGTTAGCCAAATAAATGCCCAAGAACAGGTTTGATGTAATGACACTTATTTTTATTTTGAAAATAAAAGTATTAGTCATCTTGTATTATATGGGAGTGTGTGTGTGTGTATAAAATTAATAAATAAATAAAATTTCCAATAAAATAAAACGAAGATCCAAAACCAATAGGGACCTAATTGAAAGGATGAAAGGGACTTAAATGAAATGAATTTTTCTTTTGATGGGTAAAAATTTAAATGTTGCCAAATCATCATAAAGACCCCATAAGCTTTTTTTTTCTTTTCTCCCCGTGAGTCTTTTCATCATGGAGCAGTTTTTTTTTTTTTTTTCTCATTTTTGACTCATTCTCTCTTTCTCTCTCTCTCACACACATTCCCTTTTATTCTCCATCCCCAATATCTTTCCATTCTTGACAACCATTCCCTTGCTTGCTCCTCCCTCAGGCCACCAGAGCACCTTCCATTCAGCCATGAAAACTTGCAAGATGTGCTGCAAAATGCCGTTGCTCTCTATTCTATTTTGACTGAAAGAGGGGTTGGGTTGGAGCTCTAAGTTATGATTTCTCTTTCGTGAGTTTTCCTCTTCCTTTCACCTTTTATTTGAGGCATTTTGGAGTTCTTATGGATAGGAATTTATAACTGAAAATCATATGAAAATTTTCCTCTTGAATGTTCATAAAATTTGAGAATTTTGGGATACCCATTGCAAAATATTAAATTAGTATTATTTCAAATGTCTAACTCTTGTAATTAAAAGTTCTCTATCTTAATGTAAGGCTTGAGCTCAAATTTATGAATGAGTAACTTTAAAGTTTGGTTAGGGTTTAAAAATTTGATATTAGAAAGTTCCCTAACGTTGATTTTATGCAATAATATAATATAAAATTATAAATTAATGAGCTTGGTGGTTGGAAACTCTTCTACTTGCAAGTAGTAGTAGTAAATAACAAATAAATGTGGTTGACTCAATAAAGTCTGATTTATAATATTAGAATTTGTGAACTTTACAGGCTATGTAGTTTTAAAGCCTTGAGAATTTTAAATGAATAAGTAAATAAAATTTTGTTGAATGCTTAATGAGAATCTTGTGAGAAAATGGGTGTGATTGGGTTGAGTGATACAGTGAATTTAGAAAAGAGGTTTCTATATAGATATAAATTATAATTTGGATTAATTTTATTGTTACGCTAAGTTCCTGATTTTATAAATTCTTTTGTAAAGAACATAGAATTTTCTCTTATCGTTTTACCATGTAAAAATGGTTTGATAAGAACTAAATATTATCCAAAACGGTGTGATAAGGGAGTAATGGATAAAAGTTGAGGTTTAAGGTATTTGTGATAGTTCTAAATTTTACAAGAGACAAATGACATCAAACACATTTATTCTTATGTTGACATTTTAATGATTTAAGGATATTGGCAGATACATACTCACTCAAAATTGTGTTTGAACGGTAGCGTAAGGATTATTGTTGCTATATCAATGAGGTGAGTATATAATGAGTGAGATGCCAACATATTTTACTCAATAATTTCTCCCATTGTCATTCCAAGTTCCATGTATCTACATCTTTGTTATTATTAAGCTAATCATGGGAAACAATTAGGCATCTTTGTGTCTCTTCTTGTTATATGCATATGCTAAGGTTGCAAGTTATAACTTGAGTATATGATCCTTGAACCTAAATTAGGGGTTTAACTATACTTTTAGAGTTTAATTTTATTTATTTATCTCTTTCCAGGTGAATTCCATAATTATGATTGTGATGATTCAAGTACATGCGACAACATGATGTAATTTATTTATGTAAAAAGGCATGGTATAATTATTTACATGTGGTAGCACAATGTAATTTATTTATGTCTGACAACATAGTGTAATTTATTACATATGACAGTACGGTGTAATTTGTTTAGGTGCAACGACCTAGTGTAATTTATTTACGTGCGACGACATGATGTAATCTATTTAGGTGTAAAGGTACAGTGTAATTTATTACATGCAGCGACAGTGTGATTTATTTATGTGCAATGACACAGTGTGATTTAGTTAATGTGGTGACACAATATAGTTTATTTATGTGTGTCAAAATGGTATGGTTTACTTACGTGCGATGGCACAATGTGATATATTTACATCAAGCGGCATAATGTGATTTACTTATGTGCATTGGCACAATGTGATTTATTTACATGCAGCAACACAATATGATATTATTATGTTTGGCACCATGATTTAATATTATCACATATAGTGATATGATGAATCCTAACAATTAAACTCTCTCATGTGATTCTCCTTCTAGATTACTTGTATTACGTGCAGCGATATGGTGTAATTTATTTACATGTGATGACACAGTATAATTTATTACGTACAGTGGTACATTGTAACTTGTTTAGCTGCAACTACATAGTGTAATTTATTTACGTGCAACGACACAATGTAATTTATTTAGGTACGACAATACGATATAATTTATTACATGTAGAGACATGGTGTGATTTATTTATGTGCAATGACATAATGTGATTTATTTATGTTTGGTGACACAATATGATTTATTTATGTGTGACATAAAGGTATGGTTTACTTACGTGTGGTGGCACAGTATGATATATTTACGTCAAGCGGCATAGTGTGATTTACTTATGTTCATTGGCACTATACTTTATTTATATGCAAAGGCACAATATGATATTCTTATGTTTGGCGCCATGATGTAATATTATGACATATAGTGGTATGGTGAATCTTAATTAAATTCTCTCATGTGATTCTCATTCTAGATTACTTGCATTATATGTTCATAAATCTTATTGATGAGAAATTGTTTCAACTCTAAATTATAAAAAAGGGTTACTTGTACCTTGTGTTCTATTCTATTGGTGAAATCACTAATTTATTCTTTTCTCATCATGTATTTATAAGTTGAATTATATACTCATTAAGTCTTTGTAACTTACCTGTCACTTTTATATTTTTTTAGAGCAACTAGTTATTGAGTGGAGTGCTGTAAGATTGTACTCCTTGACTTTTGGGTAAGTTGTCTTGGGTATTTGCAAACTCTATGACGTGGCAGCTTGGTAGGTGGTCGATATGTTTTAGATTTGGTTTGTTTGTATTGGCCATTTTTTCTCTTAACTAATCTTGTCCTTGATATTGGATGTAGGCTGTTGTAAATTTTGGAAATGTCCAATTTACTAGGGATATGCTATCGAAGTTTCATCGAGCCGTTGAATAACATTTGAGGATGAAGACTTGTGACTTCCTAATGGAATGTCAATAGTGGTTTTGAGGGATATTCCCTATATACTATTTTTTGTTTTGAAATTTTTGAAATTATATATATTTGTTGGTGTCTCTTGGTAGCTTGTGTTGTATCATCACTTTAAACTTTTTAGACTTAGCCTAGTATTGACTGGGTCTAAACGTCGGTTACAGCTTGATGATTTGGGTTGTGTCAATTAAATTGGATATTTTCTTTATGAAAAAAATTTTAATTTAAAAACAATTTTTAGTTGGATGGTAAGATAGGTTCCTAATAATTTTTCAAGAGAATTTTTCACAAGGAATCTAAGTTGAAAACACTTAGTCCATAAACGTTAGGTTTGATGGAGAAAAAAGTAAATAAAATCACACAATAATTTATAGATATTCATATTATAAATTATGATCTCATACCTTCTTCTCAAACACAAAACAAGATTTTTATTATAGTGATTAATCACAAAAATACATCAATAAACCTTAATTAAGAGATCAATACATAATATTTTTATCATTAAAATATATTTAACAACCCTTCTCAAGGCTCAACACAACTTGTTTTTACATCACAATATATTTAAGTTTTTCACCTATAAATAACTTGGCAACCTTATCCAAGAACTTAGTATATAATTTTTTTACTATCATAATACATCTGACAACTCTTTTTAAGGCTCAGCATAAATTATTTTTATTGCCATGAAAGTCTAAATTATTCACACGCAAGGATAAACCAAAGGAAAAAATTATTTTATAATCATCAATCAAATATTCACTATCTTTGACTCTCTCTACCAGACACCAATCACTCACAAGATAAAAATAGATGAAGATAATTATTGGACCACTTTCAGCACAAACCCATTTATCTCACATAGAGCAATAACACCGTTATGGCCTAATGATATGGACTCAACGAAGTTTTAATATGATTTTCTCAAATTTTCATATTAGTGCCCTTGGTTCTAGAGAAGATGAACTACTCATATATATAACTTTCAAAATGAAATACTTTCAGCATTTGATTCCTTGAATTATCAACTGCCAAATTCAATATCCATTTTCTCCTCTCTTTCTTGGTCAACATGATTTTTTGTAATCAAGCAAAATTTCATATCCTTTCTGACATATTAGTAAAACATGTCTGACACCAAATCTCTATAATTTTACTTTATATAATTTAATATTTTCAATTGGTGTATTGCTAAATATATGGGATGAATTAATTGAATTATTTTGTTAAGGTCCAAAATATAATTAAGCGAATTAATTTTTCTTTCCAAAATAATTAGTTTTATTTTCAAAATATTATTTTCACATTATTTGATAAAAATATCCCAACATATTATAAGTGTATTTAAGGTCTAAAAATACTAAAGTGTCAATTCACAAAAATAAGACAAGATATCGAAGCCCAATACATCATTAAGGATCTTAAGAGCATTAGATCAAACGTACAAGAATATCAAAACTATTTTTTATCTTGTTTTATCATATTAATTGTAAAATTTATCACTTATCCCCGAATTCAATTATCGATTTGTAACCTAAAATGTTCATCATTAAAGCATGTATTATGATTCCACACTCTTTACTCGGATAGAAGAATATACAGGTTCCTTATAACTGCTATAAAATATTAGAATTTTCCCTTCTTCTCTTTTTTCTACATTCAGTCAATAATATACTTGCTTTCTTCCATCAAGCTCTCTATTCTTTTTCTACCATCTTCCTAACCACCAAACTTACAATTCATATTTTGTTAAATAAATAGTACTCAATTAAAATATATAATTTAATTTAATCATAATTTAAAATTATGTCACTGTATGACATTTTAATATGTTTAATTAATGCATTTGTTTTAAAATTAGTACTATTTTTATTTTAAATTATTTTTTTACATGATAGACATTAAATATTTTCAAAAATAATTTGTATCATTTTTAAAAAAAAAATTTTGTAGACTCGAATTTGTCACATCTTATATAATAAATTTATCTCATGTTAATAGTCAAGTAAATAAAATTAAAAATAATTAATATGACTTAAATAATAATTTAATTATTTTTTATAACAAATCTATATATATATATATAATTTATATGAACTCCCATCTATAAAATATGCACCCTTATTTTTATCCCATTTTTTGCTCAAATCATTTTGTTCCACCTCAAGCCTCCCTATCTAACACGTAAACCGAGATACATAACGACCCGCCACACTTCTTTGACACCGAGAGCCTGAGCATATCCGTTACTCTCGAATTTCGTAACAGAGATGGTTTTCTCATATAAAATTGTCATCTCTTGCATTCTCTCATCTTTCCATGAATCCCCTCAGTTAATTCTATTTCCTGAGTCGAATTCAGAAGAATCATCATGAGAACCCCAGTTGAAGATGATGAACTAAGGGTCTTGTACGACCTCCATTCCATCGTCGTTCCCATTCTCAAGTTCCCTCCTTTACCCCTCCCCTTTCCCTTTCGTATCCCACATTCTGATGTATCTCCTGCTTCTTCCACATCTAAGAGACACCACTTCAAGACTTTGCTGTCATCGCAGGTCTCTCCAGCTGCTTTCGCCTCTCTGTTTTTGGGGATTTCTTCGGCCTTGATGCTTTTCGGCTCCTTGGCTTTTGCTATCGGCTTCCTGTTATTCCCTTGAGTTACTATTTTGGTGTTAGCGTTCTATATTGCTGCCTTGGTTTTAGTTATATTCAAATTGGGTCGTACTATTCTTGGTTCCACCTCCATGCTCAAACATATGTCCTGTGAGTCTCCACTTTCGTCCTATTTGTCTTCTTATTAACTTTTCAGATTGCACTTATAATTTGGGATGGTTTTTCACTTTACTATGATGGTTTTTCTTTCTTGTCATTGAGTAGTGAGTTTGTTGATTATATATTAATTGGAATGATGCAACTTGACATTCTCTATGGGTATCTACTTTTGCAGCCTGGGATTTATCGTAAAGCTGTGGCCAATGTCTTATTAAAGGTAGAAGGCGGAAATTTTGTCTGACACACTGAGGTTAAAAGGATGATGTAAACGAGTCATAGGTATTATAGACAGACTTGATTAAAAAGTTGTGATCATCTTGCATTCTTGCATAAATTTGAATGAACTAGTTTTATGTTTTTCCCTGCCATTTTTAGTTTCTCTCTGTTTTAGGGTTTACTTGTTTCATTTTCTTTTTATGGTTGCTTAAAAATGTCCATTTTCGCAGTATAGGCAATCATTATTAAAGTTTTGTGACAAGTACAAATTATCATTAGCAAGTCTCGCGAGGAATTGCTTAATCACTGTGGCATGCTATACAAAATTGTTTGCTAATAATAAGCGGTCAATTTTGAAACCTGGCTACACGAACTTATATATATATATATATATATATATATATATATATATGGTTGCTTGCAATTGCTAATAATAACAATAATAACAGAGCACATAGCTTCTTAATAAGCTTTTGCCAAATTCAAAGGCTTACCATTAACCATACTAAAAGTCAATGAAAATGATAAAAAGTAGAAGAATCAAGAACCGATGTGAACTCCAATGGCAATGATGAAGATAACCATGAAGCCAAAGAAGAGAAGGGTATGAACGAAGATGGAGACTCCACTTGTTTGAAAGTTGCAAAAATCCACTGGTCGACCTTTTCCTGGGAGCTGAAAGAGTAAGCCAGGAGAAAAAATCACATACAGCACAAGGCCTATCACCACTGGACCCCAATCTGCCATTTTATGATGTCTTTAATTTGTGACTAATGCAAAGGAGAAGGAAGCAATGGTAAAGCAGGATGCTTGGATCATGAATTTATATATATAGGATGCTATTGCTCGGATAGCGATGTGAGGTAAAACAAGATGAAGGTCAAGGATGGTAAGGGAGAAGAAACAATCAAATGCAAAATGGACAAGAGAGAGAGTTAAAGGTATTTTTATCAAGGGGCTTTGGAAGCAACGATCCTGTGAGAGTAACATCCACAAGCCATGGCATAGCGTTATTTGGATCCTTTCATCCTTGGACGGCTACTCTTGTCAGTGAGCTCTTGATTACACATATTTTGATGCGCTCGCTATAGTGTTGGTTTTTATATTTACTTCTCAATTTCAAAACTATATTTGTGATTTTATTACACTTTATTATCAAAATGTGTCCACCAAATTGCAAATAGAGAAAAAAATAATGTTGAGTCTCTTAGGCTTAACTCAGATATTTATTTAGTTTGGATGAGAATTTGAATAAAGAGATATAGATTTCAAGATGTGAGAGGTAGAAGGCATTATTTAAATTTCTTCCATTTCTTACTTAGTTTTTACCTTACATTCTGACTCGCTATTTTTTTTTTCTTTCGAGAAGAGAATCATTTCGTTATCTTTGTTAATAGCTTGACAACATAGTTTAGCGAGCACAAGGATACTTGTGATTAATTTAACAACTGAATGCTTTAGGTGAGTCTCAAACATTTTTATTTTAAAATGTTGGAGAATACAAAAATTGATGGGAATATTGAAGATTTTAAAATAACATGAGATTGATGAGGGGGCTTTGTGACCATGTAGTGTGACAGTTAATGGTTAGATTTTTCGCACCATGATAGAGAAAATGCAATTCTCCTTGTCTGGGACACCAATGCCACGTGGCATTCATGTTTTAATAAATTAGAAGTTCAAAATTTTATAAGAAAATAACACTTCTTATATTTATCAAATCTATTTTTTTATAATATGAATAAGATTTAAATATATTAATATATTTAAAATTAAAATTTTTTATATTAATAAAATTAAATTTTAAAAGATTATTTTAATGAATTAATTTAAAATTAGAATACATTAATCAATTGAAACTTTTAATTGAAATGATATAAACAATATAAAAAAACTGTAAACCAATTTTTTAGATAAATTAGAAATTTTTATAATTAGTGTAATTTTTTTATTATTATCTAAATTTATTAATATAATTTGGATGTCTTTAAATGGATGACCTAATGTAGCACATATAATGGCCAAGAGATTTCGTGAATTTTTGTTAAAAGACAAGGATATTTGCCAGGAAAATCACAAGGCAGTTTCATTTTTTTTTTTTTGGTGACTAGGAGAAAGAAGAAGAAAGAAAACAACAAAAAGGAAAAAAACTATTTTCTAAAAAAAATTATAGACAAAGCATTACCAAGAAGATTCAACTTGACAGTAGAAGTAGGATCCTCCCAAATATAGAAAGGAGAGTCATTGTGAGATCCAAGCTTTGCCATAAAATTTGTACACTAATTAGCTTCACGTAAAATATGAGAAATCTTGAAAGAATTTATAAAAGAGAAGTTGGGTTTATCTCAATTACGAGAGGTGAGAAATATTATAATACCGCTGTCTTCATTACTATAAGGGTGTTACACCTTGAAAACAATGACAACATTGAGATGAGATGATGATAAAAAATCACAAGGAATATGCTTCCCAACATAATATCATTAAGCCATTGGTTCAAACAAAGGCGCATTTTGAATTTGATCTCAACATAGAATTGTTGTCGTTTCTAAAGGATGATCTATCAACTTTATTCACATTCACCCAACAAATCCAAACTTCCAATCTTTTTCATGCAGAGGTAGGGTTGGACAATACCCCCTAACCGAAGTGTAACGTGATTTAATGTCGGTTGTCAATGTTTACTTAGCACTAGTTCACGAAGGAATTAGATGAAGTAGTTAGTTATAGTCTGAGAACATACGATAATGATGCCTTGAGTATTGATCCTAATTTTATATGGGATGAGATATCTAAGTATAGCCAAGTTTCATGCTATGATTCTGATTATTGAGAGACTAAAAATGACAAGGACGAAAGAGGTAACAAAGAGGAGTCTGGATTCTCTGCTCGGAACCTGCTTGGCACTTAGCGGCGGTTTTTTTCGCTGCTAAAATTTGCTGCAACAAAAATTATTGCTACTATAACTTTTTTAAAATTAATTATTTAAACAAAATTTATAGCAGCAATAATATTCGTTGCAATAATATTAAAACAAATTTAGTGGCGAAAAAAACCGCCGCTAAAAGTGCCGAGCAGGTACCGCAGAACACTGCCGAGTAGAGGATCCAAAATCAACAAAGAGGATGATGATGAGAATGACAAGGAGGTGACAATGAGAATGACAACAGTATAAGTTAAAGGTTTTTTTCAACCATAATTTATTTTCACATATAGGAAAAAAAATATTTTTAACAACGCATAGAACCATTTCTAAAGTCAATATACAACCCCTATATACAAAACCAAATTAAACCTACAAGAAATGGGTAGACTAAATTAGTACACCGAGCTAAAAAATTATTAAAAAAATAGTAATTAAGCATACATTGTAGAATATTATAATACAAGGTTATGAATAATTAAAATTATCTCTAAAAAAACCCATACTTACAAATACACTAACAAACATAAAAAGTGGTTCAAAAAAAGTATATTTAATTATTAAACTAAATGAAGCTCTTAATTAGATAAGTCATAATTATTAGTCTCTTAATGTCATTCCTACTATTCATAGTAGCACCCACTATAATCTGCAGATAAAAAATTATTTTGTCATTAAAAAATTTTAAGAATCAAAATTGAACATAGGGGTGAACAACAATTCGCGTTGACCCGCCAAACCGACCTAACCCACACATTTGGGTTGGGTCGGGTCGAGTATACGGTTCGATTCAAGTTTACGGAAGATCAACTCAAATCCTTTTCAGTCAATCAACAGGTTTCAAAATTTCTAACTCTTTGAACCCGGACCCAACCTGCCAACCGAACTTCATATTTATATGTTTTTTTTATAATCTTTTCCCGTTAAAGCTATGCATTCCAGTCACGATTAGAATTAGGGATTAGTTTTGAACTTTTGCCTCTTCATTCTTGATCTTCTTCCATCAGCACTTTTGTGTTCCAGTCAACGTCACTCCTTCATTTCTTCAGTCCAGTCATTAGCAACAACAAAGCTAACGCCAACAAGGAAATTGCAACAAGCCAGCAGCAGTAGTAGAGGTAGATTTTAAAACATATTCATCGCGGCAATCTACAAAATAGAGGTAATCTTTCTTCTGATGTTTGTAATATCATTCATGGAAATCTTGTGTTTTAGTAGCTGATTTACTTTTTCATTATTTCTAAATGCTTATCTAGCATTTTGCTCCTTCAAATAAGAGATTCCTAAATAGAATACTAATTTTAATTAATTAGAGATTCTTAGCAGAGATGATGAGTTCAAATTAGAGATTCTTAGATAGAATATTAAGTCTATAAAAGACCAAGTCAGTAATAGAAAGATATATAAATATGTTAGATATGTAGTTTTCAGCTGTATTCAATTCTAACTTGCTTATTTAGTTGTTTATAACTTTTATAGGTAAGCTTTACTTGTTTGCTACTATATACATGCTTGGTAGTTAGTATATGTTGACGAAGACACCAAAGCATAATTTTAACATTCTGCCTCTTGTAAATTCTGATAAATATACTACTTTATATTAATTATTACTATGACAAGGTGTAATGCTTCTCAAAGCAAGCCACATAGCAGTGTTGCTTTTGCACTCAGACCTAAATCCAAGAAAGGCTTGTCTATTTCAAGATTTTTCATCAATATGCATATACATAGTTAAGATTTTTCATCAATAGGTTTGTCTATTTTGTCAACAGCAGCACTATAGTAGTAGTTATTAATTTTAATTAATTAATTAATTATTCATTTGTTCACTTTCAATTCAAACTTTTTTTCATTGAATCACTTTTTTAAGCAAATAAATTATTTCTAATTTATGAATGTTAATGTTAAGCTTGAGTATTGAATTGATTTTGTACAATGTTTAGGCATGGCTGAAATTGATGAGCGGGTCAAGAGTTGGAAGTGCTCCAACACCAACTCCACCTAGCATTGACTCAGAAAGACAAGATGCAGCAATAACACAAGCCCCAACACAAACAATGATAGAGAATGTTATAAAGGGCATCAAGGGTGGGAGGTAACACTAAAATGAAAATCTTTTAGGCTGCCATCTGTTGTTTGGAATCACTTCACTAAAAATACAACTGTTGATAGTGCACATGTAATTATTGTGGAATTATGCATGTGGCAACAAAGAGTTATGACACTAGTAATTTAAGTAGGCACTTGTTTGCATGTCCTAAGAATCCAAATAGACAAGTAGACAAAAAACAAAAGAAACTCACTTATGAAAAGAAACCTAAAGAGGATGATGATGGCAAAGTAAAATTTGAAGGTTATGGAAATCAGTCAAGAGGAGTGTAGAATTTCACTTGCTAAGATGATTATCAAAGATGAATTTCCATTTAGGTTTGTTAAAAATTCAGGCTTTGGAGGTTTTGTGCAGCCATAATTTCAAGTTCCTTATCGCATGACTATAGCTAGAGACTGTTAGCAATTGTTTCTAATTGAGAGTGAAATTGAAATCCATATTGTCAAATAATTCTTAAATGGTTTCCATTACAACTAATACTTGGAATTCTTTTCAAATTTTGAATTATATCTGTGTGACAGAGCATTTACATTGATGATAATTGGTCTTTAAACAAGAAAACCTTGGGTTTTTTTCTTGTTCCTAACCATAAGGGTGAGACTATAGGAAAGGCATTGAAAAAATGTTTGAAAGATTAGGGCATTGGGAAAATTAGCACTATGACAGTTGATAATGCAAGCTCAAATAATATGGCTCGTTCTTATTTGAGAAGGTTAAGTGATTGGAATTGCATTACCATTTTAAATGGAGAATATATGCATTTGAGGTGTTGTGCTCATATTCTAAATTTGATTGTTAATGATGGACTAAAAGAGGCAGATATTTCCATTGCTAGGATTATAGCTGCTTGTAAATTTTTCAAATCATCTTCTACAAGGTTGGCTACCTTTAAAATGTATGTGGATGATTGAAACATAGATAACAAATTGATGTTGACTCTTGATGTGACTACTAGGTGGAATTATACTTTTACAATGTTAAACATAGCTGAAAATTTTGAAAAGGCATTTAATCACCTTGGATATGATGACCCTAATTACTTTTCTATGCTTAACAATGAGGGAGGAACTCCCGCATTAGATGATTGGAGTTGTGCTCGTGTGTTTGTAAAATTTTTTGACGGCTTTCTATAATGCTACTCTTGATTTTTCTAGATCAATGCATGTTACTTCCAATAATTTTATGATGAAATTGTGTGATATAACTAAATTTTTGAAGACTTGGATTGAATCTGGTGATGTGTTGTTGAGAAACATGGCTAAGAATATGAAGGCCAAGCGAGACAAGTATTGGGATGAGGGAGACAATATGAATTATTTGTTATTTTTGGCAGATGTCCTTGATCTTGGTCATAAAATGGCTTATATTGAGTTTTGTTTCCTTATATCCTAGTCACCTTGATACTATAGATTCAAATTGTTTGTCATCTAACACTTCCTTGCAAGGAGATGGAGGTAATGATAAAGATGACGGGAGTTGTTCTTTAGAGTTTTATATGAAAATAAGGAAAAAGCAAACTAGTGAGAAAAAGAATGAGTTAGAAAGCTATTTGGAAGATGAAGTGGTGGAAGTCGAAAACTATGAAATACCAAATTATTTCCCATATTTCTAGAGATGTGTTTGCTATTCCAATTTCCATAGTATCATCAGAGCCAGCATTTAGCATGGGAGGCCAAGTTTTAGATCCATTTCGTAGTTCTTTGAATCCTACCACGGTTAAGGCTTTGGTTTGTGCACAAAATTGGTTAAAAGTCTCCAAGGAAGAGATTGATTTGAGGAGTAATTTGGATGAAATTAAAAGGATTGAAGCAGGTAAATTTGTTTGTATTTGACTCTCTTATTTGATACAAAGGATGCAACGAAGTAGTAAACTATCAATGAAGGTCCAAAATGTATATATATCAAAGTCCTATTACGCATACAGGATGACATTGTGGGGAGAATGACTAATGGGTTTTGAAAAGTATGTTTTGACTATATCAAAAGCCATTCAAGTATGTTTTGAAAAGTGGATTCGATGTTATTGGGTTTGCCTACAGTTTCCCATTATCACTGGTTTCGAAGCCCCTTATTTAACTTATTTAACTAAAGTGAAAACATGAAAGATGCCTAACTGCTTTGCTTAGTTAACTTATATATATATATATATATATATATATATATATATATATATATATATATGTGCCTACATACACGCCACCCAACATATCTTGACAAGCACTATAATTAAAACAAAACAATATTTTCAAATATTTAACATGAGCCCTGCATAGTTAAGATAGAATGATCAATAAAAGCAACGTCAGATTTATTTCTATTGCAGTAGATAGGGACTTTCTACTGCCAGTTTATATGACAAAATTCACTTGCAACAAATTGAAGGACCAAAAGATTTACATACACACTCAAATAGCGCACAACCCCATATACTAGTAATTATTCACCACCAAGATAGCACTATGAAATCTTAAGAATGACACAAATGTGATTTCATCATTCATAACAAAATTTAATCCATGAGGGTGCAACCGAGACATATTTTCACCTAATTCCTTTTCCTTATTTATTGAAACAAAACAAAGGGGCCAGTAAGATATTTTTCTAAAATAAAAAATTGGCAGCATACGATTTAATCAAGAGGAAAAATAGAAGTGAATTAGAATCCTTTAGATGCATACAGAAACTTACACCAAGGCACGCCTAGGGCTCCAAAATCAGATTCAATACTATCTAACCTGAAGAAGCCAGCACGAGGCAGAGGGCTATATGAGGACGAGATGCACACAAAACCGCGAGAATTGAAAAGTAAGGAGGAGAGAATGAAGAAGATGAGAAACCACAATGAACTATCTCCAATACCACTGTCATCGGTGACGACGTCATCTTCATCGTCGTAGTAGGTGGTGCCATGCCAGGAAGACAAGGCTTGGTTTTGGGGGAAACGAATATTAGCAATTTATGTTGAGTGATAATATATTTAATTTTATAATTTATTCACGGTTATAATTGTGGCTAAACACTAGTCATTTAAAACAACTAACGACGATTCTAACAAGAGTGGCTAGTTAATGGTCGTTAAATGGTGTTTTTTTTTTTTTTGTAGTGAAAGAAGAACTTGTTAAATAAAATTACTCGAGTCAATGACAATAGTGAGAGTAGAGTTTGAGAAGTCACAGTCCTAAGAGTTTCTTCCCAATATAGCATATAGTACTAATTTATAAAATTCATGTACTAAAGTGAAGAATAAGGCCATCATGTTCATGTGGATTTTAATCTCATTTATGTTAAGCCTATTTATTATTTTATAAATTCTAGAATGCAATAGGAAAATAATAAATTCATCCTTAAGTTCTTCCAAGTTCGTGACTAATGTAAACATCATATTCAAGTCTAATAAAAATAAATAAATAAAAATAAATAACAAAAATAATACAAAAGCAATAAAAATAAAAATAATAAAATAAATAAATCCAATAAAAAAGAGAGAGCTCAAGAAAGTAAACTCAAAAGAGAATAAAGAGATTAAAAAAATATCTAAAAACAAATAAATAAATAAATAATAAATAATAAAATAAATAAATCCAATAAGAAAGAGAGGGAAAATGGGGATCCCCATTCCCACGCAGCATCATCATCATTCTCCAAAATATTTTCCTATCTCCATCTTCTTCCAATCTTCAATCAAATCCCTTTTTTCTCTATCATCTTTTCCATTCTATTTATTTCAAATCTCCTCTAAATACAATTTCATTAATTTCTTCATCAACGCCATAAATCAAAATTCTTACCTTCCTTTTCAATCCACCCCTCTCCACCTATTTAAAGAGGCACTTCACGGCAATGAAAAGGAGGAAAACTGAGAGGAAGAGAGCTGAGAAGAAAAAAGAGGAGAGAAAAAGCACAAGCAAGAGGGGAAAAGGCAGTGTACACACACAAGTGTGAAGCACCGAGTAAAAGAGAGAAAACAGAGAGCATTGGGCAGCACTCCAAACCGAGAAGAGAGAGAGACGAGAGAAGTCGTCAGCTACTCTGCGTCCGTCGTCGTTGTTGTCGTCCACCGCCGCGCTACTTCAGATCAGGCCGCCATCTCCGTCCTGCTGTTACAGCTTTGAAGGTAACACCATATTCATTCCATTCCTGTCTATGGGATTTCGGTTGAAGTAATGGCTGTGTGCAAGTTGGATTTTGCTTCATTCAAACTTCCGTATGTTGGTTGAATGTTCCCTTTCGATTTTCTGAGTTTGGATCTTGCCTTGATATGAAATTGAGGAATTGAATAGGAACCATATACTTTGAACTTACTCTGTTAATCAGGTTTGATTCCACTTGCTCATGTTTAATCACTAGTTGTTTTGCTTACCTATACTCTGTTCAAGAAGCAAGATGCTAAGATTGATTTCATGGGTTTTTTGCTGAAAATGATGTCCTAATTATGAAAATTCTGCTTTATGGTACCTGCAAAATTTATGCTCGGTATTGTTTGAAGTCTCTACACTTATTTTAAAGTTAAACGTGGCATTAATCTCCAAATTGCAATATAGTGAGGCATTGTATTCATGAATGTAAATATGGTGGTTGATCATTTTCTTTTATTTTAAATGTTAAATTTCATATAAAAAAATAAAGTAAAAGGAAAAAAGATAATAAAAACAACTCAACTTTCATTTTACTCCTTTTTTTTAAACTCTGTTATCTTGAGATCTTTTTTTTTATATTCTTCTTGAGATTTTAATTTCATCTCCAAGGATATTTTCTTCTTTAATATAAAATAAATAAAAAAGGACAACCTAAATCAAATCAAAGTAAAATACAATAAAAATAATTCTACTCTAAATATGTTAAAAAATAAAAATAAATGAGTATAAAGTAATTTAAATCATTATTAAGTCATTTTATTTTATAAATTTAATTTGTGATAGATTTTTTAGTGTGTTTAACACCTTCCCTAATAATTTTTTATAATTTTTAAAATTTTTCTCAAATTTTTTGTGGCAACTCTTTTTTTTTTCTTTTTTCCGAAGAGTCAGACGTGAGACCTAGTCCTTCACCTTCCTTAATATCATTATGAGCAACAGTAGAAGATATGCACAAACTTGACAATATTAATTTATGTACAACATGCTAAAATTCACAAGTCATACGCTTAAACTCCATTGCCATAGTGATGAAAAAATAAACAAAAAGAAAGAAGCTTAAAGGGGATTTTTTTTTTTTTAATAAAACCAGAAACTAGGTAGAGGGAGCTGACGGGTTAGGAGATATATATATATATATATATATATAAGAAGTTTAATGACAAATTGGTCTAGCTAGAACTAAACAAAGGGAACAAATTAAAACAAAAAATAAAGGTAAACCATAAAAATATTAATTTAATAAAAAATGAAGTTATTCACTTCAGCTAGAGAGTTTATTCAATCCACATAATTAAACTCACTATTTACAAGTATCTATCATATAAAGAGCTCATATATAAGTTTTACACTTCATTTCAAATTGTAAAGAATTAAGTCACTAGAAAAGCAACTCCCACAAATGGCTTTCATAAGGATACTAAAGGTTGAGAACAGATTGTTGAATAACGTGGCGGAAGTAGGACATTACAGCACAAAACATAACATACATGTATGTTGACTTAATTAGTTCTTTAACAAAAGTTAAAGAATATATATACATATATAAGGGTCACAAAAATCCTTGAGTTTGTTTTATCATACCACTATGCTTCACTCTGAGTTGTATTCACAAATCTCATTTTTTATTTTCTATGATGTACTTTGTCATTTTTTATTTTCTATGATGTACTTTGTCTCCTTGGTGATAATTAGACTAAGAGCCATCATTATGAATCATGCTTACTCTGAGTTTGCTACCCCTTTAGGCATTCCATCCTTCTTTTCATGTTGCTTTGTTTTATTCATTTTCACCGCTTTCATTTCTTCTTCTTCTTTTTTTTTTTGTTTATCTCATCGCTTCATCCTTCTATAATCACAAAAATCAATAACACTATAATGCAAAGTGCAGTACTCAAACTAAATAAAAAAAAAAAGGGAAGAATAATTTTTTACCATTACATCAGAAATCTTGGTTAATGATTTAAGATGCTTCAATAGTCTAAAGTATCAACTTGCTCCTCAAAAGCCATAAAAAATTCATGATAAGCTCATTGACAATGGATAAACTGGTGGAAAATATTGATATCTCTTCTTTTACAATTAAAAGATAAATAAAGAATCTACTAAAAAATACCCAAAGATACACAATGTTATAACAAGAAAGGAAAAGCATATATTATCAAGAAGACTAACATAAATCAATTTAATTACTATAGAGAAATAGCTTTTATTCACTACTCATGAGTAAAAAAAATCCAAAAAAATGGAAGGGCGCCGCTTTTTTTACTCACTTGCATGTGTACCCCTCTTTGCTCCTACCAAACTAGCTAGTTGTTCACCCTTCTTTTTCTCACCATTCTCCTCATTCAAACTTATTCTTCCAATTCCCTCTATGCTGAAGTAGAAAAAACATGCCAAAATATTGAAATAATCTAAATGAAGGACACATACACCTTAGTAATGTTAAACAGATAGCACTTTAATTTCTGCTTATTATTTAATGTCCTTCATTTTTCCATTGTCCCTATTTTCAAGGGATTTAATTGCTAATTTTTTGGGATTATATGTTTTTTTTTAATTATGATTATAGCTATTAGTGGCAAGATTTTTTTTCATTCTGTTTTATCCAATTTGTGAGTAGCATCTAGATAGAAAAGTATGTTATTTTCTACTCGTATAAGTTCTGAAGTTTCCATGAATGCAATTACATTGGAGATTTTACCAAATTTCAAAGGTTAATCTTTAAATCAGTTTCAAATTTTTCTCTCTATTTTAACAGTGGCATCAGAGCCTCCGCAGTCATAGAGGTTCTTTGAGAAATAAAATTCCAAAAATCAAGGAGAAACTTTTTAACCCAAAATGTCAGCCAACAATAACCTTTCTTTGTTAACACCAAAAAAACCTTCACTAGTGAAAACTACCAAATCTGGTCAGCAAAGATGCAAACCTATTTAGAAGGTTTTGATCTTTAAGAGATTGTAGTTGAAGACAAACTTGTGCCTTCACTATCAAGAAATCCTATCTTGGCACAAATTAGAGCTCATTCTAAAGAAAAAGCTAAATGATCCAAAGCAAAAATAGTTATTCAAAATTCTATGGGAGATTCAGTGTATGAATGAAGATAAATCCATCAACAAATATTTTGATAGAATCTCTTTGATCATCAATCAGATCTCTTCTTTGGTCAAGATTTTGCAAATAGCAAAATTTTGGAAAAGGTTCTAGTAAGACTTCTTGAGAGGTTTGAATCAACAATTTTCTCTCTAGGAGGATCCAAGGATCTTAACATTATTTTGATGGCTAAACTAATGAGTGCTCTTCAAACTCAAGAGTAAACAAGAGTTTTGAGGCAATAAAAAAATTACTAAGAGATCCTTTCATGTACAAAACTAACAAGGAAACAAAGGTAAGCAGTAATAATTTTTCAAGTAGAAAAAAACTAAAGGTGGTGATGGAAGAAAAAATTCAAACCTTGCAAGCATTGCAAGAAGACCACTCACATGGAGAAATATTGTTGGTGGAGACCTGATGCTATATGTGGTAACTGCAAATAGACTAGGCACACATTCGAGGTATGAAAGTTTAAAAACAAAGCATCTAAACCCTTACAGGCACAATTGGCTGAAATTGCTAATGCACAGGAGGAGCAACTTTTAATAGTTTCTTGCTTCTCAATAAATGACTCCTCTAATGCTTGGCTTCTTGATAGTGGCTCCACACATCACCTATCCAATGATGTTAAGATGTTCAAATTTCTTGGTTATACTTACAAAACCAGAGTTAAGGTGGGAAATGGAGCTTTGTTGGAAGTCAAAGGCAGAGGTTTAGTATTTGATTCAACAATTTTATGTATTAAAATCATTCTTGATGTTCTGTAAATGCCTAATATAAGCCAAAATTTGTTGAGTGTTTGACAAATTCTTAAAATGAACTACTCACTACATTATAAAGATTGCAAATGCGCTACTTTTTACCCCTCTATATTTGAATTATTCTGTGTCAAGATGACCAACAGAAGTTTTACAGTAGATTGAGAGAAAGTAACCGAGTACACACAAAAGGCTTGGACATTTCAATCAAAGCGGCATTACAGAAATGAACAAGAAGGAATTAGTGGAAAATATGTTTAAAATCTCTTGTGATGCTCAAGTTTGTGAGACGTATCAATTAGGAAAGCAAACAAGTTTTTCATTTCCAAACAAACCAAGCATGGAGAGCAAACCAAAAACTTCAACTCATCCACATTAATGTGGTGGACTAATGAAAATAAAATCCATGAGTGGTAACAAATATTTTCTCCTTTTTATTTATGACTACACAAGGATGTGTTGGATTTATTTCATTAAACACAAGGTTGAAGTCCTTTATTGAGATGAAAGAAAATTTTTTGGTAAAAGGCAAGAGGAGAAATCCCTTTATTAAGAAGGGGGCAGAGCTTATGTGAGAGCTCTTAAGAATAGTTTTAGCTTAGGAATAACCAATCCTGAGGGTAAATCTTGGAAAATTACAATAGGACACTCTTGAAAGGAAATTCTATCCTATGAATTAACCATCATTGCTTACATTATAAAGATTGCAAATGCGCTACTTTTTACCCCTCTAGATTTGAATTATTCTGTGTCAAGATAACCAATAGAATTTTTACAATAGATTGAGAGAAAGTAACTGAGTATGCACAAAAGACTTGGACATTTCAGTTAAAACGGCATTGCATAAATGAACAAGAAGGAATTAGTGAAAAATATGTTTAAAATCTCTTGTGATGCTCAAGTTTGTGAGACCTATCAATTAGGTAAGCAAACAAGTTTGCCATTCCCAAACAAACCAAGCATGGAGAGCAAACCAAAAACTTCAACTCATCCACATTGATGTGGTGGCCTAATGAAAATAAAATCCATAAGTGGTAACAAATATTTTCTCCTTTTTATTTATGACTACACAAGGATGTGTTGGGTTTATTTTATTAAACACAAGATTGAAGTCCTGTATTGAGATGAAAAAAAAATTTTGGTAAAAAGCAAAAGGAGAAATCCCTTTATTGAGAAGGGGGCATAGCTTATGTGAGTGCTCTTAAGAATAGTTGTAGCTTAGGAATAACCAATCCTGAGGGTAAATCTTAAAAAATTACAATAGGACACTCTTGAAAGAAAATTCTATCTTCTGAATTAACCATCATTGCTTGAATGAGCCCCTTTGACTACTGAACATTCTATGGAAATACTTGGTATCCTTTGGGGATGGGGAGTCTTTAAGCTTTAGTATTAATCAGTATGCTATTGAAGTTTTGATGACAATGCTTGAGGGCAAGCATTAGGAAAATGTGGGGGGCATTTGTTCTTAGCCTCTCAGCTAGCTAGTACAAACCCAATTTTCTTGTTTAGTGTAGGTTTTATTATGCCTTTGGAATCCCTATCATCCATGCTTTGGGGTCAGCACGACAACACATCTGTCAATATATTATTAACATATTATAAAGCCTCAAGGGCTACATAAGAAAAGGAAATCAATAATCAAGAAAATTTAAGAAAAAGAAGAAAAATCAAAACTAAATTTTGCAAGGAAAATAGGACCATGTTCCGAACATCATTAGCCTCCAAAATGAGGTAATTTTTCACATGCATCCTTGAGCATTCTTCTAGGACATCTTATGCAATCTTGTCAGCAATGACATACTACTTTAAAAAACAATCACGTACTAATTAACTCGTTCCTATCCTAAGAGTGAAGGGACACAAAACCTTGTGAAGACTAGGGCATACTGGGAGGCAAGGATCTTCTATTATGATTGACATAGGGCACGTTGTGAAATTCAAACCTTGTGATGACTAGGTCACGCTGGGAAGCAAGGATCTCCTAATGATCAACATAGGGCACGTTGTGCATGCCAAACCTTGTGAAGACCAAGGCACGCCAAGAAGCGAGCATTTTCTCCTAGACTAACACAGGACACATTGTGAAGGTCAAACCTTGTGAATACCAAGGGACAATAGGAAACAAGGATCTTCTATTATGGTCGAAAGCAAGGCCAATTATGAAGGCCAAACCTCATGAAAATCAGGGCACGCTAAGAAGCAAGGATTTTCTCTTATGACCACCACAGGGCAAGTTGTGAAGGTTAAACCTTGTGAAAACTAGGACACATTGGAAAGCAAGGTTGTACTTGAATACCTGAACAGAATATGTGTTCTTATTTTTACTTATCCTTAAATGAGAAGTCAACTAATTCTTAGTCACTTCTATCACTTAAGGAATAAATAAAGGGGATTAATTGTGAACATCATATTTTATCTGATCCCAATTCAAAACTAAAAGAATAATAATAATAAAATAAAATAAATAATAAAGATAGAATAAAAATAATAATAATAATAAAGTAATTATTGTTAGCCTCATATGCCTAAGGGTTTATAGTTTAAAATGAAAAAGGATATCATGATCCTTCTTCAATAAAAATAAAAAGGCCCAATTAAAAGCAATCCAAAGATAAATAAAGAGTCCAAGAAAATGAGTCTAAAGATGAATAAAAGGTCCCAAAAAAATAAAAATAAAAACAAAAGTAATATATCCCAAAAAAATAAAACAAAAATTAAATACAAAATCAAAGCCCCATCTTCTCCATCGTCTTCTCACAAAAATCACTCCAATCCCATTCCCAAAATCTCCTCCATCAAATTCAATGCCATTAATCCCTCATCAAATCAAATCCTTATTTTGCTTTTTAATCCACCCTTCCCCTCGTATTTAAGAAGCACTACACAGCAGAGAAAAGGCTTTTGGATCCCCTGTTGGGCGCCTCTTTGCTAGGCGCCTTTAGCGTCGATTTTATCCGTCGCTAAAGTGTGTTTTAATATTATTGCAACGAATATTATTGTTACTATTACTTTTGTTTAAATAATTAATTTAACAAAAGTTATAGTGGCAGTAAAAACCGTTGCAAAAAACTTTAGCAATGAAAAAAATCGCTGCTAAAACGCCCAACAAGCACCGATCAAAAACACGCCCAGCAGAGGATCCGAAAGCAGAGAAAAGACACACAGAGATAGCACCAAACAAGACACTGAACCGAGAAAGGCTAGAAGAGAATTGAGAAGCTTTAGACCAAACGTGCAAACCAAAGCTGAGAAAGAAAGAAGCCCACTGCACAGAGGAGTCGCCCATCTGAGGCATCACATTGGTTTTAAAAAATTCCTACAAAATAATGTATGCCATATTACAGTTTCTGAATTTCTTTGGATTTACTTTTGAACATGTAAGAAAGAATCTGCGGGTAGTTGACAGGTATTTACTGCATTATCAACATTTTAAGGTAGAGAACAAGGCATTAAACTAAAAGAATATAAAAATGACAGTATAAGATAGTGGTTGAGAAATTCAAATAGATCATCATCATCCTATTGGGAAGATAATACACCTAGTTGCTTTGTTGTCTGAAAATTCTGAGACTTAAGTGCTTAAACTTCAAGAGAACATCACTATTGTCAAAACTCCATATTTGCAATATGATGGTTGAACTTAGGAATTAAATAGTTCTCAATAATTGAATAAGTCATATATATATATATATATATATATATATATATATTCTTGTGCGTGTGTCTCTAATTTTTGAAAAATATTACTGTCGAAACAAAGTTTAAATTTTTGAAATGATTTTTGTGAAGAAAATACAGAAGACAAATTAGTTAAGGTATTTATCTTAACACATTATAACTAAGGCCTGCACGATTTTTGTGAGAATATATACTCATTTTTTATTTTCTTTTTACTAACTTTGATTTTTGAATGCAACACAATTATGATTCTTTATTTAATGGACAATATGCTTTATAATGTTAAATTTTGGATAATTTTAATATTTGGTGTTTCTATTAAAATTTTAAAAGCTAAAACTTCAAAATGGTGAGTAATAACCCAAAAAACAATAAATAAATAAATAAATAAAATTAAATAAGTATTAGGATTATTTAGATAATTATAGGCCACCTTATTTTACAACTTTAATTTAAGGTAACTATACTTTGAATGAGTTTCCTAAGCTACCTAATACTTTACCTAAATATCAATTATACTCTTTAGTTCGATCTTTGCTTTGAAATTAATTTACTAAAATTTGAATCTTGTCCATCTTTTTTTCTTAAATTGCTTTTAAAAAAATTTATATTTTTTTAAATTTTTGTTAAAAATTTAGTGACGAGTCCATTTTTTATCTTAAAAATCATATGTGAGAGTTATTCTTTGTTTAATGAGTATGAAGCTATAAGTGTGAAAAAAGAAAGTCCTAGAGATATAAGGGATGCTGAGGCATAAAAAATGGATGATCCTATAGATTGTAATTTTTTTAGTGGTTATGAATCATTTGTTAAAGATTCAGATGATTCCATTACATAGTCTGAGTTAGATCATTGTTTGGAAGAGAAAGTCTGAAGAAGAGAAGCAAGTTTTGATATTTTAATTGGTGGAAATATAATGACATCAAGTACCCAACATTGCAAAAAGCATTACTAGAGATATTCTTGCTATTCCTGTCTCAACACAATTGCTTTAGAATCTACTTTTAGTACTAATGGTAGATTGATTAGTCCTCGTCAATCTACTTTTAGTACTAATGGTAAATTGATTAGTCCTTATCACTCTAGACTCAATGAAGATTTTTAAAAGTATTTATATGTATTTAAAATTGGTTATGTAAAGAGTAACAACGTAAAAATAAATTAATTTATTACAAAAATTATATTATTTAAATGATAAATATATTTTTATTTTAACTTTCTTTCTTAATCATGTTTAGATCTCTGCGGGATTTGTTTCAGAGATGTGAAGGACAAATGATTTAAAACTTATGAATTTGATTTTGATATTAATGATGGAGTAATTCTTTTAAGCTATTTATTTTTATTATAATTTTATAATTAATATCTAATCTATATCACTTATTTTTAACTAGTTTTGGATAATGGGAGCACAAGATCTGTTTCATAACTTAGACTTTGAATCATTTTCTGTAAAATTGTGTAGTTATTATACTTATATATAAGTTAACATGTTTAACGATAAACTTATTAAAATTTTATGTTAATTATATATTTGAAGTTTGCTTTGTTGAATATTTATAAGACTCAATTGTGTTCTAAAATTTTGATATTGTTAAAAAAGGGAACAACTTTAAAAATTTTTGGGTCTAGACCTGAATTTGAATATTTGAAAATTTGACAGATTCAAAAATAAAAATTAAATTTGATACTCATACGAGTTTGGATTTTGGTGTAAAGTAAATATTTTTTTCTAAAATCTAGGGATAAATATTATATTACCCTACTCATATTTTACTTATGATCATTCCAATCTCTATTTTTAAACTAGCAGAAGAAAATATTTTTCGTGTCTCCGTATCTATTAAATAAAAAAACCACATTTAGGGTTCATACTCCTGCCAACGTTGCATTGCCCAATGCAACGTATATGACGTTGACATTTTCCTCATCCCCATACCTCTTTGTTATTAATCAATGTTACTGATAAAAGGACGTTAGAATTCGAGAAAAATGATAGACAAGGTATAGAAAAAAGTATTATTTGAAAAAATCTCATTTAGGCTACCAAGTTTCAAGTGTGAACACATCTTTCTTTTCTATCTTTTGTAAAAGAGTTAAATTTAATGTGTAAGTTAGAACCACTTTAATATACACATATCTGTAAAGCAAGCCCCCAAAAAATAAAAGAGCCTCCAAGTGAACAACTATTACAAGCTTAAAAAAAAAACAGAAATTGATAGAAGACCTCAACTCCTAAATAAGTTAGACTAATTTTTTCATCATTAATTAGATCATGTTAAAATTTATTATATTCATGATGATAAAAAATATTTTATACAAATTATTAAAAAGTTAAAAATAAAAACTCGTTTCCATAACATTATTTTAAAAACAAAAAAAAAAAAGTTGGATCCACTGCCTTACCCGTCATAATAAAGCAAATCCACTACTCATAATTATTATACCTTTCCTCTCTTGATAACCCACACTCATCTTTCTCTTTCTCCCCAAGTTTAGCATCCTTCCTTCTCCTTACTGACCAAGCAACTCCTCTACTTATTAACAAACTTCCTCTCACACACATGGCGGCTTCACTTCATCTCAGTCCTTCACACTTCAATCTCACTACTTCCACACCCTCTTTCTCTTTCACTTTGATCACTTCATCCCCATGTTTGAGTCTGAGATGGGTGCCGATTGGGCCCCCGTCATCATCGCGGTGGCTCTCTTCATCCTCTTATCGCCGGGCCTCCTCTTTCAGTTACCTGCAAGGTTTAGGTTCGTTGAGTTTGGAAGCATGAACACCAGTGGAATTGCCATTCTCGTTCATGCCGTCATCTTCTTCTGTGTACTTACCATCTTAGTTATTGCTGTCGGCATTCACATACACTTTACTTGAATCCCTTTTTCTCCTCAATGATTCCGTAGATTTATTCCTACAAATAGGAGGAAGCACTTGTTTGAAGTTTTAACTTTTTCTTTTTCCTTTTTGATTTCTGTATAATTTGAATGGGCTGGGCATGTAGGGTTGGTTGGCATTAGTTTCAGAAGCTTTTGGATCCCCTGCTGGGCGCTCCCTGCTGGGCTCCCTGCTGGACTTTTTAGCGGCGGTTTTATCCGTCGCTAAAGTGTGTTTTAATATTATTGCAACGAATATTATTGCTGCCATAACTTTTGTTTAAATAATTAATTTAACAAAAGTTATAGTCACAATAATATTTGTTGCAAAAAACTTTAGCAACGAAAAAAACCGCTGCTAATAGGGACACGCCCAGCAGGGAATCCGGACGCGTTTCAGAAGGGACAACACTCTCCCAAATTAGACAAATGAAATGATGTAATATTGTAATGCATGTGAATATGTAGTTTTCAGTTTGAGCATCTTCCCAGTACTGTTAAAGTTCACGCTTGACATGTGCGAGTAACAATGTCAATCATCTGGGTTCATTTTAATGTCCAAAAATGTACAATTACAATACAACAATATTTTATCTTCCTGAATCTAAATTGAAGCAGATTGGTCCAACTAATGTTTATCAGTACTGTAGTTTAATTATTTCCGCGGCTAAGTTTTCGCCGCCTTATATGGCTATCATATTTATTTCATGAGTCATTAACCTCGTCGCGTGTGTGATCTTTGTGGCTCCACTCAATGAATTAACTAACTCTATAGAAATTAGTGGATTTAGATCAATTCAAATAGGAGAGAGAAGTAAAACTTCTCAAGTATGAAAGATAGGAGAAAAATCAAATTTTAATTCATTCATAATAAATTTTTCATTTATCCTTTTTTGAATTTTTTTTTTTTTTGCACTTTAAAATTTTCACGTGTGAAATACTTTGAAAAATTCTTTTTCAAAATTAATCAATTATTTCACATTTAAAATAGAAGTTACCAACAGAAATTAAATCTTGCAAGAGGAGCTAATCTTTAGCAAATTAAGGTCCCAAGTAATCGGTCAGAAAATTCCTAAAGAGTGCTTAACTGAAGGTGCTTAACGCTTATTTATTAAGTAGCATCCAAAATCTTTAGTGAATCATCAGTTAAAAATCCAAGTATGCATTACAACAATAAATAAAGTTTTTTTCTCATTAAGTCGATTATACATTATGCAGACAAAATCCAAGTGTTCTATCTTTTTTCATTGCTTACAAAAAATTTACATTGAATTAACATATTCACGTCTTATTTCTTTCGTCAAGGCTTGGAGTTTTAAACCGTAGCCGATCGACTTGTTACCTTTTCTTTTTCAGTGTAGAGTTGACAAGAGAAGCAATCGAAATTTCAAAGATGAAACTGAACACATGAAAGGATTTTATTTTGCTCCTTCAAAATAGTCAGCAGATCAATAATGAATCATGAAAGAACTTAAAATCTAAAAGATAGAAACCCCAAAAAAGAAAAACTTAAGTGCAAGTTTTATATTTTTGTTTTCAGAATCTTTTCCCTGAATTATAAAAGGGACCAAATTTACAGAGTATGAAGCCTGAGACAGCCAGTCTGTAATCACAACATCTTCAACCCCACTATACATATAACGATCAATCATGGTTATAATTTCTTAATCCCCATTTGATCGAATAAGTACTTCAAACCCCAAACCAAACCTTAAAGAAAGATTTGATTTGCAATATTAGACCATTATTCAATATTAGTCAACAAACAAAAACCAAAAACAACAGATTTGATTTGCAGTCCATGACAACACTCGCAATCAAATAGATCTGTGTGTTCCAGGCCAATAAAGAAAGATCTATGCTTCTTATATTGTATACTCGATTAGTTCTAAGGTCCCAATCAACAACAGCAACAAGAAGAAGAAGATCAACAGCAGTAGTGAACTAGAAAGATGAATTAGATCACAATGAGTGATTTACCAACGGAGACGGAAGAGGTCAGATCTGGAGAGTAGAAGAGTCAGCCGATGTAGATGTGAACGTGGAGAGCCAAGAGGAGGATGGCATAGAGAGCGAAGAAGATGAGAGTGTGAATGAAAATGGCTTTGCCGTTGGTCTTCATGCCGCCGAACTCAAGCTGCTTGTTGTGGCCAGGGAAGGAACAGAGCAAGCCTGGTTGGAGAAGAACGAACAGCACCACGCCGATGAACACGGGTGCCCAATCTGCCATTTTCTTTACTTTTTCAATCAAACCCAAAAAGAAAAGAAGAGAAAAGAGAGATCTTTTTGAAGCACTCAAGAGTCAAGAAAAATGGAGAACTGCTTGCGCCTTTCGGTGTGCTGGGTAGTATAGTAAAGCGTGAGTCGCTCGCACAGCGAGAGTCGGATTGGAGGACCAATTTGAAAAGAGAAAGCCTATGGGCCCCACATGTACCCTCCTACCACCCACCTTATCTCATCTCAGTACTTTTTGTATGGGTGCT
Source organism: Senna siamea (assembly GCA_031216115.1). Taxonomy (NCBI): domain Eukaryota; kingdom Viridiplantae; phylum Streptophyta; class Magnoliopsida; order Fabales; family Fabaceae; genus Senna; species Senna siamea. The sequence continues at coordinate 10,860,737 of CM062366.1, forward strand.
CGTCGGTTTACTTTGCTCAGATTTTTGAATTAAGGATATGTTTGGACATTCTTTTTTTTTTTAATTTTTTTATAAAATTAATTTTAAAAATTTATATTAGTTTTATTTTTATATATTTATATGCTTGCTATTAATAAAAAATTTATTGTGTATTTTTTATTTTAAAAAATTAAAATTTAAAATATTTTTTAATTATTTTATATTTTATGTTCTCAAAACACAAATTTTATTTTTTTGTTTTCTATCTAAAAATATTTATTCAAACAAGTTTTTTATTTTTTTTAAAAAAAGTAAAAAATAATTTTTAAAAAATACAATCAAACAGATCATAAATCTCTCATGTCAATCTGATATAATAATTTATTTATCAATTTAAATTTATATTAAACTAAATCAAATGATTTAGTTTGGGTCGTTTCAGCTTTTTTAATTTATTAATTTTATATATTTAAGTTTATTAACTAAAAAAATAAAATAATTATCTTTAATATATATTACAAATAAATAACAAGAAAATATAATAAAATATTAAAATTTTATTCATTAACAAGATAAAATCATAGATATTTTTAACTAATACATATTCAAGCAACATTATAAAATAAGTAAATAACAATATAATTGTTATTTCAAATTTATTCTATATAATTATAAAATCAAACTAATTTAAAGATATTATATTTTATGTAGAAGAATATATATATGCAGGTGGGTTCCATTTTTTGACATACTAAATTGTAAATCAAACTGAATTATTAAAAAAGTGCTCGAACCAAACTAATTCAAATTAAATTTTGATCAATTTTGATCGATTTTTATTTGGTTTGATTTGATTTTATTATGAAACATCAGTTTTGTTTAGTTTTAAACACCTTTAATACTTTGTGTTGTGTGATTTTTTTATTTTAAAACAAATTAATTAAATGAATAATTTAGTATTAATTAAATTATTTTTAGAATTTTGCTAACTAATACTGGTTAAGAATGCATTTATTATAATTAAGTAGTCTAAAAAATTATCAAAAGCAATAGAATTTAAATAAATTTTATTAAATGAGCTTTCTTCATTTTTAAAAAGACAAAATTAACCTCTTTTCCATAGGAAGAATCCTTTTTGTTACTTTATCATGGGAATGCACCATTATTTTTTATTAAATGAATAGTTATCATTTTTTTCACTAAATGAACATTTATCATTGTTTATTTATTTTATTTATATTTATCTCTCTATTAATTCTTTAATTTTTTTTATAAAATTAAAAAGAATGAATTATTTAATTTTTTACAAAGTAATAATTTTAATTATATTATATTTTTTTTTCAATGATATAATTAATATTATTAATTATTAATTCATTAATTTAATAAAAATAAATGTTAAAAACATGATAAGAGAGAATTTTTTGTCTTTAAAAAAAATAAAGAAATCTCATTTAACGCGGCTCATTTAAATTCTATTGCTTTTGATAATTTTTAGACTACTTAACTACAATAAATATAATTTTGGTTAAAGTATTTATATAGGCCTTATTGTTTCATTCAATTTTTAAGACTAAAATGCATAAAATCTTCTTGAACTTTAGATTTTTTGCAAAGAACACCCCTGAATTTTAAAAATTAACAAGAAATCCTCAGAACTTTCAAAGTCATATAAATAACACCCTTTCGTTAAATTTTTCATCCAAAAACTAACGGTCAAATACCATATCAAATCTGTTGACTCCACGTAAAAAAAATGATGAGTTGGATAGGGGTATTTTTGTATTTTTCTCTTTTTTTCTCTTTCTTCCACCAGATTCCTCTTCCTTCTTTTTTTTCCCTAGTTTTTCGGTGACGCACAGACAGACGATGATGAGGGTGGTGTAACAACCCTCTAATTTACCATATACTTACCTCTATCAGAGTAGCGGAAGCATATAAATTTCGAAATCAATTTTTCATTTTTCTCATATCAAGAAATATCGGAGAGTCGCTACAGGTTGCGTGTAACCCAAATAGACTCTTACCACCGTCCATTTAGATTCCACTCAACCCTACGTCCTACGCAGTTATTCTATTTTCACATACAACCATAAACATGTTTTGGAATATCAATTCTAATAAACATAAAATTCATAATACGAAATTCATTCACATTCAATTCAAATTAAACTAATATTCAAACATTCATTTCTGCCAAAAATTCGGTAGAGTTTCCCCTAAAAACTGATGTTCCCCAAAGTATAATCAGTCATAAAATCATCAAGTACATCTAGTCAAATCCATCAACAGTCAGAAACAGTCAATGCAGATAATTACATATACAAATTCAAGCCTAAAACTATGCTGCAATGTCCTTCTGCTATCCTACTCCTGCCCAGCTATCTCTTAGGCATACCCTGTTCCTGATCATCTGAGCAAACAACTTCATGAGATAATTAAATCCCAGTAGAGTAATTTATATCATACAGTTTTAAAATAGCTAGATGCTCAGATGTGAGAATGCATAGAAAACATCTCCCCATATTCAAATAAAATGCATGTGAATTACCTTATTCTTTAAAATGTGAAATCACATGGAAACCGATGCAATAAATAAAATGAATATAAAATATTATTTTCTGAAAATTCATACTGAAATTTTGGTTTAAGATCATGCTCGATGATTTTCATATACTCGTAAGTTACAAGTCTCATGTGACTGTTTACAAATCTATCCAATTGCATACCATTTTTATGAAAAATATACTTTTACGTTGGGTATGATCCATAACACCAATCACCCGAAATCACACTTATATTGTGAGTGCAATCCGTGACACCAACCACTCACTCAAGGATCGGGTGAGAATCAACATCTAGAGCGTCCCCTAGCATGTGCACAAAAGCCAATTCTCATCATCATACAGTCTATTCGGAACTATATACGCATAGTCGACCAGTTCTCAAGGTTCTAGGAGATTACACCTAAACCACAACGTTACCCCGTATAGGTTATCCCTCCTTATACACCTTAAACCTTTCATAGGGTCGTCCTGGTTTATCACGTAATCCTTAACGAATGCAGACTAATTCTAATTGAAAATAATACCTTTACAAAGCCATCTGCATACGGGTTACTCAACAGCCATCCCATACCGGCTATTGAATACCCTATCTTAAGTCAACCCATTCTTATGACATATAAGTCCGATAGCCAACAAATCTAACATGCAATAGGCAATTACAGCACGTAGGCATACATCTATACTCATATATCTTAGCACGTATTCCTATGCAACAAAACTATTCTAAAACAGGCATTCACAGTGTCAAATAAAGTTTAGGGGAGCGTAAATCACTCTACCTTTCACCGTGTGCTCCTAATTAGTTCGGGGCTTCTCATTTCCTCGGCAATGGATCCTACTTAGTTCCCTAGGCAATTTAATTAAATCTTAGGCGGTTTCCTATTCAATTAAGCTTCCCTACGTCAATTTACTAATTCCTAGGCTGGTCTAGTTCATACGCGAGTTTGGGATTAAATTTTAATCAGAAAACATCAAATTGGGGTAATTTAAATCGTACCGGGGGTTTCGGAAGATGGAATTCTAGTTCTAGACACTTTTTGATAACTCCGACAATGACACACGGTGGAGCACAGCGGCAGTCAGTGGCTCAAGGTGGTGTACAACAGACGATTCACGGATCTGGAGTCCGTTTGGCGATTCACGGCTATTTGGATGACGTTTTTCAGCGACAAAGGTTGACGCACGGCGAATGGTTTTTCCTTCGTTTCGGGCGCGTGGTGGAGGCATTTGCCGGCTGGAAGCTGTTGGAGGAAGCTAGCACCTCGACCTTTCCAACGGCGGGGCACTGTCACTGGACGGCCTCGGACAACGGAGATCATGGCAGGAGGAGAAAAACATGATTGAGGGGAAAAAGAGGTTATTTCTGGCAGCTGTGGTGTCCATCGGTGGTCGAGGATGGTGGCTGGAGGTTGGGGACATCGAGCTGCACCGTTGGCTGGGTCCGATGGCTGCATAGGGCGGAGATTCGACCGTACATGGTGGCGCGAAGTGGAGGAGAGAAGGAGGAGAAAAATGGAGAGAAGAGAGAGAGAGAGAGAGAGAGAGAGGAAAGTGAAAAATGGTGGAAAAAATGGGGTTTTTAAAATTTTAAGGCCTCCAGGGGCATTTTGGTCTTTTTTTACTTTGTCTGAGGAAATTCCCTGATGCCTTCTCCGACCTGGGCAAGGATACAGGCTCACATGGAAGAATTTCAAACTCCTTTTCAGGATTTAAAGCCTGTCAATTCATCTGTTGATTTCTTGACATCAGACCGAGTTTTTCTCCGTCAAATCAGATTTTGACTTTGAAAATTTTCTAAATTTTGACCGTAAACTCAGAAAATTACGCCAAATTCAAATTTAAAAAATTCAAGGTTTAATTTGTCTAATTAATTTATTTTTAAAAATCTGGTTTATTACAGGTGGTGTGAACGGGATAGCGAAGGCGAGGAGGGGCTGGCTAAATGGATTTGAAGAACGCAAGATGACAGTGAGACAAGATGAAACAAAAGCGAGCGAGACAAAAGTGACAATGAGGCCAAAAAATAGAGGGTAAGGGTGAGATAAATGCGAATGCACAGAGGCACAGATTTGTCCATTTTGTTCGTCTCACCATCGTCTCATCTCGCCCTCACAGTCAACCTTTCACCTCTGTTGCGAATCACACGAGATGTAACACCCTTATCTAGTCTTGTTGTTCAGTCTGATATCAATAGATAGGTTTGGTACATTATTCTTATCCTTTTAATTATTTTTTGAGCCGTTAGACTATTCAAGTTACGTTAAACGAATTAGGTTCGGGATCTTTTGCTCAGATAAAAATAAAACTTACATGCACAGCGGAATAATGAAATTCTATGCTACATGATGAAAATATAGCCTTTCATATGAATCCAATAATACAAGTCTGATAATAATCATTACATACTGATGTACTTGTCCCCAAATATGTGAAGTACCCGTCCCACAGAATTCAGGAGACAACAGGCCTGCCACTAAGACTTTTGCACAAAATAGTGATGGACCGGTCCTTCACATGTCCATTTTCCCCGGTATCCCTAGAACCACTCGTATATACAATTAAATTAGCTGTCCTATTCTAATTCGAGTACATCTAGGACCCAAAAATAGGGGTTACAAAAAAATTTTCTTAATCAAAAGGTACTGCCACCACGCGTCCCTGCTACATGTTCGTATCTGATACATATTAGCACATAGATGAGAAACATAAGTTTCCCAGTAGCTTAGCAATTCATAGTTTAAAAGAAACTAATATGTACCATGGTGCAGACACCAAAAACGTTTAACCTACATCCTTGATTTAGGAGTAAAATACATAAATGTAAATAGGCAATTATTGCATGATAAATTTAGTAGTTAGCAACAGTTATAGATCTTTTGCACCTGACCAGTGTTCTCTTATGCGTACAAGTTTATTATTATGAAGTTATCAGAACGTACATACATGTTATGTGAACACTAGATCACAGGGGTGGAACACCTTCGGCCACACCTCCTTCGGTCACCCGTGTAGAATACCTTCGGTTACATCTCGTAATTTGTGGACACTTGGCCACATATATAGCGTAATCGCGGACACTAGGTCATGGGCATGGAGCACCTTTGGCCACACCTCGCTAGGCTGCCCGTGTGGGGCACCTTTGGCCACACATCGTAAATCGTGGGCACTCGGCCACATACATAAAATCATCGGGACACTAGATCACGGGTATGGAGCACCTTCGGCTACACCTCCCTAGGTCACTCATGTAAAGCACCTCTGGCCACACCTCGTAATGCATGGACACTCAGCCATGTCTCTATCGTGATAGCGAACACTAGGTTCTGGGCATGGAGCACCTTCGGCCATGCCTCGCTAGGTCGCTAGTATGCACTCGGGACCTCACGTGGCGCGGTGTCACCCTACATCCCCCTTTTTGTTATCTAAGGACAGGTTTAATTTCCTCGGAACTTTCAAATAAATTCAAAAGTTCCATATTATTCATTTTTTTTCTGGGAAATTATATCTAAGTTCCTTCTTAAAATATTACCTATGAACATACTGTTGTCTACTTTTCTTGGGACTTATCCTCACATAAATTCCTTCCTAAAAATATTATTAATAGACATAATAATTTCTATTTATTCTTACATAAACTTCTTTCCAAAAATTATTATTAAAGGACATAATATTTCCTATTTATTTTTACCTAAATTTCTATTATTAATGGAAATAATATTTCTTATTGTTTCTCCCATAAATTTCCCTCCAAAATTATTATTAATGACTACAATAATTCTCTACTTTTCCTTAGAATTTATCATTACATAAAATTTCCTTCAAAATATTAATAATGACTACAAAATTTTCTACTTTTTCTTAGCATTTATCTTTACATAAAATTTCCTCCAAATTATAAATAATGACTACAATATTTTCTACTTCTTCTTAGAATTTATTATTACATAAAATTCTTTTCAAATTATAAATAATGACTACAATATTTTCTATTTTTTCTTAGAATTTATCATTACATAGAATTCTCTTCCAAATATCAATAATGACTACAAAATTTTTTTCTACTTTTTCTTAGTATTTATCTTTACATAAAATTTCCTCCAAATTATAAATAATGACTAGAATATTTTCTACTTCTTCTTAGAATTTGTTATTACATAAAATTCCCTTCAATTACAAATAATGACTACAATATTTTCTACTTTTTCTTAGAATTTATCATTACATAGAATTTCCTTCAAAATATTAATAATAACTACAAAATTATCTACTCTTCTTAGAATTTATATCTCCTATAATTTCCTTCTAAAAGTTTAGTAATTCCCATGAGAATATCCCTCCTAACCATGATCTTTATTCACCTTAAACCTCCACAATTTCATTCCTCATAATAGTATTTATCATGAATTATTTGTGTTTATGGCAATAAAGTTCCCAATGCTAACTTTATACATCTTACTTCATCTTTATTTGTGTTTATTTCTCAAACATAAAGGGCTAACACATTATGAATCTTATTCAACATAGCCAACTCCTAAGTTTATCATGCATATTATATCAAATCACATCCTAAATCAAGAATGGAAAGGATTATTCTAGCTCCATGAAAGCAACATTGTGGAATACATATACCAACTTATGGAACCAAAATAAAAAATTGCTAACCTACCTTTATGGTAAGCTAAAAAGAAATGATCTTGGCCCCTCATTGGTCTCCTTCTATTCCTTGTTTCTTTGCTCTTTTCTTCCTTAGTCTCTCTTTCAAGTGAGGTTTGTTGTATTTATAGAGAGTCAATCTCTCAACTCCTTCTCTCCCTTTTTTTTTTGGACTAAAATTCTATACTCTCTTTTTATAATATATATATATATATTGCACAAAGTCTACTTGCAAGTACACTTTGGCTTTACTTGCACTCTTTGTATTTTCCTTCCTTGCAAGTTTGGATTTGTCCACTCTTACAAGCAACTAACTTCCACAAGCAACCTTGATATTCCCCTTTTTTTTGTTGCATCCTTCTTTGCTTCTTGAGCTTCTTATTACAATAATTAAAATAAAAATTTTGCACTCCCTTCTTGCCTACTTCACGTCACCTTCCCTTACTTGTGATTGTGCTTGCCATGAGTTTATCTATATGTATATACATTTAGCTTAAATTCTCTCTTTTCTTTGGCAATTTGGCTAGCCTAATCAAAGGATAAAAATTTAAATCAAGTACTTTAATTTTGTGCAAGCTTACCTTCAATATAACTATTTTGGGCCCCTTTAATTATGCAAGTAGAATTTTCCCTTCCTTAAGCTAATTCCTTAAATTGATTAGCAAGCAAGAAATTAATTAAATGACACCATTAATTTAGGTTAATTAATTGATGGGGTGTTACACGAGGGGTCGTGATTCGTGTCTGTCATTCGTCAAAAATCATGCAAAGGGTAAGATCCGTTCTCGAGGTCCATGGTCGCTCGCCTCGCCTCGCCTCGCCTTCGCCATCTCGTCTGCACCATCCTTGTCGCTGTCTATCTGTGCATCGCCAAAAAATTGGGGAAGAAAGAAGGAAGAGGAAGCCAATGGAAGAAAGAGAGAAAAAAAAAGGGAAAAATACAAAAATACTCATATCCAACTCAGTATTTTTGCCTACATAGAGTCAAAGAATTTGACATGGTGTTTAACCATTAGTTTTTGGACGAAAAATTTAACTGAATGGTGTTATTTACACGATTTTAAAAATTCAAGAGGGTTCCTTGTTGGCTTTTAAAACTCATGAGTGTTCTCTGCAAAAGATCTAAAATTCATGGGGATTTTGTGTATTTTAGCTAATTTTTAATTAAGTTTCTATAGTTTAAAAATTTATAATTGAGTCCTTATAGTTTAATAAATTTTTAAACTAGTACCTAAATTTGAAATTTAGTCAAATTTTTGTTAAATTTTGATGAAATGTTAATTATATATCATTTTAACATTATAAATTTACTTAATTCTAGTCAATCTACTTATATTACTTAAAATAAATTTTATTTTATTTCATATATGTAAGTTATTTTTACATTATTATTTATTTTTGTCTCTTCATTGTTGACATAAATTATACATATTTAGAGTGCCAAGATATTAAATGTTGAAAACATTAATATAATTTAATATAATTTTAACAAAATTTTGGTAACAAGGACTAATTTAAAAATTTGTTAAACTATAGAGACTTAATTATATTTTTTTAACTATAGAGACTTAATTATAAATTGAGTGAAACTATAGGTACTACAAGAATAATTTAACTCTTAATTTTTAATTGGATACTTATAATTTAAAAATTTATAATTCAATTTCTATAATTTAATAAATTTTTAATTTAATCTCTAAACTTAAATTTTTGTCAATATTTTATTAAAATTTGATAATATATTAATTATATATCATATTAATATTATCAATTTATTTATTAAACTCAATTTACTCATATTACCATAATTTACATTTTATAACATATATGTATGTTATTTTTATGTGTATTATTTATTTTTTTGTTGACATAAATCATACAGATTTAAAATGTTAAAATATTATATATTTGTAATATTAATAAAATTTAAGATATTTTAAAAAATTTTGACAACAGATCATACTGATTTAAAATTTTTATTAAATTATGTAGACTCGATTTCAAATTTTTAAACTATATTAACCTAATTAAAAGTTAAATGAAATTATATGGACTAAAGAATAATTTAACCTTTACTATATTATTAAATTAGTGTGTGATAAATCATGGCTTAAATGCATTTTTTTCCTTTAATTTCATAAAAGTTTTAATACGGTCCTCTTATTTAGAAATAAATAGTTTAGGTTTCTTTGTTTTGTAAAACGATCTAATTATGTCTTTTTATTGTATAATTAATCCAAAATTTAGTACCAAAATTTAAAATTTCTTTTGAATAAGTTGTTATTTATATTCAAATTTAAAATTTAATTAAATTAATTATTAAATTTGACATCAAAATTTGGATGAAAATGTAATAGGGAAGACATGATTAGATCATTTCACAAAATAGTATGACCAAATTGTCTATTTCTAAATTAGAGGTATCAAATTGAAACTTTAATAAAACTCAAAATACTAAAAGTGTATTTATGCTTAAATTATTCCTTTTTGGAAAGATTATTCTTTTTCTTATTTAGTCTTTGAATGTATGTTTGAAAATAAGAAAAGAAAGAGAAGGAAAGTAATAAAAAGGAAAGGGAATGAAAGGTTACCTTTTAGATTCTTTTCTCTTCTAAAATTATTTAATTTGATGTAAGAAGAAAGATTAATATAAAATTTTTTATTTTCTTTTCTTTTAAAATTTTAAAAATTAAACAAAGAAAATACTATTTTGTTCTCTTCCCTTTTCTTCCGTTCTTATATTTCCAAAGGCATTCTTAAAAGATTCTTCTCTCTTATTTAATTTCTCAACTATTACTAGTATACAACTTAGTCTTAGCTTTATGAACAATAGTCGTTATAAATTCTAAATCATATGCAAATTAGTTTCTTTGTCATCTATCCACGTTAAATTATAGGGATTAAACAGTATAGTGCTAATTTTTTATTTTAATGGCCAAATTGTATAGTATTAATCTTTTAGTAATTAATAAAATAAAAAATCTCTTGGAGACCAAATTGTTCATATAGTTTTATTAATTATAATAAATTAATCATTCAATTTTTTAAAATTATTTTTTTAATTTAATATTTTGAAGATAAAATTTTATAATTTATTCTCTTAATCATTTTATTCGGTCAAAATGATTTATCACATTAGATAAAATAACATGTGCTCAATATTTTAAAAATTAGATCGATTATTAAAAAGGTTAAGGTACTGGTTCATGGTTTAATAGTTTAACTATGGCTAAATCAGTACTAATATTTTATATTAATTTTAAATTATAATTCAGTATAATGATAAGTATTTTACATAATTTTATTACATAAAATAAATATAAAATATATCATATTTTTTTAAACAAATCAATAAATTATTTATCAATTTTTTAAAAAAATTTTAAAAAATTCATATACAAAACATTGTTTATCCTTTTTTTTCTTCCTGTTCTCCTCATTTTTATTTTTTTTCCATTCTACTGTTTCTTTATCTTTTTTGTTGCAAAAATTGAACAACACATGAAAAAGACAAAAAAAAAAATTTCAAATTGGTTGAACCATTAAACTAACTAGTTTTGACCAATTTATCTAGTTTTTAACTAATTTTTCTAGTTTTAATCGATTTTTTACAAGATTAATTTTAAAGGTTAATCAAACCAAATTTTTGATTCATTCATCAATTTTCTAGTCAAATTGACCGATTTCATCCTATTCTCCCAACAAAGCATGTACTTGTTAAACTAAATGATGTAGCATAAACAAAATTTTGAGGTAATTAAATAATAATTTCTACTTGTCTCTATATATATATATATATTTTTTTTTTCTAAAAGAGTATCATTATGTCTAATTTATATATTTTTCAATATCAAATAAAAGTTAAGAAATCGGGCTTACTTAACACAAAAAGAAACACAATCCTATTTTGCTAAAAATAACTTATTAGTAGAACAAATTAAAAAAAAAATATTATCTTTACCTCTTAAATTATTTTTCAATTTTTCCTCTTAACTTTGAATTAAAATGACAAAAAAAATAATTTGTCTTTTAACTTTGAATTATTTTTTAATTTTGCCTCTTAATTTGATTAATTCTACTTTAGTCTAATTGTAAAAATTAATAAAATATTTTCTAACCCATAAAATCATTAATTTCATTAATGAAAAATGTTGAGTGGGTGTCATTTTTAAGATTTTTATTCCAAATCATCACAACAAAAAATAAGGAAAATAACGGTGCTTTAAGTGACCATTTAACGACGCTTTAAGCGCCATTAAAACATATTCGTAGTGCTTCCACAAGCGCTACTATTGTGGGTGTCGGGACAACCTTTAACGACGCTTTCGCGTAGCCGCAGGAATTTACGCTAGGATTTTAAATTGTGGCACTTTTAAAATTTTTTAAATTGATAAGCGCCGCGATATTTTTGTGACGCTTTTAATGATATGTTTTTTGATGCATTTTGTGGCGTTTGGGAAGTGCCACTATTAATTAGCTTGAATTTTTTTGTGAATTTAGCGGCACTTGGAAAGCGCCGCTATTCTTTATGTAAGTATTTTTTTGAAATAATAGTGTCGCCTTTGAGGCGCTGCTATCTTTTTGGATAAATTAATTTTTTTAAAATAGTGTCGCCTTGAAGCGCCACTATTTCTTTGGCATAATTAAACTTTTTAAAATAGCGACGCCTTCCAAGTGCTATAAAATTTTTTTGTGTATTTTTAGTTATTTTTTCGACGCCTTTTAAGCGCCATTATTTTGGTCAAAAAGTTTCACTAATTTAATGTATATTTCTGCTCAATTTCACCATTATTTTAGACTATTTCATGCATATATATAAATTTTTTTTTGTATTCAATTGTTCCTAATACCCTTTAAACTCTATTTAAAGTAAAATTTTTAAAATTGTTGTTCATCAAGCTTTCAAATTTTCAATATGAGTTAAATAACATCAAAAAATATAAACTCAACATATGATACATTCAAAATGATATCTCGATTGCATAAAATGCTCATGTTCAAAATAACATAAACGTAATATATGCAATTCTAATTATAATTTAAAATAATTAATAACAAGTTAGTACCTTAAATTTTCATAGGCCAAATTTTTATACATAGGATTTTATAATATATATTTAATTACTACACTAAATACCAAAATATGTAATACCCCATCTACTGAGTGTGATCTTCTCCCGTCGACGAGTGAGGTTCAACTGAAGGTTATCCACTATTTTGCATCAGATGCCTGAAAGGATTAACAAATTTTTTATAACTTAAATAAAACAAAGAAAATAAATTTTTTAGCTAAAAAAACAAATATTAAACTAACCTGATGATTAAACAAGTATGCAAATTGAGGTGGAATATTTCCCAAGAAATTTTGAAAAATATAACCCAGGGCATTTCTCATCTTCGTTTGAAGATTGTAACCTTGAAACTTCTTGTTAAAGAGTAACGTTAGAAGTATTAGCACCCTGATTGACTGGAAACCGACCAAATCGAGTTGTATGTGCGCCAAATATTTGAGTTAGACTAGGGCCAAATCCTAAACCACGAACTCTTCCAAGAAGCTCTTTTACCAACACTTGTCCTAAAGAATCTTGCTAAAAAATGGTGTCTATAACGACCCCCTAATACAACATACGCGATGCTTATCTGATTAGTGGAAGCATATGGGTTGGTTTACATAGTTATTCCCGATGTGGGAATGTCAGGGGATCGCTACTGGTTGAGCGTAACCCAAATAGACTTCCTGTTGTCCTTTCAGATTCCGTTCAACCCTAATTCACACGCAGCTAACTAATTGTACATACATACGTCATAAATTACTCTGGAATGAAATCTAAAATCCATATATATGTCACATCATGCATTCATATACATTCCAACTTAAATTTATAAGTTTACAGCGAGAGACCCTACCAAAAATCTGGCAGAGTTTTCTCTGTATTTCGAACGTATCCCAAATACAACAGGCACCTGATTTATACATATACAGTCAATCCAATTACTACAGAAAACATAAATAACAGAAACCAATATACAGCAACATCATCAAAACATATACAATAAAATTCAAGCCTAGACTAAGCTTCTCATCTATTTGTCATCAAATCATCGTCCAGCTATCGTCTAAGTTCCTGTCCCTGTCCCTGTTCATCTGAGTAAACAACCTGGTGAGATATAAAATCCTAGTAGAATAATTTACAGATCAAATATAATTTAAAATCTGGCTGAATACTCAATGGTGCGAACACCGAAATCATCTTCCCAAAAATTAGTTTGAAAACAGTGAAATACCTTATCTTTAAAATCGTTTTATCACATGAAAATTGCGGTAATTATTCAAAATCATAAAAATCCATTTCTTTTAAAATCAATACTCGAAATCAAATAAAATCCCATGCCCGGTGTATATAAATCCACGTTGGCCACAAATCCACTGTGACCAAGTCTAAATCGTCATCTAATTGCACATCATCAAGAGAGAATACCTCTCCTATCGTTGGGTGTGATTCGTAACACCAATCACCCGAATCAAGCCTATATTGTGAGTGTGATCCGTAACACCAATCACTCACTCAAGAACCGGGTGAGAATCAACATCTAAGGAGTCCCCTAGCATATGCACATATGCCAATTCTCATCCTCATACAGTTTATTCGAACTCACATGCTCACGGTCGGCTATTCCTCAGGGTTCCAGGGTATTACGCCTAAATCACAATGTTTCCCCGTGTAGGCTATCCCCCCTTATACTCCTTAAACCTTTCTTAGGGTCGTCCTGGTTTAACGCGTAGTCCCTAACGCAGTACAGGCTCAATCAGGTAAAAATGATGTCAATTAAAAGATCCCTGTACTCGGGATACTTAACAGCCATACCATACCGGCTGTCAAGTACCCAACCCTAAGTAAATCCGTCCTAAGGACATCTAAACTCGATAAACAAAGCGTCTAACATGCAATTAGGGTTTTCAGCACACAAAAATGTAATTTATTCCATCGAAAGTAGCACGTAAATCCATGCAGTTAATCTAAAACATTCAGGTATCCACAAGGTCAATTCTAACGTTCGGGAAGCGTAAATTATCCTACCTGGTCTTCTGTCGCTCCAAATCATTTCAAAACTTTACGTAGTCACAATTTCTGAGCCCAATTAATTTCCTGGACATTAAATTGAATATTCAAGCTTGTCACATCATCCGCTTAACAATTCTAAGTCCGGTTGCCCTAATACCTAGGTCAATTTATTGCCTAATTACGTTCGACAGCTATTTCAGTCAGATATCATCAATTTTTAAGAAATCGAACCTTACCAATGTGATCAGATGATGGAATTATGTCTCGGGGTGGTCTCGATTTCTCCTGATGTATGTCCAGAAGCTCCGGCACATCAGTGTACAGCAGCATACGGCGAAGAGGTACGGTTTGCCTTGAAATTTACACCACGGTGAAGCCCATAAGTCCAGGAGCCCGAATATGGTGGTGGCACGGCGGTTCATGGCCGTTTGGATGGCATTTTTGGCCATAAAGAATGACGCACGGCGGACAAAAAAATCCTCGATCCGGGCGCGTCGGGCCTCTGTTCGACGTCGACAAGCTGTTGGAGGAAGCTGGCAGCTCAGGCTACAAGATGGTGGGGGCGGTGATGGCCAACGGTGGCAGACGGCGGCGATCTCAGCTGGCAAAGTTTTCACGTGGTAGAGGAGAAAAGTGGCATTTTTCATCGACGCTGGCAGCCGTTGGTGGCCGTGGGTGGTTGCTGGAGGTTGTAGGTGGCGAGGGCTATCGATTGGTGTGCCAGGTGGCGGCCCACGGTGGCTGTGGTGGTGGCACATGGTGGAGGAAGGAGGAGAGAGAGGAGAGAAAAAGTGAAGTGAAGAGAGAGAGAGATTTGAGAGAAATGGAGGGAATCCGAGAAATTTAAAGCTTCCGGGGGCGATTCCAACTTTTCCCAGACCACCCGAGGATACTTTAGGGTGTCGACTTCTTTCCAGACGTTGACACGCATTTCCATGCGAAGGTTTTGGCTTTCTTCTGTGAAATTGACGCACAAAAC
The DNA here is from genome assembly GCA_031216115.1 of Senna siamea. Lineage (NCBI taxonomy): Eukaryota > Viridiplantae > Streptophyta > Magnoliopsida > Fabales > Fabaceae > Senna > Senna siamea. Next base: position 10,875,979 of record CM062366.1, read on the forward strand.
ATCGTCTATCAGTTTCTGATCGCCGGATTGTTTTGTTTCCGTTTGATCATGTTTCTGACCTCGAAAAACCTTATGTTTTAAATTATCGTCCTCAAAAGTTATGCCAGGCTTCGTTTGATTGGAATTAGCGTCAAAAATTAGGTTTTATCTTTTAGAAAACTTTTCGGTTGTTACATTCTCCCCCCCTTAAAAGAAATTTTATCCCTAAAATTCATACATGTAAACAGTTCTGGGTATCTTTGTCTCATCTCTTCTTTTTTCTCCCACGTCATTTCCTACGATGCTATATCCTGCCAAAGTACCTTAACTAAAGGAATTATTTTACTTCAAAGTTGCTTAGTCTTATAGTCAAGGATTTGAACAGGAGTAGATTCATAAGTTAAATTTTCCTTTAATATTATTGGTTGATTCCCTAATACATGCACAGGATCTGGGACATATTTACGAAGTTGGGAGACATGGAAAACATTATGTAGATTGGACAAATAGGGAGGTAAGGCAATTGGTAGGCAACGAGACCGACTCTTTGTAATATTTGGAATAGTCCTAGGAATCTAGGGCTTAGTTTCTTGGTCCTCACCTGTCTACCGATACCCGTGGTGGGGGAAATTCTCAGAAATACGTGATCTCCCTTATTAAATTCCAAAGGCCTTCTTCTCTTGTTAGCATATGATTCTTGTCTCTGTTGGGCAACTCTCATCTTTTTCTTGATCATTTTAATCTGATCAGTGGTTTCTTTTACTATTTCGGGTCCCAACAATGTACTCTCCCCCATTTCTACCCAACTTAAAGGTGATTTACAACTCCTCCCATATAGCGTCTTATATAGTGCCATATCGATGGTAGAGTGATAACTGTTATTGTATGCAAACTCTATCAACGGCAGGTGTTTATCCCAACTTCCTTTCTGCTCAAGCACACAAGCTCTTAACATTTCTTCTAGATTTTGAATAGTCCTCTCAGATTGCCCGTCAGTCTAAGGATGATAGGCTGTGCTAAATTTAAGCTTGGTTCCTAAGGCTTGCTGTAGGGATTGCCAAAATCTCGAAGTAAACCTAGGGTCTCTATCGGATACTATACCTGACGGTATTCCATGTAACCTCACGATTTCCCTAAGGTATACTTCGGCTAATTTCTCCATGGAGTAACACACCTTAACACGTAAAAAGTGAGCAAATTTGGTCAACCTATCCACTATCACTTAAATGGCATCAAATCCTGCTGGTGTTCTAGGTAATCCTACCACAAAATCTATAGTGATTTGATCCCATTTTCTCTCTAGTATTTCCAATGGTTTGAGTAGCCCTGCGGGTTTCTGGTGTTCTATCTTAACCTGTTGCCACGTTAAACAGGCATTCACGTAATTCATGATATCCTTCCGCATACCGGGCCACCAAAAATTCCTCTTTAAGTCCTGATACATCTTGGAAATACTGGGATGAATAGTGTAATGACTTATATGGGCTTCTGCTAACGCTTTTTCCTTTAATTCCTGATGGTTCAGAATTACTACCCTCTTCCTAAACATTAAAACTCCATCAGGCGCTAGTCTAAAATTGGGTTAGTCTGCGTATACTTCCAAGGATTCATCCTCAAATTGGGCTTGTCTAATCCATTCTCTCAATTCGCAGGTTATCAAAAAGTCACTCATCACTAATCTTTGCAGAAACGAGATTATGTTGAGGCTGAGATTCCCAAAATCCTCAAGTAACCTCATCTCACCAATCATTAAACTAGCTAATTGTAGTGACTTTCGGCTTAATGCATCAGCCACGACATTCGCTTTTCCTGCATGATATTTCAATTCAAAATAAAAGTCTTTTAGGTATTCTACCCACCTACACTGCCTCATGTTTAATTCCTTCTGATCAAACAAATACCTAAGGCTCTTATGATCACTATACACTTCAAATACAGCACCATACAATTAATGTCTCCAAATCTTTAGAGCAAACACAACGGCAACTAATTCTAAGTCATGGGTGGGATAGTTTTCCTCTGCAGGTTTCAATTGTCGCGATGCATAAGCCACAAATTTCCCATCTTGCATCAAAACATAACCTAGGCCTCTCAAGGATGCATTTGTGTACACGGTAAAGGGTTCTAGGGGTTTCAAAATAATTAGTACAGGAGCGGTGGTTAATTTCTCTTTTAAAATTTGAAAAATAGTCTCACACTGTTCGCTCCATTCAAAATCTACCCCTTTCCGAGTCAACCGGGTCAATGGCACAGCTATCTGTGAGAATCCTTGAATAAATTTTCGATAATAATCGGCCAAACCCAAGAAACTCCTAATCTCGGTGACTGTTTTAGGTCGATCCCAATCTAATACTGCTTCAATTTTCTTTGGGTCAACCGCTATTCCTTCCCCATTAACCACGTGTCCCAAAAATTTTACTTCTTCTAACCAAAACTCACAATTTTCTAGCTTTGCATATAATTGCTTTTCTTCTAGTATTTGTAGCATCGTGCTAAGATGTTGGGCATGCTCTTTGTGAGTCTTGGAATAGACTAAGATATCATCGATGAATACCACAACACATTGATCTAAATAGGGTCTGAAAATTCTGTTCATATAGTCCATAAAAACAACTGGTGCATTCGTCAATCCAAAGGGCATCACTAGAAACTCGTAGTGGCCGTATCTTGTTCTAAATGCTGTCTTAGAGATATCCTCTTCTCTAACCCTAATCTGGTGGTATCCTGATCTTAAGTCTATCTTAGAAAATACAGTCGCGCCTTGCAACTGATCAAACAAGTCATCGATACGTGGCAATTGGTATTTGTTCTTAATGGTCACCTTATTCAACTGCCGATAATCAATACACAGTCTTAAATTCTCGTCTTTCTTCTTTACGAATAAGACTGGAGCTCCCCATGGCGATACACTTAGCCTAATGAACCTTTTCTCCAACATATCTTCAATTTGGACCTTTAATTCTCTTAATTCCGCTGGGGCCATACGATATGGGGTCATGGCTATTGGGTCCACGCCCAGAATCGGGTCAATGGTGAACTCTATCTCCCTAGGTGGTGGTAGTTTACTCACTTCCAAAGGAAATACCTCCGGAAAGTCACTAGCAATTGGAATTTGGCTTAGCCTATCCTGCAACTCTACCTCAGAGAGATTGAGGGACATATCACCTATCTCACAAGCCCTGTTACTCCCTCGCACAGGCACATTATCTAGGTAAGTGATTGTCCTTTCAGAACAATTCAACAAGACCCGATTCCTAGTTAACCAGTCCATTCCCAAAATAATGTCGATCCCAGTCAATGGTGTACACACTAGGTTCACAAGGAATAAAGTATCTTCAATGGTTAAGGGGCAATTCAGGCATATTCGTGGGGACATAGTGGCTTCTCCTAAGGGTGTGGATATGTATAGGTCACAAGGCAGGGTTTGAACAAGTAATCTTATTCTTTCTACACATGCATTAGCAATAAATGAGTGCATAGCACCCGAATCAAACAATACTATTAAAGAAAAATTGTAAATTTTATCTCTACCCTGCATCAAGCCCGAAGACCTGTCGACATTAGCCGTATTTAAAGTAAACACTCTCCCTGGAGCCTGTGGTCTCCGGCTGCCGGATGTCGGCTGGTTCCCAGTGGAAGGGCAGTATCTGGCCATATGCCTTGTACCTCCACACCTATAACACTGAAGTGGAGTCTGATGCCAGCAGGGCTGATTAGGATGTCTGGTGCCACACTTCGGACAGGGAGTATTATCAGGTCTCCTCCCACTGCTATTAGAAGCCCCTGGTTGCGGTTTAAACATACCGCTTCTCACGTTAAGGTTTTTGGTTGCTTGTCTGGGCCGGTTCCCTATTCTCTGTGTCATATTCTGAGCCTGTCTCTGTTCTAGATTCTTGCTCAGGATTTGGCACTTGTTTACCAGCGTGGCGAAGTCTCGAATCTCCAGGGTAGCTAATTGAGTCTTCATGGGTAAGTCTAGGCCTTCCTCTAATTGCTTTGCTTTCCAGGCCTCATTATAATGCATTCGCAAGTAGGTGGAGTATCGTGATAATTCTTCAAATTGTTTCAAATACTCCTCAAATGGCCTACCTCCCTATGTGAGCTTCAAGAACTATGCTTCCTTAGATTGTTTTATGCTCTCAGGGATGTATTGATCCATAAAAACTCTCTTGAATGACTCCCAGATAAGTGGAATGCCTCTGCTTTCTATCAGTTGCTGGGCATCTGTCCACTAGAGTTCTGCTTCGCCTTTCAACATGTATGTTGCATATGTAACCTTCTGCTCGTCGTCACACTGCAACAATCTGAAAATCTTTTCAATATCTTTCACCCAAGCTTCTATAACAGCTGGATTGGAGGCACCTGTAAATGGAGATGGACCTGCTCTCTGAAACTCGATCCATCCCTGATACAATAGGTTTGCATGTTGAGTGGCTTCGTTATTTCTAGTCTGTCTGTCTTCCTGCTGCTGTCTCATTATATTAGCACTGGTAGTGGCCTGATCTCTCATCGCATCAGCCATCAACTGGATGGATTCCATTATATCGCGCATGTCGACATCAGTCTCCATGCTACCACTACCCGAAGCACCCTGATTCCTGTGCCTTGGCCTTCCTCTGGGCCTGCGAGTGGCATCCCTGCTAGATTCTGCCATACTTATCTGACATAGAAAGTAAACAGATCAGTTATACAGCAACAGTTAATAGAAATGCATTAAATTCACTCCGTTACTTATCGGTTCAAGATTAGGTCCTAACATTCCAGAGTTAAATCAATCAAAACCCTAAAGCTGCCAGCCCGAAGATTCACAATCCCTAGCCCACTAAACCAGACGATCCGAAAAACTGGGCTCTGATACCGTATTTGTAACGACCCCCTAATATAACATATGCGATGCTTTATCTGATTAGTGGAAGCATATGGGTTGGTTTACATAGTTATTCCCGATGTGGGAATGTCAGGGGATCACTACTGGTTGAGCGTAACCCAAATAGACTTCCCGTTGTCCATTCGGATTCCGTTCAACCCTAATTCACACGCAGCTAACTAATTATACATACATACGTCATAAATTACTCTGGAATGAAATCTAAAATCCATATATACGTCACATCATGCATTCATATACATTCCAACTTAAATTTATAAGTTTACAGCAAGAGACACTACCGAAAATCTAGCAGAGTTTTCTCTGTATTTCGAACGTATCCCAAATACAACAGGCACCTGATTTATACATATACAATCAATCGAATTACTACAGAAAATATAAATAACAAAAACTAATATACAGTAACGTCATCAAAATATATACAATAAAATTTAAGCCTAGACTAAGCTTCTCATCTATCTGTCATCAAATCATCGTCCAGCTATCGTCTAGGTTCCTGTCCCTGTCCCTATTCATCTGAGTAAACAACCTGGTGAGATATAAAATCCTAGTAGAATAATTTACAGTTCAAATATAATTCAAAATCAATGAATACTCGTGGTGAACCAAATCATCTTCCCAAAATCAGTTCGAAAACAGTGAAATACCTTATCTTTAAAATTGTTTTATCACATGAAAATTGCGGCAATTAGTCAAAATCATAAAAATCCATTTCTTTTAAAATCAATACTCGAAATCAAATAAAATCCCATGCCCGGTGTATATAAATCCACGTTGGCCACAAATCCACTGTGACCAAGTCTAAATCGTCATCTAATTGCACATCATCAAGAGAGAATACCTCTCCTATCGTTGGGTGTGATCCGTAACACCAATCACCCGAATCAAGCCTATATTGTGAGTGTGATCCGTAACACCAATCACTCACTCAAGGACCGGGTGAGAATCAACATCTAAGGAGTCCCTTAGCATGTGCACATACGCCAATTCTCATCCTCATACAGTTTATTCGAACTCACATGCTCACGGTCGGCTATTCCTTAGGTTTTCAGGGTATTACGCCTAAATCACAATGTTTCCCCGTGTAGGCTATCCCCCTTTATACTCCTTAAACCTTTTTTAGGGTCGTCTTGGTTTAACGCATAATCCCTAACGCAGTACAGGCTCAATCAGGTAAAAACGATGTCAATTAAAAGATCCCTGTACTCGGGATACTTAACGGCCGTCCCATACCGACTGTCAAGTACCTAACCCTAAGTAAATCCGTCCTAAGGGCATCTAAACTCGATAAAAAAAGCGTTTAACATGCAATTAGGGTTTTCAGCACACAGAGATGCAATTTATTCCATCGAAAGCAGCACATAAATCTATGCAGTTAATCTAAAACATTCAGGTATCCACAAGGTCAATTCTAACGTTCAGGAAGCGTAAATTATCCTACCTGGTCTCCTGTCATTCCAAATCATTTCAAAACTTCATGTAGTCTCGGTTTCTAAGCCCAATTAATTTCCTGGACATTAAATTGAATATTCAAGCTTGTCACGTCATCCGTTTAACAATTCTAAGTCCGGTTGCCCTAATACCTATGTCAATTTATTGCCTAATTACGTTCGGCAGCTATTTCAGTCAGATATCATCAATTTTTGGGAAATCAGACCTTACCAATATGATCGGATGATGGAATTCTATCTCGGGGTGGTCCCGGTTTCTCCCGATGTATGTCCAGAAGCTCCGGCACGGCGACGTACTGCGACGCACGGCAGAGAGGTGTGGTTTGCCTCAAAATTTACACCACGGTGAAGCCCGTAAGTCCAGGAGTCTGAATATGGTGGTGGCGCGGCGGTTCACGGCCGTTTGGATGGCATTTTCTGGCCACGAAGAATGACGCATGGCGGACAGAAAAATCCTCGATCTGGGCACGTCGGGCCTCTGTTCGACGTCGACAAGCTGCTAAAGGAAGCTGGTAGCTCAGGTTACACGGTGGTGGGGGCAGTGATGGCCAACGGTGGCAGACGGCGATGATCTCAGCTGGCGAAGTTTTCACGCGGTAGAGGAGAAAAGTGGCATTTTTCGGTGACACTGGGGGCCGTTGGTGGCCGTGGGTGGTTGCTGGAGGTTGTGGGTGGCGAGGGCTATCGATTGGTGTGCCAGGTGGTGGCCCACGGTGGCTGTTGTGGCGGCACACGATGGAGGAAGGAGGAGAGAGAGTAGAGAGAAAGTGAGGTGAGAAGAGAGAGAGATTTGAGAGAAATGGAGGGAATCCGGGAAATTTAAAGCTTTCGGGGGCGATTTTGACTTTTCCCAGACCACCCGGGGATACTTTAGGGTGTCGGCTTCCTTCCAAACATTGGAACATGTTTCTATGCGAAGGTTTTGGCTTCCGTTTGTGGAATTGATACACGAAACATCGTTTGTTAGTTTCTGATCGCCGGATTGCATTTCTTTCCATTTGATCGTGTTTTTGACCTCGAAAAACCTTTCGTTTTAAATCATCATCCTCAAAAGTTATGCCAGGCTTCGTTTGATTGGAATTAGCGTCGAAAATTAGGTTTTATCTTTTAGAAAACTTTTCGGTTGTTACAGTGTCAGATGAGGTTCCTTGACTTTCAATTTCTAATATTTTTTCCTAAAATAACAAATTAACTTGTTAACTAAGAGATAAAGATATTGATAACGAGCAAAATGTCATTTGTGTGCTATACCCTCAACCAATAAAAATATATTCAACTAAGTAATTATAATACTTACACTTACAACCCTAGCCTCATCATTGACATAAGATCCATCCGTTTTTTTGTGTGTTGCAACAAATATAGCTTCCCTGCTCACAAGCGTGCCATTTGCCAATTCCTAACATGTGTTAAATGAAAAATATCATTATCGCGAATTGAGCACATCATAACAAAAATGTATTATTATCATTTCATGTTTCTTTCTTGCGATGCTTTTGGACCTACAAGTATGTGACATCTTCAACTTCTATTGATTTATCCTATGACTATTACTTATTTCCTAAAAAGTTTAAAAAGATAATTAAGTTGTATTGTTGTAAAACCCCTTTGATTTAAAAATCTAATTTGAACCTTACTTGGGTCTTTGGATCTAATCTATAATCAATAAAGGCTGCCCACATGTCTTGTGGTATGAAATCAAGATGACTTAAAATGTTTTGCTTCCTAGTAGCATCCCACTTGTAATACATGTTAAAAAACTCAATCTGGTAATTCCTTCACTTCTTTCTAATTTTTTTCAACACAAAATTTTTAGCAACCCAGTCATTTAAGCAAAACTTAGCCTTCAAATCACAATATTAATGATTAGTTTATTTCAAACAGATGCCAATAGAAATGTAATTTAACACTAAGTACAAATTTTAAATTACCTTCAAATTATCAAAACAAGTATCTTTATAGCTATCAGGAATTTTATCCCACGAATAATAGCTTATAGGAAATGCATTTAAGTCAGTTCCAATCACTCCAATGACTCCACCCAGAAGGCCAGCTGCTTCCCAAGTTGGTTGTCCTTGTTCGTTAAAGGGTACAACTATACGTTGCCCTGCAGGAAGTGTCCAAACGTCATGCAATCTTAAATGTCCTTCTCTAGTGTTTCCTTGCTCATCTGTAAAATAAAAATACATCAAGATAATCTTAATAATTTGAATAATAAAATGAGACAAATTCAATTACCGATGATATTAACGGTCCAAGATGAAATTATACTCCTTCCACTTGAGGACTAAGTAGAGAGAACAATTGAAGCTGGTTCTGAGGATTAGGCTGGGGGTGGAGATGGCATTGGCTCGAAAGGATGCAAAATGGCAGATGGACATGACACTGGCTTGAAAGGATGCGGAGTAGGGGATGGAGATGACACTAGCTCAAAAGGATGCGGAGTGGGGGATAGAGATGACACCGGCTCAAAAGGATGCGGAGTGGGGATGGAGATGACACCGGTTCAAAAGGATGCGGAGTGGGGGATGGAGATAAAGTAAGGACAGTTGAGGACTATCCACGGGCTCTACAAGCTTTTTGCTTTAATTTTCTCATGTCTACAACTTCCAAAAGATAAAAACAAATCAACAGAAAATTGTAAAAAAACATATTTTTTTGAATAGAGAATTACTTGAAATATTCATATTGATAATCATAATGGTAATCTTAAATAAGTACCATATGGGATCTTATGTTTCCACCATTAAATACACAATATTTAATCCTCAGCATTGTTACTCACACTATCAACAGCATCCATGACAAGTAACTCTTCTTCTTCAACTCCCCTTACCAAAGGTATACTCTCTACATCATAAGAAAAAAACTTTGCTAATTGTTGTTGTGGATATGGTTCATTCTCATAGACATTCTCTTCATCTCCCATCTCGTACAAATCCCTTGGCTTCAAGTGAATAGGAATGCACCACTCTCTGTCAAATTCATCATTGACATAATACACCATTTGAGCTTTAGAAGCTTGAATATAAGGCTCATCATCTGAATGTGCGCCAGTGTGAGTTAATCGTGAGAAATTTATCAAATCAAACCCAAGGGCATCTTTTTTCATTCCCAGTGTTGTTGTTGTATTAGCTCATTTACACTTAAACATTGTCACTACGAACCGACCATGATAATTTAACTCAATTATGTCAACCAGCTTTCCATAATAAGGAACACCCCCAAATATTGATCGATTGTCACTACTGCTTGCATAACTATTTGTACCAAATAAGCCAAATACCCCACTATTTTGTGTTTTCAACCCTTGTTCTTGAGCTATGGTACAAAATTTATAACCATGGATGTTAAATGCACTAAATTGTCTAGCATGTGATAGTGGCCCTTTTGCTAAACATTTGATGTCCTCGAAATAAGCTCTACTTGTGGGAATTGGGTACAAATTAAGTGGTCATATACCACTTCTCTAGCTTACCACCTTCTAAATCTACAGCAACTATATAGACATCTTATCCTATTGTTAGCAATTGTGTGTACAAATGCAAAATCTAAAAACTCATTCAAGCCTTTATCATATTCAGGGCTAAGTCGTGACTTTGTAATCCAAGATTTATCCATACCTAAAACCTATATTGATAAAAATAATAATAACATTAATCAATGGAATATTATTCCTATTAAAATTAAAAATCAATAAAACAACATTTTAAAATTACGGACACAATTCAATTTATGCCAAAATTAATTTCTCTTCTTAACAATATAGTTTCTCAAAAAGTCCATGCTTTAGTTTAGCTAAATGCACTTTCACTCATCCTTGAAATTATTCAAGTAATATATATAACACAAATAATCAAGTGCTACGTACAATACAATTGAGCCCACAACCTTTTAGAGTTAATAAAAATAAAAGATAAAAGCTAAGTCCAACAACATGTAAGGAAATGTTAAATATATATGTTTGTGTGTAATGCTTATTCCATTGGAAGAATATAAATATAATATAATATATATTATTTAAATATAATGCAATTATATGCATTTTTTTATATTATATTTTAAAAATATTGATATGCAATTTTGTATATGCAAAATCTCTAATAATATATAACTATAGTATAATAGTTCTGAGTCTTTATAGTTTTAAAATTATATATATATATATACACACATATTTTAATTGGAGAACAAATAATCAAATATATTTCTATTCAAAATTAGAAAAATCGTTTTGAACATAAAATAAGCATAAACCCAACTCAAAGCATTGCAAATTAGAAAAATCCTGCACTAGAGATTGATATTAATTAATGCAAATGTTCCCTTAGAGATTTGTTTGGTAACTTTTGATCTTTCCTGCTTCCTAGAAAACGTGAAAGCATGATCATTGCAAGATTTTTTAGTCTCTCTGAAAGCTTCAACTAACCCTTTAATGATTTGTTGGTATCTCTTACTTTCATCTTGACTAGGAATAAAAGTTGCTATATAGACACAAACACAGCAAAATTAATGTGGGACCAACAAATAAACAATATGCATACCTATTTCCATAAGCCACATTAATTATATTAACTTCAAACAATTAATGTTAAGAGTTTAATTTGATTGTGAGAGGACTAAATTAAATTTTGTGCTTTGAGTCAAACTCTAAACTCTTTCATTTTCTTACATAATTCACTGATTAACCTTCCTATCTAATCAGTAGGTTGCTATACAAACACAAAGGAAAAAGCTGATAAGTGTTTGTTGATAAAAATATAAACGTAGCTTCACACAATTTACATAATTAATTATTTGACACGTTAGAAAGCTTTAAACCTTTAAGTATACTTATGTCTAGACGCTCCTTGAGCCATAATGTGTTACATGTATGTCAATTATTCTAATAAGTTATCAAGCAAGGTATGTATCAAAAAGAGAAAAGAAAAAAACTTATCAAGGTGACACATTTTGCAATATAAGTGTCAACACTATAAACATATAGATAATATTGAAGAATTTACCTATAGAATGATATTTTTGCCAAGGAATAAAAAGAAAAATGTAAAAAAAATTCTTCAACTCAAGGGTTAAACAGTTTATTCTCATTTTAACTTTAAAAAGCTTTTTGAAAATAAAAAATCTCAAATCTTTTAACTTTTTACTTTGTATTAGGATCGGATTGCTTATAAATTTTAGCTTAATTGGTAATATAAATTGATTATATAAAAAGAATTTTATGTTCCATCTTCACATAATTTACCTATAGAAAAAATAAAATTTTTTTTCCTGTAATTCAACTTTAAATCAAATTAATAGATATATGATAATAAAATTTAGATATAAATGATAAAAAAAATTGATTGAACCAGTCGTCGAAGTGAATTTATGACTCAGAGTCTACGGCTCTACTTAACGTTTAAGTTGATGAATTAAATGGATTGCAAATGGGGACAAATAAAAGTATCTAACAAGATTAAAATAAAATATTATAAAGAAAAACATATAATGTGAGTTTTAAATATATAAAATATTTATGTTTAATTTTAAAACTTTGTTATTAAATTGTATAATAAAAAATAGCAATTTTTTACAGCTCAAAATTTCCTTGATTGGGTTTTTTTAAAAAAAAAAATTACACCAATTGTTTTAGTTTTGTTGGAGAATTAATTTGATAAGAAAAATACATAAAATTATATTTATGTCTGATCAGGATATATGCAACATTTGGACTTCCAACAAATTTTTGGAAAGAAATAGTTAGATAAATTATGAATTTTTTGATAAGCCTTAGATCTGGAACACTAGACTACACTCTGTATTTGTGAAGCTCTCAAATCCATCCACTTTGCTTAGAAGAGAGGCATATCATAGTACGGATTGATTGGTAGAAATAATGTACGATATTGTGAAGTGTTTGTGTGGTTGTATCAAAGAATATATTTATGATCTAGAAGATAATCTCAAGTCAATGGAAGAAAAATGGGACGCTCTTATAAGGAAGAAACGAGATTTGAAGAGAAGAGTTGATGAAGTTGAGAGCACTGGACAGATGGAAAGGACAGCCGAGGTGGATAGATGGATGAACGAAGTTGAGGCCCTTGGAAAGTTAATGTGAATCAAATTAATATTGTCTTAATTATTGCCTTTTCTTATAATTAGTTATTTATAATTTTTTCATTTAAAGAGTTTCAATATATAAATCTTGTCTCTAACTGCTTCAGCTATGGGTTTTCATGCCACACAAATTTTAACAAATCTTAAGCACAATTTTTTTCTTAAAAAAAAGAGCATGGATGACGAACAATTAATTTTACAAAGCGTTGCTGCTCTACGAATCACAAGTCAGATCCACACGTGGTGGAAGAAAGTAAAGGGTCAAAATTGAAAATCAAGCTTCAAGCACAAGTCCAAGCACAGTATAGGTTCAGAGAATAAGTGCTTTTGAGAAGCATTAATCCTAATGGAAACACCACAAAGGTACACCAGAACAGCCAGAACAGAGAGCTTCTGAAATAAATAACTACGGGCATGATGAACCGAAAAACACCCATAAATAAATGGAAATCCAAAATCAAAACCAAATCCTCCTATCAACTCGGAATCCACACATAGCCCGAATACCACAAACAAATCAAACTCTAAATTGAAACCCCAACTGAATCAAAAACTAAAATGAAGAAATGAAAAAACGAAAACTCACCGAACAAGGATGCTGACCGAGTGAACGTGAAGGTCGAACAAGAATGGTGATAGAGCAAACGTGAAGGTTGAAGGTAGAACTAGATTTTGCCAATGCTTCAAATGGAGGGAAATGGGAGAAAAATGAAACTTCTAGCCTCTTTATCGATGCTAGCTTTAGGAGGAAAAATACACGCCAAAAAGAGGAAAATATTTTTGTAGTGCCTATTTTGAAATAATAGCGACGCTTTTAAGGCGCAACTATAATAAAACAGGATTTTACGACGCCTAACAAGAGCTGCTAAATTAACAATATATATATATATTTAAATTTTACAACGCTTTAGGCGCCACAATCTTAATAAAAGCGTCGCAAAATAAAAAATTTTTGCGAAACCTCATAAAGCATTAGTAAATTTTGAATTTAATGGCACCTTTAATGAAGCGCTACTAAAGAAGCGTCGCAAAAACACCCTTATTTTGTAGTACATTGATAACATTAGTAGTCTATTAATCATATATGAATCAAATTCTTAATTTTATTTGGTTGAAACAACCAGAATTTGAAAGTTTAGTAGATTCTAATTAATTTAATTTAAATTATCAGAAGTCTCATATAAAGAATAAAACTTTTAAAGACTGAAGTACCTATTATTTCAACTAAACTATTTATTACTTATTAAAATTACTAATATTCAAAAACTTATCTGAACTCTTTTTTTACGTCTTCTTATATATGCTAGTACAAAACAATCTATTATGAGTAGACGTTGAAAAATTTTAAGAATATGATGTTTCTAAACATTTTATATTAACACGCAGGTGATGTAAGGAATGATTTAGTAAATAAATATTAAAATTAGTTTCGCCTCAATATTTTTTGTTGACTAAATTTTAGAAGTTAGGAACTTATTAATTTTTTAAAACTAAAGAGTTAAATTCAAATCAATCAAAATTAAAGAATAAAATTAAGAATAAATTATTATTTTAGTCTTTAAAAAATTTTATTTGTCTAAAATTATTCTCTAAATTATAAAAATATAAAATTTAATCTTTAAAAAATACCTATGTCTTAATTTTTTTTTGCGTTATTAACCGCTAACCCATGACAATAGATTTGTAGAAATGACACTGACTGTTATTGCTGTGGTTAATATTTTCAATGAATTAAAAAAAAAGATAGTTATATAACTCACGTTTCACACATTGAAAAGAATTACGAAAGTTATATTCTAAAGTAATTGAATGTAATAAACCTCAAACAGATGATAGATATTCTTATAGTCATACTGTAACGACCCCTTAATACAACATACGCGATGCTTATCTGATTAGCAGAAGCATATGGGTTAGTTTAAATAGTTATTCCCGATTTGGGAATGTCAGGGGATCACTACTGGTTGAGCGTAACCCAAATAGACTTTTCGTTGTCCATTCGGATTCCGTTCAACCCTAATTCACACGCAGCTAAACTAATTATACATACATACATCATAAATTTCTCTGGAATGAAATCTAAAACTCATATATACATCACATCATGCATTCATATACATTCCAACTTAAATTCACAAGTTTACAGTGGTAAACCCTACCGAAAATCTGACAGAGTTTTCTCTGTATTTCGAACGTATCCCAAATACAATAGGTACCTGATTTATACATAAATAGTCAATCCAATTACTACAGAAAACATAATTGACAGAAACCAATATACAACAACGTCATCGAAATATATACAAGACAGTTCAAGCTTAAACTAAGTCATTCTCCTGTTAATCATCAAGGCATCATCCGCTATCGTCTAGGTTCCTGTCCTTGTCCCTGTTCATATGAGTAAACAACCTGGTGAGATATAAAATCCCAGTAGAATAATTTACAGTTCAAATATAATTCAAAATCTGGCTGAATACTTAGCGGTGCGAACACCGAAATCATCTTCCCAAAATCAGTTCGAAAACAGTGAAATACCTTATCTTTAAAATGGTTTTATCACATGGAAATTGCGGCAGATAATCAAAATCATAAAAATCTATTTCTTTTCAAAATCCATACTCAGAATCAGATAAAATCCCATGCTCGGTGTATCTAAATCCACGTTGGCCACAAATTCGCTGTAACCAAGTCTAAATCATCATCTAATTGCACGTCATCTAGAGAGAATACCTCTCTTATCATTGGGTGTGATCCGTAACACCAATCACCCTAATCAAGCCTATATTGTGAGTGTGATCCGTAACACCAATCACTTACTCAAGGACCGGGTGAGAATCAACATCTCGGGCGTCTCCTAGCATGTGCACATACGCCAATTCTCATCCTTATATAGTCTATTCGAACTCACATGCTCACGATCAGCTATTCCTCAGGGTTATAGGGTATTATGCCTAAATCACAACGTTTCCTCGTGTAGGTTATCCCCCCTTATACTCCTTAAACCTTTCTTAGGGTCATCCTGGTTTAACGCATAATCCCTAACGTAGTACAGGCTAAATCAGGTAAAAACAATGTCAATTAAAAGCTCCCTGTACTCGGGATACTTAACGGCTGTCCCATACCGGCTATCAAGTACCCAACCCTAAGTAAATCCGTCCTAAGTGCATCTAAACTCGATAAACAAAGCGTCTAACATGCAATTAGGGTTTTCAGCACACAGGCATGCAATTTATTCCATCGAAAGTAGCACGTAAATCTATGCAAATTATCTAAATCGTTCAGGTATCCACTAAGTCAAATCTAGGGTTCGGGAAGCGTAAATTATCCTACCTGGTCTCCTGTCGTTCCAAATCGATTTTGAACTTCACGAAATCTCAGTTTCTGAGCCCAATTAATTTTCTGAATATTAAATTGAATATTCAAACTTGTCACGTCATCCGTTTAACAATTCTAAGTCCGGTTGTCCTAATACTTAGGTCAATTTATTGCCTAATTACTTTCGGCAACTATTTCAGTCAGATATCATCAATTTTTGGGAAATCAGACCTTACCAATGTGATCGGATGATAGAATTCTGTCTCGGGGTGGTCTCGGTTTCTCCCGATGTACGTCCAGAAACTCCGGCACGGCGGCGTATGGTGGCGTACGGCAGAGGGGTGCGGTTTGCCTCAAAAATTACACCACGGTGAAGCCCGCAAGTCCAGGAGTTCGAATATGGTGGTGACGCGGCGGTTCACGGCCGTTTGAATGGCATTTTTTGGCCACGAAGATTCACGCACGGCGGACAGAGATTGCCTCGATTCGGGCGCGTCCGACCTCTGTTCGACGTCGGTGAGCTGCTAGAGGAAGCTGGCAGCTCAGGCTACACGGTGGTGGGGGCGGTGACGGCTAACGATGACGGACGGTGGCAATCTGAGCTGGCGAAGTTTTTGCGCGGTGGAGGAGAAAAGTGGCATTTCTGGCGACGCTGGCGGCCGTTGGTGGCCGTGGGTGGTTGGGAGGTTATGGGTGGCGAGGGATGTCGATTGGTGTGCCAGGTGGCAGCCCACGGTGGCTGTAGTGGCGGCGCACGGTGGAGGAAGGAGGAGAGAGAGAGGAGAGAGAAAGTGTGGTGAGGAGAGAGAGAGATTTGAGAGAAATAGAGGGAATCCAGGAAATTTAAAGCCTCCGAGGGCGATTCTGACTTTTTTTGGATTACACGGGGATACTTTAGGGTGTCAGCTTCCTTCCAGATGTCGGCACATGTTTCTATGCAAAAGTTTTGGCCTCCGTCAATGAAATTGATGCACGAAATGTCGTCTATCAGTTTCTGATCACCGGGTTGCGTTTTCTTCCATTCGCTCGTGTTTCTGACTTCAAACGACCTTTTGTTGCAAATCTTCATCCTCGAAATACGTGTCAACCTCAGTTTAAAAGGAATTAGGGTTAAAAGTTCAATTTTATCCTTTAAAAACTCTTTCAGTTGTTACACATACTTGCCAAAACGCTTGACAATCTATAATAGGAAGCATGGAATAAGTTCAATATAGAAGAGCTCTTCTAAATAGGATATCTATCTTTCGCTTAAAGTTGATTCTATTGAATTAGTTTACGACATCATTTTTGTAATTTTTTCTAAGATGCAAAACTTGAGTTAGATAACAATATTCTTTAAAAATATTTACTGAAAATATTAGCCATGTTATAAATGTGGCCAAGTATGCCTATAAAAGAATTAAATATTTTTTTTAGTTAATTAAAAATATTAACTACAGTTATAATTATGGCCAAGTATGTCTAACAAAAAGTGTTATCTCCATATTTTCGTTTTCAGTTACCATGGCAGCGCCCAATAGTTATGGCTTTTTTTTGTCAATTTTGCCACGGTAATATCGGTGGCTAAAAACCTTCTTTTGCAATGAGAATCATCAAATTTCATTATCACTCTTTGACGTGATTAAAGCAAAGATCAAATTGAAATTTAATGTATCTTTTAAAGATTAAATTAGATATTCTTATGATTTATGGACCAAATGAAAATAAGTAAAATCTTTTGATAAAAATAATAATTTATTCTAAAAGTAACATATGAAATAAAGTGAAGGGATGAAAAGTATTCTTTTATCTAAAAATATTAATGGCCTCTTTGGCCAAGATCTTCGTATAGACAAGCTTCAAACTTTGGTGTTTAGCCAAGTTGGTTGCAAATAAAAATAAAAAAAGTAATTCTAAGTGACAGTAGGAGCATTTGTTTAGTTGTGAAATAGATGTTAGAAATTAATGACATGCTTGAATGTAATTTTTAAACATTAATTTTAATTTATAAAATTATAAAAAAATGTTTGAGGGCCTATTCGAAAGTTATTTTTAAAAATAATCTTTATTTTTTAAAAATAAAATTTTTTTTGAGTGTACTGTTTTTAAATGAAAACAAAAATAAATAAAATATATGTTTTAAAAACAAAAAATACTGAACTATTAAAATTGTTTTGAATTTTAATTTTTTAAAATAAAAAAGATACATCAAAATTTTTTTTTATTAATAATATGTATATAAATATAAAAAATAATATTAACATGAATTTTTAGAGTCAATTTTATAAAATAGTTTTTAAAAAAATGACATTCAATCAGGTTATAAATTACTCTTTTTAATTAAATTGAGAATAAAAAATACAGAACAATTTAAAGCTATTCTGAACTCTAATTTTTTAAAATATAAAAAATAAGTCTTTTTTATTAATAGTGTATACATAATTACATGAAAATAATACTAATTTAAGTTCTCAAATTTAATTTTATAAAATAATTTTAGAAAATAAAAAAAAATAAAATAACATTCAAACAAGCTATACTCTTCAAGACAAAAGTATAAGTTGAAAATTAAATATTTTATGACAAAAATATCCCTTACCAAAATTCTTATAATTACCATAACATCGTTAACTTCTTTTCGCTATACCCTTCATAAACCACCTTTAAAATATTTATTGTGATTTTATTCTTTATACTAATAAACTTTTTTTTTTTAAATTCCAACTTCTGAATTTGGTATAAATCCTCCTCTTATAACTCTCTATTCTTTTATATATTTATAATATATATTATATAAATATTTCCAAAAACCATATAATATAGTATAGCTTTTAATTAATTAATAACAATAATTTAATATAAATCAACAATAATAATTATTTATAACTATTTAGTAGAGTAAAATTATACATTTTTTTATAATTTGACAGTCAAAAATATTTTTATACAAATTGATGTTTTTCTACCACATTATTTTTTCTAAAATTATATTTAAAAAGAAAAAAAATTTGGCAGTTTGGTCAAAAGGATTTTAAAAAACTCAATCAATAATTTCCTCCATTAATTATAAAGAAGCAATGAAATCGAAAGATGTGTCAAAATCTAACGGCGTGTCAACAGCAGCCAAAGTCATGTAATTGGCTTGACCTTTTGAGCCTTATTCTTTTGCCTCCACGCTTCCCACAGAATCACATTCCTTTACAGCGCCACCATGACAACCCTATTGGAGGGGAATAAATAAAAGGGGAAAAGTAGAGAAAAAACACCTTCGCGTGATAAACTCCCCTTTTCATTATTCATTGATTGCAGCACCAATAATTGTTTTAATACACAGTACAAAGTCTAATCTCATTGGATGAAAAAAGGAGAGATTTCGGTAGAACATTCTTAGACAAAAGCCTTTAATTATTTAATGGATGTATTACTTTCTGGGCAGCTAGTACTTTTTTTTTTCCTTCATTTTCTTATCTTCTTGCATTATATAACGTAAGAGGGGGGACAACGTTGTAATCAAACATTAAATGGACAGTGATGGAACTTCATCACCCAATTCTAATTTCAATAACTTGTTATCAACAAGAGTCAAGTTATCACAAAAGATTAAATGTAAAGATAAATAGCAATGAGAAACTTAAAAAGAAAATTTTACTATAATTTATTGAGGTTTAATTCAAACACCACCTTATTACAACCACTCACTGCTAAACAGCTTTTGGGCATAGATTATAAAGAAAACGATGCCTTTCTTATCCAGAAAATGGCACAAACAGCCCCGGAAAAAAAGGAAATAAAAAACTAAAGTGCATGATTGATTATTTGTAGGTTGGCTTTATTATATTGTCGGAATCGAATTCCCTGTAAAAAGAGAAGAGAATAATATAGGGTACTTGATGTTGTTCTTCTATCACAGCATCTTCATATCTCGTTAGTTCTTTCTTCTTCCTCTTGAGATTGTGAGGCTGAGGCCATAGAAGAATGAAAGATTGGGCTGCTCCTCTCATAGCCGCCGCTCTTTTTGCGTTTTTGTCGCCAGGATTGCTTTTTCAGATGCCAGGAAAGAATCGACCTTTCGAGTTTATGAACATGAAGACTACTGCTGCATCCATTTTTGTTCACTCTATTATTTATGGTCTCTTTCTTACTTTGTTTCTTGTTGTTCTTAGTGTACATCTCTATGTTTAAATTAAAACACTCAACATTGTAACATAGGACGCCTTCTTCCCTGTGTTCAGTTAGACTTTTTCCAATTTCCAGATTAACCTGCTTGCAGTTTTCATTTATTCTTAGACAACTATTATGTAGCACGTATTATGGTGGCCTTATGCTAAAAATATGACGTAAAACACTGGGATTCAATTCAAATTGCTATCACTATGAACCTTTTGCTCGTTCAGATTTCAATTCAAATTCCTTTTTTGGACGGGTAGTTCATAACTTCATATGTTTAAACTCGCTCTGCAAACAGATCAGATTGAAGCAACAAGCAAGAAAATATTCTTGGTTAAAATTTTCAATAACAGATTGACCCAGAAATTGGTTCAAATCTCAAAATTATTCGCCGTTATTAAAGTTCAAGGGTGAAACCTAGTTCCCAAATGAATGTGGCGCGTCATACATTAACAGATTGACCTTGTATCTATTCTCCTAGTGCCAATATTTTTAAGAGGATTAATTTTTTCGCTGTCAAATTATATCAAAATTTACATGTATGATAACAAAACAAAAGACTTATTTATATAATTTTTTTGAAAAAAAATTAAGGATAAAAAACTATACCTAAGAAATTGAGTTCATATGGACAAATCCTTTACTTAATGATTTGTGTATACAAATCTTTTTTTGTTTTTGGAAATGCCACTTCTTTGGTGCAGTTATATATACAACATGAGAAACATGTTAAAAAATATTTGATGAGTGCGCTATTTTATTTTAAATTAAATAGATTGATGTGTGATCGATGTATATTAAAATAAAGCTTAAATATAATTATTAAATTATTATCACTTATTAAATTTTGACATATATATTGAATAAATCTAATTAACAACAAAAAATATAGACTACTTGTGTTACTAAAACTCTTGATAAGAGTTTTATAAGGTTATATTTCCCCTCTAAACTCTAATTTCTTAGTGTGCTCATTGAAGCTGCTCCTCAGTCCTTGAGTGAGAGAAAGACTTATGAACCACCAATATTGTATAATTCTCGCACATGAATTACGAATTTAACAAAACAACCTTTGAAAAGGAGGATACATAGATGAATGTCAAGTCACTAAAACTGTGGGTATTTGGAATTCAGGCAACATGGGTATTGTTGATGTCAGTTTCAGTTGTCTCAAAATTTCATGTTTTTTGTGTTGTTTGGGGATTCAGGAGAAGCAAGTTTATCACTGATGGTCATGCAGTATTTGTCAAGGGCCCAGGGCTTAGTTATACATACCACACATTTTTCCCACCCTCAATTCATCTGTCATAGTTTTAATTTTATATGATATATTCTTTTCATCACAAGTTTTGAAATCGACAAAATTAATTGTTACTAAATATGTCTCCATTTTGAAAAGCGACTCTATAGACAATTTTTATAAGTTAGATCCCTCGTCAAATTTGATTGAGATCTTAAAGTTTAAAAATAGTTTTATATAATAAAATTTAAAAAAATAAATACAAGAAGTAAAAAATTTAAAGTTGGTTCCATGTAAGATTTTTTTTCAACTTTATCATATAAAATATTTTAAAAAATTATAATCTCAGTGAATTGGTGAAGGCACTAATTTATGATTAATTAATTATGATTAAACCAATAACAACTAATTAATGTACATATTTTTTATTTTATATATTATAATCATATATTATAAATAAAATATAATTATTAAATAAAATAATAAATACTAAAGATTTTAAAACATCATTAATAAATATATTAATATCATTATACATAAAATTAAGTTAAAATATGACATAATTATAACTAAAATATTGAATGTTAGATGTTATGAAATTATATAAATACTCATTAAAGACCATTATATATATATATTTATATATATATATATATATATGAACCAATCCACCCATTAAATCAACTATCTTTTTTAAGAATTGAACTTATATATAATTTTTTATTTCTTTATTATTAAATGTTTTTAATTAAAATAAAATATGTAAAAAAAATTTTAAAAAAATCAATTATGAGATAGATGGGTTTAATAAATTACACATGTGTCAATCTCTGATTGGAGAACCTGACAACAAATATATAAAAATTACACTTAATTTTTTTTAATTTTTTATCAAATTTTGATCAACTTGGGACACCAATTTTTAAGGAAAACCAAACTAAAAAGTTCAAGTTCCAAAGACTTCAAATGATACATAATTATTTATAATTTTCCTAAAAAATAAAAATCTATAAGGGATTATTTAATTTATCTTTCTTAATTTTAAAAATAATGAAAGATCTTTCAAATTTTTAGTTTTGTACAACATAACGTCTTTATATTTTTGTCCAAACTTCAAGAAACATTGTCCATGTCAGAAAAATTAAGAGTATATATATACTATATACATAAAATTAACATTTTAGGGTGTCTTTTGTCAGCTTTTTGAAGTTGAAAAAATAAATTACACAATTGTAAAGACAATTATTTACAAGGAGAGCAAGGTTAAAACTAAATTTTTGTTTTTATAATTTTGTATGATATTTTATTTTATTATCATAATTTTATTCTTTATTTTTATTAACTATTACAATTAATTTCTCTTCACAAATGTTGTTACTCATTTGTAGAGCCTAAGTAAAATTACTCTAATTAACAAATTTTCGAAACAACATGGAGACTACTTCTCATATTGTTTGATATCATCTAAACTCTTTTAATTATATAGGCTTAGCCATGTTTTGACAAGAATAATTCTACGTGGACTATTGTGATGTTAGTAAAATATGAACCACATTTGGGTAAAAAATTTATATCATTTAATAAAGATAAATGACAAATTAAAATAAAATAATTGATAAAGAATAAAATTAAAATTTCCTTCATTAATTTTAGCATAATTATAACAAATTGAAAGTTTGAAAAATATTTTATCCACTTTTAATGCAAAAATGTCTAAATAAAAAGTCATAATATTCATCTCAAATAAACTATGAAGTGTATTAACTATTAACCATTTCAATTGATTTTGAATCATTTCCAGTCTTTTTTAAGTAATTTTTTTTTTAATAGAAGAGAAAAAAAGAAGACTCTAATTAATCAGGATTCATCTTAAATAGATTAATAATTAAATTTTTCTCACTCTTACTATAAAAAAAATGCATATATCAACTAGAGAGGATCTGATATCCAAACTTATTTCAATTATTCCCCCAAATTCAGAAACCATATCGATTACTTCAAGAACACACGTGATCCAAATCATGAAATACCAAAACCTCAAAAGGATTGATGTAGTAAATATCTGAAGTGACTGTCTTCTGTAATCTATAAATTAAATCCACAAGTTAAACATAAATCCTAGCGATTGAAAAACCCAAGCATGAACCAAAAACAAAGAAAAGAGGCAGAACTAGAAGCATAAAGAACTGGACAATTCATGATGGAGGCAGTCATATATATATATATATGTATATATATATATAGAGACACACACAGACACACACAGAACATAGAACATTGAATTGAATCAACCCAAGTAGAGGTGGATCCTAACAACGAAAAAGAAGATGCAAATGAGAGCAAAGTAGAGAATGGCATGAACCAGAATGGAAAGTCCACTGGTGTGGAAGTTTCCAAACTCAACGCTCTTGCTTCTTCCAGGAATCTGTACAAGCAGCCCCGGAGTCAACAGAATGAACAGCACCACTGACACAAACACTGGACCCCAGTCTGCCATCTTCTTCTCTCTTTCTTTCTTGATCTCCTTGATCACTATCTCTTTCAATGGCTGAAGGATGTTGCAAATCTGCAATGAGGCTGCAAATTTTATCTTATATAAAGCAAAATGAGATGTAAAGTTGAGGAAAGAATGTCTATGTCTTTTGGAAGAACAGACCAGCGAGTGAGTGAGAGATGACGAGGAAAATTCAAAGCCATGAAGCGTAGCACAAACACTATATAAAATAAAAATAAAAATAAAAATTTAGATGTAATTTTTATATATTTATTATGAAATTTTTAATTAAAAATAATACATATATAATTTATAAAATTTATCATCACATGATGAGTTTTTTTAAATAATTTTTTTAAACATTTTATTTTTATTGAAAAACCTTATAATTAATATAATATATATATACTAACACTTTTAAGTGATATATATACTTTAGAAAAAATAATAACTGGAACGAACTTACTTTATCATTTTTTAAATCAAATCAACTTAAAAATTTATTATTTATATTATCTCATTAAAATAAATTCTTTAGTATAAATTTATTTAGCATCTATTTAAATTGTATTTAGTTCAATTTTTTTTTTGTCATTGTAACATATCTTACGCGTGTCAAATGCATGTTGACAATATATTGTGACTATGTTAATATTACATCATTTATCTAATACGTGACAGACTTAAATTTAAGCATACATGTTTATTACACCTTTAATTAGTAAATTCTATAGCCAATCAAATTTTAGAGAATGATATATATGAGTGAGACTTTGCACTTCCTTATCCAAAGATTAAGGATATGAATTATAAAACAGTGAGATTTACTTTTCGGAAACCACTTTAGATAGTAAAGGAGTAAAGACACGCTTTTTCGTTACTTACTAATTAAACATCTCTTATTAATTGAGAGATAATGTATACCGACATCATTATTTTATGATTTCTTTATATTTAAATGCAATGTTTTCTTTCTTTTTTTTTTTTTGTTTTATAAAAACAATTGGCACTCGTTGAAATTTGTTCTAAGAAACTACTTTTAATTTTAAAAGGTTAATATAGAGGCATTTATAAGAAAAGAAAGTTGCATATACAAAGCCCTATAATTTAAATGTTAAAAGACCGCCACACATAAAGGAAAAGAATTAAAGAAGATATTTTTATTTTAATCGTCACTTTGAAATGTGGCCTTAAGCTAGCTCAGATAATCAACTAGGAAAGTGAAGGTTTGAGTCAAGTGTCGCAAGTTCAAATTTTCTCTCATTAAAAAAAATCACTTTGAAATTAAATGTTTAATCAAGTTGTCTCTGTTAAGGGAAAAAGAAAAGTGAAATGATAATTTGAGAGAAAGCATTCTTTGCTGGAAAAAAGTCATCAAGGAAAAAATATTTTGAAGGCCTAAGTAAACACGTGGAGATACATTTTCTGAACTTGAGGGAAAGGAATTCCTTTCTCAGCTTTACGCGCATGATGAATGGTGTATGCTGAAATGGAAAAAGGGTCCTCATTTCTTACCAATAACAAGTAATGACATAAGCATTATTATGTCACGTTCCTTTCTCTCCAAATGTAGATAAGTGGTAAAGGTGTAAGCAATACATTAAATTGGTTAGATTTGGTTTGGTTATTTTGACTAAATGCATCGCGCGATTTAATTTAATGATCAAAAAAATTATTCAATTAATCTAGTTATTTTAGTGATTATAACAAAATCAATATCTAATCCATCTAATGTTTTAAAATTAAATACATTTAATCTCAATAATGAAAATAAACATTTTTTATAAAAGGATTAAATTCACATTAAAACTATTTCAACACAACTTTAAAGAATTTTTTTTTTTTCGTTCTCTAAGTTTTGAGTTTATGTTAATTTTGTTTTAATACTTTTCTTGTGCTAATATTTGTGTCTCCAAAATTTTGAAGTGTAATTGATTTTGTTCCTGCCAAAGTATATAATATTCCTAGAAGGGTTGTGAAGTAGTTAGATGTGGAAGGTTCTTTTGTTAAGTAGTTCGACTATACTCTCATTCTAAGCATCACCTATATATAACTGTGTATACACTCTGCAATTATTAATTTGAGATCAATAATATTTAGAAGTTTCTCGTGTATGTTCTCTTCCTCTGACATATGGTATCTGAGCTCTAGGGAGATCAATGGAGAACACTAATCCAAATGCAAATCCTTCTTCAACTTCACCATCAACAACTTCCGCTCCAGTTACATCCAAAATTTATGCTTTCTCTTTCAATCATCCGCTCTCCATTAAGCTAGATGAGAAGAACTATCTTCAGGAAAAGAATATATTCCTGACAGATTCAATACAGCAGAAGACAGAATTGCTGGCAAGATGAGTCCTGGGTACCTCGCATGGAAGAAACAAGATCAATTGTTGCTTTTGTGGCTTGCACTGAATTACGCAACAGTAAGAAAGGAACATGGTGTTGTAGGATATGAAATTTAAGCCACATACCACATTTTCTTCGTGCAGGAGGGAGGGAGGGGCGATTGTCAATTTTTATCTGTATTTTTCAAGTAATTTGTTGTGATGGGTGTGAGGTTCACTCTTCTTTTGACTCGTTTATTTTTTTATTATTATATTTTATAATATATATTTTTATACTTTTTTTTATTAAAAATAATATGAGATTTATTTAATATATTATATATTAAAATTCACAATACATGATGTATGATAGAATATTTTTAGAAAATCAAGGCTATTATAGACTGTTTAACAGCTATTGGAAGTAAAGTAAATGAACACGAACACATGCAATGTATTCTTGAAGGATTACCTGAAGAGTACGAATCTTTTGTAACATCTTCTCACATGAAATCTGACCTATAGTCTGTTGGTGAACTTGAGGCTCTACTAATAGCTCAAGAAATCCGTGTGGAAAAGAATGTGAAGACTGGGACTATAGAAACTCCATCTAATAATGTGGCCAGTGCTGAGTCTAAGGAAAAATCTACTAGAAACAATAACAAGGCTGGAGGTTTTAACAATCAATCCACATCAAGACATTACAATCAAAGAGAAGGTAGATCTGGAAATGGCAGATTTAGAGGAGGAAGAAACAATGGCAACAGAGGCCATCAAAATTCCTACAATAAAATCCCAAATTATCAGTCCAATCCCTAAGCCCGCGCTGTTTTCATTTTACCTTCACTCGCTTTCAAATTTGCTTCGCGTCCAACCACTGTTTCCAAACTCTCCGTCGCTCTGCTCCTTCATCGCCGCTCCGACGAAGTCCAGCGGCTGGGTCTCGTTTGAGGTGTGGGATATGAGGGCAGAGGAGTCCGGTTCTGTAAAATCGTGAGTTGCATTAGCGAACGAAGGAGTTGCGCTGCTGGTTGTCGACGCCTTGACGGACACGGACTGCTGCTTGAGGAAGACGAAGTTGCTGCGGTGCTGGCTACTGGTTGACGAGTGACAACGGCTCACCGCTCACGGCTCTGCTGAGAAGGACTTGCTGCCTGCCGCTGCTCTGTGCTCAGGTACCTCGGTTTAGGCCGTTTAGGTGTTGGTGAAGGCAGCTGGTTTGTGTGCTGCTTGATACCTTCACTAGATAACAAATTTTCACTCTATATTTGCTTACACATCACTTGCAAACACAACACTGAAGCCAAGTATTATTATTAACTCCATAATTATGTGATGCTTTGAATTTTCCTGTCTGCTGCATATCTCAGTTTTTTATTTTTGTTGCACATAGAGATGGTAATATTTCAATATTAGGTTCTGCTACTTGGGTAATTTTTTTTTTTTTTATTAGAACTTGGGTAATAATGTTGAATATCAACTCCTTGATTTTGAATTTGACACCTTTTCTTTTGATATATGTTGACACAGGTTAGTGCCTCTTGTGAGCAGGCTCTGGTGGATGCACGCAAGTTCATTGAGCGTGAAATGGAAAGATTTAAGATCTGTGAAAAGGAAACTGAGACCAAAGCATTCTCCAAAGAAGGCTTGGGTCAACAGCTCAAAACTGTGAGCCATTGACCTTGGAACATACCTTCTTCTTTTTTTTTTTTCCAGCTGGCCTTTCCTGTTGTGTTAAGGTTGTATTTATGTGGTCTTTGGGCTGAAAAGTGTGTTGTACTAATGTTGCTGCTGTTGGTTTTTTTTTTTTTTTTTTAATATTAATAGGATCCGAAGGAGAAGGCTAAATCAGAGACAAGGGATTGGTTGAACAATGTGGTATGAAATTAATTCTTTTACACAATACACATTACTGCTGTGCTGGTTGTTGCAAACGGCCAGCTTTGTACCCAATGGTTATTTGAATATGATAATAAGTTATACTGTAGGTTAACAATTGGGATCATTCAACTAACTGTAATTTCTAATTTGTTCATAAGATTTACTTCTCCAATAACCACTGTTTAGTCAAGTCTAGTGCTTATTTCACTGGTGATCCTCATTGAGGTGTCTTGTTATGAGGTTATACTAATGTAAAATTTTTTTTTTTGAAACTTGAGTAGGTTGGAGAGTTAGAATCTCAGATTGATAACTTTGAAGCAATTCTTCTTAAATATTAGTTCACCTTCTTCTCTGCCAATAGAGAGCCAAGGAGGAAAGAAAAGAATAAAAAGAAAGGAAAATAAGATAGAGAAAAATTTATATTACTAGAATTTTCTTATTGATGATATTCTTTCATGTATTTTAAATGTTTTCTGGACTTCACCCTTTCTATCAAAATAAAGTCGGTGGTATTAAAAAAAATTATATGACTTAGGTCTTTTAAAAAAAAAAGGAAAATAAGTTGATTATGTATTTTGATGCTATTCATATGCTAGAGCTTATCTATATTCTCTTCTAATTTGAATTGTGCAGTAGCTATAAGGTTCAATGTCTGGTTTTTGTTCCACTTGAATGCAAATGGTTTTGTGTTGACATTTGTCATTGTTCTTTGATGACATTTTGATCAATTGGCATCTTATTATGTCTTAAGGATAGTGGTCGATGATGAGTCATGGTTAAAATCCTGAGTGCATGTGGCAGAATTAGTGTATAATGTCACTATCCATTAAAGATAAAAGCCACATTCTTCTTAGGTTTTGATTTAAAGAGAAGGACTTTTATGTTTTTTTTTTTCCATTTTTGATATGCACTTTTGTAGCAAATTATTTTACAAAATAATATGTTTTATAATATAAAATATAAAATATAAAATAAAATATGTAATATGTGAATATCGAAAAAAAGATAAAAATAATAAAAAATTATGAATGTGTTAAATAATTTTTATTATTTAATTAATTATTTTAAATTTATAGTAATGATTATTTTATATTATATTTAAAAAAACACATTTGTGCACGCCTAATATGTGTGTAGTTTAAGTTCCTTTCTGTTGAAATAAAAAGAGCTTTTTTTTTTTTTCGTTAGCAGCTCATGTTTTGTATTCTTGCCTTGCAGGTCGGTAGATGATACTCGTTGGATTGGAATTCAGTAGGCTCAAGACTAAAAGAATTGTTTTAAGTGCTCTTTCTTTGTTTATTCCATGTTTCTCAGACATTTGGCTGTTTGGGTAATGATTAGCTTTGGGTTTTTATTTCTCCTTTTCTTTTATCTGTCCTCCATTTTTTTCATGGTGCATTTAATTTAAGTCCCAAGTGGGTGAGATATTGGGAACTTTGATCAAAATTTTTAAAGCTTTCTTCTTATCTTTTGTATTGTAACTTAATTTCTTTTTATAATTAATTTATTTTTTGATCTAAAAATTTTGTTCTTATGTTTCTCTTATGCACAACATATAAGAAGTTGATGGTCTTATCACCATCTACCTTACTTAAATTTTTTTTAAAAAAATAAAAATTTAACATTTACAGCCATTACAAAACATCACAAAATATAATATTTGTGACAATTTTTAAATTGTTACTAGTAGTGACGATTTAGAATCATCACAAGATATAACATTTGTTATAATTTTTAAATCGCCACTAATAGTAATGATTTGGAATTATTACAAAATGATAATATTTTATAATGGTTGTTGACTGTTAGTAAATATAATTCATGATATTTATTTCAACGATTAATCAAAAATATTACTAAATAACGTTTCAATGTATATAATTATAATAATTTGCTAAATGTCACAAAAAATATTTTGTGATGGTACAAATATCATAAAATAATAATTTTAAGTATCACTAAATAACATTATTTTTATAGTGTTAGACCTCAATATTTGTTGACGTGGCTCTTCCTCTAAACTCTTGGGAAGATGCGTTCACCTCTACCACCCTTCTCATCAATTTACTCCCTATCCCAACACTTTCCTAACATATCACCATTTACCAAGTTTTATAACACTGATCCTAACTATAGTTTTTAACGTATCACCAGTTACCAAGCTTCATATCACCATCAATTTACTCCCTAAATTATTGGTTTTCAAAGTTTGAGTTTTTGTCAATTTGGTTCCTCAACTTTTATTTAAGTCAATAGCTCTTTTGTATGCAAGTTTCTTTAACATTTTGGATGGCACTAAGATTTGAGATAAAAATTAATTACAATTTAAAAGTTTGAAAACACAATTAACAGTAAAAAAAATATTGAGAAAAGAAATTGATAGAGAAATCAAACTTTTAGGACCAAAAAATATTTTGACCCAACTTTAAAATTAATTCGAACCTAAACAAGCTATGATTTATGTTAAAAGCAAAATTCACAAAAAAAAAATTCAACACAATAACAACTTTAAAATTTTATAATTAATATATAAATTAAAATAATATATATATGGAAAAAATTAAAATAATAGATATGTTAATTATAAATGGAAGGTGGATAGATAAAGTGAAATTAATGAAAGCAAAGAAAGTTGATAAATTTAGCATTTATTATTAGATTTTAATATATCATAAACTTATAATTAATATGGAAAATATCAAGATGAAATATTATATTATTGATTCATTTTAGTTTGAATGAGAATAAAATAAATTCAATCCACTTGGTGATCATGCCTAATAGAAAGGGGCAAAAGAAAAGACATAAAATAACAAAACAAACGTCGACAGCAGGGATCGAACCTGCGCGGGCGAAGCCCAACAGATTTCAAGTCTGTCTCCTTAACCACTCGGACATATCGACGTCATACAATATGAGTTCTCAAAATATATATTTAGATTCAAATTATGATTCGAATGTACATTTGCAGATGTTCATAGTCACAACTTTATCATACTGTGTGTCTTTTTTTATGGTATTGAGTGGCTACCCTCTGATTCACAAGTTTCTTCCACGTTTTGCTGACTTTTCTAAATTGAATTCATTCACAGAATACAAAATTTATTACTGTGAAAATGGGTTTGCAGCTCGGTTCGTTTGGTATATATGTTATATGAATAAATTTGAGAAGAAAAAAATTACTTTATTTTAAAAAAATGAGTCTAAATAGGTTGGATCATTTAGTTTGCAAGCTGATCTGTCAAAAATTAAAAATTAATATAAATTAATTCAAAGTGAACATAATATTAACTTTTAAAATAAATACATTAATTTAGACATATTATTTTATAATATAATATTAAGTATATGTATAAATATGTATTTTATTATTTTATTTTTATATTAATTAATAATATTTATTTTATTTTTTATATTATAAAAATTCATCAATATAAAATAAAAAATATTAATTAAATGATATTAACAAATACATAAATTAATATATATACCTCAAAAATTCAAAATCTTTATTTCCTCGTGCCTTGTGTGTACGTGCTACTTTTGTCTATTAATGACTCGTCTCCCTCCATTTAGGTTTAGCCAAAAAGATTGACCACCGTTCACCTAGCTTTCTTTACATGCGTGTTCAATATTATTTCTCTTTAATTATTTATTTCGCCAAAGTTAATTTTCTCACAATTTTTTTTTACTTTAAATTTTGTTTCTTATCTGTATTAATTAATTAAATTTATTTTTCTTGTCAAATGCTATC
This sequence comes from Senna siamea, assembly GCA_031216115.1. Classification (NCBI taxonomy): domain Eukaryota; kingdom Viridiplantae; phylum Streptophyta; class Magnoliopsida; order Fabales; family Fabaceae; genus Senna; species Senna siamea. The sequence goes on from CM062366.1 coordinate 10,907,558, forward strand.
AATCATATCTGACGTTGAAGTGAAAATACTCTAATAAAAGTATGACTAGAGTTTAAATGAGGTCATAAGGCTTTGAGAGCTTTTGATTTTTTTCATTTAAGCATTTGAAACCTCAAAATTAAAAATGTTAAAAGAATTTCAAATATGCATGGAGGCTAACTTAATGATTGCTTTAATCTTATTTGAACTTTTTTCCAACTCAACTATGCTTTAACAAGAGTAAATTTACATAAAACAAGTGTTAAAATGCATATAATTAATCTCCATAAATTATAAGTTATGTATAATAATTTCAATAATAATAAAAGTTGACTTAGAATTTTTTAAATTTTATAATTTGTATAAATTTTTTTTATTAATTTATAATGTGTCTAAATATGGAATTAAATTAGGTGAAAATGTTTTCTTTGATCCATTGCTCTTGCTCCGCAGCAATGGGGGATTTGCATGAAAAATTGAGTTTTAATGAAAAAAATAAAAAACAACTGAATTTTTTTAGGGATCATGTGTCATGCACGTGCTGATTTCATTAATTTTTTAATAAAAGTCAAACACAAGGCACTGATATTAATGATATTAATTATAGATTATTCTTTTAAAAAAGTTTGAATTACAAAATAATTAAGTGAATATTAAATTAAAATATAATTTTTTATTATTATTAGATTAACAAAAAACATATAAGATTGTTGTTGAAAATTTTGATTTGCTATTTTTTTTGGTACATGTTGAGTAATAATCATAATATTTTAGTAACTTCTTCGTATGCATTTAACGATAGCCAATTGTTATTACATTAATAGTCTGATTGTTGTTGGATTTTTGTATTTTGTTTCCACAGAAAACAGTTTGGGACATTATACACTTACCCTTCAAAATAATTTATTATAGATTATATTAATTATTTGTGAGCCCTACATCCATGCCACTTGTCTCTTCCCATTATACACCGAATTGTTGCATTTTGTGATAGTACTTACGTCCGCAGGTTCATATTAGTTATGAGGTTATTTCATACATTTTTTTTTTTACTTTTGTGCAAGTTTTGTAATTTAATCAGTCTCATTATTGTTTGTTTTTAATAAAAAAATTTAAGTAATTTTTATATTTTTATCATTAGATTCTTTAATCAAATATATCTTTTTTATAATTAATTTTTTTAAAAAAAATTTATATACTTTATTTTATTTTAATAATTTAATAATAAAAGTATAAAAAAATACATATAAGTCTAATTCTTTTTAATATTGATGAGACTTGTTTTTAGCAACATGCTTTCTTTCTATTGAATTTGTACTTGGGGCATGACATGTTCAATTAACTTGGAGAATATAAATTCACCCTCTCAATTTTTTTTTTTCAGATCACAATCATTTATTTTTTAGATAAATTTTCTTAATTAATTTGTCTAATTATAATTGATGTTATAGTTATTCACGTAAACATGGTTGTTTAGTCATAAAAAAGAATAATAAATATAGAAAAATTTCTTTTGATGTGAAAACATTATAAAAATAGCTACTACATATTAATTTGTTCCTCAAAAAGCAAACCTTTCAAGAACATCCTCGAATGTTTGCAACTATTTTTACTATGTATACAACCTCATCCTAAAAAAAACAATCTAGCTAAAGTGCATTTTGGAACGTCTCATAATTAATAACAACAACACACAAAAAATCAAAGCCTCGGGTTTATTAACTATGCTAGACTTTTTTGTTAACTAGAGATCTGTTATACTCTTTTTAATGAAAATTTCGTCAAAACACAATAGAAAAAAATATGAATAAATTAATGATTTAGTTTTTTTAAAAAATATTTTTATTTCAATTTAGTCTTCCAAAAATAAAGCTTCCAATCTAATGCCCTAAAGATTTTTTTCTCAATCGAAATGATTCATCCTGGCAAAATTTTTTCATTTAATAAATTGAAGTCCATGTCGCCATTAACTCATAATCTAAATTTGTAAAATTTTTTTCACTCTCCAAAATAAAATCATTTGGACGAATTTGTAAAATTAATTGATCAATCAAAATGATTTACATTTGAGTAAAATTTTTTTAAAATGACAGAATTTTAGGAAAAAGTGCGTAGTATAAAATTATAGTCATAAATTAAATATATAGGTTCTCGTTTGTTAATTAGGAAAAAATTAGTTAAAACAAAAATTATTTTTATTGAACAAATATTTAAGAACTAAATTAAGATTCTTTTTTTTTTTTTACAAGACCGAATTAAAAAAAGGTAAAAAAGTAAATCAATAACTTAAGTATTAGAACTAGAAGAACATCATCCTTTTAGCAACCACAATGAAAAAATGCTGACAAATTCCTTAAGATTATTGTATACATTTCCTTTAATTTGTGCGAATAGGTCTTTACAAGGATTTCATTTACGAAGAATTGAACTTTGTACAATCAATTCTAACCTCCCCTTGATTCCCAAGCTTGACTCCCACCCTCCCAAGCTTCCTCATCGCAGTGACAAAGGCCCCATTAAAATCACTCCCACTATTAGCAAACTCAATCACTGTGGATTGCGACGCTGAGTCCGTAAACAACACCTGGTCCGAGCTCAACAACCCCTTACCTGAAATTAAGTTCTGGTAATACAAATTGTCAAACGTTTGTGGGGTTTGAAGGTCCAGATTAATAGCCACTTGTGGGTCAAAGTTTCGAGGGCAAGCTTGCATCAACTGCTTCGCAAAGTTGGGGTCCAATGAAGGGTCCACAGAAGAAGAGTAAAGGCGATTCGTGAATTGGTCGCAATGAGAGAAGCCCACTGTGTGTGCTCCAGAGAGCGCTATCATGTCCATTTGGCTCAGATTGTGTTTACTGAATAGTGCGTTTAGTTGGTTCAGATTCGCGTTTGCTTTGGGTAGGCTTCCTGCTACGCGAGACGCTTGAGAAATGAGCCCATCCCTGCGTCCTAGTTCTACATTGAATGAGGGTCCACCAGCCTGATATTTCATATTAAAAACTTATCTTAATTTTTTAACAATCTCGTTTTAATATTTTTTTATAAATTAAAAAAATATGAATTATTTGAAATTGTTTCAGAATAAACAGTGCAGTGGGAAATGGTAGTTACCAAGACTACAACGTCTTTAGCGGCAAGTGCCAAAACGTCGGCGCATGAGACGACACCGGGGCATGCAGCTTCCACTGCTTGCTTTGCCTTTATCACTGTGTCGAATCCATCTCCTGCCAGTGAGAGATTCTCGGAGGCATCCTTCTCTGCATCCCCATTTGCTGATGCTATCAGCACTGAACCATCACATCCCTACAAGTAAATTACAAATTCTTGGGTCAAGTGATTTAATGGATGGACCCGACCCAACAAGGCTAGTCCATCTATTTAAGTAAAACCGATGGTGACACCTCACTTTATTAATTTTATATATAAATTAAAATTAATAAACTGAGCTATCAATTTTTGAATTTTGGTAACGAGGAGGACAGCAAGAAAACTAAAGCCTAACGGGTTTCTTCTTAATTTACATCCTAGTCAATCATTTTTTATTGTGGGTTGATGTCATAGGAGATTAGGATTTAGGAGCGGCGACCATCACATGATTTTCAAAATATTAAAATTATATTCTTCTTGTAATTTTAATCTTTTGATCAACATATCTATATATTTTATTTTCATATAATTAATTATATATTTAACTAATATAAAAAAAAATTATATTTTTAAAATTTAAAATAAATTAATTTTATTATTTTTAACTCAAAGTAAATTATAATAACATAATACTTTTTAAAAAAATTAATTTCAAAATTATTGATATTTTGATCAAAATGAACAAAATATATGTTTTTTATAATTTTTTAGAAGAAAAAATTATAATTTACTCTAATTGATTCTTTTTAAAAAATTTTAAATATTGATTTTTTATTAAAAAGGTTAATAATAGAGATACAAAGAGTTGTACTTAAATTTCATTCAAAATAGAAATCACGCCATCCAATTATTTTAAACAAAATGTATAGACCATTTGAATTATGTGGTGAATGATGGCATAGGAATTGGAATGACGAAGAAAAAGAAATTAGATGCAATAATCAATTAGGCGCTATGATTTAATCCGCATAAAAAATCTCAAACTAATATAATGTGGAAATTATTTACTCATATTCATAAATATTAACTGCGTGATGACAAGTAGTTTAACAGACAAAGTACTTCTTCCAAAAATCAAATCATTGAGGATGGAGAGAGATGAATGAAAAAGACTATATATGTACCTCAACAAAGCAGTCATGAAAAAAGAGACGGAGAGTTGCTGGTACGGTGGTGAAAGTCTGGACGAACTTATTCGTCACTGCCTGCGTCACAATGGATTCCACGTTTGGACATGTCGAACTGTAAAAATTTTCCACTAGTTGCCCTTCTCCCTCAGACATAATCGCAAAACCCATCCACAACAAAACCAATACTCTTTGTAGTACATGGATATCCATCTCTGCTTCTCTCTGTGTATGTGCTAATCGAGGTTGAGCAAGTAGTGGTCCAGCGAGTCCTATTTATATATACGCCACACGGAAATTGACAAAACATGGCTTACTCGCTTACCCTTGAAAGTGCAAGCGTGCATAAGCATTTGTTGACTTATACCTAGCTGTCGTGGTCCTTCTAGGCTAACTTGCTAAGGTGAAATTTCGTATGTGAAGTTTTTCCTGGACTCCATTTACAGACATTTTAGAATCTTCTAGGGGGGGTTTGGAACGAGAAGGGGAAGATATAATCATATTTCCATTTTTTCAAAGAAAAGAGAGAGAATAAGGTATATACTTCAGTGCAAGGACTTAAGGGTGTATACTGTATAGTTGTGTTAGCGTGTTGTCGGTGTTTGGAATGAGTCCTTGTCATTTAGACCCGTCGACCCAGTAAGATACAGCCACACTCTCAATTTTTAGATGTTAATTCTTGTTTTTTTTTTGGTTGTTAATTCAATGTGTTTGGATTGACAGTGAAGTGAACTTTTTTTTCTTTTGATATGTTTATTCTTACTAATCCAAACATATTTTAAAAGTTAAAAAAATATTAGATTTATATTTAAATTAAAGAAAATATCAAATTTAAAATGTCATTTCTTTTTCCTTACCTTCCATTTTTCTCAATGTATATAACAAAATGAATTAAGCAACCAGCTACTACTTTTTTCCACTTTTATTCTTCGGCTGCGCTATAATTTTTTTAATATTTTAAATAAATTACTATTTATAATAGTTATGCAAAAATGTCTATAAGCGATCGATATTTGAACATTCATCTAATTGCGTTGCGTACTTTATATAAGAAATTTCATTTTTAAATTTATTTTCCTTTTATTTATATAAAAGAGGTAAGAGCTTGAGATAAGTGACAAGAGAGATATATTCCAGCTACTTCAAGGCATCTTGGACCTTATATATTCAAAGGAAAATGTTACTTGACCCAACAAATTATTACGTAAAAATCCATTTATAGGAAAAAAGAAAGATTTTCACAGCTGTATTATTTTAATGCAATCAAGTTATAAACATTATTATTTACCCATCAAAAGTCAAGTTGATAAAATTTTTTCGAACAGACAATTTATTTTTGTAAAAACTATTAATATTTAGTTAATTAAATTTTAATTAATTTGATTCAAATTAAAAGAAATTTTATAATAGAAGTATAACTCTCTTAATAAAAAATTTTTTATAAACAAAACTTAAATTCAAAACTTTATTTAAAAATAATAAAATACTTACTACTGTATCCAGTCTTTTATTTGTGGTAACAATTTTTTTAATATACTCCTTACTGCAAATATAGTTTCAAATAATTTAAGGAATCTGCTCAGGTTGATAGTGTACCAGATGTCAACTAGTAAAATCCTCACTAAAATTAAGCGAAGTTTGATTGGCCATCTGAATAAGACTTTATAATAATTAGGACTATTAAAATAGGTAAACAAATATCTCTCTCCCTTTTATAAAATGATTCATGCTTGTTATTCTTTACAATAAGGTTTTTTTAAATTATGATTATTGAACCCATAGCGTCAACGTTTACTAATGAATATATAGTTAGAACTCAACCTGACTTTAAAACTAATTATTATTAGTTATTGATTAAGATATACCTCTTTTTTATTTAATTAAATTTAGCCCAAGTCCCAGACTCAAAATTTTTATTATAGAACAATTACCATCATATGTTGAACAACATATTATTTTAAGTGAAATTAAATATTAGCTGTTGCACATTTGTTCAAACGTGCAATGGAAGATGCCATATAAAATGCATCCTCATGGTAGATTGATAGCATTGAAAGGGATAGATTATGACACCTGAACTAATCTGGGATCCAATCACTTCAGGGCTTTCACATATGAATCCATCCATGACGTCTTCAAATTTACATCTATATCACCTAAACTCTCGATTTTTCTCAAATTCGGTATAAAAAAAATTGATTCCCTAACCCATTTAATTCTGCTATGTCTGATCCGAGAGTGTAGACAGAACATTGAGATTCTATGATAAGCAACTTTATGCCTTTATCTCATTTTCGCTAGTGCCATTCTAATCTTCATCTCCCAATAATAAACAATATTATCAAAATCGGGTTAGGTAAGTAATGGCAAGAGAAAAGTATTACTCATTGATGTTGAAATTTGGTGGATTTACTGACTGCCATGACAAGTTCAAGCATTTTTCGTGATTTTGTTACACTGTTCGATTAGTCCAGCTGTTTCTTGGCTCATAGTAGCTGGTTTCACATCACTTTTTCAAGTTTGATTTCTAGAGAACTAACTCTAACACAAAGGCTATATTCATTGCATACACACAGCGTATGCTGCACTTTGGTACCTCGTTGAACAGTCTTTAACGGCCATCTGTTTGACAATTTCTGTGATAAACAGTCTATCAGTGAGAAATGCAGTAAATGGAACGAACAATAAGAATTATTCTGTACAAGAAAGTAGTCTTCATAGATTCATATATAATCTGCGTGAGTGAACAACACCTAATAGTTGCTCAAAGCGAACAAATATATAAATTGCTGAGTTCCACATAAGAAAAATGATTTGCTAGATTTTGAATTTTTTATATTTAAAAAATAATATATTTCTCTATATTTAAAAAAAAGATAGAAAGAAAAAAATATAAAAGACTCACTGATGCGACTCACCAAATTAGGGACCAAATATCTTTTTTTTTTTTTTATTTCTCTTTAAATGTAAAAAAATATAAAATTCCTCAAATTTAAAGGATCTTGACCCGATTTGCACTACCCTATTACTTCAATGTTTGTTTAGACAGCATGAGAAAAGGAGAGTTTCACTAAAGAGGGTTGGATTTAGACTAATCTCACTAAAGAGGGTTGGATTTAGACTAATCTCACGTAATGTGATAAATTAAGATTCAAATTTCTTTTAAAAGAAGTGTCTATATTTAATACCTGATAATAGCTCGAATAAAATTATTTTCAATAAAAAGATAATGATGAGAAACCAAAAAAAAAAAGAAAAAAAAAGGGGGAGTTTCATGGTTTTGTTTTAAATCATTTGTTCATTTTATCATACAAATAGTTAAATTTTATAAAGATTAATTTATATTAATTTGGAAGGAGACGTGGTCTAATTGGAGCTATTTTTAGAAACTAGAATTACTCAAGGTGATGAGCCAGGAAGTGCCACATTTGGATTGAATATCTACATGATCGCTATTCACACATCAATTCGTCGTCCTCATTCCAATTCCTTCACATTAATTTCACACCCTATACTTTAGTATACACATTCCCTTGTATCTTGTCATGCAATATGCAATATGCGTGGAAGGACACGAGAAAGAAACACCGTCACACTTCCCTTGGCGGAAAGCCAAAACTAATCTCCATCATTACAGTGGGCATCACCATTGCCACTCTCTTTATCCTCTTCTTCTCACGGTCATCCATTGACCCCTCTTTGTTATGTTTTGATTCTTCTGAGTCTGACACACCGTTCACCAAATTTGAGTCTCTCATCGCGGAAGAGTTCAATAGGACCGCCAGCCCCCTCGTTGCCATCCTCCATTATGTCACCTCCCATGTGGTCCCTCAGCTAAGCCTATCAGAGATCCGAGGTCCCTACGACATCCTCCTCTCCTTGGCTCCCTGCAACTTCCTCATTTTTGGCACTGGCCATGACTCTCTCATGTGGGACTCGTTCAATCCACATGGCACCACTCTCTTCCTCGAGGAAGACCCTAAGTGGACTCACTCCACTCTTCGCCACTTCCCTATTCTCCGTATCCATACATTGCATTTTCCAACGCAACTCTCTGATGCTACCTCTCTTCTCTTATCCTTCAACAAGGATTGCTGGGGTGCTAATGCTATGATGAAACTCAAGGGCAACAAGGGGTGCAAGTTGGCACTGAATAATATGCCGGACGAGGTGTACGATAGGGATTGGGACATTATAATGATCGACGGGCCGAGAGGGTTCTATGCGGAAGCACCGGGAAGGATGGCAGTGATATATTCAGCAGCGGTGATGGCACGTGGGAGGAGGAGATCGGGGGTGACGCACGTGTTCCTTCATGACATGGATAGGAAGGTGGAGAGGAGGTATGCTATGGAGTTTTTGTGTATGAAATATAAGGTTAGTGAGGTAGGGAGGCTTTGGCACTTCGTCATCCCTCCCGCTGTTAACATCAATGATACATCTCGTGGCTTTTGCTTATAAATTTGAGTCTGTATATACAATTAAATTCCAAATAAACTACTGCAAACATAGTTATTTAGCCATATATAGTTCCGATGGCTTTGGAGATATCGTCATTTTGTCTGAACATCAATTTTTAGTATTTGATCTTTTATCATTCTATAATTATGTAAGAAAATATCAATTTAAACAGGTTTTTGATAATGTTTGAAAAATGCACCAACAATCTCAATATCTCACGTTGAGTACATAATTTTCCAGCCAACGGAGGAACTACGTACTATATTGATGGGGTGGGTATGTAGAACATAGAAAAAAGGAAAAAAAAAAACAATATATAATGTAGAATAACTACACTTTTTCTTTTCTGCTACATAGGCAAAGGAAGAAAAAAGGACTACATGATTACATTTCATCCTACAGCTACTCTATTGAGAAGACTCCTAAAGCTGTTGAGGTAGATGATTCTTTCATTTTCTTGTAATAAGACCATGTCAAAATTTGTCAATCTTGCTCTCATGTTTTGGATGTCTTGCCATCCTAATTTTTTGATATGCTTTCTTTATATGATGAAGAAAGCTTAAGATGTGATTCCTCCAAGAAGCAAGTTGTTACATTTTCACTTGTAGAACTTTCTTGATTTAGCTCCTTCAATATGAGAGTACCTTTCGTTGAGCATAAAGCAATACTTTGCTCCAAAGAAGAAGGGGTATGCGATGCAAAACCCGCCTGAACTATTTCTTGAGTATGCCATCTTAATAGCACTAAAACTTTACTGCAGTGTTTACTTGTAATCTTAACCTTGATTCCCCAAATTATTATTGACCAACCAACATGTGGTAGCTTTTGAACATTCAACCTATGACAAGGAGAAGAATTGTGACCATTTTGGAAGTTTTTTATGTCCCAAGACAAAAAGTTATTGTGGAGTCGAAGGTTGATTTTAAAAATGACTTCCTGTGGATTTGGCTTATTTCCTTGAAAAATTTTCTCATTTCTGCACAACCAAATTGAGTACAAGATAATAGCAAATAGTTAGAGTTCTTGGAGAGTTTCCTTGAGACTTAGCCAACTGTAGGAAATTTTTGGTATTCACAAATAGAGAGAAGAGGAAGATAAGAACATGAAAGGGAACACGCACGTTTCATTTCCTTAGTAGCATACATGTATTGATACAATGGAGTGTAAGTCAATACCAACTCCTTAATTTTAGGAAATTTGCTCCCTTGTTTGAATGTACAAATTGAATTCCACCAATTCACTCAAACTTTTAGTACATTCATTTATTGCATTACAAAATATCAAGACTAAAAATAACTGGTGCGTAGCTTTTTATCAACAATGTAGTCCTTATCACTCCTCCTTGATGCAAAGAGCTATGCACAACACCGAGTTTGTCTTTTAATTCTTCAAATTTGATCTTTTGCAATCCTTTAGTGAAAATATCAGTAACTTGTTCCTCTGATAAACAATGCAGCAATACAATCTGACCTTCCTTCTCTGCTTCTATAATAATATCATGATATTTGATTTTGATGTGCTTGGTTTTTCCATGAAAAACTGGATTTTTAACCATTGCAACAATAGAATTGTTAATTGTTATCACACAAAATCTCTGTAGCAACTTCTCGCTTGAACTTTAAATCATTCATAACTTTTCTTAGCCATAAGGCTTGATTAAAAGCAATAGATGCAGCCATATATTCTGCCACTGCAGTTGACTGAGCAAAAAAACTTTGCTTCCTTGAACTCTAACATATAGCACCTGCTCCAAGAGTAAAGCAATATCTTGTGGTGCTTTTTGAATCTTTAAGTGATCTAACCCAATTACTATAAGTAAAGCTAAGTAATTTAAGGGTTGAACTTCTTCTAAACGACACACCATATGAAAGTGTTCCCTGAATATACCTTAGGACTCTTTTTGCTACTTTGAGATTATTTTCAGTTGGCATGTGCATGTATCTTGATAGAATGCTGGTTGCATACATTATATCTGGCCTTGTGATTGACAGATATAGTAATGAACCAATTAGAATCCTAAAAATTGAAGGATCAACATATGTTGAGCCATCAACTACTTGTAACTCCAATCCTTGAACTGTTGGAGTACTGACAGATTTGCATCCAATAAGAGAGAACTTCTTCAACAATTATGCTGCGTATTTCTTTTGAGAAATGAAGATGCCTGTTGAAACTTGAGACACTTCCATTCTTAGAAAATAACACAGATGCCTTTTATCGTTCATCTCGAACACGCCCTTCATTTGCTTTCTAAATTCTTTCACAGAACTTGAATTTCTTCCAATGACAAGAATATCATCAAAAAAGATTGGAACAGTTAAAATTTCAGCAAACACCTGTTTCACATACAATGTAGCCATCAATATTTGCATATCAAGCTCTAGGGGCTTGTTTTAGATTAGTGCCTTTTTCAACAAATAAACTTTATTAACAACATCATTTATAACAAAACCCTCAAGCTACACAATGTAAATTTTCTCATTTAGAGTACCATTGAGGAATGTTGGTTTAACATCAAGTTGATAGACTTTCCAACCTTTGTGAGCAGCAAGAGCAAGCAGCAATCTGATTATGTCAAATCGAGTTACAAGAGCAAAAGTTTTAGTAAATTCGATACCTTGTTGCTGAGAATAACCTTTGACTACTAACCTTGCTTTGTAACTTGTTGATTGAGCTATCAAGATTTATCTTCACTCTGAAACGCCCACTTTTGCACCAATTACTTGTTGATCTTTTGGTCTATCAACAATTAACCTTGTGTCATTTTTCACTATCATTTTAAATTCTTCCTCCATAGCTGATTTCCACTTTGGAGACTGCAAAGCTTGATCAACTATGGCTGGTTCAAATATAGCAACATTACTTCTAGTGCAGATATCTTGCAGAGTTCTTGTGCCCCTCACAGCATAATGCTCATCATCAGAATCCTCTTTCTCGTAAGTTTCACCATGAGCCAGAGGTGATTTGATGGCATTGGTGTTTTGGATTGAAGACTCTTCAATCATTATCTCCCAATTCAAAGCATATTTTTCAGTGAACATCACACTCCTACTCACATAAACTTTCTTAGTTATGGGATTTAAAATAAGAAAAAGCTTATTTTGTCAAGGACTAAAATAAAATTTTTCTTTAATATCTTTTTAAATAATTTTTAAAGTTATAATTATATAATTAATATTTCATTAAATTTTTTTAAGTTTTTAATCTTAATATTTTTTAAATTATAAATCTTTTAACTTAATTTGTGAAAAAAAATTTAAACTTGTTATTTTTGAATTAATTGTTTAAACAAAAGTTATAGCATAATATATATTGCTAAAATATTGAAATGCATGTTAGCAATGAAAAAAATTGCCACTACAAAGTTGCTCTGCAAAATAAAAAAAAATCCACAATAGTAAGCTTTTTTATTAAAATATTAATGAACCCATAAGTATTTTATATTTACTCTTATTAAGAGTAAATTTAGTGTAACAAGAGTAAGAGTGAATTAGGATAAATGTTAAACAGAATTTGCTAATAATATTAATAAATTTACAGTACTACAAAAAAAAATATGTTTCTATAGATTTAATTTAAAATAAGATAATTTTGAATATATTAAAAAAAGATATTTTTATACAAAAGCCCAAATTGAGCTACCAAATACAAATCAAAACCAAATGATGTTAAAGATTTGTGACTTAAGATATGAATCCCACAATGATAGAAGAATCAATGGGAAAGGCCTAAAAAAATATTAAAAGGCTTTTAAGGTTTGTTGAAGAAAGACCTGAGATTCAAAGAAACAAAAGTACAAAATCACGAAAGACAAGTCATAATTGACTAATTAAGATAAGTATAATAACACAATTTTAGAAGCTGGTCATTCTTTCGAATATAGATTAAGGAGCTGATACGCATAACAATGAAATAGGGAATAAAGGACGGATATAATGTAAATATCATTTAAATTAAGAACGCAACGGTGAGGCAAGACAAGGCATAAACTGGTCCAACATGTGTAGTAGGCATGTTATTAGACATTAACAAATTAAAGGGAAACTAGTAGGTAAAAATTACAATCTACTTGAAACAACAGAGCCTCAAACGGCAACTGTGCTTGTTACCAAGAAACTACAGAGCAGGACACCAACAATGGCAGCTTCACAACCTAATCTAGTTGAACTAGAAGACTTCTTGCCGACAAATTCACCAGAACTTGGCACCATCATCGCAGATGAGTCTGCCTGGGATGGAGCTAAAGAATTCGTGGGTGGATTGATAGGTGGCGTGGGGAAAAATGAGGAAACTTGAGGTGCAGCCACGTATGGTAAAACTGCTGGAGAAGTTGAAATTGTTGGCTCAGTTGTTGAGATGAGAGAGAAATTGGCAAACAAGGCAACCACTAGGACAGAAGCAAATAGCTTGGTGCAGGTAGCCATGAATTACTGAAAGGTTCAGCTAAAAGGATGGAGGTAGATAGTGATAGAATCAGGAAATATGGGTGAAGTAGGGAAAGAGTGTCTCCGTGACGCACGCTTTGTTTGGTACACTGGTGGGGATCACGGGATAAGCAGGAGCTCTAGTGTTTTACTGTTTTTGTTGTCTCTTTGCAGAGATATTTATACCTTATAAGAAAGAAATCCTTTGCATGTTCTGTCACTGTTTGTGCTCCGAACAAATAGTAACAGTTAAAAAAAAAAAAAAACTATTTTATAAGAATTAAGTCTGATAAGTGTCAATGGTTTGAATAAATAACATGTTTACTCAATATTTTCTGACCAAATTTATTGATTGTTTTAATTTGGCTTATATTATGTTTCAAGGGTTATCTCAAATACAATGAATCTTGAATTTTCGTATATTTAATCCTTAATCTTCATATCTTATTGAGATAACTCTGGACGTTTCATGCTGAATGCTGATGATCTCACTGCGCCTTACAGGCACCCCTCACTTATGGTCCCCATTCATGCATTCGAAAAATCCAATGAGAAACAAAATATAATCTTTATCTATCTGAGATTGAGAAATATAAAAAATTATATCTCCCTTGAATTTCAAAACAATGGTTCCCTTTGAAGTATATAAAATACATTTAGCAGAGATACAAATCAAAAGAATTGATACAAAAATCTAACTCTAGCATCATTTCTCATTTGGAGTCGACCAGTGCAGAAATGAATAAAGATTACAGCAAAAGGTGCCAATTCATGACAATGGGTAGATAGAATCAACCAAGCTAAAATTATAAATCCAATACCAAAACTGAATTCCTGTGAGCAAAGCTTTTCTGATTAGAGAAGCCTAAGGTGCGTTGTATCATTCAGCTTCCTTATCTGCCAACCTGTTCTCAAAGAATGCTGCAACACTGTCACTGAAGAATCTTCTATGCATATCCTGTGAGACATCAGTGGACTACATCCAAGAAGCCCAGTCAGTAGACACTTAATTGGCACTAAATGAGTAAAAACACCTATACAAGAAACAGAAGCTGAACATCTGCTGAAACTTGAATTACGCAGGCAGCTTTGACGGTTAACTTCACTTGGAGATGTTTCTTCTTCAATCAAATCTTCAGTGTCAGTCATAACCTGTAGCTTGCTCTTACCAGATTTTTTCCTTGAGGGTGCTAGTCGATGACTGTTGACTAAATGCCATTGGTTTGGATGGAGAGAAGGTGTGTCTTGGTCATGAATTGAGTTACTCGGAGCATGGAAATTGTTCTGCATAAATGCCTGGTTCTCATTTTGATGTGAGGGGAGATCAAATCTCAGTTTCTCAGGAAGTCCTAGGACAGTTCCATTTAAGAAGTGAATCATTCGGAATTCCACTTGTCTAAGTGATTCACCAGATGGTGCGGTAAAATCCGGCTGGAAGCTATCAATGATGCTCAAAACTTCAGGCGTGTATATTTTTGAGCAAAGGCAGCACTCCCAATTCCCATGACTCATATCTGCAAGAGCGTCTGAGGATTGAATCATTTCCTCTGAAAAATTAATTTCCTGTCAGTTCAAGCTTTAGAAGATTAGAATTCAAGTACTAGATTCTGTAATACATCCTTTTATTATCAGCAGTGCAGCATTGATAAGAAGTAGAATTTTGAAGGCTCGTGAAGATAAATGTAAAACAATCATCCTACTAAGGTTCAATCTATAACATAATCTCATGTTTGCACGTGTCATTTAATTAGCAGATCACACACACTTCTTGTTCTTGAGTAGAAGGAGATGCTACAGAGCAAAATTTCCTTCAATAATTCACTGTACATTCAAGTATATTACTTTCTCAAGCATTTCTTTTCTCTTTTTCATTCATTCAAGCCATTCAATGCCCTGAACCACATTTATCAAAACAAGTTTATTTACTGCTTAGTCTCCAACACCAAAAACATATCTACTTAGAGTTTTATAATTTCCACCTTAGCGCTATTCTTTTCCATTCTCCTCCCTAATTTCACAAAAACATTACATCTGTCTCAGATTTACGTTTTACCAACCTACAGTCCAATCTTAGATTAAAATTATTCAGATTTCATAGGCATCCAGCACCATTTGCAGTTAATACTTCCATTAATATTTAAGCAATTCATGCCTAGTGTCAATTTTTGTTAGCTGATTACACCATTTAGATAAAGAGGGAAGGGATGAAACAATTGAGTTGCATAAAGTACCAAACTTCACATTATCATTTTTTTTTTTCCAGTTCTACTTTTGTCCACTATTCATTAAGCTCAAAGACCCGACAAATAGTGACAATAAGATTTGAGTGTCAATTCATGTTTTGGAGGGACTATTTGAAGAAAATATTAGTTTGACAAATAACAGGTGAAAACCAACAGGCAGTGAATAGAGGGGACTCTTGAAAGATCATTTAGCATTGGAGTATTCAAACAAAGCAATCGATACACAGTAAATAATTACTGAATCGTTAAAAAACCAGGGTATCTTAACCTATGATTATCAATAAAAAGATGCCAATTCTGTTCACGAGAAAGATGTTTAAGGAAGAAAAAAAAAAGTTAATGTAATAAATAATTGGCAGGATCAATGTTCATGTAGCTAACTATAATCAAACGTGGACAGTAATCAGCTAAGTTGATGGTCAATTATTTCCCATCTTCATAGGTATACATCTGATTGTGTAAATGCAATGTCATTTTCTCACCTTCAACCATATTAAATCATCTAACAGTGATGATAGGCTTACGACTAGGCATAATCCAAATTCCATAAATCTTTATCTAGACTTCATTACAGTATAGGTCTTACATGCGATTTTCCGTCATTTAAAAAATACTTCAAAATGATTAACAAACCATATCTGAGCATAATCTTCTAAGCATATTGTGATGTGAAGTACCTTGCAGACAGAGACAGCCGTTAAACGTGCCCGATCCAATGGTGATGAATACACAGCATTGAACCGAATACCCTGTGACTTCAAAAACACGGCCATAGCCCTAGCTTGCTGCTTCCCATTCGGCGTTAACGCCGCTTCTTTGCAGCGACCCCATATCAAATCCGGCCTCAAATTCAATTCACACTCACCATGGCTAATAAGAAACACCTCTGTCACCGTCTGATCGTCATACATTGCGTTCGCAGAGAAGCTCTTCGAGAACACCGGCGACGGAGCCAGGACATTGTAAGGATCCCACACCTTGATGGATGGCCCAAGACGCGGCGTTCCCAAGGAAGAAAGCTGTGGAGACAGAGGCGACGCTGATGCGTGACACGGTAGCACCTCCGGCTCTTGCTCCAAAACCTTCTTCAACAAATGAATATCCGATCCATTCCTACCCCTCTCATAGCTGATGTTTACTTCATCATCATCATCTTCTTTTTCCTCGTCGCTCTCTTCGACCACTTGCCCCGACTGGTTCTGACCCATTGTGGATAATTCAATGCACTAGTTGATACAATACCACCAGTTCTGTAAAAGTACAAACTATACCGTTCAGATTTGACATGCAACGCATTGTACAGAATCAGGGAGCTAAAATGATCTCATTGAAATTAAAGCAAATCCCGAACAACCATATTTGAAACCGAATATGGACTCAACGAAGGGAAAGGATAAGATCCCAGCGAAAATGAAATCAGAAATTAATTCTGGGACGCTATGGCATAATGTTTGGAGACAATTATGAGATTTGAGAACGGGGAAAAAGTGGATTTTCAATGCAAAATGGGGGATCTCTGTTCTTTTCTACGGCTTTGATTGTAAGTTTTCATCGACCTGAGACTGAAAACCATCATCGAGCTAAGCATTAGTATACAACTATCCATGTTGTGAATGAAGATGACGTTGAAAACTACGACATCGCTTTAATTTTTCTTACAGGCTACAGCGTCCTTGAATCATTTAATATGATTTTTCTTTATTATGGTAAATATTAAAATAAAATGCATGTGGACCATTAGTTTATTAACAAAGTGGAAATTCTGATACTTAAATTGTTGGGAAAGCGTAGTTGCAACTTAAAATGCAGGTGGACCATTATATCGTTAATTGCATTTATAATTTATTTTTAAGATAAAACTTCCAGCATGTATGAAGACAAAAATGTGCTTATTTTGTCTAACTCGGCCTTTTGGCTAACATCCACGAAAATTTTCATGTTCAATGCTACAAATGAGTACAAGTGTATTCAATGAGCTTTAGCACAGTGTGCTTCTCCATGTACTCACTCTAGCCAGAGCTGGTTTCATATCTTTGTGCCTTCCTCTAATAGGATCCAACTTTCCCTTCAAAAACTCAGAAAAGGCTCATGTTACAATGTACAACTTGTCACCTTAAATTCATTTTCTTTTAGGCTTTATTGACCTGTTTCGCCATCAGTGTTAAATCATTCCCATACAGGTTTAGCATTTCTATCTTATAATGCCCTCTTTCCAAGATTTTCCATTGCAAATTCGACCTTGGGTGTGCACAAAGCACTTCTCAGCCCTTTGCCTTCAGGCTAACTTTAGTAAGCTTGCAAAGTTACGAATGAGGACATCGCAGCATTTAATTGCTCTTTTATACCAAAATCACCAACCCCATTAATGCACATATTATGCACTATTGGTCATAAAATAAATGCGCACACACTATTTTCAAGGCTACTATTGTACTTCCCATCACAGTTCACACCCTCTCAGAGGCAAGTTTGGTTTAGAAGGTTACAGTTCCCAAAGGGCCCTAGAATAGCAAGTTCGTTTAAGTCACAATATGCCCTTTCGCCAACCGTCTCATAATCCAGCGAACATTCAGAAGCTATTAAATACCAACATCAAATTTGCCTCTAGGTGTGATATATAGAGAGTCTATTCCATTAATTCTCAAGAGCTTGAGCTTCTTACGAAATTTAAAGTTAAAATTTAATAATGTATTTAATTTCTTGCTTTTTGCAGTTCATTTATGAAAGGGATAAAGACAAGATGAGTTGAATCCCACTCAATCGGATTCCAACAAGAAAGAACGTTTTTGTGCTATTTCGCTCTCTCTAGTAAAACTCTGTTTTAGATGTATCAATTTTTAAGCTGATCAATTTTTTTTTTTTGGTTTTTCAATTTTATCTTAGTCCTTTCCTTTGCAATTCAAATGCATTTTTTGGTTTTAAAGAAGTTAAGGAACTTAGTAAAGAATTGAAGCATTAATGGTTAGATTGGTCATCACTGCAAAATTTGAATTAATTTAGTTTTAAAAACCAATCAAATGTAAATTTTTGTTCCAAAAAAAAGATAGAATTTGTAATTTTTTTTCAAATATTTTTGTTTAGATCCATACTAAAGTCTAGGATTACCCAATGTGAAGGCTATTTCCTGGATGCATCTAGATTTCCATGTTCAATTTTTCGACACACAAAAAAGTCATGTATAATAAACAAAAATATATCTTTGTTCCTTGAATATTATACTAATGATATCCTTCCTGATAAAAAAATTTAGTTAAAGCAAGTGATATTCAAATAAATCAAAATATTTGATTACAAGGTCTAGAACATAAAATTTTTAAATCAAAAAAACTTTTTTTGGTTTGCTAAAGAAATCAAAGTTTGTTTAAAATTGAAAATATAAATAAAAAAGATAAAGTATATGTTTATATGAGTAATTTAATAATTTTATTAATATAAAAATATTTTTATGTCATGAGAATATAATATTCTTATTCTCTTAGGTGAGAATAAAAATTTACAAAAATATAAGAATATTCTATTTCTAAGAATATAATATACCAGAGAATTTTTTTTTAATTTGTATACTAAATGTTGAAATGCAATATTCTAAACTTTATATTCTTAGGATCCTTTTTTAAACGGTATACCAAATACCTCATAAGTATTTATAGATTGTTTAAGTTACGATTCATTATTTTTAAATTTTCTTGCCTGTGTTTCATAACTCTGGTTTATGTTATTTCTTACATGATAATGATGAGTTCTTTGGATCGTTGAGACTTGAGAGAGGAACTACATTTTTTTCCTTTGAAGAATATTCAGCAGTTGGATACTTTTTGAATGTATGTAGAAGAGACAATCCATGGGAATCATATTGCATGGCATCTGATAATGTATACACACACACACACACACACACATAGTTGCAGAAATACAAACAGATCAATAGTTGCAGGAGGAGTCAAAGCTTCATGGGATACTGAGAATGGAGGAAGAAGAAGAATGTAGCGGTTATTGAGTTTGATTACTCTTGTTTTTTCCCTTCAAATTTAGTTTCTTCTTATTTTTTGGGTCTTGCTTTTGTAAAGAAGAATCATGTCTATCATACTTCCTAGATCTCGTGTACTTTATGAAGCATTTACTCTGTATACAAAAAATATTATTCTTCCATTATTTTTTCCTTGCAATCTACTGCAGTTTTCAGCCCTATGATAATGATTGATGATTATAGAATTATGAACAGACAATGCAAAAATGACCAAGCCAGATAGCAGACTATAAACAAATAAGAAATTGACTCTATTGAATTCAATTTATATCATCAATATAAATGCCTCCAATAACGAGGAACCTATTGGAGAATAGAATAATAATAATCAAAGTGTTGAAACATTAACACAAATGATGCAAGAAAAGATAACTAAGTTGCAACAAAGAGTCCACTTTCTGCAATGTTTCAAAACTATAGTCTATTTCAATTTCAATGGCCATCTAAGCTACACGCTTTTGGATCTCCTGCTGGGCGCTCCCTGCTGGACTTTTTAGCGGCGGTTTTATCCGTCGCTAAAGTGTGTTTTAATATTATTGCAACGAATAGTATTGCTGCTATAACCTTTGTTTAAATAATTAATTTAACAAAAGTTATAGTGACATAATATTTGTTGCAAAAAACTTTAGCAACGGAAAAAACCGCTGCTAAAACGCCCAGCAGCGCCCAGCACGGACACACCCAGCAGGGAATCCGGACGCAAGCTACACTGTTAGAAAAATCTCCACGTGGTAGGTTGCCCAGTAAACTTTAAGACCAAAATAGGCCCAGGTAAATCAAGAGCGGCAATGAAGAGCAGTAACGAAGAGCAGCATGTGATATGAGATCACCAAGAGTGTGTTTGGATGAGGTAAATTTAGAGGGGAAAGTAATTTTTTAAGGTATTTTAATTACCTCATAATAAAATTTGCTGTTTGTCTTAAAGTTCTCAGAATTTTAAAATTCCTTGTAATTTAAAATGGTAAATTTATTTAGTATTTACAACTCTGCCTAGTGAGGCGGAATTTCCCAAATTCATCTCCTGCGTATCCTTCTTCGCCTACGTTCATCTCCACTTCTCTTCACCTTTACGGTACAGAATCCTCTTCGTTTCCTTGATTTTTAATTGCGACAGTGATCTTCTCTCTTTAGCTACTCTTCATCTCTTTCTCAAGTAAGATTTCTGGCCATACATTTTTATCTTATTCAGTCTTTTTTTAATTTTAATAAAATTATTCTCTTTGATTTCTAGACATCGATTTACCGTAGCTGTTCTGTAACTTATTTCCATAAATCTGTAGCATAAATCATATGAATTGTCCTCACTGGGTGTGTTGCTGAACATATATATGATTTTGATGTTTATATAATTACAGGTATTGAACATATATTTTTCGAATTTAAATTTGAACTTGTTGAGGCTCAGAATCAGAACTTTCGTGAGTAGTTAAAATCACTGGGTGCAGAGGCTGACGTGAAATTCATTGGCTTGTGACTGTAGAGGCTAAGGGAACTGTATGAAGCATAGGAATTAAAAGAGAAAGGGGAACGTTTGTGAACTATGTTTACCCATTTTTGTTGTTCTCTTTGGCTTCAACTGGGAATGTAGGAGTGGGAATATTAAGGCTTATGAGATATAATGGCAGCTTAATTAAAATTTAGTACAAGGTCAGGAATGGAGTGGGAATATTAATTTTGGTTTAATGATGTTTGATAGAATATATAATTATATATATTCATTCTCTTAGATAGCAAGTTTTCCCTTTTGTCAAGTATATTCATACCAAAGAGGAACTTCGAAGGTTATATGTATGAATTGGTGAAGAAGAACCCCATAATTTTTCTATATTTCTGGAATGCACAACTATAAACTCTGAGCATTGCGTATTATTGGGGTTCGGGGTGGGGAGATTAAAATGTCCTAATCAAGAAAGGTGTTGACAATCCACAAATAAATAATTAAATATTGAAACACATTTTTGAATGATTTTGTTACACGGGTAAGGCATATTACACGTCAACTCAGTTGGCGTCATCTTGATGACTAAACAAACATTCATTGCAGTCAATGAGTTGGTGTTTCATATGCTAATTTATAGTAACTTTTACTTCAGTACATTGTCTTACTTTTAAGTACCAAATCACTCTACTCTCATGAAATTGAGAAACAACATTTACGCCATTTATTGACTCCTTAATAATTGGTCATACCTAATTATGCTCTTTTTCTAAGTAGTGTTTGGATAAAGTCTCAGCCACTTTTCTCGTTAAACATTTAATCTTAGTCCTTTCTAATCCCACTAGATTCCTAACGTAGGAAATAACAATTTATTTAACTCAAACACCTTCAAATCTAAGACTTTTCCTTGTATTTTTCATGAACAATACTCCTAATAGAAGTCAATAAAATAGAGAATGTAAGTTTTAATTCTTCATTATACTAAACAATCATAAAAAATGAGAATTTTAGTAGAGTGAAAGGTACATTTCAAAAAATGAGAGATAATGAAGATTTAGCTACCATGATTTGCTGAAATGTGTACCTGACGGTGGTCCAAATGAGTTATATTATGATCCTAGAGAAATTATAAAGCTTTAAATGGTGCCTTCTTGCCTTAGATTCCTCTTACTCCCTCTAAAACTTGTTCCTTCTCTCTCTAAGGTCAACTCTCTTTTTAGCTGACGATGGGTGGTAGGTTCAATCCTCTCTCTCTCTTCGCATGAGTATCTGTAGGGTGGTAGGTATGAGAAAAAATGTGGTGTGGGGAGATGATGAAAATAAGTTCGGCAATTTGGTCCCTAAGCTAGTTTTCCAGGCATCTTAGTTAGGCCAATAATGAAATTACCTTATTCCCTTGCGATATTGGCGGGGTGTTTCAAAATTGAGTTGGTTACAGTAATTTCCCCTGGCTACATTTCCAATTCTCCTCCTGGTTTACTCTGCTTTTCACTTTGTCCTTCCTTAAAACATATTGGGACTACATCGCAATACCCTGCACCAAATATAGGCAATTTAGCACGAATTAAATTCTACAGACTACTAAAAAATGGGTGTTACAAGTTCAACCCATCTTATTTATGAATTAAAAGATATTTTTATAATAAATACTATTTATTTTTGTGTAAAGGATAATTTTTCACAATCGATTATAAATTTATTTTTGTTTTTTTAACGAAAACTTGCTCAGAATTTAGAACCAAATTTAAACGAATAACTGAATTTAACAATCCATTCATTGTAGGAAGTGAATCATTATTCTTGCCTAGTGAGGTACTCACTACGTGAGCAAACCACAATGAAATAATGAAGACAATTTCCTCATCATTATTATAGACATTTCTTGTTAGAAATAAACTTGATTTTGGCTCAAATGAAAGAGTCTTAGGCCCACTTGTACTCTTTAAGTTCATCATCTAGAATTATCTAATTAAATCTAAGAAGAAAGTAATTGGAAAATATATTAAATGTAATAAGTAGATAAATAACAGAGAGTTGCTTTAAATGTGAGACTAGATCTCTCCATTGAATGCTAAGAAAGGGTCTCATATAAAGCCAATAATAAAAAAATACAATAGAAAATCTTTCTCTCTCAAGTCCTTCTCCATATAAGTCTTCTACTTTCTCCACTAACCTTCCTCCACTCCACTTACCAAACCAACCCAAACACGATTGCTCTAACAAAGTAGTATCAGAGCTTGTCAATCTAGTCATTATGGCAAAGATGTTCCCCTTCCAATTTCTCCACCTTAATTACCAAAGATAATTATGAGAGTTGGTGTATTCGTGTGAAGGTTCTACTAGGAGAGAAAGGTTATGAGAAACCTCAGAATGAGGCTTCTTTAAGTTCTGTCCAAAGGGAGGCATTACACAAGGCAAGGAGAAGAGATCAAACAACTATTACTCTCATCCAACAATGTTTGGATGATGCCGAATTTGAAAAGAATGCAAATGCAACCAACTCTAAGGAGGTGTGAGACATCATTCAAAATGCTTACAAGGGCATTGATACAAGGTATGACTACAAACTCTTTGAGGGCGAGTTTGAATCTCTTCATATTAAGGAGTCTAAATCCATCTTTGATTACTTCACTTGTGTGTCAGATATTGTTAATGAAATGAAAAGAAATGGAGAACAGCTTTGAACAATACACTAGAGATAGAGAAAATTCTTCTATCTCTAACTCTAAGTTTTGAGTATATTGTTCTTGCATTAAAAAAGTCAAATGATATAGACTCTATGACTGTTTTATCAACACATGGGGTCAGTACAAGCAAATGACTGAAGAAGGTGGAAGAATCATTAGAGCAAACACTATATTCGAAGGCTACTCTTAAGGAGATGAAAGAAAATTAAGGATAAGGCAAATGGAGTGGACATGGTCATGGATGTGGTCGTGGATGTGTTCGAGGTCAAGGAAGAAGTGGGAAAGGTGGCTATAATCATGAAGAAGGCAATCAATGTTCTCAAAAAGAACATGGAAAATGGAGCAAGAATCAAAAGTATGAAAAATCTCTAATCCAATGCTATAGTTGTCACAAATCTGACCATTATTCTTCCAATTGTAGAAAAGATAACCTTGTTGAAGAGAAAGCTAATATAACAAAGGAAGATGTTGAGCACACTTTGTTGATGAGTTATCATAAAAAGAATTATGGATCAAACAAGAGTATATGGTATCTTGGCATTGGCGCAATCAATCATATGAGTGACGATATAAGTATGTTCACGGAACTTGAGCAAATCAATGGAAACATAAATTTTGGTGATGATGCCAAGGCACTTGTTCAAGGGGAAGGTAAAATCTTAATTATACTTAAAGATGGAAGTCATCAATTGATTTTTGATGTCTATTATGTGTCAAACTTAAAAAGCAACATTTTGAGCTTGGGACAATGACATGAAAAAGACTATGATATAGACGTAAAAAATCGTATTCTTTATTTGAAAAATCATGAAGAAACATTAATAGCCAAAGTGCTAATGGCTAAGAATAGAATATTCTTGATTGAAATTCAAAATGATAATGCAAAGTGTTTGAAGGTGTGTTTAAAAGACAACTCTTGGCTTTAACACTAATATCAACCAAGAGTACGGTGAAAGGATTGTCCCTAATAAATAATCCCTATCAATTGTGTGAAGGATGTCTTCTTAGAAAGCATTCTAGAAAAGCTTTTTCAAAGGAGACAACGATAAGAGATAAGGAGCCTCTGCTACTTATTCAAGTTGACTTTTGTAGACCTATAATTCCAAGCTCTTATGGTTAGAACAAGCATTTCTTGCTCTTTATTGATGACTTATTTAGGAAAACATGAGTGCATTTTATAAAAGAAAAATCTAAAGTCTTTAATAAATTCAAGGCCCTTGTTGAAATGGAAAATAATTACAAAATTAAGGCATCGAGGATGGATAGAGGAGGCAAATTCACATAAACAATATTTAATGAATTTTGTGATACAAATGAGATTGGTCATCCTTTAACGGTGCCTCACTTACCATAGAAAAAAATAGCGTGGTTGAAAGAAAAAATAGAACTATACTTGAAATGACTCATAGTGCTACAAAGCAAGATGTCTGAAGAATTTTAGTCTGAAGTAGGGGTTTAAATAAAACAAGCTATTTGTGAACATTTCAAACTCGACTTGTATAAAAACTCATTTAGGCTCAGTTTATTTATTAAATGAAAAAAAGCAAAGAATGGACATAAGAATGAAAAAAGCTCTTATAGTATTCTATCTCGAATTTTCTCGTGTGTATTTTTTCCATTTAGTTCAATAATGAGATAGGACGAGAGGGTAATAGCCTTCGGATCCTCTGTTGTCCAAACACCATGTTGTCCTCAACTGTCGCTGTGAAACGACACCGTTTGGTCCTTATTTTTTTTTCAAAATTTTTGAACTTGAAACGCACCATTTCTCCCTTCTTTTTTTTTTGAAAATCTAAATCGAAACAACGTCATTCACATGCGACCTAATTTGGAATTTGAGGTGGTTGCGTGTTGGGTTCGTGTTACTGTGGCGATTTTGTCATCGTCGCATCGGGGAAATTTGTCCATCCGTCGTCATGCTCCATTTGCGTGTGGATCTTCACAGAGGAATGCAGATTGGCAAGGCCAGAATCTGACGCCTAGGAAACTCTTTTCAATTTGTGTAAATTGCACATGTTTAAGAAAGCAATCATTTCTCCCTCATCTCCGTGGCTTAATGCTCCGACTCTACGGCGACAGCACACTTGTCTTTGCGGTGACGACACACTCGTATTTGCAGAGGGAGATGCAAGATTTCATTGGACCGAAACGCATTGTTTCGAGTTGTGATTTTAAAGAAAAAAAAGGCTGAAACCACGTCGTTTTGAATGGACAGCCAAAGACAACGTGAAATTGGACAGCCAAGGATCTAGAGTCGAGGGTAATATGCAACAGCACCAGGGAGGATGGTGGTGATATATTGTGATGGCGCGTGAGAGGAGGAGATTGGAAGGTGGAGAGGAGGTATGTCAGTGAGTTTCTGTGCATGAAATTCAAAATAAACTGCTGCAAACATAGTTATTTAGTAATAATACCTCCAATGTCTTCTGTCATTTGTGGAACGTTAATCTTTAATAGTTAATTTTTATCATTATGATTAGGATAGAAGAATATCAATTTAGACACATTCTTGATATTGTCTAAAAAATGCGACAAGAATCTCACATTGAGTACACAATTTTCTAGCCACCGGAGGAGCTCTAATATTCTAGGTTAGATAGAACATGAAACAAAGAAAAATAAACAACGTATAATGCAGAATAGCCACACCTTCAATTAATATCTCAAAATAATTCGAGGGAAAGATGATAAAGCAATCCTTTGGATCTAACTTGGCATAAATAAAGGAGACACCTTCCTCTGAACAATCTCTTGAATCTGCTCAGCTGACCAAATGGATGCCTCACTTTCATAATTGGCATTTTCCATCTTCTGGTGTAACTGCAAGTACCAAAAAACAAATGCTGCTAATATATTTTTTAAAAACTAATATAATGTATGAGCAGAAATTTTTCAAGACGTCAGTAATTTAGTAGGCAAGCAGAGCCAAGATGTTGAACTAGTAATGAAGACAAAAAGAGGATGAAAGAGAGGGCAGCATTACAAGAATCTGACAAGATATACAGCTAAAAATTGACCAATCAACTACAAAGGAGTTTCAATTCATGATTGGATGAGAAAATAAGCCAAGTAAAATGGAATAACTAATTGAGAACTTGAATTAAGAAACCCAAAACGTTTGCAGACTACTATAAGATTTCTACGAGGCTCCTTGTCCTACAAATAATGTCGCTTCAATTCTAAAGGAATTTATTGCCCATTCTCAGCAGCGCTTGTAAGACATTGCTAAAATTAAAATATAGGTCTTGCCAGAAATTAGAGTAATAAATGACAAAATTACTGCATTTTAAGTCTCAAATGGCTACCATTGCTAACTTTACGTATTGGTACTATAATTTGAAACAAATCCCCCAAATGGTTTGGAAACTGCAGTGTTTACCTTCTCAAGAATAGCCGATTGATCATCTAAGTGAAACTTGCGCATGTACTTCAGCATCTCAAGTTGCTACAAGAGATTCATTTTGTTAATGTCAGAATTGTACTCTTACCAGAATGTTTTTCCAGAAATTAGTACTACATTTTACCTTTTCCTGTAACTTTAGCTGGTTGAGCATTCGTTCAGAAAATTCATCTGGTCCAAGCTCTGCTTCATCACAGGCCATCTCTTCTCTAGCATTCCATTGTATAAACACAGATTACCACAAATAATTACTTACTAACCTTTAATATACCCAGCTAAAGACTTCCACAATGGTGTTCTATCAGATATGCTCATTTGTTGTGTAAGGGAATAACATAAAACATGCAAAGAATCAGAAAAACAGCCTTTCTTTGACATAATAAAACAACTAAAATCAGTAGCATGAGTAAGGGTTGTCTGGCACAAACATCACAGAAAGGTCGGGCTAGACTACTAATTCAATTCTTGTAACTGTCATTAGAACTCAAACTAGACAAGGCATAGTTATAGAGCGGTCATGTGACACTGTCTGATGCCTTGTTCTGATGTTTGAATTTAGAAGAGAAATGGCAAAAGGTAAATGACAGTCTATGGCACATACAGATAAAGAAATAGAGAACTTACTTTGCAATAAATTTATAAAATTGAATCACCAAATCCCTGTCATTCTCATATACAGTACACACTTTACCCAGGCATGATATACCAAATCGTGGATCTGCCATTAAAATAATGGAAAAAAATAAAAATAAGTTTACATCATGTGGAAGAGAGCGTAAAGAAATTGATGAAACTATAAAAAGTAAATTATCATAAACACAATATAACTCCTTCGTTTCCAATTTCCAAACTGAGAATATAAGTACAAAAATAGTGTTCTCTTTAGGAGACATAATGGATCCTGCACGTAAATCAGCCCATGTATCAAAAGGCCTAAACTTCCTCCACAACAATCTTGAACTGCAGAAGAAGGAAAAGGATTTTTTTGCTGGTTTAGAAAAAAGGACAAAAAAGTTAAGCGTGATGTCCTAAGATATTATAAGTGACTACCAAGATGACCATCCTATTCACCTCTCTCTTTCATTGCCAACAAGTGAATTTTCCATAAAAATGCAGCATGATTTTCTGTGGAGGAAATAAACCAAACGTTCAATTTAGGATGCATGCATAAAGTACAAGGGTGTTGAGGATATTACTTCATCCGACATTGACATCAATTATATCATTATGGCTAAGATTAAACTAATACTACTAAGTCCTAACGAGCACTGATATCACAATACAACCAGCTTACCAACACCCATCTCCAAAAATATCTCTTCCTGTATTGCAGTGGTCACAGCAACAGCTTCCTGTTCATGTAATATTCATTCCAGAAAATGAGGGTGAAAAAGCAACATACATTATCTGGTGTAAATAATGTTAATGCCATGCATTTTAAGTAATAAAAGTAGTGAAATGTTACACCTAACTCCAACTCCGATAAATCCAGTATCCAAATTTATCCATATGTACACAGAAGGCAAAGTCCCAACATAAGCACGAAAACAAAATGCTAACTAAAAAGGATGAAGCATATATCACAATGCCATATCTGATTCCCAATCACAGCTTCTCATCAGCTTTACAAAGAAGAATTCAAGTCTAAAAAGAAATGCAGATGAACGTTCTAGTTACTTCGGTGGAGTCAAGCGGATATTGCCTCTGAGGAAACAAGTCCAATTTATCCCAAATTAAATAAAAAGCGAGGCTATTGATGGAGGTAAGCACATAATTACTTCTGAACAAACCCGTTTTCAATCACTATTATATAATTATCGTTTTCCAATTTAAAGAGAATTCAAAAGCAAAGAATGGGCATAAGAACGAAAAAAGAGAAGAGAAATATCCCATAAGAAATTGACCTGTTTATCCTTTACAGCGTCTGCTATCCTTTTCTTCACGTCTGCACACCACAAACATGACCAGAGAAGCATTACAGAAGACAAAAGAGGGTGAGGAATTTATGAAGAAAGAGAAACTCGGGGCGAAGTACCAGGTTGGGAGGTGAGGACAGAAAAGCGATCGAAGAGATGGAGAAGCTGCTCTCTTGATAGCATTCCATTCCCCTGTACCAGAGGAGTTGCACTTGCCATTGATGAAGATGACAAATACTACTGTCAGAGATGCCAAACTCTTATCAGAAAGAAAGGGCCTCTTTCTCTCTCTCTCTCACTCACAATTTTTTTTTCATTTTATTTTTGGAATTTAATATTTTGCTTTTCTTTTCTTTTTTTTTTTTTTGGGAAGAGAAATCAAGCGTACGTAGGCACGACATCCAGGACAAAATATAACATGGATTCAGAAAATTGTAGTTTAATATATTTTCTATTTTGCCATAAAAAAGTCAGGTCCTTTACCCCCCCTCAAAAATTTAAAATCGAGAGTTTGAATGTGTAATAAAAATGTCTAGCCTAGCTGGGTCCGTTTTGGTTTAGAGTTTAGGTTGGATTCAATTAAATGAAAAATTGTCAGTTCAATACAGCCTTAATATCTATTTGAAGTCTCAGAGTTGGCCCCGATATCATTTTTTCAATATTTCTAAGATAAATAAAAAATAAATACTTGATTCAAATCAGGCATTAAAAAATAATACTACTAAATGGAAATTACAATTATACACATAATACATTTCTCTTTATCTTTATTCTTCATTTATCATTATATTTTCTCGTCTAGTTAAATTCTTGTTGGGATATTTTTACCATTGAAGTGTAAGAAAGTTATTTTGATAATGGAAACTTGTTTTAGAAAAAACTCATTTTTGAATTCCATAAACTTTGGACTTCTTAAAAAGACTACAAAAGGTTTTGGGCTAATGACTCTAAAAAATTACTCCTGCCCTCTGTATTTTACTAAGCCCAACTTGTATTTCAAACAAAATGCTCTCCACCCAGATGCTGTTAAGTGGCTTGCTTTCATATATGAAACTTAGCGAGTGCTACGGCTTTGGCCCAAAACGGAAAGCCCACATAAAAATTTAAGTTAACCTCAACCGAAAGCAAACTTTGAATCAATCAAGAAAGCCCGAAGAACAAATCCTGAACCCCTTGGTTCGTGCACGCTCATCTTCACGCACACAAGGATCGCCTCTTCGCAACTTCACATTGGGCTATCGCTGCAATATTGTATTTCGTGCTAATTTGGTTTTTCCTCCTTTAGTGGAGGACTCTCCCTTCCATTAGAAAAGATTTTTTTCTTAGGGAGGGTTTCTCCCTCCCTCTTATAAGAGTTTTCTTTTAGATTAATCTATAGGAGTTCTTCTCAGAGAAATATTTTGAAGAAATACAACATTTTCAAATCTACATCTATGAGCTTAACATTGAATAAAAGCTATAAGAAGATTATTCCTTCAGAGAGGGGAGAGGAGTGTGTTGTCCTATGGTTTATATTTTCAAGTTTTTTTTTTTATTTGTAGGAAAAAATGTAACTCTTAAAAAAATGTTGTATGTCATTTGAATTTATGTAGGAAATTTGGTTCTTAATATTCTTAGGTATGCTGCCTAAGACTAATTCATTTTCTCTTATTTTATCTCTAAAATTGTAGACTTATGTAACTTTTTATATAATGTACGAGTCTTGCTAATATTTCTATATTGTATAACCCTAATGTCTTTTGATCATGAATGAAATCTAATTTTTTGACCAAAAAAAAAAGAAAGCAAACTTTGAATCACTGATAAATAAAAATAGGTGTCTAGTATAGAGTGTGACAGACGCCAACCAAAGAAGGAAATGATAAATTCGAATTTGGATTGCATGCTGTCCAAAATAGGTGTTGTTTAGTGTTGTACAAGAAATCTGCACCATCCACTTGATCCAGCCGCTAATGTAATGCCATGTGTCCCTTGTTGGCTTTTTTTTCACCCTTATATGGAACACACCTTTTTACTATAAAGGCCAAAAAAAAAAAAAAACTAAATCCGGGTTCGCATAAATTGTATAGATTATTAATGCATGGTGATAATAAATAATATATATAAGATTTATATAATTTATTTTTTAATTAGTTAGTTACTTTTTAATTTTTTACCTATTTTATTTTAATTAAAAAATTTAATAATAAAGATATAAAAATTACTCAAAATATTTTTTATATCTTTAAATTTTTCATCAATTTTTAATTTCGTTTATAAAATACAATTAATTTTATTTTTAAAATTTAAAATTATAATCTATTTTATTCCATAATTTAACATCGTATAAATTATTAACAAAAAATAGTAATGTGACATTTAAAATAATGTTAAAATATTAGACTAAACAATAAAGTACTTATCTCACAATATTTTAATATTATGTCAAATATTATTTTATCATTTTTTGTTAATAATTTATATAACATTAGACTGTCAGACAAAATTAATTATAATTTAAAATTTTAGAAATATAATTGACCAAAAAAAATTTTAAAGATAAAATAAAAAATTGATATAAAATTTAAAAACAGAAAAATTGCTTTTGTCCTACAAAATTATAAGTAAGGAATAATTTATAGAGTAATGTGTCATTAATTATTGGATGATATATTTATTTCTATATCATTACCATGCATTAATAATCCATAAAATTTATGCAATTTGTCTTTTTTTATTTTTGCTTGATAGTAAAACAGTGCGTTCCATATATGGGTGAAAAAAAAAGCTAGCAAGGGACACATGGCATCACACTAGCAGCTAGATTAGACGGATGGTACAGATTTTTTGGACAGCACCAAACAAGACCTATTTCGACAGCATGCGATCCAAATTAATAAATCCTCTCTCATCTGTGACTACACTATCTGAGAAAAGAAAAATAGAAGAAAAGAGAATATTGGTTGATGTGTAGAGAAGATTTGTAAAGCTCGAGACAAAAGAAATTGAAAAGAGGCAACAAATAAAACCTCCTTCTACCTACCACTACCATACAAAGTATTATTAGGTGTCTGCTTCTTTAACTTGTTGAAAACTTTACCTCTACAAAATTGAAAACATCTCATTTATGGTAGAATAGCATTGAGCATTTAATGTGGAACTTCAAAAGTGAGATGGCAAGCCTTCTTAATAATTAATGAAGTTTCAACGGGCAAATTCTTAAAGGTTTTAAATGTTGCTACATTATCTCATCTTCTCAAGGTGGTTGAGCATGAGAAAAAGCTCACTATTCTTTTGAGTTTACTACATGTACTTTCGTTGTCATTATGCTCTACATGAGATAGTAGCTTCTGTACTTTTATTGAGTCATTTCTCTTCTTGTTTTTTCTGTCTAGGTATCTAGTTGGGAGTCTAGATTAAGATAATTGGTGATTTGATGCATACAAATAAGAGAGTCTAGGAGTATGGTTTGTAGTTATATTAAGTGTTTTCCTGGGATTCTTGCTTAAATATTAGGTAGTGTAACAACAAAGTGTAATGAGCTTTCATGAGGGTTGCCAAGTGTATTTTGGCAGAGAAGTTTTATGTTGATCACTTGAAGAAATGTTGCCTGGTTGTATTTTTGGTGATTGCCTATGTTCTTGTGTTTGTATTTGGCATATTTTTGGGAATCTTGTCTAAATACTAGGTGGCATAAAAGTAAATTATCTTGTGTTGATCTTTCATAGGGTTGCCAAATATATACTAGCATAGAAGTGGTTAATCCCTTAGACGAAGATTACCAAGTTGTATTTTTTGTCATTTCCCACTTTAGTAAATTATCTTACTTTGTGCTTTGCAAGGGGACATAAGATCATAGTTTTGATTTGAACCTCTAAATTCTTGGTGTGTTCTTCTTTATATTCGTTCTCACCATTAACCTAAAAGATTTTCTAAGAGTCTTTCAAAATAGGTTTCTACTGATAACTTAACCCTTTTTGAAAACCATAACCTTGAGTATACATCTAATCAATATATTTCAAAAATAAGAAAAGAACATGTTTTACAAAATAAAACAAATTCAACTCGCCTTCTTGGTTTATTATCTGGCTAATAATTCTTTTTATCATAGTATTAATCATAATCAAATAGAGGATTTTCCTCAATGTCCATTGCTTTCTTGTCACCATTTATGTCCAAGATCCCTTTGGGTCAAATGTAAATTCCAATGGGGTTATATGCTGAGGGTGATGCTTAGGAACATATAGAGTCTTGAAGGATATGATTTTCACATATTTTTTAGTTTTATTTTTTTAGAAACCTTTTAGCTTTATATATGCTGGTTCTTCTTCTCTATAACAAAAGGAGTCTAATTGGAAAATTTGGAAAAATCATATTGAAACTTCATTAAGCCATTCTCATTTTACCATAATTGTATTATTTCTCTGTGAGATAATTGGTATTATGCTGAAAGTGGTCCAATCATTCTCTTCATCAATTTTATCTTGTGAGTGACTAGGTACTTGGTTGAGAGTCTAAGATAGTGAGTATTTGATTAGTGGTTGTAAAAAGATTTCTTTTTGGGTTTCTCCTTGTGTGTGAAAATTTTAAATTATTCATGGGTGACAGAAATTTGTGCTGAGCCTTGAGAAGGGTTTTTAGGTGTAGTGTGGTGGTAAAAGCAAAGTGTTGAGCCCTTGGATAAGTTTGTCAAGTTATTTATAGGTAATAAATTCATGCATACTATGTCAATAAAAGCAAGTTGTGCTGAGCTTTGAGAAGAGTTTTCAAGTTTATTGTGGCGATAAAGGTATTCGGTGTTAGTCTCAATTAAGGATACCAAGTGTAATATTTTGATAATTATCCTTATATAATAAAATTTCCTTACTTTGTATTTAAGTAAAGGAAAAAAGATCATAACTTTAATTTGAACCTCTATAAATTTTAATATGATTTTTTCTTCTCCTTTCTTCACCAATAACCTAAAATTTTTAGACCAAGTGTATTCAACTTAGGTTTCTTGTAAAAGAATAAAAAAAAAATCTCACAACAAAAAAAATGTATATTTTCTGAGAGTTTTAAAATAATATATAACCGCCACTAAATGTTTTTTAGGTAGTCATAAAACTGTCACTCATATAGCCGTTGGGAGCCATTTTGTGGCGGTCAAAATTTGACCATTGGAACAACCATTGCAGATGGTCTTGTGGCGATTTAGTTATTTGCGGCAGTTGAGAACCACTGTTAAATGAAAAAATTAAGAGTTTTTTTTTGACAATTCATAACTACTGTTAAAGGAATTTAATTTAATATTCCAGCGGTTTGTTAACTGCTGCTATTAGTTATTTCCAGTATTTTTTTTATTTTTTCCTTTCTTGATTTTTGTAAATCTATGAAATGAGATTTTGTAATTATGAAGGGAATCATAAATATATTAATACATTAAAATTTTTTTTTACATTCCAAATATGAAATATATTCTATAAAATATAATCAACATATAATGTCTTCAAAAGTAAGTTCTACAGAAGATGGATAACAAATTAATAAAAGTTTCAAATATATTAGTTTATACTATATAAAATTCTTGCCTAAGAGGTTTCTAAATTTCCCAAAAAATGTCACTTATTCTACTTTATGGTGCATGGCTAGATGAAGATGAAGGACGACGATCTGGAATATTTTTCCAAAAAAAAAATATTAGCATTAAATATTAGCATTAAATATTAGCATTAAATATAAAATTATATAAGTCAATCATTGACAACTATTAACAATATACATGAGGATTTATTATTTGAGCAAATTTTGGTGGTGGAGGTGCATTTCCAAAACCACCTTTGAATATATATTGTATTAAATTCTCCAAAGTCTTTCTCTTCTTAATCCCAAATCGCAATTGAGACTCTAATTGAGCCACTCTTTTTGCAGTATCAATACTATAACCATTTGTAGTTGATTTTATTCTGCTAATCCTATAAGCGGATAATCCAAAAATTTGAGAAGGAGTAGGGCCAAATCTCAAGCCATGAACCCTGCCTGAGTGCTCCAATCCCAACACTTGTGAAAGGGAATCTTGATGTCCAATTGATTGGGATGAAGTTTGTTGTGTCTCAATTTTAGTAATCTTTTCTTGAAAACAATTATAAAAGCAAAGTATAAGTTAATTATGATAGTGATATCAAAATCTCAATTTATATTGATTAATTCAACTAAGTGGTAATTCTAATTCAGTTGATAATAGTAACAAAAAGCAATATGTACACTCGTATTTTATTTGTACTGTTGTCTTGTCAATTGCACACAGAGCACCCCCAAAATTCTCAAAATAATCAAGTTTTAGTATATAGAAGGAAGGACCAAAGAGAACACCAAAATAATGATTCAGTAGAGTAAGATATTATATAATTGAACTATTGTCAATTTTTCATTGTTAAGAAAATATCCAACATAATATATGCAAATATATATCCATGTAAGCGTTTACTAATAAAACAACAAGAATAGAAACATTATACCAAATAATTGTGACACAAAATATCTCAAGTACGTCATGTTAAAAAAGGAAAGTAATGCTGTAATGGTATTTTAAAAGCAATAATAGTAGTAATATATATCACTGTAAAATAATAATTTTTCCTTTATGGTGGTAGTTTTTTTCATACTTAAAAATTTTATGGAAAAGGCAAACACATCTTTCCACGTTCTTTGAGAGTTCAAACATCTGAAGAAGCGAATAAGATTGTTTTATGATGGATCATGCAAATATATTGTGTACAATACAATACAATATGAGTGCACAAAATTACTAAAATTACATTCATATGCAAGTGTCATGTACGTACACAACTCTGATCAGTATGTGATACTTTTAGTTTGTTATAGCCTGTTTATAATTATTATGATATTAATGAAGTTTAGTTTGTTATAAGCTGTTTATAATTATTATGATTTTAATGAAGTTACATTCATCACTTATATATTGCTTTTTTTGCGTTCTTCCCTCTCACGTAGGTTTCTAAATAGCAAAACAAGTAACAACGCAGCAAGGACATCAAGGGCTCAAATAGTATAAATTTAAAGCAGGTAGGAATTTTTCACAAAAATTTAATCAAATATTTCAAACTTACACTAGTAATTCTAGCTTTCTCAGTTACAAAAGATCTATCTTTTCTCTTACATCTTGCAAAATACAAGGCAACTCAACCCATAGATATTTCAGTCTCAATTTCCTAACATAAACTAAATAAACAATGTCATTCTTAATTAAATCAAGACA
Organism: Senna siamea; assembly: GCA_031216115.1. Classification (NCBI taxonomy): domain Eukaryota; kingdom Viridiplantae; phylum Streptophyta; class Magnoliopsida; order Fabales; family Fabaceae; genus Senna; species Senna siamea. Next base: position 10,943,644 of record CM062366.1, read on the forward strand.
TTTTTCAACGAATGACTAAATAGTAATTTTACCATCTCATGTATTTTCCTAGCAAAACTTTTAGATAATCCTTGTGTGTGGAATTACAAGCTTCTTTCTATTAGTAGTATTTGTCTCATACATTTCCTATAATTCAAATGAAAATTTTTTTTATGATAAGCTATATTTAATACAATAAAATAATTTTGATTTTACCATTGTATTTGAATCTAAGCGGTAATCAATAAAAGTTGCCCACATGTCTCGTGGGATCCATGAAGGATGCTTCTCAAGGTTTTCTTCTCTGCTCCTTTCAAATTTTTAAAATTCCTTGAACAAGTTAGAGCGATTATGTCTACTATGCTTTGAAATGCTAAATAATATCCAGTTATTCCCAATAGCATCCTTAAAATAAAATTTTTCCTTCACAGCATAATAAACAAAACAAATAAAGGGAACATAATTATTAGATGACTTAATAGAATAAAATATCTTTATAACACTTGTCCTTATAAAAATATGGAACCTTTTTCCAAGTACGATAGCTAATGGGAAACAACCTTAAATCAGTAACTATTGATCCTATAAAGCCACCTATAAGTTCACTTGCTTCTCTTATTGGTTGGTTGGACTCATCAAAATGGAGAAATATACATTGCCCTGATGGAATTGACCAAATATATTGTACTTTTAATTGTACCTCCTTAATTACACCTTGTTCATCTATCACATAACGTAAATTTAATATTATTGAGTTTTGTATATAATAAAAAAGATAAGTATATTTCAGTTACCTATCACATCCACTGCCAATATTTTATTAGGCTTGCGCTCAACTCTTTCGATGATGCAGGAGTAAATGTCGGTGCTGGTGTTGGTACCAATGATGGTGCTGGTGCTAGTATTGGTTCTGTTGTTGGTATTAGTGCTGGTGCTAGTACTGGTTCTGTTGCTAGTATTGGTGCTAGTGCTGGTACTAGTTCTGTTGCTGGTGTTAGTATTGGTACCAGTTTTGGTGTTGGTGTTTGGTACTGGTGCTAATATGGCAAGCTTAATACAATCCCTATATCTCTTAGTCCTTGTCATACATGTAATACAACCCTTATATTAGAATATTATTCGGAGTCTGAGACCTTTAATTTGTTGACTAATATTGTGTTTACACATAATGTTCATATACAATTAAAGAGAGTGATACCACTTGAGAACAATCTTAAGTCTGTCCTGTATATAAAACAGAGCAACAGATGATATTAATAGTCGACAATAAATTAAGCATGTATAAGAATACCTTTGAATTCCATGAATTTATCACACCACAAATTCAAAACCATACACTTTAATTCCCCCAAATTTGGCAAACTATACATGAAATTCAAACTATATATCATATCATGTCATATCATTTTCATTAGGAAGCATGACACACATATATATATATATACACACCTCTAAGACAGGTGGGTGCTTTTGCATAAGGTTTAGCCAATATATCAGAAATTGAATTGTGCACAGGTATTCCAAGACCAATTTGCTTTTGACCAAATACCTGTATTATTGATTATAATGTTGGACAGGATTTGATAGTGGGTGAAAGAAATGAAAAGAGAATTAAGAAGAGAGTGAAAAGGCACCAAACTATATATAACTGATAGATACATTAAAGATAGACTATGCTATCACATCCTCAACATTGTTATCATTTATATTTTCAAGGTTCTTTAAGATGATTGATTCATCATCATTATCATCCCTTGCTAATGGAATACTTTCAATATCATTTGGAGAGAAAAAGGGCTTAATTCTTGTAGAGGAAATGGCACATTATCAGGGGGACTCTCTCCTTCTTTCATCTCAAATAAATCTCTTGGTTTCAAATGTACAGGAAAACATCAATCTTTATCAAATTCAACTTCTACGTAGTACACCATTTGAGCATTCGAAGATTAAATATAAGGTTCATCATCTTCATATTCACCAATATGTATGACGCGACAAAAATTTACAATGTCAAATCCAAAGGCATCCTTTTTGAATCCATTTGTTGTTGTTGTTGTATTAGCCCACTTACATTTAATCATGGTTATCTTGAACGAACTATAATAATTCAACTCTACTACATCTACCAATTTTTCATAGTATGGAACACCCCCAAATGCCAGACGATTATCACTAGTTCTCGTATAGGATTCAGTTCCAAAAGTTCCAAAAACCCCATATGCAAGACCAACTGGTTTACCTATTTGTGGAAACAAAGTTTTTCATTGAATTGAGTCAATATCATTGGGCTCATCATCAACAGGTCTAAGCCAATTGAATTGTGTCTCAATTCCATGCAAAACACCTTAATGAAAATGTTATACACTCTTCTACTAGGTACCCTTCGATTATAGATCCTTCTAGTTGGGCTTTATTACGTACATAGGATTTCAAATGTCCTAAATACCTGAAGAGTTGACAATATTAGAAACTAAATTAGAAAACCAATTTTAAGTTCACAAATGGGAATCCATTTACCTCTCCATAGGATACATCCATCGATAATGTACAAGCCCTCCAAGTTTAGCTTCCTCAACCAAATGAACAATCAAGTGTATCATGACTGTGAAAATGATGGAGGCAATATTATTTCCAAATGGCACAGAGTTATCATAATTCTCTTTTAAAGATTCTCAAGCTCACTTGTAACCAACACTTTTTTGCATAGATGTTTAAAAAATGAGCATAAATCTAACAACACTGTGCACACATGGTTGGGCAACACTTTACTCATTGCCAATGGTAACAATTGCTCCATTAAAATGTGAGAGTCATGACTCTTTAATCCAAAAATCTTACGATTTTTAAATTAACACATCTAGAAATGTTACTAGAATAACCATAAGGTACAGTCACATTCTTCAAAGTCTTGAGAAATTGAACTTTATTCACATTTGTCAATGTGTACAAAGAAGGATGATATTTTCCATTCTCATCAGGCCAAAGAGATAGCCTAATTCCTAAGGAAAGTAGGTCTTTTCGTGCATTTAAATGGTCTTTTGTCTTTCCAACTTCATTAAGCAATGTATATAGCACATTGTCAAATACATTTTTCTCAATATACATCACATCAAGGTTGTGACGTAATAAATTAAACTCCCAATAAGGAATCTGAAAAATATACTTTTCTTCCTCCATTGTTGAGTATCACTTCCCTCAATATTCTTTCCACAAGATCTTTTCTCTCCAATATCCACTTGACTCTTGCCAAATATGACATTGATATTCTCTAATTGCTTCAAAATTTCTGATCTTGATAGTAAAATTGGTGGATTTATCAACTCAACATTACCATTAAATCCAACTCAATTTAATCTAAATCTATGTCCTACATCCAGAAAATGCTACTGACCTATGAAAAACCATTTTCTACTATAAGGAAGACAAAAGATTCAAAGTCCATGTTACAACAAGTACATGCCATTCTAGTGTATTTATTCCACCTTGATAGGGTTTTAAGACCAGGAAAATCACTAATTGTCCACATAAGCGCTGCATGCATCATAAACACTTGGTTAGACGATGAATCATATTTTTCCACCCCATTATTCCACAACTCCTTCAACTCTTGAATCAAAGGTTGTAGGTGTCTATATATCATTTCCTAACATTTGCTTACCTAAAATAATCATTGAAAAAATGATATAAGAAGGCTTCATACACATCCATGGAGGTAAATTATATGGCATAAGAACTACTTGCCATATGTTATAGTTGGTACTCAATGTACCAAATGGATTAAAACCATCACTAGCAAGGACAAGTCATACACTATGTGGATCATCAACAAAGTCAAGATGTAGTCTGTAAAATGCCTTCCACGCTTCAGAATCTCTAGGATGCCTCATGAATCTATTACCATTACTATCTATTGCATGCCATCTCATGTTGTTAGTAGTTTTAGAGGACATAAACAATATTTGCAATCATAGTTTTAATGGAAAATAACATAGAAATTTTGCAGGTTACTTCTTTCTTCTTTTACCACTATTGACATTTCCTTTACTTGTCCATCTCAACGTATGAGAAACTTTACATGATTCCCTATTTTCATCATATTTCCAGTATAACATACAATCATTTGGTCATGAATAAATCTTCTCATAATTAGGTCCTAGTTTGTTTATTATTTTCTTAGCCTCATAGAATGACTTAGGAATCTTGGCTTGTCCAAAAGCATCTTGCAATAACTCAAATATCAAAGACATCGCTATGTCAGACATTCAATATAAACACTTAATGTGGTAAAGTTTGATTAAGAAAGATAACTTTGAGTATTTGGTACATCCTTTATACAATTCTTCATTGCAATCCTTAAGTAATTCTAAAAATTCATTACAATTTCTACTTTGTCTTTGATTCTCTTTAGGCACCATCCTTTCAACTTCATCTATATGTTTTTCTAACATCGAGGGTGCTTCAGTCCTATTATGTCTATCTATTCCAAATGCATCATGGATCATATCTTGCATAGAATCTTGACTAGGTAAATTATTTTGACTATGAAAATTATCATTTGGTATATCTAAAACTTCTTGATATTCTCCTATTCTTGTCTCCCCATGACAGGACCAAAGAGTACATCCGGATGGAGATTGTCGATGCATAAGATGTTCATATACTACATCTTTACTCTCTGTCTTTCTAAACCTACAACTATTACATGGACACTTTATTCTCCCATTACTGGATGCATGTAGAAATGCAAAGTCTAGAAACTTTTCTAACCCAGTTGCATATACTAAGTGTGTTCCTTGACTTGGTAATCCAAGATTTATCCATGCCTTAACCTATGAGGATTTAAATGAACGATGTAATAAATATAACCACACATTTAAAGATTTATCCATACCAAAGCCTAGGACATTAGTCTAAGATACAGTTAAATATAAAACTATCTAGCACTATTGTCAAGCCTAGGAGATTAATCTTCTCATAAACATACATAATTAAATAATATAATATTGCAAAAGTGTGAATAGTTTAAATCAACTCATCAAATATATATTTTTTTAGTAAAGTGATTTTATAATAGCTATGTTCTTATCATAAACTATTATCATTTTTTTAATAAAATCCTAACACGTAAATATTGTTTTTCTATTTGTTTCTAGTTTTTTTTTACATGCTTCTAGCAAATATTTCTTGAAACCTCCTATTATTTATTATATATTCACTTCAATTATTTATTTCTCTCTTCATCTCATAACTAAATGCTGCTACTTTATTTGTCCAAAAAAAAATGCTACGACTTTAATTTAATTAATTGGTAGTACTAGTCATGATATATATGCATTGTGTAGTTTAGTTTCTATTAATTTTATTTGTTGTTGCAAAAGCGCACACACATATATATGTAATATTCAAAAAAGAGAATATTGGATTTGGTGTAAATTTGGGTGAGAAATGTATATGGATGATAGAAGTGCAAGATGTTGTAAAAAAGGTAAAATATGAACATGAATATGAAAGAGAGCTGCAGGGCATAGTGGCACAGTGATAGTGGGAAGGTGGGCACGTGATTCCCTCTCTCCCAAATTACACTTAAAAAAAACACAAAACAAAAAAACTTTTGGCACTCCAGGAGCATGATTGAGCTTTTATACTGAGGTGCATCAATAAGACAGGAATACCAAAATCCAGAAAATAACTTTTGGATCATTAAAGTGTGGTGTTCATATATTGATGCTACATATAATAATGAAAAAAAATGAAAGAATTATACAATACTTGTGATTCCTGCCCGTAAGCTAAGTGATTTACGTGGGATTCAATTAATAATAAATAGTATAAAACTATGATAGTAACCAAAATTTACAAACAGACTTTTAGAAAGCTAAGTGATTGCCCTCTTTTGCAATTTTCTAATATGAGTGTTTAAAACAATTCCACAACCCAGACAGCTCATTAAGATAGGGTTGGGATTGCCTATGTGCCCCCTCATCCCTCACATGTGTTATATTTAAACCATTGTGTCTGAGTGTAATTAAGATATATATACATTACTCATGAATTTTTTGAATCAATCTTGGTATAATGAGGCCTATCTAGTTCATAAAAAATCAAAGGGGAGGAAATTGTCAAAGTTCATTTGATATTGATATTCTTTCATAGTGGGGCTTAGTTTTTGTAATGGGCTGTGGGACCTCGCTATGGTTAGAGTGGTGTGTATATTTTGATTAGTGATGTAATTCTAGAGATGGAAAGACAAATAAGGGTGTTGTCTCTGTCCTTCTCTCTCTCTCTCTCTCTGCTAAAAGTAAAAACTAAAAAGATTGTTATTTCACTTCATTTCAAAGAAGCATTGTATAAAGTCTTCCCCGTCCCAATCTATATAAATCAGTAAATTATATGACATTATTCACCTCTGACCTCCATAAAGCTTTTCTGTCAAGTCATTTACACTACTGATAAACCTTTGGAAGGCTATGAAACTATAGTAAAAGCTATTCCACATTCTCAATGACTTTTATGTCATCAAATGGATGTTTTGGTTCTTTTTTCCAACAGTTTCAAGTCAATCGATGTATATTTTCCATATAGCTTTACATATTATAGCTTTAAATATTATAGTTTTATTGGTTGTGATACCACCATATTTTCATTTTCTATTTTATTAATACCACTAAATTTTCACTTTTCACCTCCACCCTCCGACTCTCACACACATTTTATCAAATACTTGAAATGCACATCAATTCATTTACATTTAGTAACTTTATTTCTCATCCCAATACATTGAAGGGAAAAATCAAACACACAAACAAAACAAACAAATACAACAACCTTATCTTACACTATCTGATTTTGTTATTTGAAGGACCTGTATATATATATATATAGTGTAACTATTACTCTGTTTGATCATAGAATCCAGAATTTTGCTCTGTTTTGAGCTATATATATATATATATAGAATCATCCATAGAGGTTCACTAATTAGGAATCATTAGTGTAAACTGTATAAATACCACTTTGTGAACAAGACAAAATCATAATCCTTGCTCTATATTTCTATAATAAAAAAAATTCAAATGCAGCAAAACTCTAGAAAAACAAATAAAAAAAATCAAAGCAGTACCACATTCTGAACAAGACAAAATCATTACCCTTGCTCTCTATTTATATAATCAAACAAACATTCAAATGGAACAAAAGTTTGGAAAAACAAAGAAAAAAATCAAAGCAGTATAGTAAGCACCTTGACCTTAGCCGTAGGGTTCAAATCATACCTGCAAATTTTGTTGAAAGTTGTTCAAGAAAGGGAGACGTGATTCAAAATATTCGACGATAGTAAAGATGCTTCGAATCAAAAGAAGGCTCTTCAAATCAAAGATTCTTCTATTCCTCAAGCTTTGAATTAGCAGAAGGTTCTTCAAATCAGAAATACTTCCATTACTTAAGCTTCAAATCAGTGAATGAACGAAGGAGAATGAGAGATTGATACGCTTCCATCGAATGAAAAACGCGTAAGTTGAAGTGAAAAATATGGTGAGGTGAAAATTGGCTAAGTGAAACAAAAAATGAAGTAGTGGAAGAATAAAACAATTTTTCAGTGGTTTTAAATATATGATATTTTAGCAGTTTATAAAAACTGCCAGAAAAAAACCGTCAGTATAAGAAAAATTTCTGGTATTATCTTTTGAGCAATTAACAGGAACTTATCTTAGCATCCATCTAAATAACATTTTGTTAAAAAAAAATTTGAAAAAGAAAATATGTAATTCGATCCCTTTACTTGGGCATTTATCTGGCTAAAAAGGAACATGAATGTATTGAATAATGAATGAATGATACATATGTATATATAGCTATACAAAGAACCTTTCAAATAGACCAATAGAATTCCACCTAAGCTAACTGAAAGCCCATTTGGCTTAACCACATGCTAATTGATTATGTGTTAAACTCATGCACAATTTATCTAGAGGTTTTCTATTAAATACTTTGATAGCTCCCCTCAAACTGAGTGTGTATGTCTTCACTGAAGCTTCTTACACTCATTTTGTTTATTAATAGAAAAAACCTTGTCTTGATTAGTAGTTTGGTTGAAATGTCAACAACTTGCTCAAATGAAGGAATGTGACTTACTACCAATACTTTCTTCAGCACCTTTTCCCTTACAAAGAATACATCCATTTCCTTGTGTTTAGTTGTTTCATGTAGCCCTCAATTATCAGCCATGGCTAATGTGCTTATGTTATCTACAATGAATTGTAGGACTAAGAGAAATCTTGACTTTAAGTTCCCTCAACAATGATTGAATCTAGCATACATCTATCACATTATTTGCAAGGCTTTGATATTTCACTTTATTGCTTGACCTAGCCATAACAATTTTGATGATCTTTGAACTAACGAGATTGCTATGAAATAAGATAGATACTTTCAAAGGCAAAGTATAGGGAGAGAAGGCCCCTTAAAGTACCTCTAACAATTAAGTTAGTAAGGTCAGGTAGAGAGCTTGAGTTGAAAGAGCTATGTAAGTTTATAGTGTGTGTACAAGAGGAGAGGCACGGGTCACTCCTTTAAAGGATATGGCTAAAGAGGTGTGGTGCCTTCATATGTTAGTTTGTGCCAATTGCCAAGTTTGATCAGATGGGGGAGATAAAGGTTCTTAATCGTTGATCACCAGGTTAGGCCAAGCCTAGTATACCATAAGTTCCCCAAGCTTTGGAGTACATGTGCTCTTGGGTATTAAGTCTTAGACCAGGGTATTGTGTTGATGTGGTGATTTCCAAGTCCCTCAATGTAGAAACATCACCATTTTAGTTATTTAAGATTGTTCATATTCCATATAGCCCATGTTTCTAACTTTTTAGCATGTATTTTAAGGTAGTGGTACAAGTTTGTGATGATTTCCCTAAAATTTTAAAGGTAGATTATTCATTTCATCTTTTGGCACTGATCTTTAAATTTGTAAACGTTTCAGGTCTCTTTACATTCTGTCTATGTGAAGAACCTTCGTTTGCGATTTTCTTTACCTAAAAGAGTTAGCTTTTGCCTTTTACAAAGAGTACTGGAGAGAGGTGAGGAAGATAAGATTTTTCCTTTTGCTTGCATTTATCGCTCCATTCAATTTTCACCATAAGTATTTCCTCCCTGTTCAATTATGATGATTTTTTTAGTGTTTTTCTCATTTTCGAGTTTCAATTGTGCAAAGTCTTCCCTAAGGTTTTTTCTATTTTCTTTCAAAAATTTCTTCTTCCTCTTCACTCATTTAGATTTCCCAATCGTGAGGAAATTAATGTCAGAGGAAAGTGGTCTGAGGGCCACTATCATCATTATTATTTTAGAGGAGGAGGTAGAGGAGTGTTTGAACTTTGGAAGTTCGAGGCAACCTTTTGCGATGAGCTATTGCATTGCATTTTATGACAATGAATGTGAAGATGAGGAAGGGTCTACTAGTTGTACTCTTCCTATTAAGGGATCACCAAGAGCATAGGGTCCACTAAGGGTGTTGAAGGAGAGGAGGAAGGGTGTTTAGAGAGCCCTAGTAGATAGTTAGTCATTGAGAGACCTTTCAAGAGTAGTGAGAGTCTCTCCAAAATATGAGTTGGATGAGGAGAATAACCCCTATGTGGGTTGTGTCAAGGCAAGTGTATCATACTTTTATGCAATGGTTGGGCTCCCAAAGGCATGCTAATAGTAATGTAAAGAAAGCTAGGAGTAGTATTTATACTATAGAAGATATGCAGGCCCTGTGGGATGAGGTGTTACAACACAGGCCTTATGAGGTAACTAGTATACTCGGCGATCAATGATCTAGCACCTTTATCACCCCCATCTAATCAGACCATGGTGATCAACATAAATTGACATATGAAGGCCTCACACCTCTTCAATCATAACCTATAAAGAAGTGGCTCGTGCCTCTCCTTACATATGCGTACTCTAAATGCTCATATCTCTCTCAGCTCTTACTCTCTTCTCGCATTTGCTAACTTGACCATTGGAGGTGTTTTAGGGTGCTTCAAGTCAACTTTGTTCTAAATATTTACAAAAATTCTAAATGTTATCCTATTTGTTATAATGTCATTGAAATTAGTAAAGATGAATATTTGATTTGTTAATCACATGATTGGAATGTCATAATATTTGAATCAATTTTATACTCAAAAACCAAAAATATTGTTTTTTTTATCACATTTTTCTTCTCTTGAAAAAACTATAAATCAAAGGCAAAAGTATCTTATGTCCAAAAACTTTGCACAAACTATCAATTTCTTCCCCAAAACTTTTTTTTATATCAATTTGGTACTCAAACTTTTGAATTGTTATCAATTTCATTCTAAATTTTTATTCTACCCATTGCTCTAACTAAACCTAAATACGAGGTAGTCCACATGGAACTCTAAATGACATAGAAAAAACACAAAATTAAAATTTGGGATGAAATTGACAATAATTTTAAAGTTTAAAGATGAAATTGATAATGACCTAAACATTAGGGACCAAAAAGATACTTTTACCCATTTTTATTTATTTTCTTTTTCATCTTGAATCCTTAACTTTGTCCTCTCTTCGTATCACTTTCAAACCCTCTTTGTTCCAACAAATCCTCCCAAAATCTACATTAAATCAACTCGGTGGGTAGAGAGTGAAACTCACTTCTAAAGAGAAAAACTTAACTGGAATTTTTGTCAATGAAAAAATTACAAAACTTTGAGCTCAATAAAATACCAAAAAGAGAGAGAGCATTTTAAAATATGAGTTTGATGAAAGTTGTTTCAAGTTCAAGAATCTAGCTTTATTGATTTTCTTGGATATCTTTTAGTGGGAGAGTTTTTTTTTTTCATATATTATAAGTTATTTTTTCCCCCTATTTTTTTATTTCTTTATTTTTCTAATGGATTATCTTAAGATAAACTGCCTTAGAAGACCAGCTTTTGAATGAAACAAAGCTTTTGACAAAGTTTGAAATAGAGAGTTTACAACAAAGAGAACATACTAATTCTAAGATTAGAACTTAGAAGGAGATAATTCGATTACTTTAGAGTGGGTAGAAAATGAGTACAAAGTTAGGGATTAGGGTTTAGAATTTAGGAGATAAGGATTCAAACTTCATAAATGAAATAAACAAGATTGGCAAAAGTATGTGTTTGGTCCCCAAATTTTGGATTCATTCGTCATATCAACAAGTCCAAGTTCCGTTAGTGTAATGAATGTTGTTAGAGTTTAGGATGAATTTGATAGAAATTTAAAATTTTGGAGACACAATTAACAATAAAAAAATTGGGAACAAAATTGATAGCTAGTGCAAACTTTGAAGACATGAAAAGTACTTTTGTCTACATAAAATTGTGTCATCACTTGAATTTTCCTATTACTTTTCGTCACAACATTGATGATTTCTCTTGTGCTACTTTAGATGAGATAGAAAATATAATACAGTTGAAAAAAATTATTAAAACGAATTGGTAAAAGTACATTTTATGTCTTTAAAATTTGCACTAGTTGTCAAGTTTGTTCTCATAAATTTTTTTGCTTTCAATTTGTTCTCAAACTTTCAAATTTTTAATTTCGTCCGAAACCCTAATTGTGTCCATTACACTAACAAAATTTGTATACATAGCAATCCATATGTAACTCTTGCATATAGAGCAAATGAAAGACATTAAAATTTGAGACAAATTTGATAATAATTGTAAAGTTTGGAGATAAAATTGACAATGACTCCAGACTTTAGAGACTAAAAAAGTATTTTTATCCATTCTCATATATTTCATTTCCCAAGTTTAAATTCCTAACACCTAAATCCTAAAACTTAGTTCTCATATTTATCCTCATTTTTATCTACTCTAAAGTAATCAAATTATTTTCTTTTTACCTTAAAATTAACATTTTCTCTTTGTAGCAAATTCCCTCTTTCAAACTTTTCCAAAGCTTTGCTTCAGTAAGAAATTAGTCTTGCAAAGCAATTCATCTTAAGAAAACCCATTACAAAAAGAAAGAAAAAAAAAATAACCGAGAAGAAAAAAAAAAAGCAACTTAGAATAAATTCCAAAAAAATACCTCCCCCATAAAAATATCTCTAAGGAAATCACCAAATCTAGTATTAAACTTGAAAAAACTTTCATAGAACTCATTTTAAGGCTTTCTCTCTCCCTCTTTGATATTTTAGAGGCCGAAAGTCTGGTGCCTTTGTTATGAACGAAATTTTCAATTTTTTTTTTCTTAAAAGTGGATTTCTCTAGCCACTTAGCTGCTTTGATAAAGATTTTGGAGGAATATATTGGGCAAAGGATTTAAAAGTGACAAAAAAAGATAACAAAATACAGAATTCAAGTTGAGAAAGAAAAAAAATATTTTAAAAAAAAACTTTTTTTGATCCCTAAAATTTAAGGTCATTATCAATTTTATCTCAAATCTAATGTTATCCATTTGTACTTTCAACAAGAATTATAATTAGATTATTACATATATAAATTTTATTAGTATAATAGATGATGTTAAGATTTAAGCTAAAATTGACAAAATTTTAAAAGTTTTAAAACAAAATTGATAACAAAATAAATATTTATGAAAAAAATCAACAACCTGTATAAAAGAATAAGGATATAGAATATATTTTTACTAACCAAATTCTATAAAGAATTTGTCCTAATTGATACACAGCCAATAGAAAGCCCATCACCTCGGAAAGTCCATCACTTCGGGGGCAGAGGCTATCATACGAAGACATTTAGGCGATATATATAGATAATGCTGCGTGATTAAAGCAGGCAAATACGTGACCCGTCTACCCCTTTAACAGCCAAAAAAAAAAAAAAACACTAGTACGCCTACACAGCCGCACCCCAGCATGAGGAAGAAATTCTATTTTAAAACAAACTCATTTCTACTAGGCTTTTCGCTCTTAGAAAGCGTGTTTGGATTGTAGAGAAAAGAGAAATTAAAAATTATCTCCTTGCTTGTGTTTCTAAATTTTAGAAAAAAACTAAAATTTTTTACACTAACTCTCTTTCATTCTTCATCTTCATTAATTTTAATTACTATAAATTAAATATTTTTAAAAAACTCTAAATAAAGTGAATAGAAACTAGCCTTAAATCTTTCTTTTTTTTTCTCCTTTACTTTTTTTTTTAATTATTTTTTTTTTCATCCTCATTCTCAAACCCTTATAGTATGTGTTTAGATTAAAGAGAATCGAAGGGAAGAAAATTTTGAAACATTTTTTATTTTAATTTTAGAAAAAAAAAAAAGAAATTGAAGAATTGTACATTAACTTTTTTTAACATTTTTTATTTATTAATTTTAAATACTCTAAATTAAAAAATTTTAAATAAACTCTAAAAGAAACCAACACTAAATATTTACTTCTTTTATTTTCTTTTTTCTTTTAATTCCTTCTCTTTCTTTTCCCTTCTTGTTTTCAAACAATAGTTGAAGTTTTAAATCTTTTTTAATTTTATCCTAAGTTTTTGCACTAATTTTAACTTAAATGTTTATATAAAAAATTAACATGTTTAGGCACATGATCTTAATATTTAGGACAATTTTCTGACCCAAGGGTCAAAAACTATGTATTTTTACCTATTTTTTCTTTCAGAAAAATCACAAATGAAATTACATTATCACTATCATTAGAATATATATCTATTTGACTCATTCATCTACCTGTTTGCATCCTCTAATGATCATTTAACCACACATTCATAGATATAATTCTATTATTAATTTATGTCATTAACAATTGGAATGACATTAAAATTTTTGTAAACATTTGTAGTAAAATTGAAACAAGAAAAGTCTTTTAAATTGAAATTAAAGATAACCCTAAATTTTAAAAACAAAAATGATACTTTGGCCATTCAATTAAAATGAGCATGAAGACATGACTTTTATTTACACAAAAAATCTGACTACATGCATTTCCATCTCTTCCGTGTATGCTCAAAGCAATAAAAAAGATCAAGAGAAGTTAAATTTACAAGGAGGATTGAGGGAAAACTAGAAGAGTTTTTGGATGATTAAACTTCAAACAAGATATATGACTGACTTCTAAATGGCAGAAGGGATAAGGTCGTCTTCAACATCACTTTTCTGATCATCTTGCAACTCCATCCAAGGTAAAATAGGACCCTGAAAACCATGTTTGTCAAATATTACAGTAATGAATCTGACATGTTTTTCAATATTATAAATTCTACTTCAACTTTTATGAGATTGTCAAGATGAAAATTAAAAACACAATAGAATTTAAGCAAACATAATAATATTGGAGAAGACTTTTCATCAAGTTTCCCTTGCCTGATTAACTAAATAGAAGCTAAGTGGATATAGCTACCTTTCCCTCTCGTATGACTCTGGGGGGGACTTTTGTCATGTCGACCACAGTGGATGGTTCAGCAACTCGCACACCGCCATCAACAACAAAATCAAGACCCTAAACAACCAGGACAAAGGTGTGAAGTGCTTCAATTTTCTATCTTTTCTTTCAGATTAAAGAATAATTTGATTCTCTATTCTTTTGGTAAAAAGAGTGAGGGAATAAGGCTGGAAAACCTAGAGTCGCAAATAGCCAGTTTCTTACTATATTCTTAAGGTTTGGTAGAGCCAAGGAGACCAAAATAGTCTTAAATAAATAGATTGTCAAGAATGCATGCATTGACATTCTTTACACAGACATGCAAAATCCGTTTCCCTAGAGCAAGAATTACAAAGCAAATCCCAGTGTACCATGAACATTATATGACCTGTTTCTAACAATCATCTAAAAGAAGCCAACAATATTTTTCTTGTACTATGAAATTGCAACTAAATTATTACTTGTTACTTCTGAAGCTATTGAATCTAGAAATATCCAAAAGCGTGAAAAAAAACAAAAACAAAAACAAAAACAAAGCACAGTCACATGCAGAGTTTACATACCTCTGGTCCGTATGTATCAGCTATCATAACTGGATCAATCATCCACTCATTTTCTTTGGGGAACTTGATGCTGAGAAAGGGATTGTAAATCAGAGTAAGATACAGCATGAGAAAGCATCAGCTGTATGCAACAATTATGATAAAGGAGGCTCAATACTCCATTTACTTTAAATTCATTTGCTCCGAAGAGAAAAAAAGGGGTAGATTCTGTATAAACCTAGTTTCCAGAAGTAAACAATTTCTGTTTTATGGGGAGAAAAAGGAATAAACAAATTAAACAAACCTTGTACATATTAATGGTGCATCCATCTTCTCCAGTACTGCTTGACAAATTGCATCATCAGGCATACGGACACCCACATTTTTTCTTGATGCATATTTGGCAGAAGTAGTCCCAAACCTTATGCACTGTTTAGGTAATTCTTTGCTTGCAATTAAGATGAAAGTGTACTGTCAATCAAAAATAACTGGTGTCACCGAAAAAGTCTTTCCACTTATGCAGCTTACATACTAAATTGGTGACCCAAGAAATCCAAATGATAGGATGCTACCCACATAGGGACTTGATATTAAGAAAGAAATTAATATATAAATACTGGAAGATTCTTAAAACATGAAACATAAACTAATGTATTATAATCAAGGGAAAAAGTACACTGTACCCCCCTAAATTATACCCAACACATCACCCACCTAAACTTTAATTTGTTACAAATCACCCCCTAAACTATCATAAAAAGTAAAAATGTTATCTTGGGGTTAAAATTAACAAAGTTAACATGTGTCTATCATATGATTTCTCCCAATCTAATTTCTCTCAAAACACAGCATGGAGAAAGTTGAAGACTACGTCAGCCTTCACCCATCACAGATTCTCTATCCCTCAACAGCAGCAACAACACAGTACATTGGACGAGGTAAGTTTGTGATGGAACCCAAGTGACTTGGGAACTCTCCCTCAAAAGCTAACTGTTGAAGGGACAAACCCAAGCCATTTAAATACTCCATCGAGCATTCTATTCTACTTGATGTGAGACTTGGGTTTCCCATACTACCTAGGGACATCCCATACTATCCCTATCCCCACTAGTTTAAT
The DNA here is from genome assembly GCA_031216115.1 of Senna siamea. Classification (NCBI taxonomy): domain Eukaryota; kingdom Viridiplantae; phylum Streptophyta; class Magnoliopsida; order Fabales; family Fabaceae; genus Senna; species Senna siamea. The sequence continues at coordinate 10,959,632 of CM062366.1, forward strand.
TTAAAAAATGGGGTTTAGGGCTTGCCTAAATTGGTTTCTGACAGGGATGAGAGTAGTATGGGCTACCCAAGTCCTATATCTAGTAGAATGGGATGTTCGATGAGGTATTTAAGTGGTTTGGTTCTTCTCCTTCAATAGCTAGCTTTTGAGGGAGGGTTCTCTTTGTCACTTGGGTTCCTATCAGTTTCACTGATAATTTCAAACAAGTCCTAAGCCCCATTTTAAAAATTAAACTTGCCTCTTCTAGTGCATTACATTGCTGCTGCTGCTGCTGTTGTTGCTGGAGACATTGATGGACAGAGGTGAGTGATAGACGGGGATGCCATGACAAACGGAGGCCAACAATGGACAAAAGCGTTTTGCCTACAAGGTCGATATTGCTTTTGACTTTCTTCACTTGGTGTTTTGAGAGAAGCTAGATTGGGAGAGGAGAAGAAAATTAATCACGTAATAGACACTTGATAAGTCTGTTAATTTTATCCCCACAATAACATTTTCACTTTTTTCATGATAGTTTAGGAGGGTAATTTGTTACAAATGAAAGTTTAGGCAGTTGATGTGTTATTTAGACTTAGTTGAGGGGGATAAAATGTAGTTTCCCCTATAATTAATGAATTACATAATATAACTACAGGTTTGTGCTATGTACACAACAGTTGAAAATAGATAACCTTCAAGCTAGAGATATCCTTTTACTTGACATGTACAATGCTACAAGATGTGACACAAACGAAAGTTCATTTGTCATCTTTGTACTGAATATTGGAGGGAGATGAACCTTCCCTTCCATTTCAATTAGCACTACTCATTTATGACATAAATGATATATGCCTGTTCCAATACTTCATTCTTATACTAGTTTCTTCTTCATTGATTTCCAAAAATATACCTAGTCCTACTTACTGAAGCTTAATGAATATTTCAGTTCACACGCATATATATGTCACCATTGTCGTCAAGGTTGTTCAGATTGTCAAAAGCCACATGGAAAGAAGTTTGGAAAACCTACTTGTTTACAGCAGGTAGAGAGGCAATTCAAGCTCACTAGTATCATAGAAAATGATACAATGTATAATGGCATATGAAGTAAATAGCTGGTTCAACCTTCCAACTTCTCTCTTTATCATGTCCATGAATTCATCATTTTTTTAAATTCCTTTATTGTTTTTCTGGGCAAATTTACTCTTATGTATCAACGATACTAAGGAAATGAGGAAAAATAGTGCAAAGCAGACAGCTAATATCAAAATCACTCAGATCTTTTGTATGGAAACATGGTCTATTATTTGAAAATCCACCAAAAGGTCGCTTCTAGTACCATCTATGCTTTCTGTGTCATAAATATATCCATGTGTTTAAAAAAGGATAAAGTATACCACCAGTTTAAGGCCTTGCTTATCTCTTAAATAACAATAATAGTAGAACCAAATAACATACTTACTGGACCTGGTAACCAATGTTTAACAGCTTTGAATATATTTGTATGACCTTGACCATCACCACGAGGAAATCCAATTGTATACTTGTCTATGTCCCGAAGTGAGTGGCATAAGATGCTAAGTGGCTGCATGCACAGAGATATCGTAAACATTACTGATAGGTTATAAAATCACAGTATATAGATGCACAATCTGAAGCCTGGTGTAGGGATAAGTTCTTGAGAGACATTATAATGTAAAAAATTTTGCACTTCAAGCTTACTGAAACGATGACTACTCATAAAGGAAAGCTGTATTCTTCACCTTTGAAGCTTCTATTTTCTTGATTCTGCAATTCAAAACTAGACCTTCTTTAATAGAGATGAACAGGGAGTTATTTAGGGGCAGAAAGTCCTTTATAGTAGCAAAAGTCACCTACCTACGAAGACGTTCAATGGCTGAATGGCTTCTCAGATCACAGACTATAGCATACCTATATAGAAAAGATAATTCTAGGCAGTCATGCCACCATCTTTAATTTATTCTTCCGGGGAGGGGGTTCCTGAGGCTACCACAACTATGGAAATGTGGCTGGTTATTTATGCCCACAAATTTATTTACATTATATGTTCATGTCAAGAAGTAGAAAGCAATTGCTAATAAATATTATATCGTAGTCAAAATCTTCAAACATATACCAAGAAAAGAGTATGTTAACCATAAACAGGTACTGATACAAACCAATTGAAAAAGAAAAATGAGATAGAAATGAGAAGAAACAGAAGCAGAGATCATATATCCTACCCAAGATCAATATTTTGTGTCAGCGGCTTATTAGAAGGCTTGTAAAACCAATGCAAGATTACATCAAATCAATCACCAAAGGAGTTTAGATCAAGAGGAATAGTGACACAAACCTGGATAAGCATAGGTACATAAAATTTAAAAAGTCACAAATACTGGGGCCTGAATAAGAATAAGAAACTTACAGGGTATCCGTAGGAATTGCTCCAACAGCTCCTTCTTTCAAAAGATTGACAACGGGTTCTAACTTCCAACTGTCAGACCCAGAGGAATCAGCTTCAATGTAAAGTAAACCATCTTCCTGGAATTACCAAAACCAATGCCAAATTAAAGTTAACGTCCGCTTGTCCCATAATAAATGATCAATAGAAACCGCACCTACTTATCGATGATCCAGTTGGACACAAGCACAGTAATATAGGACAATCAAAAGGGAGCAAAATTTGCAATCCCAAAAAAAAAAAAAAAAAAAAACAAGAAGCCTGTACGATATTTTCTCATCCCTCTGCATCCATTGAAAAAGCACATGGATTTATATAATCAGGTGGAATAAACAGCTCCCAACTAGACAGCAATTTAGGGAACAATAAAATGGAGATAGACAAAGCCAAAAGCGCCATAGTAGACAAAAGGTAAAGAGAAATGTACAAGACCTTGGTAAAACGAGGAGATGTATACTTGAGACGCTTAGGACTTCGTTTAACAGCCATAGATACTATTGGGAAGTACTTGGTTTTGGATAGGCCAACGGTGGCATGGGTTGGGGCCAATATAGAGGTGGACATTGCAGAAGAGTGACAGAATGAAAGGAAAAACACAGCGTCACGACCGCATAGCCTCTCTCCTGAAAGCATTTGCAATTTGTGGCTCAGCGACCCTCGAAGACTGAGAAATTTCAAGACGCAGCCGGGCCTCTATTCCCACTGTCCATTCGCAGTGTAACCAGAAAAGAAGAAGCCACTAACGTATTTGGGAAAGTTCAAGAACGTCTTCATCTATAGCAACGACACCGTTGAGTCCGAAATTGAAATTTTGGGCCTTTTGACGCCGTGGTCACATTAATTTGAAGTTTAAATTTTAACAAAAAATGTAATTTTTCCCATTTATAATAAATCTTATTTATTTTTTGTTTTATGGTTTGTTAAAGTCATTTTATTTTTTTATTATTAAACAATAAGAATGACAATGGCTTAGTTTTTTTTTTTTATTTCCCCTAACTGTAGTTACTATAAGTTTTTGAAAAGATTATATGTTTGTTTAAACGTTATTTTTTTATTTTATTTTTTAAAATTAGTTTATAAAATTAATTCTTAGAATTTATATTAATATTATTTTCATGTATTTAGATACATGTTATCAATAGAAAAACTTATTTTATATGTTTTTTATGTTTAAAAAATTAGAGTTCCGAACATCTTTGAATTGATCTACTTTTTCTATTTCTAAAATATATTTTTTATTTTTTTATTTTTTGTCAAAAAAAATTATTCAAGCAAGCTTTTTTGTTTTTCTATTTTTAAAAACCAAAAAAAATTTTTAAAAATTGCAATAAAAATGGCCCTACATTTTTTAGGCAAAAACACATTTTATGTCTTCAAACTTCACATCAATTTTCAATTTCATTCTTAAAATTTTTTTGGAGTCAATATTGTCTATAAAGTTTTAAATTGCAATCGATTTCAAACCATAACTTAATGTTTCTTAAATTATTAACAAAAAATATTAAAATAATATTACATTTGAAAGAAAATGTGAAACCGCTAATAAAACTATTCAAGTCATATACGAAATATCCATTGAAATATTCATTGAAGAATTTAATCTTCACATTAAATAGTGATTAAGTGAGAGTGAAAATGCTATAATTTAAAAATATATGTTATTTTTTAATGTTTAAATGTTGTCAAAATCTTATTCATACTCTTAAGATTTATTTTCAAATGTCACATTACTATTTTTCGTTAATAATTTGAATAATGTTAAGTTGTACGATGAAATCAATTACAATTCAAAATCATAGGGACAAAATTGACCCAAAAAAATTTTAGGGACAAAATTGAAAATGAATGTAAAGTTTGGAGACATAAAAAGTACTCTTGTCTATTTTTTAAAAAGAATTTATCATGAGTGTATGTACTAAAGATAGACTAATCCATTCATAGAGTGACTGATAGTTAGTATAAGACAATTGTTAGGCATTTCACACTTAAACTATAAATAAGGATGACAACACCTATTCGATGTTCTCCGTGAAGGTGTATGATTTCTAAGTTAATGACTCCTATTTGACTAGTAAATTTATAAAGACTTTGACACTTATCGTGGCATAGGTTAAGCATCCTAGGAATATATAGTAAAAGATACTGTACTAAAGGGGAAAAGTGATCCTCATGAGGGAGATGATTTCCAAGAAAGGGAGAAGTGATCCTAAAAAGGGAAGTGATCTCATGAGTTGGGGGAATAATCCTCAAAAGGGAGAGGACCTTGACAACAAAAGGAGAGTTCGATTGGTGATGCCTTCTGAGGAAGAGGGTTTAATTGTCGATGCTTTCATTAGTTTTATGTGATGTAGATCCACTTAGGGGGGTAAGTTTAACTTATAACAGTGATTTTTACTAATATTAGTGGAAATTAAAGTAAGAAAAATGAAAAAGCTGCTACTTGTTGGGGGTTAAACTAAATTCCTACCCTTATTTGGTAGATAAGGCTAAAGTGGTCCTCCTCATTTTTGAACAACGAGTATAACACCCTAATTCATTACAAAATGTCTTAAGCTTTTTTTTTTTCTTTTTCACAAAACCTCTTAAGCTCTTAGTTAAAGGATTTACCTAATCCATTAATTGATTTAGATTGGTTTGTGAGTTACTATCCTTTTTATCCTCACTCTTGATTTTAAATTACCAATCAAGTTTTAACTTTAGATCTTAGAAAATTTCTTTATGTGGTTCTTAACTTTGAGTACATTTAAGTCTTATAACTCAATTTATTATACTTAAATTTCATAGTGGAACTTTTAAAATTTATACATGGACTAGAATACAACAAATACATATATAGATCATTTACATATCTTGGCTCCATGATTCTTAATTACATTTACATTTAGTGTACAAATACATGGTCCTGTACTTAAACATAAGGTAAGGACTTCCTACATCCTTGGCGTCATCCCTTAATTACACAAGTCAAAATACATCCAAAAAGAGGATTGAGCTACCAATTCAAGGGAATAATGTCATGTCTCAAAATGTAACCCCTTTCAAAAGTCTTATATTACATTGAGAGTCACTATCTTAATTTTCATCAACAAATTCCATTATTAGACAAGGCAACCAACACCCAAGAGGGGGCAAATTGAGTGTTTACAGAAATTTTAATTATTATCAAAATTCTTTCTCAAAATACTTGCTACTAAGGTTTCTTTGAAGAATATAGAATATAGCAACAATTATGTATATCAAGAAAAGCTTTATGATGATGTTTGAAGTATGAAAAACACAATTTTTATTCCTAAAAGAAAAACACTCATCAATATATAAATATTCTTGAGGTTAAAAGTTAATTTCAAGTAAACGAGAAAAATTTAACAATCTTTTCAACAATTGTATGGCTTAATATGTATTGAATAAGATTTACCAAGAAAGATATGATGGACACATTATGCAAAATCTAAATATAAAAACAAAGCATTAATCATCAATTTGAAATGAAGAAAGTGTAGGGGAAGAGAGAATCAAACTCTAAGATTTATCCTGATTCGGCTCTAACCTAAACCTATGTCTAGTCCCCAAGCTTCAACTTGAGATTTTTCCACTAATTCCACAAAGTTTGAATAGCGCACTTATGAACCACTACAATGTCTAACTCAGCCTAGACTTGTTTCTCACTTTAAAATAGAGCACTCCTCTATTCCTAAAGGAAAACACTCCAAGAGCTTTTCCACTCTTAATTTCTCTCATAAGGGATACACCACCCTTGTCTTAAAAATTATTTAAGAGAAAAATATTTTTCAAATAAAGTCTCTCAAGAGTAGATTTACAAGATCAAGCTCTAAGAATTCAAAAGATAGATTATATAAGTTTTAGCTCAAAGATATTTTTTTATCTCTCAAAGATTATAAAACAAGATAAAGATCACATTATAGCACTTGGTTTTGTGTCAAAATATGTTTTCAAGGTCATATTTATAAGGATCTATGAAAAGGTAGCCATTAGATACACAAAGGAGCCATTATACACTATGAAAAATATGTTTTCTAATGTTACCATTCAACTATTCTAGTATAGTAGTTGATTGTCGACTCAATATCTTGAAAAATATATCCATTAGAGAGAACTTTTCAAAATTTCAGTCTACTAGTTGACTAGTAGCTTTGTAGAAGTTGACTGGCAACTCTCGAGTTAGCAAATAGTCAACTTCTATAGTCTAGCAATTGACTACTCCCTAACGTCCAATTTAAATAATCATAAATTATTCATTTTAGATTTATTTTAAGAAAATGATCTATCTTTAAAAACCTCTTTGAATCTAGTTTTTAATGAAAGAAGTTTCACACCAAATTCATTTCCATTTGGGAGATATGATCAAAAGAGTGAGCAAAGGTCAAAATCTAAATTTAGTACTACTCCATAGCCTCCACTTTAAATGGTCATAAGTTTTTGAATTATAAATCCATTTTACATAAGTGACCAATATTTGCAAAGCTCTTTGAGTCTAGTTTTTCATGAAACAAGGATCACATCAAAACATATTTTCGTTTGGGAGATATGACCAAAAGAGTGATAAAAGGTTAAACTTTAATTTTAGAAAAAAAAAATCTATATCTCACTATCTTTTGTGTCCACACAAATATTTTTAGAACCAAAATATCTTGAGTCAATAAATGTTAATCTAAATCATTGAATTTCACATAAAAGTATACTTGTAATATTAGCCTATAATATTAGTCAATAAATATTAATCTAAATCCACACAAATATTAGCCTATAATAAATATACCCGGTTGAGTCCAATGGCTCTTAGTGCAACCAAGCTTCTAATTCTTTGAATCTTGAAATTATTCAATTCTTGTAGCATCTTTCTTTCTTGTCATTTCTTTGAGTGAAGCATGATATTGATCTTCCATTCTCCTTCCTTCAATGCTCACTCTTATTGGACAGTCTTACATAAAATATATTAAACTTGCAAACTAAGTAGTTAGTCAAATTCATAGTTTACAATATGAATGACTTAATAACATTTTGTTCAACATAAAGAATCTTATCATGAAAATGAGATTCTTATAATTATATATCCAATTTAGATTTTATAAATAGCATTTCACAAAATCTATTGGATGTGTATTAAAATCAAGTATATCTCATAGTTAAGTGATAAAGCATGGTTCAAGTGAAGGTATTACAAATTAATGATTATAATCATGCATAGCTTTATAATACCTCTGAGAATTATATTTGTAAAACAGTTATCACTCATTTTTCATCATCAAAACTTATAATATAGAATCTTAAGTCTAAAGTCCACCTTCATCACTAGTGCTAACATTTATAAAGATGTTCTTGCTCACAACTCCTGAGCCCATGATGTCCACAATATCCAGCCTAAGGAGACTAGGGTGAACGCCTCTACTCAATGCAACTCTCCTTGGGCCAGTTCCTATAGAGAGAGCAATAGATCTAGTGACTCTATCCCTCATCAGTCCCACCAATGCTTTAAAGATACTAATGTTCATGAAGAAATATTGGCATTTTGACAAAAATAGGTTAATCTTTAAAACACTATCCACCCTTAAGTGGGCCTAGTGATATTACCCACTTTAGTCGTAATAGGGCACAAGCCAGGCCATTATTTACACTGCCCTTCCATCATATAATAAAAATATAGAGCCACCTCCATCAAGGGTATACTTGCCTCATCCCTTTCACCTACAGCACCCACTACAATGCCTGTTGCACCTAAAACCTCTATCACTCTGATTGTCCAACTTGCCGATCCTATTCCATAATATCTATTGTTGACCCATTGAGCATTTGGCTCTTAAAGACATTTTGATGATAAAAAAAAGATTGAATAATTTCAGGAAAATCAAGTCCAAAGGCTCGTCAAGGTAAACCAAGGAGAATAAGAAATTAGATAAGCAATTAAGACTTGAAATTGTAAGGATATAATAGATACTTTATCTCAAAAATATTTTCCAAAGTTTTGAGGTTGCTTTCTAGATTTTAAGTGGTGTTTTCACAATGAATTTTTCATTCAAAAGACAAAACTCTCACCTAGCAATCGACTACCAGGAAGCTGACAGTCGACTAATAGCTAATAGAGAGCTACCAGTCGACTGCTAGACGATAACAGTTGACTGATAGACCACTGGCAGCTGAAAACTCTACACTAGAGGCATAATAGTCGACTGCCAGGGTATAATAGCTGACTACCATGGTATTGTCTTGAAAATTTATACCTCTAGAAAGTCACCAATCGACTGCCAAAGTAATAGCAGCTGACTGCTATGACACTGCATTATAAAATCAACTTTCCAGAATGTCACCAGTCGATTGCTAACTAGGCACCAATCGAATGCTGCCTATTGTACTGCGAAAAATTTGAATTTAAGTACATGACAATCGATTGACACATCATAGCAGTTGACTTACAGCTTGCAGAGATGACATCAGGCTAAGTACAAACAGCTATTTTTACAGAGATTTCATCTGATTTATTTTCCGAGAGGATTTCTAATCTTTTCTCTTGCAAAAAGTCTATATATAGAGGCTTTGGAAAGCCTTTAAACAAGCAAAAAAACATAAAACGAAAATCATCTTTTGAAAATCATTTAAGCTCTGGTTATTATTATTTTCAGTAGTTCTTCTAAAATTTACTCTAATTAAGAGATTTTCTTAGCTGATAAAATTCCTTCTTTTAAATTAAGAGATATCAAAGGAAAGGTTTTCCTTGAGTAGATTAAAGAGAGAAAATATGTAGTGGCTCACAAGTGCCCTTGTTAAACTTGTGACAATAGTGAAAAATCTCAAGTGTTGCTTAAGAACTGGATGTAGGCTTATTGATAAGTTGAATCAGGATAAATCTCTATGTGTCTTAAATTTTCACACATTATCTTTTGCATTTACTATTCAATAGTTTATCTTACTCTCATTACTGATTCTTGCTGCTCATATCTCTTTCTTGGTAATACTACTCTTGATGTTCTGTTTTAGGATATTCTAACTGAATTACTTTCTATTTTTACTATCAAAAGAAAAGTTCTCTACACTTCTTCTTGAGCTGATTTTAAATTCTCCAAAAAAATTTTAACACCTAATTCACCCCCTCTTGGGTACCAACCATTTCCAACATCTATACTACCCCTATTATTATAATTATGGGTAATGGTATGGGCATCCACTTCTGGCCCTTATTCTAGTGTATGTTGCTCTTACCATTAACCAGAAAGTAACCTTTGAGATAGACACCAATCAATGTAGCATGATTAAGAAAAGGCGTCACCCTTTCCTCTCTCACTTCATAGAAGTTTATATATCGATTGAATTTAATATGCCGATGAAGATTCGACCTTATGATGACTATAAAGACCCAAGAGATCATGTCAACACTTTTAATTCAACAATGTCCATTCTAAGCATGAGTGACGCTTAGTAATGCTGATTGTTTTCCAATACCTTAATTGGCCTTACACTAAAATGGTATTCTTTACTCCCCAAAACTTCATTAGATCATTTGAAAAACTTACTGAACAATTCTTGAAGTATTTTGCTACTGGCCAGAAGTTTAAGAAAATAAGTGACTATTTAGTGGGTTCACCCAAGGAAAGAATGAGACTCTTTAAAGTTATTTGTTAAGATTTAGTAAATTGGCCTTCTAAATTTATAACCTAGAGGATCTAATAGCTATACACACCATCAAGGTAAGGCTTCAACCATGCTCCTTTTTCTCTATCCTTAGCCACAAGCTCCCTAACCTTGGCGTGCTCCTCAACTAATTTGATGAGTACATTGTTAGAGAAAACAAATATCTAGCCAAGAAAGGATTTAAAGTTGATAATGAAGATGATCGCCATAAATATTGGAAGAAGGCATATACACAGAAAAATTGTGACACAAAAGATAGAAAGAGACAGTCGCCTCCTAAAGTTCGTTTCTCCTTTTATAACTATCTCACTAAGACCCTATCATATATACTAGATGAAGTCTACAATGCAAATATCCTCTTATTTCTCCCATCTAAAAAAGAAGTGATGCTCGGGTAAGAAAAATAATTTTTTTATTTCATAGAGACTATGGACACCACATAGATGAATGCATCTAGTTGAAATATGAAATTAAAGAATTAATTCAGTGGGGGAAATTTAGTAAGTAAATTTGGAAAGAGGATAGAAGGTTTGATCAAATGCCACAATGTGAAGATTCATGCAATAAGGTAAACTCAGCGATTGACCTGCAATAAGGAAAACTCATAGAGTAACTAACAATAAGGAAAAATAGGTATTAAGATTCAAGCAGTAAGGAAAATCTAACAAAACTGTATAGTTATCTAATCGAACTAATTGTTAATGAAAATATTTAAAAAAATTAAACATTTTTGATTGGTTAACCACATGGGGAATCAAACTATTAAAGCTCGTCATCACTTAAGAACCTTGAAATTCGATTAAGGACCAAGTCTTGGAAGATTTCATTAACAAAATGGCATTCCCTTCTTGAGATGAGTCCTCATTCCATCCCTTGAAGTACCATCATGGATCATCCATATAGACAATTCTTCCAGATTTACTTACGGGACAAGCATCATTGTGGAAAACCTTAAAGTAATAATCATAGAGCAAGAAATATGCTTCCTCTTTAAGAAATCCAACAATAAAGAAGAATATGAAGCTTTGATAGAAAGACTTTGCTTGGCTTTAGATCTCAAAGCCAATTACTTTCATGCTTTTAGTGACTCTCAATTAGTGGTGAGCTAGATCAACAGTGATTATGAAGTACAAGACTCAAAGATCAAGCGATATGTCCAATTGGTGAAGCATCTTATAACATTAAAACTTACACAAGTTAATCGCATTTCGCATTATGAAAATGAGAGGATGGATGTCCTATCCAAATTGGCCAATACTAAGTGAAGAGGTTCTTACCAATCATTTATAAGAACCCAACTTGAGAAGCCAAGCATTTAACAGACGGAGATCTTGCCAATTGATCATGATGAAAATTGGATGACCCTTACAATAGCTTTCCTAAAAGAAGGAACCTTAACTACTAATCAAAATGAAGTTAGAAGATATCTAAGAACCAATCTGTTAAAAAAAAGAAGAAGATGTTTTTCAATGCCTCATTTGGAATGTGTGTTAGGTGTAATTTTTAGGATAATTTTAGTTTTATTTTACTGCCTCTTTTACTATTTTTCTTCTAATTTTGTCTCTATTTCCATTATATTGCAACTCTGCATTTAGTGGAGCCAACTTCCCATGTTTTGCCCTATTTTTACTGCATTCACCTTCTCTGTATAGGTATAAGGCTCGATTAGCTTAGCTATTTAACGCTTATATCTAAGTTTTTCAAACTAAGGTCATCTCAATTGTTCATCATAAACATGTGGGTGCCTAATATTGCTAGCCAAAGAAGGCATGTGGAAGCTCTTTCTAGCTCAAACCATTATAGAAAGAGGGAAGATTCCCGTAGTAGAGTAGGCTTACTGTGAGCTAGGAAGGTGTGGAATTTGTGAAGCAGCAAATCTTCTATATTTGTTTCTAGAAGCTGACACGTTCACTACTTAAAGGAGAGAGGAATCTCCTTCGAGAGTATCAAATTCTTCTAGAGTCTTTCTCTCGAGTAGAGCTATGGAGCGTGGTGTGAGAGTTGATGTTAAAGATAAACTAGAGAAAGAGCATTTTTGGATTCAACCATTATCACAATTCTATAAAGCCATGAAGGGCTAATTTCTTTCCATGCTAGTTAAGAAATTGTAATTCTAGATACAATTAAATATAAGGCTAGTTAGAGTATAATTCTATTTTTGTGAAGACAAGTAATTTGTGATTTTTAATTTTTAAATACATAAGAATATTTTGTGCAAAGTTAATGGGGCTCTTTCTCTCTGTATGAATGTGTGTCTACGTATAATGTTATTGCTGATTATGTAATTGCTCAACTGATGGTGTTTTAGTAGCATCTAGTTGAGTGTAACCATAATGTTTCTTGCATTTAACTAGGGAACTCATGTTTCTAGTTTAAATTTTGTAGAATGTTCCATTGAATCAATTTTTATTAGTGTGTTGCTCGAAATCTTAATGTTGTTTCTAGGCTAAACTCAAATGTATTTTTTGGGTTACTTAGAAATTAGGGGGAACTAATGAACATTTATTGGTTCTCTAACAAGGTAGCGAACTAACAATTGTTTGATTGTTGTTCCTAGTATACTAGTCATTTATAGATATTTAGGTCAATGATTAGTACCATATCTAGAATTGCATAATTCCTAACTAGAGCCTTTTATCTATTTTACTCTTTTCCCTTATGTAAGTTGTGCCCACAAGTTACATTAGTGATAGCTTTAATTTTGTTTTGCTTCTTTTATTTACTTTTACATCCTTAAATCATCAAACCCTCCTGTTTTACCTTAGATTGATCATTCTTTTCTACTGCATAAATCATTCACTAGATCACAGGATAGTAGTCAATCCTTGTAGGATCAACCTTGCTTCCTTCATACTACATAAATTAGGGAAGAAGTTAATTTTAATTTGCTAGATTAAGACACCCAACAATGTGACACTAGAAAGAGATTATGTCCTCAACGAAATTCATGACAGACTTTGTGGTAGCCACCAGTCAGCTTTGGCCCTTAAATGAAAGGTTTTGAGAGCTATTTTTTATTAGGCTACCTTGGTGAAAGATGTCGATAAGATCATTTAGTATTGTGATCATTATAAAAAGCATAATCACTTTGTCCACACGACAACGAATGAGTACAAATTATTACCTCGCTATGGCCCTTTGACATTTGGGAAATAGGCATCCTGGGCAGGTCCTTTCCCAATTGCCTCAGTATAGAAAAAATTCTTAATTGTGGCTGTTGATTACTTTACTAAGTAGATTGAGGCAGAGTCGTTCACCACCACCACCACTTCTCAAAAGATCTAAAATTTCGTATGAAAAAAATATAATATGTCGCTTTGCTCCTCCCTATATAATTTTAATGGATAATGGTAGACAATTCGTGAGTAAAGTCTTTAAGGAGTATTAACAAGAATGGAACATAAAACTTTCAACAACATTCATCGAATGCCCTACCTCTGACATGCAAGTAGAGCTAACTAAAAAAATTATACTCTAAGGACTTAATAAATGACTTGGAATGAAAAAAGTTAAGTGAGAAAAAGAATTATACTCAATATTGTGGTCTTATAAGAATACACAACAAAACTCCATTAGAGACGCCTTATTTGCCCTTTTCTATATACTTGAGGTTATGATTCCAAAAGAGAGTGAATGCTCCTTTAATCGGGCCTCCAATAACTTAGTTGTTGAAGATATGGATAACGTAGAGGAAAGGAAAGAGAAGACACATATATAAGCCACTGCCTATAACATGTTGCTAGGCTCCACGATGAGTTAATGAGAACATGAAGTTTTAAAGAAGGATATTTGGTGTTAAGAACCATCCAAAACAACCAATTGGGTTACTCCCAAGGAAAGTTAGCACTAAATTAAGAGGAGGGCCCTTTTTGAGTTATCCAAGCTCTCTCAACGAAGCTTGTTGATTATCCACTATCTTCGGTGACCAAATTCTAAGCACCTAGAATGAATCTATTTTGAGGCATTATTTTTAGAAAGCATGATCACTAATAAATTGGGGGATATAACACTTCTCTTGTTAATCATTAAAAAATCAATCAAGTGTATTTTTTCCTTATCTCATTTTTCAAAATAATTGCTCCTTCACTAATCCTTAGCCCTTGCTAAGTGATTGTATAACAATCACTTGCCCTAAGGATATCTCCTTAGCTTCCTTCATTAGCCCCTAGTCCCCTGATAATCACTTGTTTAAGGGTAGCTCATCAACTTAATTTACCAGCCCTTGGCCTCTGCCAAGTGATTGGATGACAATCACTTGCCCTAAGGATAACTTTTCAATTTCCTTCATCAGCCTCTTGGTCGTAGCCAAGTGACCAGTTAGCGGCCAATTTCCCACACAAAAGTGATCCTTCTCAAAGAACAAGTTTAACTATCATACCAACCAAAAAAAATGGCCATGCAAACAAGTGTGAAGTCAAGACCTCAAAATGAGGAATACTAAAAATGACATTTACAAACATCAAAGTTGTTAGCCCTAAGTTTCTATGTTACAATTTTTTATTATGAAAAATTAAATGAGTGATAAATGTTTTACAAATATAATTATCACATGTTTTCATAAAACTATGCATGATTATGATCATTAATATGTAATATCTTCACTTGAACCATGATTTATATCTTGAATACAAGATATACTTGCTTGTAATATATCTAATACATTTTGTGATATTTTATTTATATAATTTAAATTGGATGTATAATTATAAGAATCTCATTTGCACGATAAGATTGTCTATATTGAATTAAATGTTAATAAGTCACACATGTTACTAAACATGAATAGGACTAACTCTTTAATTTGTAAGTTGAATATCTTTTATATAGGAGGTCTAAATAAATAAGAAAGATGTTCTGAGAACTTGAGAAATTTGAAGATTCAAAGATTTAGAAGCTTGGTTGTATCAAGAAAACCAATATAATCAACCATGTATATTTATTATAGGCTAATATTTTTATGTTAAACCCAATTATTTATATTAGCATTTATTCGCTCAAGACATTTTAGTTCTCAAAATATTTGTTTTGACACAAAAGAGGATGAGATATGGATTTTTTCTAAAATTGAATTTAGACCTTTATTCACTCTTTTGATCACATCTCCTTAAAAATAGGAGTTTTGAAGTAAACATTGTTTCATTAATAACTAGACTCAAAGAGCTTTGCAAAGATAGATCATTTTCATAAAATGGATTTAAAATGAAAAACTTATGACTATTTAAAATGGAGGCTAGGGAAAAGTGCCAAAATTTGGATTTTGACCTTTAATCACTCACATATCTACTCAAAGGAAATGAATTTTGGTGTGAAACTTCTTTCATTAAAAAATAGACTCAAAGAGCTTTACATCGATAGGTAATTTGCTTAAAAAGGATTTAAAATGAAGAAAGTTACAACCATTTAAAGTAAAGGCTAAGGAGTACCGAAACTTAGCATTGATAGGTAATTAAAATGATTGTTTTTTAACTTGAGAGTTACTATCAACTTTTATAAAGCTAACAGTCGACTAGTAGGCTGAAATTTAGAAAGATGCTCTCCAACAAACATATTTTTCAAGACATTAGACCAACATGTTTTTCAAGATGTTTTGCCCCTTCTATTTGTAGCCCAAGGTTTGAAAATTCCTAGCTACCATATGCAATTCTCCCACTTGTATTCAAACATTATACATGCTGTAAAATAAGATGCCATTCATTTAGAGATGGGGACATCCTCGGCAAGCAATTAATCACCTTGTTCTGAGCTTTTCGAACTCCTTCTTCTTGGCGGCTTACTCTACTCTAGCTCCTTGATGCAGTGAGTTAACTCTTTAAGGTTTTGTTCCATGGATCGAACCTTTTGTATGATGTCGTCTTACTCCTTTAGAGCCTTAACTTGAGATCACTTGACTGATTCTCAGTCCTTGGTGATCTTATTGTTCTCCTTCCTCAAGCCTTGAGTGTCTCCAATGTTTCTTAGTTAAGGAGAAAATAAAGAAGACAAAGAACCAATAAAGAGAAGCAATGCCTACCTGAACGATGCTCATTCTAGTAGCCACCATATTCAAATTAGACATAGCTAGTGGAAGAAGTCTCCCCACTCGGTGAAGCATCTGGGTTACTCCAACTTCTCGGGATGACTTCTTTGATCTCTCTTGGTTCGCTTGGGTGAAGACCTACTTCTAACAAAGGGGGAAACAAATCATAGTCTCAAACATGCTTTGCGTGTTCTCCTTCTAGACCTTCTTTCCACTAGAGGACTTTAGATTCTTAGCAAGAGGTTCCCTTTCTACACTTGCGTGGCTTCTTTCTTGATGACCCTATAGCAACTATGTAGAAGAGCCCCTTGGGACACAACTCACACACTAGGGTATGGTGGTCACCAAGGGCACTCCAAATCACCCAGAAGAATCAACTATCACTTGTACCTCTTGAGGTGTGCATTCTGCGGCTTTTGAAGTGTGGCAGAGGTGTGTATTCTTGATAGCCTTCAAACCAAAGAGACGACTTGCATCGACAGAAAAAAAAACCAACACAAAAGAATAAATATACAAGTGGAGATAACCTAAATAATAAATGGAAATTATAAACTTAGAAGAAAGAAATAGACATACTCTTCATGTCCCTCATGTCAATATGATTATCGTTAAGCCACCTTATGATCTTTGGGTCACCCTCACTCAGTTGTTCACTCATCAAATGGGGAGAAGGTATAGGTGCACTTAAGTTAACAAAAATAAAGGGCAATTTTCAAATGCTTATAGTCAAAACAATTGAACCCTTTTTTAGGGCATGACCCGAAAGAAGGTTGATCAATTCCATCCTTTCACATTACTAGAATTAAAACTAGCCATATTTGTATCATGCCTGTGCCTTGATGAAAAATAAAAACACCATCAAGGCGGGTTCCACACCAACGACATGGCGCAACTCCTATAAACCATGAATAATCCCCCTAGTGTTCACTATTAGTTGTGTTGGGCAAATCAATCGTTAGTTTAACACGCCCATCTCAAAATTGGTCAAAGTAGGGATGACCCCTACATCCTATATCGTATGTCATTACATCAAGTAAACTTCGGTCTACTTGGGAACTTAGAAATCTTAAAAGTGATCTTTCAAGGCCTATCTTAGAAGACCTCATCCCACAGATCTTAGGTGTCCTTTAAAGTGTAGATTGAGATCCTCGCGTTTTTTACTTTGCCATTTGAATGTTATAAGGAGATCAGTTGTTGCATGAATTGAGGGGGCGGGCGTCCTTCTTGATGCCTCATTAGGTGATCTTCCTTGTCTGTCTCATAAGTGGGTAATACTCTATGCATCCTTTGGCATTTTATTTTATTTTTCTTTCCAATAAAATTCCTTCCGACTTGATATTTGAAGGCAGTGCTTCTGGTTTTTGTAATATTTTTAAGTATCTCAGTCCAGCATGCAGCCTCATCAATTTGGCTTAATAAATGCTCAAGCCAATCGTAATAAGATTTCATCCGCTAAATAAAAAAGTTTACAGTGCGAAATGCGTCAACCGTCAAAAATTTAAGTAACTGGATGTAATTCAATAATCAAACATCAGCTGCAGATACTGATATTTAGCAACAAAGAACCGAGATCAAATCAAATTGCTCCACTTATCGAGGAGGTGGAGGAGGAGGGGGCGGGTGTGATTTGGCAAATCCCACCCATGCAACAATGCCAACAGCCAGAATT
The DNA here is from genome assembly GCA_031216115.1 of Senna siamea. Classification (NCBI taxonomy): domain Eukaryota; kingdom Viridiplantae; phylum Streptophyta; class Magnoliopsida; order Fabales; family Fabaceae; genus Senna; species Senna siamea. The sequence continues at coordinate 10,977,401 of CM062366.1, forward strand.
ATCCATCCAAATATGTCATACTTCAGATCACTGCTCTTCTTTTTTTGAGTCTGAAAGTACGGAAATAGATTAGGAGAAGAAAATGTATATAATACAACTCATAGAAAATTCTATAACTACACTGAACATCTTTGTCATTTGCTTCTTTTTTTATTTTTAAAATAAAGGGTGAAAAATATGCAACAAAAGTGAAATATGTCCGCCAAATGAGATGCCTAAATAAAAGACTCAAGTTTATTTCTTAAAGAAAAAATCAAGAAATTTGTCCTTTCAAAAGGGAAAGTAGCCGTGAGTCCACAACTAATCCACCTGGACATCAACCCAATGTTATCTAAAACTGAAAAACAAAAAAAAAAGCTAAGGAAATAAGATTTATATATTTTTTGATGCATCTGGTAGAACTTGTTCCAGCAATTTAAGATCACTGAGGGATAAAATGGAAATAAAAAATTAAAAAAGAAAAAAAACCAAATTCTATTTACTATTTGGTTGAAACACCAAATCTAAAAGGACAGAGTTCTAAGTCAGCCTAGTTCTCCATTCTTCACTATACAACATGTACGAAGTTATTTTTCAATAAATAAGACAATGAATTCAATTCAAAAAGCACCTTTTACTACTACTGGAATATCCCTTGACTGTGTGTATGCGAGTAGGGAATATTACTTAAATGAAGAACAAACTCAAATAACTCAATCTCAGTTAAAATAATAAATAAATAAAAAGTAACATCTTAAACAAAAACCATACAGAAGTCAGGCGAAAATCTAAAGTTGCAAGTCTGAAACATGATTCCAAAAAACTGACACAAAACAATAGCCAGAGAACGATAAAGAAAGTTTTAAGTATTACCTTTGTACTCGATGATGTAGAAGGTCCAGCTGCCCCTGTTGCCTGCTGAGCAAATCCGTGCTTATGTATTTCTGCGTGCAGCTCAGGAGCCTTAGGAAAAAAATGTTAGTGATCAATGTACTATTAACTAGTTTGAGGAATAATAGGTGATGAACATAACATATTAAAACTTCAGTAGAATCCATCAATCACTGTGTTTATATATGATTCATCCTCAGAAAATAAATGTCGACAATGGTTTATCATACTACAGTTAGATTAAATTTTTTGACATTTAAGGTGAAGAAACCACATAATTAGATTAAGCCTGGTTATATATTAGAATCCACAATCCATAAGTAAAACCAGTCTCCTCATACTGTCATACATAACAGCAATTATGAGAGCCACTTTACATTAATTCCTCAGCAATTGTCAGATAACAGGTAAAGAATACAAACTACAACCCATTATTTGCAGGATTCTACATTCAATGTTGTACATACAAGTAATATTTAGCATTAAAATCTTAAAACAAGGTTGCCACAGGGGATTGGCCAAAAATAAAAGTTGCCACAGGGGCAACCCAAGAGGCAAGAAAAATTGAAAATCCAAACCCCGATCACAACCCTTTACCAAGTTTTCAGTTTCCCCTTCAAGACTAAGTAATATATGGAAAACCCCATGAAAAAGAGAAGCAAGTCTGATCCCATCTCTGTGTTACACAAAGGTATTATACCTTTGAAAAACAAAAAAACTAATGAAAATAAGCAATTACATCAGCTGGAACACACAATGATGATACCAAAAATGTACAAAACGGAGCATACCTTGGCAGCTACTTCTAAAGACTTTCCGTAAAGTTCATTTGCCGGATCCTATAAAGATAAGAATGATTCCATTACACATTACATTCATGTTTGAACACACTGATGAGGCTAGCATTAATACAAGACTGAACATGTACCTCTTCAACAGCTTGTTGGAAGTACTCAGATGACTTGTCAAAATAAATTTTTGCCTCATCCTGATCTGGAGTTAAAAATGCTTGGGAAGTATGGGCATTTCCCAGGCACCAAAGAGTATCATGCTTCTTCGGATTAACCATCAATGCCTCCTCCAGCTTTGAAATAGCATCTTCAAATCAAGTCTCAGAATGAGGATTCAGATATAGAAGGTGTATCAGCAGTTACTAGATACTCCATAGAAGTTCAAGAATTTAAAAATAATGAACAACAAATGAAGCCTCCTCCAATTCCATCAGTTTAACAGAGAGTTACATTGTCAAGGTTCAAGTTTAGAAAAATGCTTGTCACTCCTCTTGAAAATAAAAATAAAAATCTTCTTTCGTCAATAAAAACTTCGGCATATGGATAGCACCTTGGATCATCTTCTTTGAATCAGGAACACTCTGAAACTGAGACAACTCTAATAAAGCGCCTCCCCATCTTGTTAAGTTCTGCATAGATTAGGCATCAAGTGATTTATTTTCTAACCAAAGACAAAGAATCCAAAACGAAAAGAAAAAAAAACAAAATAGCAGAAAAATATCAATATTAATCATTCGCGTCGATCAATACATAATACCCGCGGACTAAAATAAGATTATCTAAATTATAAAACCATCCAGGTTATTTGGTATCAAGCAACACAAAAAATTCATTACGAAGCCAAAGTCACAATAAATTCTGAGACTTTTCAACTGCCATAAGCATCTCAGAAAGCAGACGAGATTCAAACGCATATGCGTCAGTACAACTAAACATGGAAAAATGGGGAAAATTCGGGATTAGAGATCGTGAAGGAACAAAGACAAACTTCAGCATCTAGAGGGTCCTTGGCATATGTAGCTTCGGCAGTCTTACGAGCATGCTCAAAGAACAAGAGGCGATCGAAGTCGCTCTGCTGCAAGTCCATGGTCGCAGTCTCAACTTGGCTTTCCTAGGGTTTTGGGTTTTTGTAAGATGATTAAACAGTACAAGGACTTGACAGTTTTAGAATAAAGGGGAGTGAATTAAATAAATTATTTTATTAATTAATAGAAATTTTTGAAAATATAAATAAGATAATGATCTGTTTAATTATGCCTTTTAAAAATAAAAGAAAATTTGAAAAATTCTTTATACGAAAAAAATATAAACTATAAATTTTGAGAATAAAATAATAATAATTAAAATATATTTTGAATTATGATTTTTTAAAATAAAAAATATAAAAATTAATTTTTTATTAATAATATGTATATAAATAGATAAAAATAATATTTATGTAAAATTTTAAAATTAATTTTATAAAATAATTTTAAAAATTAAAAATTAAAACAACATCCAAAAAGATTACTCATTACTATCTAAATGTTATTATATTATTAATATTTAAATAATAAAAATTTTAATATTACTCTCTTAAAATGAAAACAACAATAACAATTATAAATAATTTTTTTTTTTTTACAATACGACTATAAAAAATATAATTCTTAATTAATTTTTATTATTAAGTTATAATTTTTTTCATATATCATGTTTTATTACTTACTTATTTTTTTATTTATTTTATTGATCTAATTATATAATATAAAAATACAAAAAAATAGTAACAAAACAATATATATAAAATAAGGGATAAAATAAAAAAATACACATAATAATTTCATTTAAGAACGTTTAGGGTTTAGGGTCAAAATATAATTAAAAGTTACTTTCTTATTTATTGTATTATTCATATTTTTTGTTTATAGTTGTTATTTTGTTATAAAGAAAAAATAGAAATAAGGAGGTATGAGCAAACTTAAAATTTATAAGTTTAATAAGATTTAAAATGAGAAATTTTACTGTTAAAATAATTAGAGTAGACAAAAAATAGCTAAGTAAAATATAAAAAAATAAAAAGGATAAATAAAAAAAAGTAAGAGTAGATTAAAAATAGAATTAAAAAAATTTTAAAATTTAAACCATCCAAAAACCATCACTCTGGTAATCTTTTGAACATTTAACCAATGTTTTATAAACTTAAACAATCATATCTCACTTCACACTACTCTCAAACTATCATTCGAACCAAGCCCTAAACATGATTGGATTACAATTTTTTGACTTAATTATTAAAACATCTATTTCTATATATCTATACTAGCTTTGGAGTCTTTCAATTAGTACTTTTTTAAATTAAATATTATATTGTATAAAATAAAATATAATTTTAAAAAAATGTGATGTGAAAAAAATAGAGAGTAGAAAAAAATGAGAAGTTAAAATAGATGACTTGTAAATTAAATAATTTTTATATTATTTAATTTTATTATTTTAAAATATAATAATTATTTTATTTTAATTTAAAATATAGAAAAACTTGAGTCATTTTAGTGCATGCTAAACTATTAGTTAAAAAAATAGTGTTTTTTAAAAATTACTTAAAAAGAACTTTTACTAATATTTAAAAAATTATTTGTTTTTTGCAAATCTTTAAAACAAAAAAAGATGTCTTTTTACTATCAAATTACAAGAAAATGACATGAATATAAGAGGATAGTAAAACAAGTTCGAGGTAATTATGATAATTAATTATTTTAAATAGGAGTATGATTGTCTTAAAAAAATTATTGTTTGCTTCACCTTATCCTTCAAAAAGCTCTAATTTTTTTACTTGCTTCTCGTAGCCAAAAAAAAAAAATTGTTAGTCCTATAAAACAACTTATTTTTTGAAAAAACAAAAAAAAGAAGAGCTTGGCCAAACGTTGTTATTTCAGAAAAAAGTATTTTTTTTTTTTTATAAGGCAATTCTTCTCTTTAAAAAACTTACCAAACAAGTTATTAGACTTCGAGTCATACCTCCCTCTTTTCAGTGCGTATCTCCAAAGAATAGCTGAAAGTAGGATTGCACGACGGATGTACTAGCAAAATGGACAGGATAATGTTTTTTAGTTTTAATTTGGGGAAACAGAAATAACTGCCTTTGCCAATTATAAAAACTAAAAAGTGACAAATGTATTTATGCAATTATAACTCGTTTACGGTTATAGGGATAGAAGAACCTGAGTTTAAATTGGACTGTATGAGTCTGGTGATGCCGGTGAAGCAGATGGACACACATTGGGATTCGAGATGCTCAAACTCTGTAATAACTTACTATTTTATTATTTTTAGAAAATTAATTAAATATAAAATAAATAATTTAAATAAATATTTTTAAAATTTAAAATGTTTGAAAGTCATGGTTAGACATTTTTATTTTAATAATATATTTAAAATAATTATTTTTAATATAGTATAATTAAATATAATTTCTCAAGATATTATACTTCTTTTTTATTTTTTGTAATATTAAAATGGCACCTTCGTCGTGTTGGATGGCATAGTGTCAGTTGACTTGGCAGAGTGTAGTATTCAAAAGTCTTTTAGCAGCGCTTTCTTTCGTCGCTTAGAGCAATATAAGGTTTCAACAACAATCATTTTCTCACTATAACTTTAATTTAAATCATTAACAACATTAAATTTTCAATTTTAAAAATTAAGATTTCATCTCTTATCCAAATATATTTTTTACTTATTTTTAAAATCTTGTAAAAACCAAAATAAATCAAAATAAATTTTTTAAGTCATAAAAATAAATAAACTCTTTGTTTCTTAATAAATTATTAAAAATAGTATTTTTCAGTATAATTAAAATAAATCTTAAAAATTTACTTTAACAAATATAACATTTATTTGATTAATTTTGATAAGACTAAATTAGGATCACAAAAAATTTTCACTTTAACATATTGTTTATTTCTTAATAAATTTTTAAAATATAACATAAAAATTAAATATTAGTTATAAAATTATAAATTTAAAAGTTATTTTAATCATTGTTACGAAACCTCAATTAGTTCATCCTAAATTAGTTAAATTAAAATTTTAATTTGATTTCTTTAACTTAAAAATTAGATAATTTTATTATTTATTTTTTAAAAAATAATCTAATTTTACTGTTTTCTGTATCTTTAAAATGATCTATTTTGCTTTTAATAATTTATTGGCGTAGATGCTAAATTGGAATAATAATATTAATAAATAAAGTATATAAAAATTAATATAACTTATTAAATTTAGAGTTAAATTTTTTTCATAAACAATATGACAAGAACATAAAACTAAATCTTAAAAAAGCTAAAAGTTTTGAAAATAAATTTAAGAAATTTAATACATGAATCTTTTTATTTTAAGAACCAAACAATGGCAATGGCAATGGATTGCAAAGAAGTGGCGGTAGAACTTGGTGTTGAAGAAGAAAATCTCTTGATAAGGAGTACAAAGAAAGAAAAAGTCATACAAAGAATCACTAGTTGGTGTCAATGGAAGGATAGAAGATGAATCCAGTGAGGAAGAAGCAGATTATTCAAATTCTAAATTTGAATCAGAGGATGAATTAGAGGAAAGAAGACCGGAGGATGATATATTTTGCCCTAAGACTGAGATTTTGAAGGAAGAGAGGCAAGGTTGGTTCAAACCTTGGAGAAAATCTTTAATTATCGAAGTTCTTGGTAAGACAGTTGAATTCAAGTTCATGAGAGCACGCCTATTGAAATTATGGAATCCAAAGGGATAATTTGCCATGATGGATTTAGGAAACGAATACTTTCTGATGATATTTTCTGATGATGTTGGTGTTGGGAAAAATATTTTAAATACATAAATTAAATTAAATTTAAAATATTAATAATGTTAAATTATCAAGAAAATAAATAACTAAAAGTAGAAGCGTATTTGAATCCATAACTTGTTTTTTAGACTTGCGATTATGGGTCTTTCAAATTGATAAATACAAGTTTATAAGAATAAAGTTTCTCTCTTGTCTGATGATGGGATATCAGAAAAGAACAGTACTTATAATTTGGGGACTATAACCCTAATTAAATAGTTGAACTAGGATTCCTTATTTCTATTTTAGCCCATCATAAAATTAAAAATTATAATTAGATTATCTATACATATAAGCCCATACTAATAATTTAGACTAATTAACATTAACTAAATCAGATCACTTTTAATTTGGGTTAGACCATTTTCTTATGCTAGCAATTGACATACAATTATATATTTAAGATAAATATAAGTCTATAAAATACCCAACAATCTCCCACTTGGACTATATATATATATATATATATATATATTACCTTATAATTGAATGTCACAACATAACCTTATGAGCTCAAAATTTTGCTATCATAATCAAGAGTATTTCTGAATAATCTCGTCCATCAATCATGTTAACATAAAACTAAGGAAACTTTTGTTACATTTATCATAACTAAGTCATCCCTGATCACACATATCAACATAATCAAATGGCATAAATCAAGTATAGATGTGTAGCATGGAAAACTATATGCAATGTGATTTAAACATGTCTATTTCCAACTGGTCAACTTTAAACCTTATTAAACCATACCAAATTCAAAGTGTGAATAAGCTGAAAGAAACTTTATTTCTGCAAAAATATCCTCAAAATATTCATAAACTGAAATAACTAAAGAGTGTATTTTTAACATAAAAGAAAAATTACAAACTCTCACTAAAAATAAATATCTTCAAATGACATAACACCCATATGAACAGTGTGCTCATGAAAGACCTTGGGTGGTAGTCCCTTAGTAAGCGGATTCGCAATCATGGAATTTGTACCAATATATTCTATAAACAACTGTCCACTTTAAACTCTTTCTTTAAAAACTAGGAACTTAATGTCTATGTGCTTTGACTTCGTTGAGCTCCTATTGTTATTGGAATATAAGACTGCTGATTTATTGTCACAAAAAATCTCAAGTGGTCTTTCAATTCCATCCATAATTCGCAGCTCAGTGACAAAGTTTTGCAACCATATTCCATGATTAGATGTCTCATAACATGCTATAAACTCAAGTGTCATGGTAGAGGAGCTACAATTGTTTGTTTAGCACTCTTCCAAGACACTGCTCCTCTAGCCAGCAAATAGATATAGCCCAATGTATACTTTATACTATCTTGGCATCCATCAAAGTCAGAGTTCGAATATCCAATGATCTATAACTTATCTGATATTTTATATGTGAGCATGTAGTGTGCTTTGTTCTTTGTAAATACTCCATAAATTGTTTGGCTGTTTTCCAATGATCAATGCCTGGATTGCTTAAATATCTTCCTAACATGCCAACAATATACGCAATATTTGGACGCGTACAAACCTGTGCATACATTAGACTCCCTACTACTAAAGCATAAGGAATCTTTTGCATGTCCTTTTTCTCAAAATCATTTTTAGGGCATTGGTTAAGACTGAATTTATCTCCTTTAGCCATAGGGGTATCTCTTGGTTTGTATTCCTATATCCCAAATCTTTTAAAAATATTTTTGATATAAGCCTTTTGTGGTAATCCAAGGATACATCGAGAGTGATCTCGATGTATTTGAATCCCTAATATAAAGTTTGCATCACCAAGATCTTTCATCTCAAAGTTTTTTGCGAGAAAGCTCTTGGTTTCATGCAATAAGCCTATATCATTACTGGCAAGTAGTATATCATCGACATACAGAACAAAGATGAATTTGTGGTATATACAATTATCAGCTAAAATTACCTCAAAATTGGACGAGTTAATACTTGGTGAAATTTGTGATACCATTGATGAGACACTTACTTAAGTCCATAGATAAATTTCTTTAATTTGCAAACCATTGACTTTGCATCACCAAACACATAGTTTTCTAGTTACACCATATAGATTGTTTCATCAATGTTGCCATTGAGAAATATTATTTTGACATCCATCTGATGTAATTCAAGATCAAAGCATGCTACTAAAGCCATTATAATCCTAAAAGAGTCTTTCGATGAAATTAGAGAGAAAGTCTCTTTATAATCGATGCCTTCTTTCTATGTGAAGCCCTTAGCAACAAGACATGCCTTGAACCTTTCCACATTACCTTTTGAATCCCTCTTGGTTTTAAATATCCATTTACAACCAATGTTCTTTGAACCTTCAGGCAATGGGACAAGATCCCACACATCGTTGTCTTTCATTGACTTTATATCTTCATTCATGGCATCAATCCACTTTTAAGAGTTAGAACTTTTCATAGCTTGATGGAAATTGTTTGTCATTTTTCATCACTCTAATATCAACATTATAATCTTGGAGAAACACAATATAATCATCTGAAATTGCACTTCTCCTTTCTTTAGTGGATCTTCTTAATGGCAATGGTTCTTGAGGTTGTAGAGTTTGTTTATCTGGAACAAATTCTTGAACTTGTTCCGGACGGCTAATGACATTGTCTTGATCCAAAGTTTTTCTTGAATAATGTCAACTATAGTAATCATTTCCTGACAATTCTCAATAGCAATTAAAGGAATATTAACATATTCCTCTTCAAAGACAAAGTCTTTTACCCTATCTCCCCCGAAAAACTCAATATCCTCAAAGAATTGAGCATTATGTGTCTCAAATATAGACTTAGTCATGGGATCATAAAACTTGTAACCTATAGATCTTTCAGAGTATCCAATAAAGTAATAACTGATAGTCCTAGAGTCTAGTTTCTTTTTATTTGGCTTGTAGGGCCTTGCCTCAACTAGACATCCCCAAATATGAAAATACTTTAGACTAGGCCTTTTACCTGTCCAAAGCTTATAAGGGGTCTTTTCAGTTTCCTTAGTTGGAACTCTATTCAATATGTATACTTCGATTTTTAATGCCTCTCCCCAAAATGATTCAAGTAAGGTTGAATGACTAATCATACTCCTTACCATGTCTTTAAGCGTTTTGTTTCTTCTCTCAATGACACTATTCATAGTGGGCAAACCCGGCATAGTGTACTGAGGGATGATACAACATTCCTCTAGGAATTTCGCAAATGGTCCTAGACGTTGTTCACCTGATCCATCATATCTACCATAGTATTCACCACCATGGTCAGATCTAATGTTCTTAATTCTTTTGCTGAGTTAATTTTCAACTTTAACTTTATAATTCTTAAACATATCCAGCGATTGCGATTTCTCATGAATGAGATAAAGGTAGCCCTATCGTGAATAATTGTCTATGAACGTTATGAAGTATTGTTGACCATTCCAAGAAGCTATAGAGAATGGTCCACAAATATTAGTGTGTATTAGTTCTAAAATGTCTGATTTCCTATTGGAACCAAACCTCCTAACATTTTTTTGTTTCCCCTTAATACAGTTTATACACACATCAAAATCTAAAAAATCAAGGCGATCGAGAATACCATCGGACAAAAATTCTTTCTATTCTTCTTTTAGAGATACGACCCAATCTCTTGTGCCACAATGAAGATGAATTCTCATTGGTTAATTTGCGCTTTTTACCTATTACATTAACATGTATAGATTCATTAAACAATGAAATTGTGTCAAGAAAATATAGATTATCATATCTTGATAAAGAACCAAAACCAACTAAATTTGAATTTTGAAAAAGACTAAACTTTCCATTTCCAAACGAACAATAATAACCAAACTTGTCTAATGTTGAAATAGAAATTAAATTTCATTTAAAATACAGTACAAAAAAAGTCTCAATCAAATCCAAATAAAATCCACTCTTTAACAATAATTTAAACGTTCCAATTGCTTTGAATTCTACTGACTTTCCATCACCAACATAGATGTATCTTTTACCATCACTAGGCTTTCGGCAATTCAGGCAACTCTGCATAGATGCACTGATGTGAGTTGTTGTACCAGAATCTATCCACTATGTATGTCTAGGCACTGAAGTCAAATTAACCTCAGAATAAACAAAATTAAGAAGCATACCTTTATTTGCACGCTAAGCGTGATAATTGGTGCAATGCTTTTTTTTGTGTCCTGCACCTCCACAAAAGAAATAACCATCTTGAGTTGGTTCCTTATGTTGTTTATTTTGCGCTGCCATATCCGTAGTGTCTTTATTTTTCTTTCTCTTATTATCTTTCTTCTTGTCCTTTGAAGTAGAGGCCAAATGAGCACTTGGTGTTCTTTCTTGCTTCAATCTTTCTTCTTCCTGAACACAGTGTGAGATGAGCTCATTGAGTGACCAAGGTTCCTTTTAGCAAGTATAGCTCACCTTAAAGTGACTAAATTGTGCATGAAGGGATAACAAAACCAAATGCACCAACAAATCTTCATATAATTCCAACTTAAGTGCCTTCAGTTTTAAAGCAAGATGAGACATTTCCATAATATACTCCCTTATGTTTCCTTTACCTGTATATCTCATAGAGATGAGTTTTGCTAAGATTGTATTAGTTTCATCATTTTCACTTTTAGCAAATCTCTTCTCAAGGTTCTCAAGGAAATCTTTGGCCATATCTACTTGATCGGACATAATGCCCTTAAATTCTTCTGGAATGACATGTTTAATTATCATTAGACTAATGCGATTAGACTTTTCCCATTTTTCCATCTCCCTCCTTTCATTTGAGGTACTTTGATCAGTAAGATCAATAGGTTTAAGAGTCCTTAACGCATAGTCTAAGTCCATGATTTTGAGAGTAATTAGAACACTTTCTTGCCATGCCTTAAAATTTGTGCCATTCAGCATAGGAATAGAGTTAATGTTGGCAGTTATGTTAGTTGCTAAAGTAGAAATTGAATTAATACAAAGCCAAGAAAAACACTCACATAAGTATTGAAATTAGGTCATACTGGAATAATAAATTTAAATAAAGGTAAACCTCATTTTAAGATATTTGACACTCTATTAATATCTCATCTTTGCACAAAATATTAACTTGTAAGTAATATCTTGGTATAGTAATCAAATATTGATAACAAAGTAACATATCAAACAATAAATTTCCTTTTAGGCCAATTTATTGCTCATATATAAAGTCAAATAATTATCACATATTTATTACCACAAGTGTATATGCAATTATATTAAATAGAGATTTTCTTTTAGGCTAATTAATATTTATATAAATTACATAAACACATCTATTTATATTTCAAAACAAATTAATTTTCACAATAGCGATCATTTAGATGATATATTGCTTCAATTAATTAGTCTCAAAATATATATTAACATACGAATATCTAAATTTAAATTTTTTAAATATTTTAAACTTTACATTATATCTTTAGAAATCATAATAATGTAAATTACTTAATTTATAATTTCAATAAATACATAAAAAAATTACAAAAAATTATAAAATTTTTAAAAAATCTTGCCACAAATCCTAATACAATTGTGATATATAATTGTTTGCAGCAAAAATTTTTAACAAAAATTTTGAATTCCAAATCTCAATTTTACTGCAATATTTAACATTCAATATACACACACGCACACACAAAACTTAAAGGAATTAGTGCAGCACTTTAACTTTATATATGTATCCCACAATGTCGCACATTTAACGAAACCATATATTGAATCTCACAATTAATTGTCGCACGTTAACATTTGTGAATATATACTAATTGAAATTCCAACATATATACACAAATCAATATAAACTAAATCTCAAACATATATACACAAATCACAATTCACATTCTCACACGCGAATCAAAAAGGTTATTATATATGAATATGAATTGAAAAACTTGGTTGCTAACAAATATGTGTATATATTTATGAAATGAAATTACCGAACGTAAATCAAAAAGATTATACTAAATTTATCTATAAATTTAGAAACTTTTTTTTTTATATAATTTTAATCCTAATGATTCAACATAAAATTGGCTCTGATACCAATTGTTGGAAAAAATATTTTGAATACATAAAGTAAATTAAATCTAAAATATTAATCATGTTAAATCATCAAGAAGATAAATAACTAAATGCGAAAACATACCTGAATCTATAACTTGTTCTTCAGTCTTGCGGTTATGGGTCTTCCAAATTGATAAGTACAAATTTATAAGAATAGGATCTCTCTCTTGTTTGATGATGGGATATTAGAAAAGAACTGTACTTATAATTTGTAGACTATAACCCTAATTAAATAGTTGAATTTGGATTCCTTATTTTTAATTTAGCCTATCATAAAATTAGAAATTATAATTAAGTTATCTACACATATAAGCCCATACTTATAATTTAGGCCCATTAACATTAACCAAATTAGATCACTTTTAATTTGGGCCAGAGCCTTTTTTTATGATTGCAATTGACATACAATTATATATTTAATATAAATATAAGTCCATAAAATACCCAACAGTTGATTTTTACTCTGCTTTGGATGAAGGACAATGGGTTATTGATGGACATTATCTGGTTGTCCAGAGGTGGAGATTTGATTTCGAACCTGCTGAGGATGATTGTAAGAGACTAACTATTTGGGTGAGAATTCTTGAACTAACAAGAGTATTATAACAGAGTTTTTTTTATAGAGATTGGGAAACAAGCTGGGAAGGACTTTGAAGGTTGACATTCACACTTTGAGAGATGTTTTTGAGAAATCTAAGGTAAGATCTATTCTAGAATGAGGTAAATTTGAGAGATTGTGTGTCAAAATAGACCTAAACAAGAAACTGATTTCGAAAGTTAAGATCAAAAGGAAAGTGATAAGGGTAGAGTAAGAAGGTTTACATTTGATTTGCTTTAAATGTGGAATGTATGGTCACCATATGGATGGATGCCCAATCGTGAGGCTGGAGAGAGAGATGATAGAGGAGAAAAGGGCAAAAGGGACAAAAAATGGAAGGGAAAGTAAGCTTGAAATTGAGAAGGACAACTTTGGACCTTGGATGATTGCTTCCAAACCAAGGGAGAAGGAGTATGGGAAGTGAACAGGAGGATCAAAGAGAGGGGAAGACAAAGGAAGGAAAATATGGAAGGAGAAAATGTAAAAGGCTTAAGATTTACTATGTTTACAAATGTTGAGGAAGACGAGGAAGAAAATGAGAGTATGAAAGGAGTTGAGGAATGAATAGTAGAGGAGGAAGTGTAAAAAATGGATACTGAAAAGGGTAAGAGATAAGAATATTTCCATAGAAAATAGTAAGGAGAGAGATGAGGAAGGGATGTATATTGAAGTGATTTTGGAAACGAAAAAAGTAGAGGAGATAAGAAAGGAAAATGAGATAATGGATGGAGAACAAGTTGGTAGAAATGAGAAAATACAAAAAAGTCTAAAAAGAAAGGAACATATAAGAGAGAAAAGGGAATGGAGAAATAAATAGCAAGGAAAACCTAGTAAGGATGGGTGATGAAGATAAAGGCAGGATATCTCTTAGTGGAAAAGGAAGCAGCAGGAAATCATTAAAGCAAATAAAAGATGATAACAAGCAAACCATGAGACAACCATTAGTCACTAATATGCTAGAAAACTTACTTGCTAAGGTGTCCAAGAAGGGGGGAAGGAAGGTTGATCCGCCTGATAGACAAAAAGTGAAAGGGAAAGTTAAAACTTATAGTAACAAGTTGTTTTTGAGATCATATATACCAAATTTAAAAAGAGATATAGGGTTTGAGCCTGGATGCAACTATGTAGTCATGAATTTAGTGGTTTGGAATAGTATAGGAATGAGAGCTAAGACGTTTCCTCTTATAACTAGAGACATGATAGTTGAGAATGATGTGGATATCATTGCAATTTTTGAAACCAAATGTGGTGGCAGGAAAGATAAAAATATAATGAGGAGAATTGGTTTGGATGGTCAATTCAAGATTGATTCAGTTCGGTATAATGGAGGTTTGTGGCTACTTTGGAAGCAGGAGAAGGTGTGTGTTGAGATTAAAGAAACTCACCATCAGTTGATTCACTTAAAAGTTAGAACATGTCAAAGAGATGAATTCTTTCTTACTATTGTTTATGCTAGTCCTGATTAGCAAGGAGATTGAGGGATCATGGCTTGTTGGTGGAGATTTCAATGCTTACTCCTTGATGAATGAGAAACAAGGAAGGGTGGGTTATAATTAGAAGAGTATAGAGGATTTTAACAGTTGTATAAATGATTGTGGGTGGATTGATCTTAGATGGAATGAGCCAAAATTCACATTGGAAAGAAATAAATTGAAGGAGAGAGGATTAATAGATATTTAGCAAACACTAAATGGAATTTAAAATTTCAAAATGTTAGGTGATGTACTTATTTGCTAGAAAATCTGATCATAGACCAATACTTTTGAAAACAAAATTGAAGATTGGGAAACTAAGGAATAAGAGAAGGTTCAGGGTTTTGACATCTTGTTTAATGGATGAAAGATTTGAGGATTTTGTGAAGGATAATTGGAGTAATGACAAGGAATAGGGAGTGGCTATTCAAGACTTTATGAGAGAAGTGCAAAGTAGGAATAGAGATGTTTTTGGAAACATTTTCGAAAGGAAAAGAGAACTCACAAGAAGACTTGAGGGGATAGAAAGAAGCTTGGGAAGAAGAGAAAATTAGTATCTTAGGAACCTTTATAAGGAATTATAGAAGGAATATGAGCTTGTAGCTAGACAGGAAGAGATGATTTGGGTTCAAAAATATAGAGTTCAATGGCTGAAACATAGAGATAGGAACTCTAAATTTTCTCATACATCTACAATTGTAAGAAGGAAAAAGAATAAAATTGTAAGTTTAAAGAATCATTATAGGGATTGGATTAAAAATGAGAAGGAGTTGAGTATAGGGTCAGTTAAATTATACAGGAATTTATTCTCAGAAGAAGGAAATGGAAATGAGAACTTCTACTTAAAAGGTGCTTTCCCTATAATTAGTGAGAGATATTTGGAGAATTTACAAGCTATTATTACTAAAGAGGAGATTAAAGAGGTTGTGTTCAGTATGGGAGTATTGAAAGCTTCAAGTCCATATAGCTTTTAAGCCATCTTCTTCCAAAACTAGTAGTAAGTAGTGGGAAGGAATGTTTGTGATTTGTTTAGAAGAATTTCTAAAAATTCGAGAGCTGTCGAAACTGTTAATCAAACTTTCTTGGTGTCAATCCCGAAGGTGGATAAATTAGAGCATATAAAGCAATTCAAACTTATAAGATTGTGTAACATGGCTCACAAAATAGTGACAAAAATTTTGGATACTAGAATGATGAAGATAATGCCAAAGGTGACTTCTCCCATTCAGTGTAGTTTTGTGCAGGGGACATATAGTATGGATAATGTGAGTATCACTCAAGAAGTTATTAACACGATGAAAAGGAGAAGAGGTAAGAAGGGTCAAATGGCTGTCAAATAGACCTTGAGAAGGTGTATGATAGGCTAAGTTAGGCTTTCTTGAAAGACACTTTGGTGGAGCTGGGACTGTGCAGAAGATGGGTGGTATTAATAATGTGTTGTGTCACTACGAGTTCATTTCAAATGCTATGAGGGGTAAGATAAGGAGACTTGCTCTCCCCTCACTTGTTTGTTCTATGTATGGAAACACTCAGATACTTAATAAACTTTGCTGTAATAGAAGGGATGTGGAAACCTTTGAAGCTCTCAAGAAATGGTCTTCCTTTAACTCATGTTTTTTGCAGATGATATCATTTTGTTGGTAGAGGAATCTCTTAACCAAGCAGCTATTATGAAAAATGTTTACAAGTCTTTTACGATAGCTCTAGGCAAAGAGTAAGTGAAGAGAAGTCTAGAGTATTTTTTAGTAGAAATGTAAATCATAATATGGTTAGAGAAATAAGTGAAAATATGGGTTTTAAGATGACAAGCAACCTAAGGAGATATCTTGGAGTTCCCTTGCATCACGATAGAGTTACAAAGGGAACATATAGATTTATCGTTGATAAGGTGGAGAAAAGACTTACAAAATAGAAGACAAAAACTCTGTCCTTAGCCGGTAGAATTACCTTAACTCAATCTATATTAGTAGCCACACCTTTGTACTGCATGCAAACATGTTTCCTACCAAGAGGTATTTTTTATAAGGTGGAGAGATTAAATAGAAGATTTATATCGGGTTTTCACAGGGACTATAAAAAGCAACACTTTGGTGCTTAGGACCAAGTGTGTAGACTAAAGTGCGAGGGAGGTTTGGGGTTGAGATCCATGAGTGGTATGAATAATGCTATGCTTATGAAAGTGGAATAGGAGCTAATGGAAAAAAAAGAGAGTTTATAGGCTTTTGTGCTGAGAACCAAGTATGGTTGTGGTGATGAACTAGTTCCTAAGATTAAAAGAAGTGGGTGTTCAAACCTTTGGCAAGGGGTATGCAAGGTCTAGAAAGAAGTGTAAAGGGGGTGAAATGGAATATTGGAAGTTTTTTAAGGGTTACATTTTGGAAAGATAGATGGATCAAAGGTCTCCCTCCACTATGCAATCTTGTTTTGACGAGTATACCGAGGGAAGAGGAAGATAAAACAGTTAGAGACTATGTGAAATAAGGGTGGTGGAATGTAAGTAAATTTAAGCACTTGTTACCTGAAGATTTGATTAAAAGAATTGGTGCCATATTCCCTTATATGGATCATGAGAAGAGAGATTTCATTTCTTAGGGTCTAGAAAATAGAGGTATGTTCTCAGTTAAATCTGCTTATGGAGTCTGCCATGCTGAAGCCAAAAGGACTAAGAATTAGATTTGGAAGAATATTTAGAGATGGCTATGTCCTCAAAGGGTTAGATCTTTTCTTTGGCTTGTAGGGAAGGACCGATTACTAACAAATCTTTTGAGATTTTCTAGAAAACTCACTGATGACCTCTTGTGTCCCAAGTGTAAGTGTCATTTTGAATCTGTTTTGCATGTGGTTAGAGATTGTTTTAAGGTTAAAGATTTATGGTTGATCCTAGTGAAGCAAGAGAGATAGGATGAAATCTTCTCTATGGATCTCTTAGAGTGGATTGATTTCAATTTATCAAAAGAGATAGGCAAGTTAGACGGTGACTGGAAGTTATTTTTTAGGTTTTTTATGTGGAGTTTATGGCTTCAAAGAAACAAGGTTGTTTTTAAAGACAACAAGGAGGGTAGCATTGCTCTTTATTGGAATATTACTTATAGGGCCAGGTAGGTTCAGAATAGTACTACTAAGGATGGATGGGATTTAGGAAGAAAGTTAAATGTTAAAAGAGATGTTTTTGATAGGTTGGGATTTTCCAAAGGAGGACTAGGTTAAAATGAATGTTGATGGTTCGGTTATTAGGGAAATGGAGAGGGCTGGTTGTGGTGGAGTGTTGAGAGGCATGACTGGGGCTTCGATCCATGGGTTTGCTAGAAAACATTGGGTTTTGCAGTTTTACAAAGGCTGAATTATGGGGTATTCTAACTGGGTTGGATTTGGCTTGGGAGAAGGGCTTCAAGAAAGTTGTGATTGAAGCTGATTCTCAGTGTGCTGTGGATCTAGTCTTAAGTGGATGTCATATGAATCACTTTTGTAGCAACCTAGTTAAGAGAATTAGATATTGGTTGAAAAGAGAGTGGGAGGTTTAGGTTAAACATGTTTATAGAGAAGAAAACATGGTGGTTGAATATCTTGTTCGATATACGCATAATTGCCCATTAAGGCATACTATGATGCAGAGTCCTGTGGAAGGTTGCAAGGAATTCATCTTGAGGGATTTGGGTGAAGTTGCTTTACCCAAGATGATTAGAGTGTAGTGGTTTTGTTTTTGTTTTGTTTGATTCCTTTACTCATAAAAAAAGAATTTTTTTTTAATAACTGACTTTAATTTTTAAAAACTTACAAAAGCATTTATGTAATATAACATTTATTTAAGTAAAATTTGTATATCTTTTTTGGTCAAAATCACTAATAACTAAAGGCCCACAAAATTGAACCTAATTTGAGATGTATTTTTTTAAAAAAATTATGTTATATTTTTTTCTTTTCTTTTTAAAAAGGAGAGAGAAAGAAAAAACGGAGCTCAACATTCAGCTCCGTGTCTCATATCCCTAAAAAATATAGATATGAAATTCTGTCTTTAATACATTTGAAGCAACTAATCAATATAAATGATTTTGGATTATTTGATCATTCTTCAAATTATATTGGTATAAATAATATAAAAAAATAAATTAAAATTCATGTAAAAAAATAAATTAAAATTCATGTAGAAAAATTAAATAATTTTTTATCACTTTTTGTTATTAATTTTTAATATAAAATTTTATTTTATATTAAAAATTAACATTCTCTTTAATGTATTTCAAGAAATATAAAAAGATAAATTACATTAACATTCATGAAGAAATATCAAAATTATATTTTTTTTAAATAATAAAAAAATTATAATTTCACTTATCTTAATAAAATATTCTTAATAATAACATTATTTTCTTAAAAAAAACTTATAAGTTATTAAAAATATATTTAATTTTTTTTTTGGTTTTAATGTTTTGATTTTTTATTTTTAACTACAATAGAGCGGGGAGTGGGATAGCTGTATGATATCGCCTCCCAATGAGAAAGAGACAAGCCTTGCTAGTCATACTGGAAAAATCAACGTAATTTTCAAGCATGAACAAAATGATGTAATTCTTAAATAATAAAGATACGTGAATTTTACATAATTTTGTACAATTCCAAGGCAAAGTCAACGGAATATGAAGTGGGGCGAAACTGGCACCAAAGGTACGGTTGTGGCTATAAAGCTTCTTGCGTTCACAAAAAAATAAACTAACAGACCAAATATCTCATGCCTACTACCCACGGTGTGCCCTGTGCACCCATTTAACCTGTGAAGCGGAAAACACCATTCTCACGCTAACCTGCACTTGTACAGCTTCGCCTCTTCTTCTTCTTCAATGGCTTCTATGCCTTTCTCCACTCTAGGCCTCTTTCAGAAACCCAATTATCTCACTGTCAGTTTCGTACCTTCGAATCAATTCAAGTTCAGTACTTATTCGACAGTTGGATTCCGAACGACTCAGAGGAGCCGGAAAATTGGAATTACCGTTTGCAGAGCAGCTTCCGTTGCCTTCCGAAATCTAGATGCCGATGACTTCCGTCACCCTCTTGATCAGCAGGTGTGATGATTTCGATTTTGATGGTTCCATAATTACAGGGACCAGACTAATTGATTGTGTTTGTGGTTAGTGAAAGAGTGACACCCATCCTTTGACAAAGTTGAAGTTTCAAGTGCTAAATCTTTTTGCTTAAGTTTCTGTTTTCTTTTATAATTGCTGGTTTCAAGAACTGATGCTTTGTGGTTTGGTTTTCGTTTAAAATTCTCCAGAACACGGTGATATTGAGAGCAATTCCAGGATTAAACGAACTGGGAAAGGTTCTACTTGGTAATTAAAAGATGCCATGTCTTAAGTAGTTCAGTTCACTGCTAGACTGTATTCTACTTCTGTGTACTTGAAATACTTGAGCTTTCATTCTGCTGACAATATGCGTTTGTAAATTAAAAGATGCACTCTTGTAGTAACCGATAATGGAAGGTCTCTCTTATCTTTTTCTTCTTCTTAAATAAAATTTGAAGTTCTTGCTTCGTCCCCACCCCTCCCCCCTTCTTAAATAAATATGTGAGGATTTTC
Source organism: Senna siamea (assembly GCA_031216115.1). Lineage (NCBI taxonomy): Eukaryota > Viridiplantae > Streptophyta > Magnoliopsida > Fabales > Fabaceae > Senna > Senna siamea. The sequence continues at coordinate 10,997,624 of CM062366.1, forward strand.
TTTTAAATTTTTTTGGCTTCCTTTATAGAGCGTGAAATCACATGATAACATCTAGATGGACATTTATTCATGTTAGTATACAAACCACCCTCTATATTTCCATGCTCGTATAGCCAATACTTTCTCCTTCACCCTGAACCATTATTAACGAATTATCAAGACTTAGCTGAATTATACTGGTTACACACGAGGACTCTCTATGTGTTCATGGCTTCATGTGGAAGGTTGTCAAATTGTAGATATACGTTTTGTGTATAAGTATATAACAGCTTTGATGTTATTTGGCATTCAGTGGTGTCAAACTGTACATAAAAGGTACAAAATGATGCCAGTGGTGTACTAATTATGAATTTATGCCGTTTATATATGTTTGAACACGAAGCTTTTGTTTCAGTTATTTTGGTGCGTTATGTTCCCTGCTGTTTTCACTGTAAACTGGTTAGATTGCTTCTTTTTTTCGTCAAACTGGTTAGATTGCTTTATGACATTGTTCAACTTCCTAAATATGAATTGCAGGAACTGTAGCAGAGCAGATTATGCTACTTGAGAATATAGGGACATCCGTTCTTGTTTCAAAAAATCAGGTACCCATAAAACCTGCAACGAAATGTTGTTCAAGGACTACCTAAGAATATTATAGGTAGATAAAGATGCCTGCATCGCACTGTCCACGTCTCAATGAAAATGTTCCTTCTTGTTATAATCCACTGCTGATATATGCAAAAGGACAAATAAACAGTCATAACGCAAATGTGCATGCAATAAAAGTTCTCACAGGCACATGTATATGCATGTAAGAAACACGTGCATATTGGAAAGCTCTTGAAGAATTTGTTTGTGTGTAACTGCTTTTTTTTTCCCCTCACAAGTAATATATCAATCTCCATGCCCTTGCTTGTGTGCTTCTGTAAATGAATGTCTGTGTGTATGCCTTATGTATAATTACTCTTGAAAGAACAGTATTTAAGCATGTCTCTCTACTTATCAATTTAGCAAATGCTTGTTCTGATTAAATATCTAAGGGGAATATCTGCTCAGGAAACCTGCTGCTTCTACCATTTCTGCTAAGTGGTTTCATGGCATAATTTAACTTTCAATCATACTCACTCCAGTTTTTGTTGTCTATGAAATTCAACCAAGATTGTGTAACTATGTTCTGCTGTTTGCAGCTTGGATTGACAAGTAGTAATTCCATTATGCTGACTGTTGTTATTGTCATCTATTATCACTTTAAGATTAGTAATCAGACTTTTCTTCTTGTTATATCAGCTTCCTGGTCTTCACGACTTAATGGTGGAAGCTGCAGAAATATTAAATGTTGATGCACCTGATCTATATGTCCGTCAAAGTCCTGTGCCTAATGCATATACATTAGCTGTAAGTGGTAAACGGCCATTCGTTGTTGTTCATACTAGCCTTGTGGAGCTCCTAACACGAGAAGAGTTGCAGGTTCTATTTTATTCCTAAGTTATTTCTTCATAATTAGTTCCTGAACCAAGCTCATGAGTAGTTTGCATTTGAGCATCTAATATAATTTCTTATCCATTTTGCATGGTCTACAACTGAGAGCATTTGGATGGTTGACTTTGAGGTTCATGGATGTTGGATACTCATAGGCTTTAGTACACATATATATGTTCTTTCTTTCCAATATATCTGATCAATAAAACCAATCAATAATTTTGTTGTCTTAAACCTTCTTCTTCTTCTTCTTTTTGGTAATATAACACTATTAATTTCCCATCACTTTACTTTTACAGGCTGTCTTGGCTCATGAGCTGGGTCACCTAAAATGTGATCATGGTGTTTGGCTTACATATGCAAATATTCTAACCCTTGGGGCTTATACTGTACCTGGTAGGTGATACTGAGCTTCTTTTTTTTTTTTTTTTTTCTTTTTCTTTAATATATGTCTCTGTGTGCATATATGTATATATATGTTATAATTTGTATTGTTTACCATTTTAGTATTGCATACAATATCAATATAAGTGAAATGCATTTATGGATTTGGATTGTAGAACTAACATTTATGAGCTTCTCCACTCAATATACATTATAGATGAGTAATTAAAGTGTTGGAGGATCAAAATTGGAGAAACATTATCTGTCTGACCAGATATTTCATCTCCAGTTCAAGCACAGTTGATCCTGGTAGGGATGGAGCACAAGCTCAGGACCTAACCCTTGTGAATGTTACCATTGATGGGTTATAATAAGCCTGGAGCAACGTCTATGATTACAATATCATATTTACAGCCCTTTTAGTTTATCTTCATTAGTATGGGTCCTACGAAGAGTTAATTTATATCTAGCTCTGACAGCTGACATTGATGAGAACAAGCAGTTTATAATCACTGGATATACTCAGTTATGCTACAATATTTCTCTTTCGTAACTAGTGGAATTTTTTATAGGCATTGGTGGTTTAATAGCTCGGACTTTGGAAGAGCAGTTATTCCGCTGGCTTCGAGCAGCTGAGTTGACCTGTGACCGTGCAGCCCTTCTTGTTGCTCAAGACCCTAAGGTATACTGATGTTAAGATTCAAACTTAATATGATTAGATAATTTCCGTATTGTACATTAGTTTAATTGTAGTTTCCATTTCCCAACGCTACAAGAGGTTGTCATCTCTGTTCTGATGAAATTAGCTGGAGGATGCCCGTCTATGGCTGATCAACTAAATGTGGATGCGTTCTTGGAGCAAGCTCGCTCGTATGATAAAGCTTCTTCCAGCCCTGTAGGGTGGTATATAAGGTTTCTCCCAACTTCCCTAGTGCACCAAACTTGGGATGTAAATTTTCTCATTTGGAAGCTTTAATATTATTATTTTTTGTTTATTGTCATCATATAATCAGGAATGCTCAAACAAGGCAACTTTCTCATCCTCTGCCTGTTTTACGTGCACGTGAAATTGATGAATGGTCAAGAAGTTCAGCTTACAAATCTCTTCTGAAACGGGGAATACTGATCAAATCTCTACAAAATGTTTAGCACTGCCCACATAGATATTGTTCAAAATGCATGTTCAGCACGGTTAGGTTCTTAAGACTTTACTGTAGCTTTTTAACTGTTAGACTTCTGAGCAGTTCATCTTAATTTTAATATTTCCAACTATAGTTGCTAAGCCATTCTATATGAGTCAAGTTTTGTTCTACACAATTGTTGATATTGCATGTCTTTTGTGGTGGATTGCATCATATTGGTACAAACACTTTATAAAAAAGGAGTTCTTTTCGTGTTTAACATATCTCAAATACTTGTATTAGATATGATACTAAACTATGCAACATTTTTTTTTAATGAAAATTCAAAATATCTCCAAGTGACATTAGACTTGAGACTAATCTGAATTGGAAGAGTTAAGGTAAAGTCCTTCCAATGAATGTGTTTTTCAAAATTTGAATTTGTATCCTCCTCCTTACGAGGATGAAGTCGCTTTCATCTCAACTAACAATTGATTTGTTACACTATGCAGTATTTTAAATTGCATAGTGACCTTTCAGAATTTGCTGTGTGGCTTTGCCCTTATTTATGTTAGTGTCTATGCTTAGTCAAAATGAAGACTGCTTTTCCAATCAACAAAATTGATATTACAATTTTCCTTCTTATTTGGTTCAGAGAGACGCTAATCTTAGCAAATGACTGGCCTATTTTCTTGGTCCAATGCCTTAACCTGGACCTGGTCCTTGCACAACACACTATTTATGTTGTTTGATGTGCCTTATGAATACCTGCAATTTTAATCTCTCTCTCCTTATATTTATATAATCTTTATGAAACAGTTCGATACTGCTTTGGTGGCGGATGGTCCAAGGGGGTGACAGATTCATTAGGATTCAATATACTTAATTTATACTAATACTGTAAAGCTACATATTTATATTCCCTGTGCTCGTTATGTTACTCAACCTGTAAGTAGAATTTTGCTGAAGGGAAGTGTTATCTCTCATACAAATATTGGCCCTTAGGAAAGTAAATCATTATTTGTATAACTTCTAAGTTTGTTATTAAGTCCATTTCTTAGGTTTCTGATAGAATCAAAGTTCTAATCATTAAGTGCTTTATTTTTCAAGCTCTGTAGTTGTGTAGCTTCTTGATTTTCTCTTTGACAATCCAAAAGAGTGTTGAACTTCTCTATTTTAGGGTCTTCAGGTAGGCTGTTGCCATGGTTCCGCTGTAGAACTTACATTTGGTGGGTTAAAACTTAAAATTAATAGACATATCCACTCCACACGAACTTCACAAAAGCAAGCGTTTAAAACTAAGTTGTGCTTGATAGGGAAAAAACAAGAAGGTGAAAATGGATATAAAACGAATATTAATTGTCTAAATGGATATGAGAGGATCATAATTGTTGATTATGATCATAAAGCCACATGAACGAGCTAAGCTTTTCACTTAAATGGTCTAAGACAATTTACGTTCTTTGATGTTAAATCTTATACACAAAATAAATAGTTAAATATTATTGACTTAATACATAAATAAAATGATACAAAGTACAAATGTAAGAACCTTTTCATGATTTAGAATATAAACAGTCAAACACTGCAGTGGTTCCAGATGCAGGGGTTCAAATTATTAGTACATACTACATGCACCAAAAAGTTGAACTACAAGTAACAAACTAAAGAAATAAAATTAATAGAGAATTAGAAAAGAAAAGAAGAATGTTTATTATCGTTGGCCTAAAATTGTACAATCTGCTTTCCTCAATTTTCACAGTACCCTCCGCTCTCCTGTAATCTAATAATAAAGTCTCAAGGGACTTTATAGTATTTTTGGTCAAGTTTCTTTAGAATAAGTTGCTTTTTTTTTTAAAAAAAAAAAAAACTTATTTTAAAGAAAAAAAGAAAGGAGTTGATCAAGTCTTCCAAAATAAAGATTTTTAATGGTAGTAAAAACAATTTTTTGCTGAGAAAGAAGAAATTAAGAGCTTCTCTGATGAAGCAGAAGTTTAAAAAAAAAAAAAGTTTGAAGACAATTGCACTTCCACTCAATAGTCTAGAGGAGAAAATAGAAATAATACGAAATTATAATACATAATAAAAGAATAAAAAAATTAAATATTTTTTTACTATTTTGAAATACAATAATTATTTTCTTATTTTACATTTAATTTTTTAAAAAAATTAGTATGCACTTAATGCATATCAAGCCACTACTACGTTGACTTTTTTTTTTATTATTTACCTCTAAATACATGCCTTTTTATAGTAATTTGATATTTAAAACTTATTTTTTCTAAAGATTTATCAAATATAGACCTTTCTCAATTAGAGATTTGAATATTCTAAAATAAAAAGAGGGATAAAATTTGTGAAAAAAGAAAGAGATATAGAAAAAAGAACCTTAATCTATTCATGACTGATTATTTATTTTTTTATTTCTCTTTTACTTCAAAAATTTTATCCCATAAAGCATTTTAGAAATTTTTTTTCCTCAACTAGTAAAAAAATGCTTATCAAAGAATTGCATTTAACACATATTATTCATTTCTCATGTTACTTTTTATGAAACCCTATTTTTTGTTAAAAAAAGTATTTCAGAATAAAAAGAAATCATATGCCTGAACTTAATAAGGTGATTTAGAAAGGGAAAAAAAGATGAAAGAAAAATTTTAAAGAAAAATAAGAACCAAAATGACAATTTAGAATAATTTTTTCTCTGCTCTGTTTTTCCTTCGCCAGCATGACTATCTATCTAACTTCTAATTAGAAATTAACAAAATAGCAAATGTTAAATCATCTAACAATTTTCTCAATAGGTAATTTAAGCTTCTTTTGCCAAAAAAGAAAAAAGAAAAGAAAAAAGAAGAAAGGGAAAGGAAACAGCAGAATCACCAATGCACTTTGTGGAGGGAATGCCAGTATGAGCGCTACACGTCAGCAGACTCCTGCCATCATCTTGACGACTGCTACATAAAGATACAACCTTTCATCACCGTTCAATTGTATTTGTATGCAATCATTCATTATCAGTTTAAGAGTTAACCATAAAAGGAAGCTACTATTGTATTCTTCTCCTTCGAACGACAAGAGGAGCAATAAGCTAAGCTTGAGAGAATGCCGGGACTGAGAGGACCCTCAGATTATTCCCGAGAACCTCCTCGTCACCCTTGCCTTCGAATTAACTCCAAGGCAAGCTTCTTCCTTCTGATTATTTATTAAGTGATTGCTCTTCGTTTTTAGCCTTTCTCACTTAGTTATACTAATTTGGATATTGCATTTTCTGTTGGTTTCTATTAATATCTATCTTTGAAAACAAATGTTGCATTTCATGTAAATGATTCTTCTATTCCATTTTTAGCATCAATTTCAAATATGTGTTGATACTAAAAGTTTTTAAGTTTCTGCGTTTTATATAACCTCTTCGGGGAAATTGAATTGAACTGTATAGGCCTTTTAGAAACAGATGTAAAGGATTGTTCTTTGGGAAAACATTGAACTAGATTTGCAGCTTGACAAGCCCCTTTATGGGCTTCATTCCCCCCACCTCCAGTGAGTTTTTTTATGTCAATTTCTTGAGTATTTCTAAATATGGCCCATTTGGTTTGACTCTACACTCGTTCTTCAACCATATGGCTTATTCCCTTTTTGCAGTAGATGGTTTACCTTTTGTACACATATGTTTTCTCTCAACTCAAGTTCAACCTGCTGTATTCTTCAGGAACCATTCAATGCTGAGCCACCGCGTTCTGCCTTGATTTCCTCATATTTAACTCCTGCAGATATCTTTTACAAGAGAAATCATGGTCCAGTACCAATAGTCGATGACATTGAAAGGTAATATGTTGATCTTGCCTAATACTTTCTCTTTGCTCATCAAGGTTGTTCAGTATAAAGGAATTTAACGTATTCAATGTCTTTTTTTGTCAGAGCAGATACTGCATATCAATATCTGGCTTAGTAGAAAAGCCCAAACAACTTTTTATGAAGGATATCAGGTTAATGCTGGTTGGGAAATCTTAAATCTTATGAATTTTCAATCAATGTTATGATATCACTTTGTTTGGGCCTTAGGATGCTGTACCTATAATTTATTGTATCTCCTAAAGTTTGTTTCTCAAACTAGTGACTGACATTATTATTTGACAATAGGATGCTTCCAAAGTATAATGTCACTGCTGTGCTACAGGTTTGTTAGATGAAATTCATACTGCACTTGTCAGATAACATTTCTTTGCTAAACTTATAACAAAAGGCCATATTAGGCTTTAGTATGCTGCTGTCAACATCCTCCAATTGCGCTGATCTTCTTTCAATGTGTTTTACAGTGTGCAGGTAACAGAAGGACTGCTATGAGCAAGACCAAAGTAGTGAAGGGAGTTGGTTGGGATGTTTCTGCTATTGGAAATGGTTAGTATTGTCACTGATTACTGGCAAATTTTTATTCTCTTAACAGCTAGTGAATTCAAGGTTGATATCCATTAATTCTCATAAACAGGTGGACAAAAACCCTGGTGTAATCTGAAATTTTGTCATGGGAAAAAATTTATACCGTTAAATTATATCTCATATGCAGAAGTGTCCTTTCTAGTGGCTTGAATTCATTTTGAAGGAGCTTTCTATATCTTACAACGAGATTACAGTGCTCAAGGATTGAAGAGCCTCTGTTATTTGCATTTAATGTATGGGTAGAAGTATGTTTTATATATGTGTCCCTTTCTATGCATGTAGTAACCCTTTCCATGATCATCTAGTGTGTGGGTTCATCTGATGTGTCTCAAATTCTAATAATTCTTTAAGTGAAAGCGCAAGCTTAGCACTTAAAGAAAGTTTCAGACAGAGAAGAGAAGAGAAGCTGTTTGTGTAAACTGAGATTTTGTATTCTGTATGTGATTCTGATATGATCAGACCAACATATTTCATACAACTAGATTAATTCAGATCTAAATAATCCAATGGTAAGGTTTCATGTGTACACTTAGATCTAACAACTTCTAACTGAACATAGCCAAAGAATCTTCTAGCTGCATCTGGTATAATCACACTTTCCTGGCTGCTCTTCAACTGTATTCACTCACTTTAAGTATTTGTCCTCTCAGCTGTCTGGAGTGGTGCTAAATTGGCTGATGTTCTTGAACTTGGTGGTATACCGAAGTTGACAAGTATCACACAGTTTGGTGGAAAACATGTTGAATTTGTTAGCATTGATAAGTGTAAGGCATGTACTCTGGCTTTTATATTCACTTCAAGCCCCAAGGATCCTGGATTCTTTCTGGTCATTTATGCATTATGAGAGAGTAATATATTGTTTTCTGTAAATCTTAAAAAACTAGGAGGAAAATGGAGGCCCTTACAAGGTGTCAATTCCACTCAGCCTGGCCACAAATCCTGAAGCAGACGTTCTACTTGCTTATGAGATGAATGAAGAAGTAAGTGAAATTGGCTTCATATAGTTTGCCATTTCTTTACAGGAGGACCTGTAGATTCCATTTCCCATGTCAGCAAAAGCCCTAGAGAAATATGGTGCATGCTTGTTGGAAGCAGAATTATTACATGACTTTCTCTCTTCCTCTGATTTCTTTTTCAATGTGTAGGTTTAGATTTTGTATCTACATCTTTTAACTTGATTGGAAATTTGGAATCTATTTATTCATAACATGTCCTTATACATTAAAGATCTAACAGAAAAAGTGATATCACAACTTTATGATTGAACTATGACATAGATCATGCTGGATAATATGTTAGATACCCCTTTGCTCTTTTTAGCATGAGGTTCGAACTTCTAAGTTGACATACTACAACTATTCTATTAAACATGATATTCCAAATTTTCGAAGGCATTTTCCCGGGACCAACTTATTCGCCCTTATTACCAAAGTTCTTCCATTGTCTTTATGCTGACAAACCTCTTATTTATTAATAATTTTTACAGCTTCCTTTTCTTTTGATTCATATATTTTGTGGAAATTTCTTTCGTATTTTTGGGTTTGGGTTGGGGGAAAGGGGTGGTGCAACATACTATGTTATCTTCTTATCCTGGTCTTCTCACCTCTGTTCAATATCTTTTTGCCTGGCTTTAGCCTCTTAGTAGGGATCATGGGTATCCGTTACGTGTGGTTGTTCCTGGATTTATTGGAGCTCGGTCTGTTAAATGGCTTGATTCTATCAATATCATTGCAAAAGAAAGTCAGGTCTGATGTGTTCTGTAAAATGATTCTGATATTACTAAAATTTCCTTCTTAGGATGTTCTAGAACTTCACATTATCTTGTGGCAGGGTTTCTTCATGCAAAAGGACTACAAAATGTTTCCACCATCAGTGAATTGGGAAAACATTAATTGGTCAACTAGGAGACCACAAATGGATTTTCCTGTCCAGGTATTTGATAACTATTCTCTTTCTACCTTACCTGGCTTTTTTTCTTTTGAAGTTAAAAACCTTTCCTTTAGTATCTCAATCAAGTTTAGTCTTTATTATGCTGACTAATCAGTCCCTGATGAAGTAGACACAAAAACTTCCTTGCATTTTGAAGTAAAAATTTGTAACTAATACTTGCTAATTCACTATGACAGTGTGTTATATGTTCTCTAGAAGATGTGAGCACAATAAAGCTTGGGAAGGTTAGTTTATGCAACTACCACTTTGATCAGATATTCTATGCATGAATGTGTTTCTGTTATTCGCTATAAAATGTACATACATCTCACCTCAGCATTCCATACCTTTTATTGATCTTATTTTACAAGGAATGCTCGTTCAGATTCCTTGTTTTCATATATTTCCGAGGTGATTGTTTTGGTTTTCAACAAGAAAATTCGGATAATATCTCCAAGCTCTTTATTCTGAAAATGCAATATTGGCAATCATTCTTTCCTTGGAAAATTGAAATTACAATCTTGTGCCCCCTCCCCTAAATTTTAGCATAAATTCTTGCATGTGATGCGTTTTGATTTTTTTTCCCTTCCCTCTTTAATGAGTATAAGTTTATATAGATTTCCAAGTCCCCTTTCCTAGGCAGTAAACACTATGCTTTGGTTCACCAAAGATGAAGCAAACAAGACTACTTTGCACGTTAAGATAGGGAGACAATTGAAAGCAGTGTAATAATTGACATTCTTACACCACTCAATATCTTATTATAGGAAGTTATTTTCATTGATCCAATTGTTGATCAGAATCTATTACTATGTTGATCTTACAGGCCAATTTCTAGAAAAATTGATGAACAATAACTATGTAATCAAAAAGTTTAAAGTCTCTTTATATTTGAAAATTTTATTGAATGTTAATTTTTAATATATTGATGGGATACCAAAACAATGTTGTGTTGATGTTAAATTTTTTAGATATGATGTTATGACTAGAACTTTAAATCCAATAGTGGATTTCATGAAAAATTCATTCTAAAAAATTTATTCAATAGTGTAATAATTATTTTGATTGACACGAGTTATCAATTAATTCCTCCTCAATGATGTGTAATTGATTGCATCCTAATTCTTGCTTACCACTTGCAGGTAAAAATTAGTGGATATGCAGTATCAGGGGGTGGCAGAGGCATTGAGAGAGTAGATGTATCTGTTGATGGAGGCAAAACTTGGCTGGAAGCCTCAAGGTTTCAGAAAAGTGGCATTCCCTACATAGCAGATGATGCTAACAGTGACAAATGGGCCTGGGTTCTGTTTGAGGTCACAGTTGATATACATAACAGCACTGAGATTATTGCAAAAGCAGTATGTCACTTTTTGTTTTCTGCTAACATATATTTATCATGATTTTATCTTTCCTATCTTAAACCAAGTCAACTAGATATCCTGAGAATGCAAATCTACTTTGATAACTAGCTGGCTAGCTGGGCATGAGTCATCTGAGTTAATTTTATGATTTATTTCCTTAATTACTATTTGTGGCTGATTTTGTCTTTATTTCTGAAGGAGTAAATTTATCAATTATTATTAATGTTTTAATTCTGATTGACTTGTATTATTCCTATAGCTGAATGTTAGGTGTTTTCTCTCATTAGCATTAAGTGGATAAGATTCAAATTTCACTATCCCTTAATTTATGGTACCTAGTAGGGTATTTTAATTAAGGGTGTAGGTTACTTTTTTTCATTTATATAAGATGTCCAATTGTAAGTAAAACATAATAAAAGAAAACAGAGTAATTATTTCTCTGTTTCTTCATGGTATCAGAGCATCAATATGTCTAATCCACTTCCCATTCAATTTGGTCACATCTTTGCTTTCAACATTGCCACTAATGATAGGCAGAGTTCCTCAATAGAGGTGGTTAGCACCTCTCCCAATCCTTCTGTCCATGGAACCCCACTGGTCCATGGATCCCATGAAGCTTCACCTATTTGTTCTCATTACAGGACATAAGCTCAATGGCCATAATTATTTACTGTGGTCATCTTCCATCTTAATGTTTGTTAGAGGGAAAGGAAAGGTAGGCTACCTTATGTGTTCTTCTCCATCTCCTCAAATCAGTGACCCAAAATTTGAAACTTGGGATGTTGGAAAAAACATGGTCATTTCATGGTTGATCAATGATATTGTGGAAAATTTTCTCCTATGTCAAACATCACTAGAAATATGGGAGGCTGTCAAAGAAACCTATTCATCAGTGAAGAATACATCATTGTTATTTGAACTTGAAGGGCTTTGTTAAAACCAGGTTACTCAGCCAAGCTTCTGTAATAATTATCTCCTGAATAGATGATATTCTTCCCTTAGAGATGAGAACAATCCCTAAAGGATGAAGTTTACACCAAAAGAAAAATACATTCACTCCCTCACAGTAGCTAACTAGCAAGACAGAATAGCAGAAAAATACAGAACAGTATAACAGCAAGCAGAATAGCAGAATAGTAGCAAAAACAGAAAGTAACAATGGTACTAGCTTTCGAGAGGCTAGTGCTCTCCCACAATAAGTCTTCAATATTTTTCCTGCCCTCCCTGGTGACTCCTAGCAGTCCTTAATTCCCTTCAGAAGTTGTCCCCTCCTTCTCACACGTCTCATCCTGTACTGCAGAGTTAGTTAGAATCTTTTCTCTGTCCTCCTTTTGGCTTCTTCTAGAATGTACTTTAAGGCCAGGTACCTCTGTTATTCCATCCCTCTTATTTCTTTGATATTGCCTCTTATAGCCGATTGTATCAATACCTCCCCCGTAAAAGTTTCACCTTGTCCTCAAGGTGGAAGTCTGGAAATTGGTGCAGTATGATATCATAGGATTCCCATGTGCTATCATGCAATAGAAGATCCTTCCATTTGATCAGAACTTCCCACTGCCCATTTGTGCATTTCCTGATCTGCTGTACCTCTTCTGGTTCCGTAATTATTTCCAGTTCATCCGTCAAACCAGGTGGGAGGGTTGAAGCTTGGGTAATTGGTTCTAAGGTCCTCTTCAGCTGGGTCACATGAAAAACCGAATGAATATGGGCATGAGTTGGCAATTCAAGTCTATATACGACCTGCCCTACTTTTTCCAGCACCTTAAAAGGTCCATAATACCTAGGACTAAGCTTTTCACTATACTTCTTAGCTAAGGATTTTATCCGATAGGGTCTCAGTCTCAAGTACACCCAATCTCCCACCTTATACTCCACATCCCTTCTTTTGAGATCAGCATACTTCTTCATGCATTGCTGAGCTTTTTCCAAGTTTTCCTTTTAGTCTTTGATTATGACATTCCGCTGCCTAATTTGCTCATTTACATCCTCAACTGCTGATGGCACATCTTCTAGCCTCATGATGGTTGGAGGGTCTCTTCCATACAATGCCTTAAAAGGAGTCATCCCGGTGGATTGATTAAAAGAGGTGTTGAACCAATATTCTGCCCATGGTAGCCATTTTGCCCAACTCTTTGGTTTGTCCCCCACAAAACACCGTAAGTATGTCTCCAAACTTCCGTTTATCACTGCAGTTTGCCCATCCATCTCTGGATGATATGAGGAGCTAAACTTGAGGGTAGTTCCCAATAGTTTGAATAATTCCTGCCAAAATAGAGTTAAGAATAGTCTATCCCTATCAGAAATGATGCATTTTGGAAATCCATGTAACTTGATCACTTCCTGAAGAAATATGGCCGCTACATCTTTTGCTGTGAAAGGATGAGCGAGAGGAATAAAATGTCTATATTTAGTTAATCTGTCCACCACTACTAGGATAGTGTCAAACCCAGATGAGCGGGGTAACCTGGTGATGAAATCCATGCTAATCTCCTCCCATACATGTTGTGGTGCTAGTATGGGTTGAAACAACCCTGCTGGACTAACTGCTTCATATTTATTCTGCTGACAAGTGCCGCACCTTGCCACAAAGTTCTGGACATCCTTCTTCATGCCTTACCAATAAACAAATTCTGCCATCCTTCGATATGTTCTAACATACCCCGAATGTCCCCCGATAGGTGTTTGATGGAATTCAGCAATCAGTTTGGGAATTCTTGTGGAATTTCTAGGTAGTACCATCCTTCCTCGATAAAGCAAGCATCCTTTCTTAAAACTATAACCCTCCGGCACATCTTTATTAGTGACTACCCACTGCCAAAGTTGATACAGCCTTTCATCCTGTTGTATTTCTTTTTCCCAATCTTCTACTTCATCATAATGCCAAACTGTCATAGCTTTGAATTCAGCCTCGGTCTCTCTCCTTGACAAAGCATCCGCTGCTCTATTCTCTTTTCTAGGCTTGTATATGATCTCAAACTTGTACCCCATCAATTTTGAGACCCACCTCTGTTGCTCCACTCCTAATTCTCGCTGCTCAAATAAAAACTTCAACGCCCGTTGATCAGTTCTAATCACAAAAGAGTATCCCATCAATTAATGTCTCCATTTTTTTATTGCCAACACAATTGCCATTAGCTCTCTTTTGTAAACTAAACTTGCGCTCTTCTTGGGGGGATAAAGCTTGGCTAAAGTAAGCAATTGGCCTCTTTTGCTGCATGAGGACAGCTCCAATTCTTGAACCCGAGGCATCTATCTCTATCTCAAAGGGAAGTGAAAAATTTGGCATGGTCAAAACCAGCACTGAGGTCATAGCTTCCTTAAGTGCCTTAAACGCCTTCTGAGCCTCTTCATTCCAATGAAAAGCATCCTTCTTAAGTAGGGTAGTGAGTGGTGCAACAATCTTTCCATAATTCTTTACAACTCTTCAATAATACCCGGTTAGTCCCAAGAACCCTCTTATGCACTTCAAGTCCTTCAGAGTAGGCCATGTGACCATAGCCTTGGTCTTTTCCGGGTCTACTTCAACACCCTTATCTGAAATTATATGACCGAGGTACTCTAGCTTATCCTTCACAAAAGTGCATTTCTTCAAATTGATCACCAACTCATGCTTCTTGAGTAATCTCATAGTCTCTCTCAGATGTTCCATGTGAGATTCCTTGTTCAGGCTATACACCAATATGTCATCAAAGAACACTAGAACGAAATTGCGTAAGTGCTCCTTAAATACCTCATTCATTAAGGCTTGGAAAGTCGATGGGGCATTAGCCAAACCAAAGGGCATTACCAAAATTCATAATGACCTTGGTGTGTTCGGAATGCTGTCTTTTCCTCATCTCCTGGTCGAATTTGGATTTGATGATACCCAGATTTAAGATCTAACTTGGAAAATACAGTAGCTCCACCCAATTCATCTAGTAGTTCATCAATAGCGGGTATTGGAAATTTATCCTTAATAGTGATCTTATTTAAGGCCTGGTAGTCTACACAAAACCTCAAACTCCCATCCTTCTTCTTGACTAGCAACACGTGACTAGAATAGGGGCTGTTGTTGGTTCGGATAACCCCAGCTGTCAACATTTCGTGCACTAATTTCTCAATCTCAGCCTTTTGGGAATGAGGATAATGATAGGGTCAGATATGGGGTGGTTGGGCCCCTTGCTTGATGGTAATAGCATGATCATGGTCTCTCTTGGGGGGTAGTCTTATGGCAGTCATGATCACTTTTGGAAATTCTCCTATCAGCCCTTGTATCTCCTTGGGTAGGTCTGGATTTTTATGAAGAGCATTCTCTCCTTGGCTGCATTGTATTTCTAAGCTGCCAAATTCCACAAAAAACCCCTGACCTCCTTGCTTAAGTGTTTTCACCAAGGACTTTAATGATACCAAGGTCTTTGCTAGTGTTGGGTCCCCTTTTAGACATTTCTCCTCTCTACCCACCTTAATCTTCATTGTTAATTGTCTCCAATTCACCTTAACCTCTCCCAATGACTTGAGCCATTCTATCCCCAAAACCAAATCGGCTCCTCCCAACTCAAAGACGTAAAAGTGTTGCTGAATCGTCATTCCCTATATCTCCAGCTCAAGTTCCGGGCATACCCATCCTCCCTTCACTTTATAACCATCTCTTACGGATACTTCAAAGGGCCGGGTTTGCTTGGTTAGTATATCAAGCTTGCTGACCACTTCTGAGGAAATGAAATTGTAAGATGCACCAATGTCTATAAGTATAATTACTTCCTCACCTTTGCAATGTCCTACTACTTTCATGGTGTTGTTGCCCGTGAGACCCACCACTGACTTCATAGATAATTCCATGGTCCCTTTTTCTTCAATTTCCTCTTTTGTCTCTTCTTCAACCACCGTAGCTTCTTCCGTTATGCACTCCCCCAACTCATTTAAAGGTTGTAGCAAAATTACCTGTAGTTGTTTCTGCCTGCATTGATGGGTGGGCTGTATTTCTCATCACACTTAAAACGCAGGCCCAACGCTATCTTCCTTGAGGTTTCAGCTTCCTATAACCGTTGATATGATGTTACCTTTAGGGTGCTGGTGGAGGACGATGCTACTGCAGAGGTGTTTGTCATTGCTTCCTTCGTGATTTCTGCATTTTTCATCCAAGATATCGGGGTTGTCCAACCTGGGTCAGGACTGCCCGTGATCCTGCTCCAAACTTGGTTTGGTCCGACCCATCTACTTGGGTTTAAGGCCTTATTTTGTTTGCTGGATAATTCCTCTCGGGCCCTTGCAAGAACAGCATTCTTCTCCTCAACCTTATGGGCCAAATTCATTAACTCCTTCAAAGACTCGGCCTTTATCATTTGAAGCTCTGCCCGAATATCCGACTTCAATCCATTTTTGAAAGCCTCCATTAGACATTCATTGGATGCTTCTTTGAGGGGAGCTGACATGGCTTCAAACTTTTCCCTATATTCGGTGACATCTCCTTCCTGCTGTAGCGCCATCAGCCTTTCATATGCATCCCCTAACTGTGAGTGTTGAAAGCGTTCAATCAACTCTTTCCTGAATTCTGACCAAGAGCTCATCGGACTTCTAGTTTTCAGCCATTGAAACCAATTTAGTGCAGACCCTCTAAGCACACAGCTGTCGCCTCCATACGTTCCCTTCACCCCATTAATATTAAAGTAACATTCAGCTCTAAATAGCCATCCTATGGGGTCTTCCCCTTTAAACAATGGCAACTCCAGCTTTCTGAACTTGTTCGGGTCTCTGTCCAGTACCTTGGCTTGTTCTCTTCCCCCGTTCCCTCCTGCATTCGATTCAGATGGTTCCACAGGTATGTTCTCTCCTTGCACTCTCCCTCTCCCTTCTAACCTTGTCATTATTTCCTTTATTTCCTTCATCCAAACCTTCATTCAATTCATGTCTTCCTTTAGTACCCAAATATCTCTTTCCATGTTATCTACTCACCCTTCCATCCTAGTAAGTACCATTCCCCGATCGGAACCTGCTTTGGTACTAAATTGTTAAAACCAGGTTACTCAGCCAAGCTTCTGTAATGATTATCTCTTGAATATATGATATTCTTCCCTTAGAGATGAGAACAGTCCCTAAAGGATGAAGTTTACACCAAAAGAAAAATACACTCATCCCTCACAGTAGCTAACTAGCAAGACAGAATAGCAGAAAAATACAGAACAGTATAACAGTAAGCAGAATAGCAGAATAGTAGCAAAAAATAGAATGGAACAATAAGTCTCCAATATTTTTCCTGCCCTCCCTGGTGACTCCTAGCAGTCCTTAATTCCCTTCAGAGGTGGTCCCCTCCTTCTCACACGTCTCATACTGTATTGCAGAGTTAGTTAGAATCTTTTCTCTGTCCTCCTTTTGGCTTCTTCTAGAATATACTTTGGCCAGGTACCTCTGTTATTCCGTCCCCCTTATTTCTTCTTTGATATTGCCTCTTATAGCCAATTGTATCAGGCTTGTTCATGATCTAAGGCAAGGCAAGATGGAGGTCATTCTGTACTACAATTTTCTTACCAAGTATTGGCAGCAAATTGATCCGTATGAGTTTCACACATGGTTATGTGCTGAAGACGCAACTTACTACTGAAAAATTGAGAGGAAGAGAAATTATAAATTTCTTTTCGGGCTAAATTCTAGTTTTGAAGAAATCAGGGGAGGATTGTAACACTCCAACCTATAGCTTATCCTAACCTGTTTTATTGTCTCTTTATATATAATATGATAAGTTTGTAGATTGGTGAGTTACCACCTTACTACCTCGAATTCATTTTAAACTTTTACCAAGTTGTTAGTCAATAGAGGAGTTTAGTTCAGGCCACTACACTCAGGTATTTCACTTGCCTATACTACTTAATCATAATTACAAAGCTATTACATTAGCGGCATAAATACATATATACAAGCACAAGCATGAAGTCTTCTGCAAATTTGAACATTTACACATTTAATATTTACAAAATATGCAGCCATCCAAAAAGGTTTGGAGGTAACAATGTGTATCACTCAAACTCCAGTGAGTTAGCTAATTAGGTCTCACCAGTCAACTGATGATAGGCCTCAACAGTCGGCTTATGGCTCTTTGGATGGGCTATATTCAGAACAGGGGGTCAAAGTTGACTGGTCCAAGCCAGCAGTCGATTGGTGACTCTTTGTTTAAACTCATAGGATAATTTAAGGGTGACCAGTTAACTGTTAAGGGGGCTAGCAGTCTGGGGTACATGGTTCCTATTCTCTTGAAATTGCCTCAAGAATTGATTTGCAGTAGTAGCTTGTTCCCTCATAGCCTCTGCCCTACCCTGAAGAGTCTACATTACCCCTCCAAGGTTTGCCTCAACTCCTCTCCTAATTCCAGTATTTCTCCTAGGTGGGGCCATACTTTACTCTACAAAACAAATATAATTGAGTTAATCAAGCTCAATAACATATCATTTATCAGAGATAATATGGCATCAAAATAAAATACTAACTACTCAAACCTAACACTTCATTCCTCATGTTAGATTGCAATCCAAGTTAGTTAATCGCCTAGGTTCAATCAATTAAATTGAACCAATCCTTTCCTTAAGGAACACTAAATCTACTACCTAGGTTAGTTCTTGCTCTGATACCACCTAAAGGTAACACTCCAATCTATTATGTTTCATTTCACCTTGATTTAATAATAATAATAATAATAGTATGACAGATGCATAGATTAATAAGTTACTACCTTGAGTTCATTTTAACTTTTACCAGGTTATTAAATAAAGAGGTTTAGTTGAGGCCACTACACTCGGTTATCTCATTCGCTTGTATTTAATTAATTAACTTTATTAGGTCAGCAAAAGTAATTAAAATAACTATACAAGCACATACAAAAAAGTTTTTAGTAAATATATACAAGTGATATACATCTGTGTACAGTTATCCAAAAAATAGGTCTGGAGGTAACAACGCCTACCACTCAGACCAAGGTTTAGCACCTACTAGTGGATATAAAAGTTAAACATAGCAAATAATTACAGCTCCAGCATCTCCTTCGCTATACAATCAAAAACTAAACCACTCCAACCTTTCTAAAAATAAATACTAGGTTGTGGCATTGGGATGGGTATACTAGGTACGAGCAAAATATACATATACTACTACACCGGCTAGCTATCCATGTAAGTTAAGTGACCATGCATGAACAGTAAACCCATGCTACAAATCCTTACATCTGAATATTGAAGTACATACAACTAGCATTTAACACCCAATAGTATTCATAAATGCTTGAAATGTAAGTTTTAAGCCCTTCCAACCATAGTAAAGCAAGTTTAAATCTATTTTAGGTTATGAAGAAAACCATGGAGGTAAGGGTGGATGTTATGCCTACCAAGTGTGTAGGTGTCCTAAAATAAGTGTGCGGGTGTCCTAGAACAAGTGTGCGAGTGTCCTGGATGCAAGTGTATGATAGTTGCTAGCTCAATTTTCAGCTTTCCTCTTGGCTTTTTCCCTTAGCTCTCTCCTCTCTTTTGCTAGATTTCTTTCTGTTCAACTTTCTGATCACTCTCTATTACTCGGTGAAGGCCCTAACTTAAAGGGTGAGGAGACTTTAATTCTCTAAGATGAAAATTAGAATTTAGCCCCTAGGGTGACTTTTACAATTTTCTCCATAAATTCTAAAATTAGATTTTCAACCTTAACTTCAAGGGACAAATTACATTTTCACCCTTGGAGAGAAACTTTCAATTTTTAGTTATCTACTGTAATTTTTTGGCTACAATTATATTTCTATTCCATAGGGTCAAATTCTAATTATTTTTCTTTTTGGAAACTCTCATCTTAACCCCATGTTCCTAACTTTCCTTTCACTTTGGTCCTTTTCTCTTTTCATTCTAATGCACATGCTTACTGAAGTATCCAATGTCAAACACATTTATATAAGACAAATTATATTCATCAAATAGAATTACAAGTTGTGAAGAAGTGGATGTAACAACCTTCCTCTGCTTGAAGGTCCCTAACCATTGGCTAGGCCCGGAAACATAATTGGCAGCCCCCATTGGGCTCGAACCCATGACCACAAGGTTATAAAGCTTTCATTTCTAGTGTCTCCAACGAGGAAATCCCTCAAAGCATACATGATGCATTGACAAAGGCCTAATGGAGGGTGGCTATTAAAGAGGAAGTTAATACACTTGAAAAAAGTGGGATATGGGAGATCACTAACTTCTTGAAGGAAAGAAACGGTGGGGTGTAAGTGGATTTTGACAATAAAATACAATGTAGATGGAAGTATCAAAAGGTATAAGGCTAGGCTTGTTGCTAAAGGACTTACTCAAACCCATGGAATTGACTACTAGGAGACATTTGTTCTTGTAGTCAAGTTTAACACTATCAAAGTTCTCATCTTTGGCAGAAAATCCAGATTGGTCTCTTCATCTCCTAGATGTGAAGAATGCTTTTCTATATGGCAATCTTGAAGAAGTCTATATGGACATTCCCCCAAGATTTGAGATGAAAAATGTTAAGAATAACGTGTAGATTGCACAAGTCTCTCTCCAGTCTCAAACAGTCACCAAGGGCCTGGCTTGAGAAGTTCACTTAGGCTTCTATCACACTCTACTTTTGAAGTTTTCTGTATATGGGATATTATCCATTTTGATAGTATATGTTGACAACCTAATTATTATAGGAGACTATGAAGAAGAGATTAAGCAACTTAAACTTGCTCTTGACAAAGACTTTGAAATTAAGTTACTTGGTCAAATAAGATATTTCTTAAGTATGAAGGTTTCTAGATCAAAGAGCGGTTCTTGTTTCTCAAAGAAAATACACTTTGGATCTTTTAGAGGAAATTAGCATATTAGGTTGTAAACCTGCTGATACCCCTATTGAAACCACCTACAAACTTGGTTTCAAGGAGGATAGTGCACTTGTGGACAATAAAAGATATCAACGAATAGTTAGGAAACTCGTATATCTATCTCACACTAGAATTGATATAAGCTTTCCTATGAGTGTAGTTAGTTAGTATATGCATAAACCTATTTTTGAAGGAGTAAATGTGTCAATTAATATTTATGTTTTAATTCTGATTGACTTTGTATTTATTCTTATAGTTGAATGTTAGATGTTTTCTTTCATTAGCATTAAGTGGTTAGGATTCAAATTTCTCTATCCCTTAATTTATAGTACCTAATTGGGTATTTTAATTAAGGGTATTGCTTTTCAGTAATTATCATATATACTGTTATACTATTTCAACGTAATACAGTTCTGGCCTTATCTCTAATTTTTTAACTATATATAAGTGATCACAGCCTTTACAGCCTAATGTTTATTGATGAAGTATATATTCCCTACCAAAGATATGCACTTTGGTTCTTATAAATTGTACAAAACTTTTTCAGCTCTGCTTAAATGTATCCCCTTTTACTTTATCACTTATAGTTTCTATCAAATAAACAATTTTAAGGGTTTTTAGTTTACTTTAAGAATTGGCCCACAAAAGAATGGAAGAAGGCTTGCACACTTAGCATTAAGATAGGTAAAACTTGCATACACAATGAGTCAACTTACAATATGTTCCACATGTCACAAAAATGTATACATGAGATTTTACAAAAATTTATATTGACTTATAATACCCTAGTGTCTGTAGAAATGAGTAAGGATAAAATATGTTAGTGTCGTTTAATCTATATAACCAACCCTATTTAATGAGAAAAGACTTTGTTTGTTGTTATTGTTTATAATACCCTAGTGTTTTATCTTGTCTAGCTATAGCTAGTTTGGCATTTCGTTTAGTAACTAGTTTGTCATGTTAATTTTCTAACACAATTTTGTCCTCAGTGCTTGATTTGTGTAATGGTTCACAAGGATGAACAATTCTAAGAACATTCAACATCTGATTTTATACGTTTGGCTCATTTGCAGGTAGATTCAGCAGCAAATGTGCAACCTGAAAAGGTAGAGGACATTTGGAACTTGAGAGGGATACTGAACACTTCATGGCACCGGGTTCAAGTCCGAGTAGGTCACTCAAACTTGTAGAAGTTGCATGGCTACAATTTGTTTCAATGGATAAAGAATCCATACTTGACTCTGTTTTACGTTTCTTAGGCTGGTTGAGAGCTGCAATTGAGTTGTGTTGAACAGTTGAAGAATATTCTAAAAAGGATTGAACATCTACTTTAATAATGTTTTCTTGGTTAGGACTTAACGAATTTTCCTAGAGAATTCATTAGTTGTATGATGGGCATTCCACCTTACAACATTCTTTGGTTTTGCATGTAGAGCTTCAAAATTTTAAATTATCCATTGTGGTGGCTAGAATAAAAAATGTGGCCTACCCTTCAGCCATTTCTTTATTTAAAAAAGACATTATTTCTATATGAAGAATAAAAACTCAATTGATGTTCGAAATGTGGTTTGGACCAATCAAATGAACTCTTCTATACTTTATCCTTCGAATGGATACGAAATAAGAATAAATGGAAGAAACTTTTGGTGTTTAATTCTTCAAAATTTAAAATCATGTGAAAGATATATATGTTTTGGTGAAAATAGGCATGTTAAGTGATAGAGCGAACGGGACAAGAAGAGCTGCACAATGACATGAATGACAGATATCTGTCACTACAGCCTGTATATTCACAATAGCAATGAACCCCTTCACTGTAATCCCAACTTTCGTATTCACATAGTTGGGTTGGTTTGTGAGCTGTGAATTCTACAAAGACCCAAGTTTTGTCATTGTCATGATGGATGTGTGAATAAGTTATGTACTACATTTCCATGGCATGTGCTTTACGAGTAACACCTGCTCCTTCATTGCTTGGTAAATTATGGATGTGTGTATGTATCATTAGTTGTTCATTTCTTGGTTGCTTTGTGATTACATGTGTTTGTGAACTTTTATGTAAGATTATAAGGTAAGTAAAACTTAGGAAAAATAACCTTAGGAAAGGAATTGAACTAGAAATAGGCAAAATACAATAAAACTCATTTTTTATAGTTGCCTAGTTATGTGACCTTTTCCTTTAGCCATACTATGTTACATTGACCTAGGATAAGCTCACATGAAGGAGAAATAAAAGAAAAAGGAGTTTTGGGAATTGGTGGCAGCCAAACAAAGCCTTAGAAAAATATTAAACAATTAAACTTGGAAAGGAAGGCAAAGTGGATAGCTAAGTTTTGTTGTTTGTAACACCCTCACCCTGATCATTAATTTATACATAGTATTCATATATGAATGTGTTATTACCTCCTCTACTCAAGTCAATTTTAACTTTTACTTAATTAATTACATTTACCGGAGTTTGGTTTAGATTTTTACACTCAGATTTTTACACACTTATAATAGCTATTGCAGTGGTAATAATAAAACATTCAACCAAGTGATGAATATATATATATATATATATATATATGGATATGTGATGGTTGGTTATATATACAAAGTTAACCAAGAGATACGAAGACAACAGGCCTATGCTTGATATGTAGTGAAAAACCTACTACTAGATAAAGCATCACATTTCCTAATACATATATATTTTTCTCCATTCTATCTAAATCGAAAAAGAATGCCATGGAACCTTTCCAAAAGATCCTATAGGTTTATGGTGAAGGATAGAGTACCCAAAATACTCAAAATAATTATATAATGATATATTTACTACAATCACTACTCAAATATTGGACCACAACTGAGTAGGAGTTGTTGGAACCTCTAGAACCAATAATACCCATATGTCCGACTCGCACCACCACTAATTACCCCATAAATTGGACATTCACTCAACCTCTATCTTGATCAGAACGTGGAATCTAGGCATTTGGACACATCAATGAAAAGTAACATTTACAATCTCAGTAGCCAAATCACACGTTTAAAACCATTGAAGGTACCAGATGTACACATATAGAAATCCATGCATTTTTGCATATTCTTATTTATATAAACATTTATCTATTGGATGCAATGCATAAATTAGGCTTTATCATGTAGTGTACGTATGGATGCATGCACATGAAATGATTATATTAGCAACTTCTAAGGCACGTTCATTCATTTCACATATCATCTTAACTCATAGTAATATGAACATTCAAAAAACATGGATATAGAGAGAACTTTATAAAATATGGTCTCTTGCCATTTCGTTACCATATTAGAAGGAGAGTAGTGAGCATCGCCCAACGAACATCTCCCTAAAGGTGTTGCCTAACAAACAATCTTCTTTTACCTTTTTAACGTAACCTCGAGCTCATCATGAAGGAGTCCTTTAGTGGTCTCAAACTGCAGTGGAATCTAACTATAGTACTATCTGAGGCGTTCTCCACTGGATCTAAGTAAAAACATATGGATATCACTATCCCTCTTTTGACGAATCATATCCTACTAATAGGATCACTGCCCTAACAGATCATTTTCACTTCGTCCTAGATAGATCATAAAGTTGTGGAACCACTGCCCTCTTTTTCCATAAATCATATTCTTGGTATGCTATTCACAAGTGTATATACTAAGGTGATTCAACTCAAGGCATAGTTGTGCCAAATCTAAGTACGTGACTCTTGTTTGGCCATATAAAGTACACTAACCTAGAATTCGCCACCATTAAGGTGTTTTCACCATAGTCCTAGTATGCTATTCACAAGTGTATATACTAAGATAATTCGACTCAAACCATGATTATGTCTAATTTTAAGTACATGACTCTTGTTTGGCAATATAGAGTACACTAACCTAGAATTCGCCACCATCAAGGTGTTTTCACCATAGTCCTAATACGCTATTCACAAGTGCATATACTAAGGTGATTCAACTTAAGCCATGGTTGTGTTTAATTATAAGTACGTGACTCTTGTTTGGCTATATAGAGTACACTAACCTAGAATTTGCCACCAATGTGTTTTCACAATTCTTTTTAAAGTTTGGGCTAATGTTTTACCAACTTAAATTATGGCTCAATCATGTCGAGTGAAACCACCATAAACCCTCAACCCTAAACCCTAAATGAAGAAGAAGAAGAAGGAACAGGAGGAGGGACGACCTAGAGTGAAAGAGAGAGAGGAAGGAAAAGTAAAAGTAAGTGGGTAAGTGCAATAAATGTTGAGTTTAAGAGAGAGAGGGAAAGAGAAAATGGAAAACAAATAAAAGTAGGTGGGAATGTGCAATGAATGTCATGTTTTGAAATAGTTTTTGAAAAACTAAATATGATAGAAAAAAGAGGAGAGATACAAATTACAAGAGAAAGAGACGAAAAAAAGATTAATAAATGTTTTTTAAAGTAGATGTTACATATTTTTCATGTTTTTTAATTTCTTTTATTTATTCAATGATATATTTATTTAATGGTTGTTTGTGGAAGTGGTTATCCTTAATTCAATATCAATTTAAATTATACATTGGAGACTAATTCCATGGAAATGGCCTAGGAATGTATGTGAAATTCCCATTCATTTCTAAATCTAGATTAAATTGTTTGCAATGGATGTTGTATTTTAATATGTGTGTATGTGTGAATGCCAATAATACTGATTAATGAATTGAATTTGTCTGACTTTCTGAGTTGACTGAAAATAATATCAATGAATGAAAAAAATGTGAAATGTGAGGTTACACTTGTGTATGTGCTCTTGTTGAATTTCTCTAGGTTGGGTGACCGATAGTTAGTATGGAACAACCGTTGGGCATCCCACAGTCGAATCATAAATTTAGATGATAAAACATATCCCTATTCTCTTGTGTCGAAATATGAATTTTAAGTTAATATACCCAAAATAATAAAGGCCTAAACTAAGGGTTATTTACTTAAATTTCAATATTTCCATAACTTAAGTAAATTTAAAATAGTTATATATGCTTGATAATACCCTGGGAAAATATGTACTAGGAGATTAACCTCTTGGAGGTGATCTCGTTGATCTAGGAGTGATCCTACGAGAGGTAACCTAATGAACAATGAGCCTTCAGGTGAGAAAAGAGTTTCTTAAGTTGGTTTAGGGCAAACATGATTTTTAAGTACCTTGATAGGAACCAATTCAGTACATCTAGATAGCTATTAAGGTACTAAATATCTTTGATTAATCTAAGTGGTTCCATTTGTAGAATTTCTAAGATTTTTTTTTTTTATATTTGACTCTTTTCTTTGCTATGTTATCACAAAGCCAAGGAATTTCTTGCTGGATACACTAAAAGCACACTTTAAGGGTTTTAGTTTCCTCTAGTATCTTCTTATTCTTGAAAATTTTCTCCAAAGTCTTTTAGGTGTTAATTGGCATTTGGAAACTTAACCACTATGTCATATATGTAAATGTCCAAGTTCCATTCGATTTGGCATTTGAAAACCAAAACTATCTTGATGATTTATATTGGTAGGTGGCCTAACATTCTTGAGCTAAATGGCATGACCTTGTAATAAAGTATTTCTCTCTCTAAGATGAAGGCATGCATCTTGTAATAAAGTATTTCTCTCATTGAGGAGTGAATGGCCAATCTTTTTATCTACTAGCTTATTAATGTTAAAGACAGGGTAAAGGTCCTTGGTGCATGCCTTGTTTAGGTCAATAAAGTCAATAAACATTCTCCATTTCCCTTTTGGTTTCTTTACGATAGCAATGTTAGACAACCAGGAGTGGTATTTGGTCTTTCTTATACAGTCATATCTAGAAACTTTTAGACTTCTTCTTGGATTACCTTTTAGTACTCGTCACCTAACATACTCATTTTTTGGATGACTTTTGGCAGATTATGAGTGATAAAGGAATGATATATAAGCTTAGGGCCAATGTCAAACAAATTAGCAATTGTCTAAGCATCTCTTTTCTTTTTTAAGAGTTTAACCAAGGCATTCTTCATTTAAAGGTTGAGGAGGGACCCTATTTGTACCTCCCTTTTGTCGCCCTATCCACAAATTCATACATTGATTAAGTCTTCAGTAGACTACAAGTACATGCATGAGATTTCATCTAAGATTTGCTATCTCAATTGCCATAACCTCACCTCCTTCATTTGTCAAAGGTTATGCCCCTTTGGATTCTCTTTCTTCATACTTGGGGCCTTGAGACCTTGGTTAGTCTTATAGCATAACAAGATCTCTCTATCTTCTATTAGATCCAGACCTATCCTATCTCAACCTTAGTGGTGAACTCCTTGAGTAAGTGGACAACAAAGATAATTTCATGCGCTTTATTAAGAGATATATGCCCTACAACGAAATTATAGGTTGAGGGGGTTGATACAACAATGAAATATGTTACTAGATCAATGCTTAATAAGCAATGTTTCTTTAATTGAACTATTTGATTTTGGTATCACCCTTTCTTTTATTTCTTGTAAATGTGTGAAGAGATTGAGTTGGGTAGTATCTAGTTGGTTGTATGATATGTCTATTTCTAGTCCTACAAGAGGATGTGTTTTGACTATTTAAATTGCTCTACTATAGTTGAAAATAGATCTTTTGTTGTTGATATAGTTTGCTTACCCTTAATAAACATTGATGTTATTCTTGGGATGAACTGACTATTTGTTAATAGTGTGGTCCTAAATTATTTTGATAATTCTGTGACTTTTATATATATGATTTTTGTTAGTAGTAGTAATTAGGAAAAGATCCAAAGAATGAGTTTCATGTGTTCCTCTAAATTTGAACTTCAGCATCGACTTGATGAGATCCTTATAGTTAGAGAGTACCTTGATGTATTTTCGGTTGAAATCTCTAATCTTCCACCAAAGAAAGAAGTAGAGTTTTTAATAGCGTTAATTCTTGGAATATGACATATTTCTATAACACCTTATAAAATGCCCCCTCTAAAACTAAGTGAGTTAAAAATTTAGATAAAGGACCTTTTAGAAAAGAAATTTATTAGTGCATCACCTTGATGTGCACCAGTGTTGTTTATGAAGAAGAAGGATGAAAGCCTAAGATTGTGTATAGATTATAAGCAATTTGAACAAGGTGATGGTAAAGAATAAGTATTTAATTTCTAGGATAAATGACCTATTACATAAACTTAGAGCATATACTATATTCTCTGAGATAGATTTAAGATTAGGTTATCATCATATTAGAGTTAGGAAAGATGTCCCTACAACTACTTTTGTAGTAATGCCATTTGGGGTGAACATTACTCTTACTAAATTTATGGATTGTATGAATTGCATCTTTAGAACCTCCTTATATTTGTTTTTGGTAGTGTTTATTGATGATATTATTGTGTATTCTAAAGAAAGAAGAGAGCATGAAGAGTACCTTAGAATCATGTTATACTTATTTAGGGAGAAACAGTTGTATGTCAAGTTAGAGAAGTGTGAGTTTTGGCTATAACAGTGAAATTTCTAGGGTAAGTAATCATTAGGGATGGAGTAGTTGTAAATCCCAATAAGATGGAAGCAATAGTGAATTAGGAGAGACCTAAGGCAGTGATTGAAATTCGTAGTTTCATTGGATTGACAGGTTACTATAGGTGTTTCATTCAAGGGTTTTTACATATAACATTACATTTGACTAGGTTGACAAGAGTAGGTGTGCCTTTTGTGTGGACCTTGGAGTGTGAACATAGTTTTCATATTTTGAAGGAAAAGCTAACCACTATAACTATCTTACTTGTCCTTGATCCACTAGGTGAGGCATATGGTGATGCATCCAAGAAGGGCCTATGATGTGTTTTGGTGTTAAAGAAGAGGGTAGTGAACTATGCTTTTAGATAATTGAGACTCATTAAAATAATTACCCTACCCATGATCTTGAATTAGTATTTATAGTGTTTGCATTAAAGATATAGAGACACTACTGAATTCATTGTTAAACTGAATAAGAAACATATTCAGAACAACAGGTGATATAAGCATGTACATTGGGATAAGAGAGGGGTCGGGGGGAGGTTGCAAGAAGCTTTATAAACTGAGTATTATGTTATCTATGTTCAGAGTTATTTGTGTCTTATGAACAAGTCATGTGTTCTCAGCTTCAGCTTCAGCTTCATTTGTGATTATATATATGCTTGAGAACTTAGCAATTATAATATATTGTTGAATGAACTCTTCTTGAATGTCAAGAAATGTACATTTTGGTTACACTAATTATATTGCAACAACTCCGAGAAGAAAGAAACCTTATGCCTCAGGTGAACCCAGAAGGAAAACAATGGTACAAAACTTGGTATGAATTTCAAAAAGCTAAACCTAGAACTTTCAATGGAGAATATGATCGTAAGGTAGCTATTAAATATTTCATTTGGTTTGCCCTTTCTCTACCTATTTTCTTGACACAACAATGTTTATCCTAACAAAATTTCTAAACATGATTAGATATTGGACTACAATGGTGGAACCAATTAATATTATTGCAATATTACTTTGAAGTTTGAACTGAAAGTTTTGTATTCACTTTAAGGGATTTCAATTTTATAAGATACATATTGTATATATAACAGTACTTATGCTTTTTGAATTTGAACCATGATAAATGTAAATTTTTAACAATGAAATTAACATTAAAATCATTATTTTTTCTATGAACTCCTATTCTTCATGGATGTTACAAAATATGTTATGGCTTTGGAGAAAAAGAAAATACATGATTCTCTGAGCAACTAACATATTTAATGAATAACTATTTGTTCTATTGGCCTTACTCCAATTATGACTGACTTGGACCAACTTTGAGAAATAAAGAAAACTCTTGCATTCAATTTATAGTTTATAAACATGCTTAGATTCAAACTGAATGTTATGCAATTACTATGCCATGCCATGTCAAGTATTGGAAATTCATATTAATAAAAATAATTCATGTCTTTTATGGGTATGCCCATGCTTCACATAATTCACAGTCAATAATATGGTCATTTTATAACATTATGATGGAAATATCTTGTCATATATATATTTGTATATGTACATACATACACATACATATGCATGTATTTTCACCTGATAGAGACATTGAAAATCTTCCTAGTCATGTTTCTCAAATATTTATTCCTTTTTCCAGGATGATAAGTGACTATACTGTGGAGACAATAAATGATGGGCTCAATGAATTTAATTTGGAGTTCCATGATAAAAATTGGTACCTTGTACCTAGGGGATTCTATGGGGGTATAGAGTCAGTGATAGAACAACACACTCATTCAATAGGTGCTATGACCTTGGGTACGTTATGGTTAGTAGAAGGGGTAACTAACATTAGTATGTTCCTTTGTGCATCCCCATCTTATTTTTCATTCTTAGTAGTTAAAAAAATTCAAAGGCATTCATTGTACATGAACAATTAAGAAAGTAGAAAATAGAGGCAATAATTTAAGCATGTTTAGAAAAGCAATGAGAAGCAGAAGGGAAAGAGAGATACTACCTAAATGGATATAAGTTTATGGTATTTAGTGATAATAAAGGTCTTAAGTACTTTTTTTATTAGAATAAGCTGAATATGAGGTAGAAAAGGTGGATGAAATTTCTTAAGAATTATGATTTTGAATTAAAATACCACTCAAGTAAAGCTAACATAGTTTTCGATGCCTTAAGTAGGAAGTTATTACATGTGGCTTAAATTTTGGTGAATGAATTGAAGTTAATAAAGAAGATTATGAATTTAACTCTAGCCATTTTGGTATTATTCAATAGGGCATGTTTAAGTGAATTGAAGATATATAGAATGTGACCTTAAGGCTCAAATTTTAGCAGCTCAAGTAGAAAATGATTTCCTTAATTCCATAAAGGATCAAAAGGAATTTAGTAAGTCTCTTGATGGATTAATGTTGTTTTGGAATAAAATCTATGTTCCAGATCAAGGGTAACTAAGGAGTAAAATCATGGAGGAAGCACATAAGAGCAATTATACTGTGCATCTTAGTGCCACTAAGATGTATCAAGACTTGAAAGAGAAGTTTTGGTGGTCATGAATGAAGAAGGCCATAGTAGAGTATGTTGCTAGATGTCTAATTTGCTAAAAGGTTAAGATAGAGAATTAGAAAATTGTAGGATTATTACAATCTCTATATGTCCCTGAATGAAATTTTCATGGATTTTTTTGGCAGGATTACCTAGAATGCAATCAGGAAATGATGCTACTTGGATAATAATAGATAGATTAAATAAATTTGTACATTTCCTACCCATTGAGATAAATTTTTCTTTAGATAAATTAGCTCAGTTGTATGTTTAAGAGATAATGAGATTCCATAGGATACCTTTTAGCATAGTATTAGGCTGAGATGCTAGGTTTACCTATACATTTTTTTAAAGGTTACACGGAGCCTTTGGTACTAAGTTGAAATTTTGCATTACTTATCATTCTCAAAGTGATGGACAAACTGGGAGGATGATGCATGTAACACCCCCAATCCTATAGTTTCTTTTAGTTAATTAAATAATATAATATAACATAATATGAGATTGGTGAGTTAATACTACCTCTACTCGAGTAAATTTTAACTTTTACCAAGTTAAATAATTGAGTGCCATTAGTTTGGGAATTCTACACTCAGGAATCTCACACGTAATGTAGCAGAAATGATTTGAATAATATACATATATATATTATTTCAACCATGTACATATATATGATTCATTTACAATAATTATAATTTAGTCATACAAGATATATACCTATAGATATGTGAGGCTAAATAAGGTAAGGAGGTAATAGCCGCACCACTTATACCCCTCTATTTATCCTACAAGTAGGTGTCCTTCTCACATATCTTGGATACATATATGCCCTTTCTTCTTACTTCAAAATATTCCTGACCATTCCCAAAAAGATAATAAAGGATCAGGGTTTTGGGCTTTACATATTTACATGTCAAAATAAAATACTACCAAGCTAGTCCTGCATATTTACCCCTTCAGTAGGTAGGGGTGTAGGGGGAATGTCCATAACTGAAATCACCTATATTTCCTTTATCACCATAAAATAACCCAAGATGGTTATATCCACCCAATCGACTTCCACCTCTTGTAAGATCTGAAACCTAGGCATTTGATACAAACCAGCACTTAATGAGAAAGGTTTCTCAATAGCAATAACAACTTGTAATTTTAAAACCGCTGATTTGTACCATCGTACTGGTGCAAAAATATACTACATGCTTTTTGTCATCAAACAATATACTGTGTCTATTGGGATAACATGGATGAATTATACAATTTTCTCATATACTTATGAGTACATATGCATTTCATTCTTGTACATCTTAGTCTCATATCCATCATATAGGATATATTCTAAAATTGTAATGGCAACAGGGTCATATTCACATATCTATATAGAGCATAAACAAACAAATTAGAGTATTAAAAGAAATCTTTAAAATTCTCACATAAATGAGTTTTCTTGTGGTCATTGACTATCTGCAATATTCTCGTAGTTTGTGACCATTTGCAATATTCTTGTGGTTTGTGACCATCTGTAATATTCTTGTGGTACAGACCATTTGTAGTATTCTCGCAGTTTAACCAGTTGCAATATTCCCGTGGTCTTCAACCAGTTGCAGTTATTCTTATCTATGGTTTATGCTCATCTCTTTCAAAATCTCATATTTTCTCTTACTCTTTCTCATTTATTCTCAAATCACATGTTAACCATTGCATCTTAAGTCTAAATCCTTTATTTAAGTGAAGTTTTGGGCTAGTTATACTTCAAAATAGTCGGCTGGTCGCCTACTGTCTGGCCATTTTTTGCAAACTCGAGAGCTATCAGTCTATTGCCAGGGCCTGATAGTCAGATGCTGTGTTCTTGGTGATTTTCTAGAAACTATGAACATGACAGTTGATTATCCTGGGCTAGTAGTCGACTGTTAACATTCTGGATGCGTTTCTGAGTAGTGTGAGAACATGATAGTTGACTAGTAGGTAATGCCAATCAGCAACTATGTTCTACTCTATCTTTCAAAGTTGGTTTTGACCTAGATTTTCACCTACAAATTTAGTTTGTAAACCATTTTTTATCATCATTAGCTCAATACTAGTATATAAGCATCATTTCACACATGAAAATAGCCCAAGTAACCGTTTAACCTCATTAAAATCTTGGATTCAACCTTATTCTCAACCATAAAGAAAAAACTATTTCTCACAATCTGAATTATGCATTCATAAATATATCCACGCAATTTCAAACACCCAATAGCAATTAAAAACATCAAGAATGTAGGTTTTACTTCCTCTCTAGCTTAAATAGCATGAAAATCAAAGTTTTTAGTACATGAAAAGTAAATTTTGAATTAGAGACGATTAAGTTGTTTGCTACCTTGTTGGTGCTTTAAAGCTTATAAATGATGGTTTTCAAGTATGTTGGTGTGTAAGCCTTACTTTTCAGATGCTAAACTTGCTTCTACAGCCTTCTTCCCTCACAATTTTCACACCTTTTCTCTCTAGCTTTTCTCTCTCTTACATTTTAGAATTTTGGGTGAAAATTAAAGGTTTTAATATTTTCTCCTATTTATAGGTGGTCTGAAAATTACCATTCGAATCCTAATTCTCAATCATTCGGCTTAAAATGATAATTTTTTTGGTCATATTCCAAATTACCATTTTGCCCCTAAACAACTAATGGAAAGTTTTGAAAATCTGGTTGCTACAATAACCCTTTTTGGCTAAAATTATGGCTTACTACCCTTAAAGAATTGACATTCTATATAAATTTCCCTACTTAACCTTTTTCATTTCATTTTAATCCTTACTCTATCTCTTTCATTAAAGCCCTCATTCTGATGCAACTACATGCAATCTAATACAACATAAATAAGCATTTATTTCATTTAAAGTTAACAAAACATCTCTTAATAAATAGGAGGAGTGATTGTTACAAATTAAACTTTAGATGATATGCTTAGGGCTTGTGCTTTAGAGCAAAAAGGAAGTCGAGATAGGAACCTAGTATTGGTAGAGTTTTTCTATAGCAATATTTTTACCTCTAGCATAGGGATGACCCCTTATGAAGCTTTGTATGGGAGAAAGTGTAGATCACTCTTATGTTGATTTGAAATTGGTGAAAGACAATTATTAGGGCTTGAGTTAGTGCAACAAGCTACTGATCAAATCAAGATGATAAGGAAAAAGATGGTTATGGCTAAAGATGGGCAAAAGTTTTATGCTGATAAGAGGAGAAAACCATTAGAATTTGAGGAAGAGGATCATGTTTTCATAAGAGATTTTCCAACTACAAGTATTTGGTAAAGCTATTAAGTCCAGAAAACTTAATCCTCAATATATCAAACCATTCTAGATTTTGAAAAGAATTGGTTCATTTGCTTACCAAATTGTCTTACCACCATTCTTGTCCAATCTTCATAATGTATTTCATGTTTCTCAAATTTGAAAATATATCTTAGATCTTTCATATATTCTTGATGCGAGAATAGTATAGTTAAAAGACAGCTTGACTTAGCATTCGAGATAGGTAAGGATCATAAGAGCGAATGTCAAACAATTATAGAATAAAACTATTCCCTTAGTTGAAGTATTATGAGATGAATCCTCACCTCAAGAAGCAACGTGGGAGAAATAGAAGGATATAAGACAGTCATATCCAGAGTTATTTGTATAGGTATGTATTAAAATTGGGGACAAATGTTCTAAAAGGCGGAGAGAATTGTGACATCCACTCCTTAAGAACTTGCAAATCATTGTAACCTTGTTTGATAAACATAATTTGAGTTATATGCATGTGTTTAACATTAAATGATGCAATAGTAAGCATGTAGTTAGATTGGAATTTTATTAGGGAACTTATAAGGAGATAAGGACTAGAATGAGAGATCAGAAGGATGAAAGTGAAAAGGGAGTTAGAAGCTTGGGGTTAAGATGGAATTTTCCAAAGAAAAAAATAATTAGAATTTTCCTAAGAAAGAAAATAATTAGAATTTGACCTTAGTGTTAGAAGTATAATTTTATCCAAAAGAATACTATAGGTAATTGGAATTTAAAAATTCCCCCCCAAGTAGTTTAAGGGTGAAAATGTAATTTTTTCCTTAAATTCCACTAATTGCATTTTAACCCTATAGAATGAAAAGTTTAATTTTACCTTTAGTGGCTAAAATTGCAAAAGTGACCTAAAGGGTTGAATTCTAGTTTTCAACCTAAGAAATTTAAGACTACTTACCCTGGGCTTCAAAATTTGTAAGGAGGGAGAGAGTGGCTAGAAGAAAAGAAAAGGAGAAAACTTAAAAGAGCTAAAATAAGAGAAAAGCTCAGATTTGAGTTGATGATTAAAGCTAAAGATCCCTAGAGATTCACATTGAGAACACCAACAAACTTATTTAAGCTAGGAATCAAGGTAGGTATAACATCCACCCTTCACTTGCATGGTTTTTTTTTACTATTACCTGGAATGGGTTTATATATTTTTGCCCTGACTATATGATTGGAAGGGTTCAAAACCTACATTTTATGCTTATTTGAATTTTATTGGGTATTGAATGTTGGTTATATATAGTTATATGTTCTTCTATAATGATTTGCAAGATGAGTTGTACTATAAATGTATGGGTATGAATTGAAATCACTACTTGAGTATGTTTAAGGTGGATTTGAGCTATTTTATTCAAGTATGATTTAGATTAAAATGGTAATAACTAACCTTATAACTTCAAATCATGCAAAGGTAAAGTTTTAAGTGAGAAAATAAGGCATTTTAAACAAATCAAGATCTAATAGTCAATTGGTGAGGCCTAGTAGTTAACTGTTGACATTCCAACCTTTAAAACAATTATCCAGAAAGCTAACAGTCAATTGGTCCCTTTAAGCAGCAAACTATCGTGTTCTTAGTTAGCTTAGAAAGGATATAGAAAGGGAGTAGTCGATTACTAGCTTCCAAATAATTGATTAGTCACCCTTGGGTTATCCTGTGAATTTAAATTAAGAGTCACCTATTGACTACTGGCTCAGACCAGTTGAATATTGACCTCTTGTTTTGAATAAGGCCTTACTAGAGAGCTACTAGTCGATTAGTAACCCTCCAAAAGGTGTGATAAGCTCAATTTGCCTTCCATTTTGATGTATGATGTTCAAACTCCACTCAAGTAAGGTGATTATGAATTATGATGAGAAATGGTTAATATAGATTTTGTGTTTTGAAATGAAAATGAGTAATAAGAGCTTAAAGTTATGGCACTAAAAGAAGTACTCCTAGTATATGTACTAGTGATGAATAGATTTATGATCGAGTGACTAATAGTTGGTATGTGACTACCATTGGGCATTCCACAATTGAACCATAAGTTATGGTTGTAAAACACCTATTTGATTATTAAATATTTTGAATTAAATATTTGTTTACCATGATAGGTGTAAATTATAAGTTAATGAACCCTTTATATTAACCAACTTAAAGATTGTGTACTTAGAATTAGGCACAATCATAGCTTGGGTCCATTCATTATAGTATATATACTTGTGGGTAAGTACTAAGAGTGTGATCCATTTGGGATGGTGAATCCTTAGCCTCATGGTTTGTCTGGGACACAAATTCCATGATCTTTAGATGATTTGTTTAGAACAATGATCTATTTTATACTTGGATCCACTGGAGGATTCTTTAGAGAGCACCTTGGTCTTAAACCATTATGTTAGCTTATTCATGGGAGCTTGAGCAGTACGTAGAGAAAGGTAATGGAAGGATAGTTTACTAAGGGGCACCTTTCGGGGAGAAGTTCGCTAGGTGATGCTTCTAATGCTCTCAATCTTTATAAAAGTAAGGCTTGAAGCCTTCAATTTTGATGATATGATTCCCTCTACTTTATGAATTCATATTACCATGATTTAATGATTGTGATGGATATACCATGTTTATATCCTGCTTCATGACATATGAGGTGTGATAAACCATTTACATCATATAAGTACATGATAATATGGAGTATGACTCATGCATTGTATCCAATAGTATAACATTCATTATATGAATTATGCATGAATCTAGAGATTTCCATAGTTGCTATGGCTAGTACCATCAATGGTTTTCAATAGGATGTTATGGCTGCTGAGATTATAAATCTCATTATATGCACTGATGTGTCCTTATGCCTAAGTTTCATGTGCTACTAGAGATTGATGTGTGTGGGTGGAAGTGCACTTCTTAGGGTATTTCTTGGTGGTGCATGATTTATGGATACTGGCAATAATGGATGCTCTTGCTCTACCTATTAAAGGAGCTCATTTACATGGATAGTTTCATAGAATGTAATAGATTGATGTACATATTTTGTTTGTATTTTGTATTTCCATCCTTGTTGCCATAGTCTTATATCCTTTTTGGAAAGGCCCAAATGACTTATTTTTTGGATATATAGTAAAGGGATGGTGATGATGTAAATAACTACTGTATACTAACTTTCTAATATACACTAATAGGTGTTGATTCCTCTTTAAGGGATAGTCATTATTACCTCCAAAACTTTTTGGGATGATTTTACGTACATGTAAATATTGCATGTATATGTCTACTGAAAGCTCTTTATGTGTGTGCTTGTATATTTATCTTAATTTCACTAATGTAATAACTCTAAAGAATAATAAATTAATACAAGCAAGTGAGATACTTGAGTGTAGAGGCCTTATTAATAAAACTCCTCAATTAATTAATAACTTGGTAAAAGTTTGAAATAAACTAAGGTAGTAAAGTATATATTAACTCACCAATATATAATCTCAAGATCTCAGTATCTAAGTAATATCAAAGATATAACAAATTAAGTCAAGAAGGCCTCACTACTATTTACATCCAAATTAGAGATGGTAACACACTTGCAAATTTCAAATACAACAACAGGCTAAAAATTGATATCGCGAGTTTAACACATGTTTGCCTTAAAAGGCTACAAACTAAATATCACTCTCATGGACAGTACAAGTGATATCAAATCACAAATCAAGCACCCCTCCCACAAATGGTATAATATTTATTGAATACTTTTACTTTATGACTGAAGCATAAGGAGGAACATCCACATCAAATACTTATATTAGTTTTTGGGTGCACTAAAAGGAAGCATAAGAAAGAACATTATACTACTATCATTACATTCACATTGAATACTTCTATTATATGATGGGTGCACACAGAGGAAGCATGAGGAAAATTTATTACTAAATTTACATCAAATACTTCTATTACTTTATGGGTGTACAAAAAGGAAGAACATTTACTACTATCATTACATTCACATTGAATATCTCTATCACATGATGTGTGTATAAAGAGAAAGCATAAGGAGGAGTATCTATTATT
Source organism: Senna siamea (assembly GCA_031216115.1). Lineage (NCBI taxonomy): Eukaryota > Viridiplantae > Streptophyta > Magnoliopsida > Fabales > Fabaceae > Senna > Senna siamea. The sequence goes on from CM062366.1 coordinate 11,035,511, forward strand.
ATCATCACATTTATGTCAAATATCTCTTATTCAACAATAAATGAGCAACACAAGTGAAGCCTATTTAGCACTATTCTCAATACAATTATAAAAAGATAATATATCAATACGAAGATTAAAGTGACCATCAAAGCTCCCACTTTGCAAAAAAGTCAAAGATGGGGATTGCCTCACTAATGTTGAATAAGAGATCCATTGCACCAAATATCAAGCTATCTCTAATGATCATTGATTCTACAAGAAGAGTGCACCATTGTGTGGACTTAAGGCAAGAAATATGATTACCATCCTGAAAGTAATAAGAAATCCCATGACACAAAACAAATAGGCAAAACCACCACATGCTTACAATGGTAGTCGTGAACGATGATGTAACATCCACTCTTTAACAACTTGTAATCTTATTTGATAAACATAATTTGACTTAAATGCTTTGTTTTTGGCGCTGAATTTTGCATTAGTAAGCATGTAATTGCATTGGAATTTTTATAAGAACTTTTAAAAGAGATAAGACTAGAATGAATTGAGAAATGGACCAAAATGAAGAAAGTTAGGAACTTGGGCTATGATGGAGTTTCTGAAAGAAGTGAAATAACTAGAATTTGACCCTAAGGGGTAGAAATATAATTTTAGCCAAGAATACTGTAGATAACTAAAATTTGAAAGTTTCCTTCCAAGGATTTGGAAGTTTCACCTTAAGAATTTAACACTACTTGTTGGTAACTCTCTCACTCTTGGCCTTTAACTAGCCAAGAGTGAGAGAGTGGCCATAAAACTAAAAAAGAGAGAAGCATAAAGAGAGAGAGAGAGAGAGAGAGAGAGAGAGAGAGAGAAGGAGAGAAGCTAAGGTAAACCAGTTGAAAAGTTAAGAATTAGAGCTAAGAACCACAAAAATAATTACATGTAAACTATCAATACAATAAGATTTAGCTCACAAACAAGGTAGGCATAACATTCATCATTACCTCTATGGTTTTCCTTATAACCTGAAATGAATTTAATCTTGTTTACATGGTTAGAAAAGGGTCTAAAACCACATTTGATGCTTATATGAATCGTCACAGGGCGATGATCTAGTGAGTACTATTGGATCTACTAAGGGACACCTTAGATAGTTACTCAATCACAGGGCTAGGTTACAAGTAGACCAAGTTAATAGCTCATTCATGAATGCTCAAAGAGAGTATGTTAAGAAAGGTAAAGAGAAGGATATTCACTAGGCAATGCCTTTCGAGGAGAGGTTTACTGGTAATGCTCCCAATGCTCTCAAGTTTTTATAAAAGAATGGCCTAATGCTTATGAGTTCATGAGTGCTTATGAGAATGTTGGATATACCTTGTTTATACCCTACTTTATGATACATGAAATGTAATGCAACACATGCATCACATAAGTACATGGCAATATGAAGAATGACTCATACATTGTATCCAATAGCATTGCATTCTTATTTGAATTAAATGTGCATGAATGTATGGAATTTTCATAGTTTATATGGCTAGTACCATTAGTGGTTTTTAATAAGATATTATGGGTACTGAGATTTATAAATCTTATTGTGTGCGATGACATGTTCAAATGCCTAAGTTTTAGGTTTGATTGGAGATTAGGCACTAACCTCCTTAGTTCCTCATTTGACAAAAGGAAGAGGTCTACAAAATGAAAAAAATGCTATACCAAGGGTGGTGGAAAGAGAAACGATAGATTTGGAAAGTAATTTTTTTTGTAACATTTTGGAAAATAATTAAAGACAAACAAAGATAAATTACACTGACATGTAACCTCTTCAAATGAGTTTAACCCCTTGAGAGGTATAGGGTTGAAATTGCAACAAGCCAAGAGTTTACTACCCACAAGAACTTGAGAAATTTCCTTATGCACAGAAAAGATTAGGTTTTCCTCAATAAATTTCTTAAGAATTGAGTATTGATTAGAAAGTTCTTGTGACTCACTTGTAGATTTTTTCTTTAAGAAGCTCTAAAACCAGAGCTAAAATAAGCTTCATATGCATAAAGAATGCTATGGTCATTCCCTGTCTAGTCCACTTTCAAGTTCGTAAGGGCAATTAATTCAAAAACTTTGGTAACCAAATAATCATATGACAATCTCAAGCATTGTTCAAAAATCACATTGCTATAAAAATCTAAAATACTAGCTATGGAAGGAGAAGCAAGAGGATTTTCTAGTTGAAGAACTCCACGATTAGAGTTTATTCCCAAATGATAATTCCTGTGATACGAAATATTAGAATTCCTAGTATTGGAAGAATTAGGGATAGAAGGATTTCTGCAAGGGGGAACCATGAGAGCAAAAGAAAGTAAGAGATGATGAATTATTGCAAAGGCACGGTTAGAAAGGAAAAGGGGGAAATGCTTATAAACCCAAAGGAATATAGCATATATATATATATATATGTAACTATAAAGTAAAAGACAAAAATCTTTATCAGTGCCATGAGAGCAAAAGAAATTAGGAGAAAAAGAACTCTTACAAAGGCATGCTTAGAAAGGAAAAGGGGGAAATAAATATAAGAAAACCCTTATCTATATATATATATATATGTAACTATGAAGTAGAAGAAAAAAATCTTTATCAGTGTTTGAAGGTGGTGTCCCAAACTCTCTTGATTGACCTTGCTCTACGAAGCTTTCTCTCTCTCTGATTTTACCTTCCTCCTTGTAATTTTCATTGCTTTTGAACTATTAAGATTGGATTCAATCTCTCTTGCAGGAGACAAAATCCTCATGGCACTAGGATGAGGTGGACTACCAAATAAACCAAATGAGGCCAGCTCTTCATTTGTGGGATAGCAATCAATGGAAAAACTTTGACCGTATATCATTGCACTCGGGAAACAAATTTCGCCACCTCGCTAGTAAGGTCGGTGTTAATAAAGTAAGGATGAGGAACTGTATCGCCCCATGAAGAGCAACAAATTTAGTGATTCATAGCCCTAAGGGATGATAATTAGGAAGAATTCTTGAATCCAACACTCGTAATCCAAAGTGGTGATAAAGATATCATGATGAGAAACAAATTCTCACCATTCGTGAAACCTTGTGCTATGGGCAATATCAAATAATGTCTTGAACAATTCAGTGTGAAGACGAAGATTGTCCAATTGACAGATGTGACCAAAGTGGACAATAACAATATATGAAAAAGAAATCAATTGAAATAAATATCAACCAACAAGGGTTAAGATAAATATCAAGAAATTTAAACTTTGAATAGTTTTTTATTACGTATATATTTCTTATTTTTTATTTAAAAGTTAGAAAATTGATACAATATGTATATATTTATGGAGAAAACTAGAAGCGAGCGCAAAGGGCACACACTTGGGAAGGAGCCTTCGAACATTAAGTGGATCAAAGATTGTTAAGGGATAGAAGGCATTTGGGTAACCGCTGGGAATTGTGCAGCAAAACAAGATCACATCGTTCAGCGTCACTTGCCAAAAGCGAGTAGTTATCAAAGTACAACATTATCCTTTACCATTCATTGCTTTGATTGCTTCCCACTCATATTCCACCGTACGACTCGCAAAGAGGGGGAAAAAAACAGTTTAAGCTTTTTTTGATACGGTCCTCTTCGGTCCATCCCTGTCTTTCCCTCTTTCCATCATTCTCTCTCTTCTCGACCCCTTTACCCCTAAGGCCTCGACTCAAACCCAAAAACCCAAACCCAAACCCCACTCTCAGTCTCACTCTTCCTACAATCTCACTTCATCCTCGATCTACACATTTTTCAATCTCCATCGCAGCTCTTTTGCTGAACAATGGTACGGGCTCCGCATCGCAACTTACTGGCTTCCAACTCCAGACCGAGACTCCGATAATGGAACTCACCGATTCCGGCGACGAACTCAGGAACTACAAGTTGCCTCAAGATTCTCGCTCTGGACTTGGAATCGACCTCAATGAGATCCCCTCCCCTTCTTTTGCTGAAACCCTACCGGACTCCACCGACATCGTACGCGCTTACCACGAGAACCCGGCTCCTCCTCCCGGCGGCCCAGAGGGAATTCCCGGAGATGTGCGAGGCTCCATTTGTGGTGCCTGCAGTAAGCCCGAGGTGCGGGGTCATGTTGTGGTCTGCGACGGATGCGAGCGCGGCTACCATTTGGGCTGCGCGGGAATGCGTGGGCGACAGGCTGTGAATCTCGATGAATGGGTTTGTGGAGAGTGTGTGTCCAGTGGGGTGAAGAGTAAGCGCTGGCCGTTAGGTGTCAAGTCCAAACATCTTTTGGATATTAATGCTTCGCCACCCAGCGATGCTGACGGCGAGGGTAGTGAAGAATTGCAGGATTCGAGGTATGACAACTATAGCATTCTAGTTTTTTTTTTTTTGGCCCCTACTCTTGCATTCTTGCTAAACCTTGTGTTTGTTGTAAGCTTGGGCTCATAGCTGACCAAAAAATGTGTGTTTTGTGCAAACTGTAGTTTATCAGGAAAAGCAGTTCCTTACATGTGATAATTGAAATTTTAAGACTTCTTGGGAGAATAATTAGAGAAATGACAACGAAAGAGGAACGGGATGAAGTCAAAATAGCATAACAGAAATAATCTAGATGAGCTGATGCCTCGTTATTTTATTGATAGTATTTGCTTGTTTTCGTTACCGTGCATTGCATGGAAGTGGTTATATCCAAGCCAAGGCCTTTGTTACTGAAACGTCACATAATCATAATTCTTATACATAGTGAGGGTTGAGTTCCACACTACACAGCTTTTTTTAAGAAGCTATTGGTGTGAACTTCTAATACTACATTACACATGAAATTCCGTGTAATGCTGTGTATTCTGCTAGTTGATGTTCAAATATCATGTCTTTTCTATTTAATTTCATTGTCATGCTTTTCCAAATTAACAAATATGTTTTAAACCATAATGGGAAGCGGAAGTTGCTTCCTTCCTCCTGTATCACATCATATAAGTTTGGCATTATACTAAATTTTGATGTACTTTTTTCTCTTGCCAAATTATGGAATGTAATGTTATATTATTTGGACTTGGCATTATGAAAGACAATAAATTATTAATTATTGTTCAGTCTCTTATCACTGACACTATTTTGGCGTAGAAATCAGCAAAAATAGAACACTTTTGGTGTCACTTGATCTATATAGCCGCCAGTGGGAAAATGCTTGGTTTGTTGTTGTTGTTGTTATTCAGTGTCTTATTGCAGTTGACTGTCATGCTAATGCTTATCAGAACGTAGTAATGCCAGGTAGCTTGGCTGCTATTTGCTGAATGTCTGGCTTTCTTTGTTGGTGTTGTGGGATGCTTTTTTTTTTTTTTGGTATTGTTGTAGGTTTCTTTCTGGTTTAATTTGTGTCTTTTTTTGTTGATAATAATTGATGTTTCTTCAACTAATGTTATGTAGTTATGTTTACATTTATTTTGGTTTTAGAAAGCACACTCTGGGTGATAATTCTTTTGGTGCCAACCCATTTGGTGCCCCAGTGACATATTCAAACTTATACAATGGGAGTCCTTTTGGCTTCCAAAAATCATTTGGAGTTGTGACACATGCCTTTAAAGAGGGTCTAGAGGATGTACTGAATCATAACCAATCAGCAAGTAGAGGTCTTGATGAGGTAGATATGGATTTGCCTCTTGGAAGGCATATGAATAGTAAAAATACAGCTAGTGGACTACTTTCTCGAAGTCCAAGTGAGATATTTCTGAAGGCTCTAAGAGATTTTATATCTGAAAGGCATGGTGTTCTGGAGGATGGTTGGAGAGTGGAGTTTAGACAACCAATGGGCAGCTCTGAGCCGTATGCGGTTTACTGTGCACCAGATGGAAAGATCTTTGATTCTGTGTATGAAGTAGCTTGTTATCTGGGCTTGATACCTGGCTACAACTCTGTAGAATCTGAAACAAGAAATGAGAGGTCTGTCTCTCATATGGGTGTGTCTCATTTAACCAGAAAAAGAAAGTCAGCTAGACTTCCAGTAGCCAATGGCTTTGGTGAAAAAAAGGAAAGCTTTACTAGTGGTCTTAAGGATCCATCTTCTGATGCTGTAAGTGGGGAGTGTGCTAATGCATGTGGGAACATATCTGAAGCTACAACAATTGGAAGAAAAGATGATGATCACTCTGGCCCACAACCATCTGCTGTGAGTGAATCTAATTTATTTGTCCTGTTATTTTTTCATATTGATGGTTTCTTTCAATTTTCCCTTATTATTACATATTCTGTGTAAGTTAGAATTGTTATAGTTAAGGCTTCTTGTAAAATAGCTCTTGCTCTTCCCTGATTTTACTGTGTTTTATATTTCAGGATGGACTTCCTTTACAGTTCGAAGATTTTTTTGTTCTTTCTTTGGGAAAAGCTGATGATAGACCTTCATATTATGATGTTAACCTTATATGGCCCATAGGTTATAAATCTTGTTGGCATGATAAAATTACAGGCTCCCTTTTTACATTTGAAGTTCTGGATGGTGGTGATTCTGGACCTATATTTAGGGTCAGAAGGTGTCCCTGTTCTGATTTTTCTATTCCAGTTGGATCCACCATCATCTCAATATCCAATCGTTGTCAATTTGTGAGTCAAACAAATGAAGGTGACAGAAAGATGAATGATAGTATGGAATGGGATGGTGATGAAAGTGTCCAGATGATCCTTTTAGACCCTAGCTTCCCAACAGAGAATGATGTCTTGAGTTGTCTCGGAAGTTTCTCTGACAAAGTACATGATAGTCATACATCAAACGTCTTGAAGCCTGCAGCTGGTTTAGTTAAACATAGAACTCAAAACGTTTTGTCTAATGACATGCAGTTAATTGATGAAATTGGTGAGATTTTGGTGGAAGAGCGTTCATCATCCTCAGCATGGAGATATATTTCCCAAAAATTAGTTAATGCTTGCATTGACATATGCAAGCAGAAAGGGATTCTTAAGTTCTATTGTAAGCATGTGGAAAATGAAACATGCTTACAACATAAATGGGACGGAAGGAATGGCAAGAGCAGAATACACCTGAGTTCTTTGACTAAATTTTGTGGGTCACCTGCTGTTAGCATCCCAGCTGTAATTCATGTAGACAATGATTTGGAAAGTCTATATGAGGTCTTAAGAAAATGGTTCGAGCAGGATAGATTTGGACTAGATGTTGAATTTGTGCAAGAAGTACTAGAACTGCTTCCTGGTGTCCAAGGCTTCTCTCAATACGAATTTCTGAATAGAAGAGGTAATAGCACTTCATTGCCAACAGTTGGAAATGGGTTCTTAGTGGCTGATTGGAGAGGTGGATCACAGTATCAGGAAGAAGAAGCAATAGGAGGTTTATACAGGAGGCCCAAGAAAGTAAAATTGGCCAAAGAATATGTTAAGGAAGATCATTGTCCACCTCCTGGGAAGCCACTATGCTCTAGTGTTCCTTGTGAACACGTTGGTGATGTTTTTCAGGTACTTAGATGCTACTTTCTGATGGTGCAGCTGAAATATCTTAAAATCATTTCTTATCCATTCTTTGTTTTCTTATTTATTTGTATGGATGCAAGGTCTTAAATGGTTTTGTTGTTATCTTTCAGGCGTGGGAGCTATTACGTAGATTTCATGAAATTCTAGGCCTGAAAGAACCTTTGTCGTTGCATGAGCTGGAGAAGGAACTCATCAACCCATGGTTTAATGGATCTGTCTTTCTAGAAAAAATTGAGAGGGATTGCAGTGGTGGACCAATCTTGTCCCCAAGATATGAAGCTGGTCCCTCTGTTTCTGTGGAAAGTCCCCATGCATTTATTCAAGTAGAAACAGAAGCTATGAAGGAGGCAGCTCAAGATAAGTTTGCATCTTCCACATACACCAGATGCTTTGGTGTATCTTTGACCAAGGCTCATAATTCTTTGCTAGAAGTTCTAATAGGTGAACTGCAATCAAAGGTGGCTGCCTTGGTGGATCCAAATTTTGATCCTGGAGAGACAAGAACAAGACGTGGAAGAAGGAAAGATGTAGATGGTACAGTTCCTTCTAGAAGAGCAAAGCTCAATATGCTTCCTATTAATGAACTAACTTGGCCAGAATTGGCTCGTAGATACATATTATCTTTCTTATCAATGGATGGTAATCTTGACTCTCCGGATATTACTGCACGGGAAAGTGGTAAAGTATTTCGCTGTTTACAAGGTGATGGTGGTTTGCTGTGTGGTTCCCTTTCTGGTGTGGCCGGAATGGAAGCAGATGCATTGGTAAGAATGGCTTATATTGTGCTTTTCTAAATTTTATTCACCTTGATTATAATTATGAGATACTTCTTCTTGAGGGATGGGGTGCAATTTCAGAGACGGGATTTAAGGGTGTCAAGGTAGGTAATTAGATTCAGGGATTTTAGGTTTATGACTTTAGAATTCAATGGGTCTTGATGCCTAGAAGGCCAGCTGATAGTTGGCGTTTCCAGCACCAGAAGAGAACTGGGGTTAAAAATAAACCATAGCTGATACAAAAGTTAAAAGGGATTGTTAGCAGTCAATTTTTTTGGGAACAATTTAACCGTACTTTTTAGTCGTATAGGGTGTAATTAACGGAAATTGGTGTTGTTGATAAGAAAGGAGAAAGTCTTTAATGCTTTTAGAGTGTGAACCAGGTCTGAGTAAGGTCTATAACTGAGGAAGAGGACAATTTGATTAAGTAGACAATTGACTGATCCTTGCACTGCAGAGAATTCCTTTAATATGCTAGAGATCAAATTCAGAAAACTTGTATAAAAAACGTCTATTCTGCATTCTAGGAGTCATGCCAATAATAACAGTATTGGCTCCCAAAGAAAATAGTTCTTTTCCAAAATTGCTAAGCACGTTCCATTAGACCTGTTGCTTCTGAGAGATTTAGCAAACTGCACAGATCATCTCTTATTTTGTGTGTGTGTGTGTGTTTCTCTTGGTACTTGTGTAACTGTTGGAAGGCCAACAAGATGTTCATAGGATGATGCTCTGGCTAAGTTCCCTTTATTTTTTCTTAATGTTTTCTGTTGTCTTATTAGACATGGCATCTAGGGTGGCTGAAATATAAATCTTGAGGTGCCTTGTCTAGATTTGTTAAGCTACGGCTTGAGCATGCCTTTCATGTGGCTGCTTAATTTCCTTTTAGAACAAGATTATTTTGACAAACCATGTAGTTTTATATTTTTCTTGTTGCTGCTGGTCAACTTTCTAGAATGTGATTTGCCTTTTCCGAATAATAGAATGTTTACTGTGGCCATAAACTCTGTAGTCAGCTAAAACTACTTACAAAATTAAACTAACAATGGAAGGGCCTTTTTCATTTGACTCAGTTGCTTGCGGAGGCTACGAAGAAAGTTTTTGGTTCCTTAAGCAGTGGCAATGATGTACTTACCATGGAAAATGAGGAGTTTGATGCAAAGGATGCTTGTGAGAGAACTTTGGTGAATAATGGTAATATTCCAGAATGGGCACAGATGCTAGAACCTGTCAGAAAACTACCAACAAATGTGGGAACCAGAATCAGAAAGTGTGTCTATGATGCTTTGGCTAAGGATCCGCCAGACTGGGCTAGGAAAATACTGGAGCACTCAATTAGTAAGGAAGTGTACAAGGGCAATGCATCTGGACCGACAAAGGTGCTATTCAATGGAACTTCTTTAATATATTTCATTTGTTCTCTAGCTACAAGTAAAAGTATCATAAATGGAAATGGCATATACAGATTTGATCTGTGATGGGTTGATAGTTGTTTTTGTACTAATTTGTGTATTTTTTCTTAATATTTTTAATTCTCTTTCCTGTTGCTTTTAGGTTTAACTAATAAAGGAAATATTTGATAGTACATTGCTATTTCCTGAAAAAACTGTCCAAGATTTGATAGCATCTACCTCATGAATGACATTTTAAGTAATTTCAAGCTTCTGCTAACTTGAACTTTATCGCCTGAACAAGCAAATATCCCTTGTTGAAATTTCATCATTAAGATTGAGTCGACTGCTAAAATTAAGAATTTTGTTTAGCATTTTTGTATAAAATCGTTGTTAGTATTTTCATTGATTTTTATCATTATTATTGTTTCTGGTCCTAATATTACCTGTCACTCTAGTTGTTAATGGTGTGCTATTTGTACACGCCATTGTGTGTTACCTCTAACTTTCTGATTATATCGTCCCTTTTTCTTTTTTGAATTATTGATTCTTTCTTCCACTCGAGCTAGTAGTTACCCTCACTGTTCTGTACTTCTGTTCTCTCTCAAGTCAGGTTATTATGTTGTTTTTCCTTCATATGTCATTTGAGGCTAGTATGTCGTCTGTAAGACAGAATTACAGAACACTTCATATGTAGTTGTGCTTGAGGGCTGTGGCATTATTGATGTGATATGTTTTGATTACTGGTTAATAACTAGTGAATTTGTGATGGATTTGAGAAGGGAAATGTACATTTTAATAGGTAACATGGTATCTTTCTAACAGATCTTGAGAATTTGTGATTATGATTTCAGAATTTGTCTTAAAAAGTGTTTACTTAATGTCCTCGTATATATATGTGTGATATTTTCCCTCTCTTTATTATCTTTAATTTTATAATTATGTTTGTGGCACTTCAATGTTGCAATGCACTGTGCGCAATGGCTTTAGGTTCCCTATTGCAACAGTGTGCCACATGCAACTTTGCCTGTCACAATATGAAAGCTATCTTCTTGTATGTCATGGTTTTGTCTTTGCATACTTTTATGCATGGTGTACCTTACCCTGCTTTTGGAATTCTTTCTGTTGTGTGGTTTATAACTTTGTTATAGTTGGTTTTATTCGAATCTCCTTTGTTTTGAGTTGCCTTGCCAGCCTTGACTTTTGGTTGGGACTTAAATAGTCATGGATTGGATTGAAGAATTAATTATATTAATGCATTGGCTTTTTTGTGAAAGAGTGGCCCTAGTTGATCTGAATGGAATTGCATTGACTGAGGTACTGAATTGTTAATCTGGCTAATTAGAAGAATGATAATTCAAATAGAGCTTTCGGCTGAACTTGTTCTATAAATGGCTGTTATGCTTTGCTTTCTATTTATTATTCCTTTATATGACATTTGAGGTCTTTTTACTCAGAAAACCATGCTATTCTATGATGTTATTCTCTATAGTTTAATATGATAGTTTATTGGGTTAAAATAGCAGTCTTTAATTTTTTTTTGAATTTTTAATTTGGGTATGTTGTATGAAGTATGATCCTGAATTAAATGTTTGTGTTGTCTAATGACAGAAAGCAGTTCTTTCTGTGTTGGCTGATGTATATGGTGAGGGATTGCAACAGAAGCCTAATAAAGGAAGGCGAAAGAAGACTGTTGTATCTATTTCTGACATTATTATGAAACAATGTCGCATTGTACTACGGCGTGCTGCTGCTGCAGATGATGCAAAAGTTTTTTGCAATTTGCTGGGACAAAAATTGATAAATTCTTCTGATAATGATGACGAGGGGCTTCTTGGATCTCCAGCCATGGTGTCTCGTCCTCTTGACTTCAGGACTATCGACCTAAGATTGGCTGCTGGTGTTTATTGTGGATCTCATGAAGCTTTTCTTGAGGATGTTCACGAGGTTCACATTCTATCCGAATTATGTTGTTTAACTAAGCTGTCCTCCAGTTTTTTTCCTTCCCTATATTCTTTGCAATGTTGTTTGCCTTATACTTTATAAGTTCTTGTACAGAATCACATGGGTCTTTGTCATGTGTGTATGTTTGTTGAGTCCATGGCTCTAGGGGCATCAGTCACGGTTTCCTTTTGTTTATATTCTTTAAATACCATACTCTAACATGCATTGTGATAAATACTAGGTCACTTTTACAATATTAATAACTATTGACATGTGAAGTGCATTGAATCTTACTTTTGATATTGCAGCTGTGGAACAATGTTCGTATTGCTTTTGGGGATCAACCTGATTTAGTTGAACTGGCTGAAAAATTATCCCAGAATTTTGAATTGTTGTATAATAGGGAGGTTAGTAACATCAGTGGAAATGTACATGTAGAATTGTCATTTACCTTATTTATATGATATTTAAATATTTTCCTTAAATACAGGTTATTACTTGTGCCCAAAGGTTGGTGGAGTATGCTAAATTGGAATGCTTAAGTGAAGAAATGAGAAAAGAAGTTGAAAGTTTGCTTGCATCAACAATTGAAATTCCAAAGGCCCCTTGGGATGAGGGAGTCTGTAAAGTATGTGGCATTGATAGGGATGATGACAGTGTTTTGCTGTGTGACACCTGTGATGCTGAGTATCATACTTATTGCTTGAATCCTCCGCTTGCAAGGATCCCTGAAGGAAATTGGTACTGTCCTTCTTGTATTGATGGTAAACATGCACTTCAAGATGTTTCTGAATGTACACAGCTTATTGGCAATCGTCAAAGTAAAAAATTTCAAGGAGAAGTTACTTCCTTTTACTTGGAGGCTCTAACACATCTATTATCAGTTATGGAAGAGAAAGAATACTGGGAGTACAGTTTGAGCGAGGTTTGTTGATGGACACTTATTTACTTTTGTTGCCTTCTTATTCCTGTCTAACTAGTGCATATAAAACTTCTAATGGACAGAATAGCAGTATGATTTTTGCTATGCACTGGATATAATATAACACTGTTTGAAGCAAAGGATTTGTTAGTGGCTATTGGATAACATGATAAGACTGTATCATACTACTTTCCCTTAATTACCATCTGGATGAATCTTGATTGGATACTATATTCTTATAATGCAGTTTCTGGGTTTTTCGGTTTTTAGATGTCTCCAATATCAGTTTGAAATGCACAGTAAATGCAACTTTTGTTTTGATGACATTGCTAAATTGTGTAATTTCTGTTTTTTGTTGTATTTGTTTAAAGTTCCCTATGACGATTGCAGAGAACTGTCCTTCTCAAGTTTTTATGTGATGAGTTGCTCAACTCTTCCTTCGTAAGGCAGCACCTTGAGCAGTGTGCAGAGTTATCTGCTGAATCACATCAGAAGTTGCGTGCACTTTCTGCAGAGTGGAAAAGCCTGAAAATTAGAGAAGATATGTTATCCACTAAAGCTGCAAAATTTGACACATGCTCACTAATAACTGCTGGAGAAGTTGGCCTCAAGGAAGGCTTCACAGGTTCTCTATCAAACCCTGGTAAGTGCCTGGTTCAGCCACATACTGCAAGTGACAGTCCTAATAATTTTGGGGTTTTTGCTGATAGTCTGTGTTCAGAAGATATAAGTAAAGAGAACAATAAGTTCAACAGTGTTGACAAAAGTGTGTCCGCAACAAATTCAGAAACTGATAGTCAAAATATAAATTCCACAAATGTTGAGGGACCACTGAAAAGTGTCTGTGCAGCTTTGGATGGCTGTCAGTTGCCTACTAATACTCTGTCCTGTGTGGACTCTCAGTGTAATGATAGATCTAATAAACCTTATTCACTATCAAGTAACATGCCTCAAGAAATTAATAGCTCTGGTGGAGCAGCTCATATCCAGGGTAACCTGCAGAAATGTGAGGGAATGGATACATCTGATCAGCAAGGACAAGGTGTGCCTTTAGATGTTCCTAAGTGTGCTGCGAATGAGTCAGAACCATATCACCTTGAGCTCAGTGCCATCAGACATGAAATTTCACTTCTGCAAGACTCAATAACTAGTGTAGGATCACAGCTGATGAAGCTTTCTGTTCGCCGGGATTTTATGGGTATTGATTCACTTGGTCGGTTGTACTGGGTTTCAGCTATCCCTGGAGGATGTCCATGTATAGTTGTTGATTCAAGTGCTCCACTGTTGCATGGGAGAAGAGCGATCGATGGCAGAGACCCTGTAGACAAGTTTTCTGCTATGCAGATACTTTCTGGCAAGAATACCTATCAGATGTCAGGGGTGATGAAGGACTTCTCTCCCTTAGTGTCTAAATCCAGTAATACCATGGACTTAAGCTCACCTTGGGTTACTTACCAAACTGATGCGGAAATTGAAGAGCTCCTACATTGGCTGAAGGATAGTGATCCTAAAGAAAGAGAACTGAAAGATTCCATTATGATTTGGAAAAAATCAAGATTCAAAGAGTTTATTTTTACAAACAATGAAGATCAGGTTGAGCACCAAGGACCTTATTCTATGCCAGCAGATAGAGAGGAAACAGTATGTAATTCTCTTCTTACCAAGGCGACCTCCCTGTTAGAGAAGAAATATGGTCCATTCTTTGAGTCAAGTACCCCAGAGGTTATCAAGAAGCGGGGTAGAAAGGCAAGGACAACTAATGATGAAAAGTTGTACAGGTGTGAATGCCTAGAACCCGTATGGCCTTCTAGGCAACATTGTATGTCTTGTCACAGAACCCTTTTGAATGATGCTGAACTGGAGGGACACAATGATGGTAAATGTAATGCTGGTTTGCCTGTCTTAGAGAAGAATAAAGATATTAGTGGATCTTTTAAAGGGAGAGGGAATGTGAAATTTGAGGCTACTCATGAAAAAGTCAGAGGTGACGCAGATATAAGTGGAACCTCAACAAGTAGATGTTCTGAGCTTAACTCAAGATTGATTATGTTTTCAAATAAAGAATCAACGTGCCCGTATAACTTTGAAGATATCTGTTCCAAGTTTGTGGTAAAAGATTCCAACAAGGAACTTGTTAAAGAAATAGGTCTTATTGAATCAGATGGAATCCCATCCTTTGTGCCTTCTGTATCTCCTTATGTGAGTGATTCTACAGTTATGCTAATATCAACTAAAGAAAATGCTGTTGCTGGTGGTTGGACCAATGCTTCTGTGGGGTGTGTTTCTCAAGGAAATGCTGAAGGAACTGGAGCATGTCATGACCATATATCTGGCTTTACACTTGGAAGTTCAATTGCATGTAAAAACAATAAAGCAGGAAAATCTAATAGATCAACTTTGGGATGTTCAGAACAAAAGGATGGAAATTTCTTATTTTGTAGTCCTGCTTCACAAATGGGGGTTGATGACTGCTGTGTGGTACCTCTGTCTTCATTGAAGCCATTGGTTGGAAAAGTTTCACATATTTTGAAGCAACTGAAGATCAGTCTTCTTGATATGGATGCTGCACTCCCTGAAGTTGCTCTAAGACCATCAAAAGCACAGTTGGAAAGAAGACAGGCCTGGCGTGCATTCGTCAAATCTGCGGGGACTATATATGAGGTTAGTCTCATTTTTGTGGTTCTAGTATGAGTACCTTTTTCATAAACAACCCTTTCAAAACATATTTCTCAATCCTCATTGGTGATCGTCATTTCCAATCAAAAAATCTGGAGTTGGCTTCCTTCTGTATGCTAATAATTTATTGTTGAAATGAATGATATGAAGTAAAATCATGGTTATGGCCTTTTGTAAACTGTCATGGTTATTTGCTAAACACTGATTTAATTTGAACATAGGTAAATCTTAGTCTTAAATTTGGTGAACTTGTTTTCTGCAATTTTATGAATGTGTTAAATCAAGTTCCTGTTTCTTTCAGATGGTTCAGGCTACAATTACACTGGAGGACATGATTAAGACAGAATACTTACAAAATGGTTGGTGGTACTGGTCTTCACTCTCAGCTGCTGTCAAATCTTCTACTTTGTCATCACTTGCCCTTCGCATATACTCCCTTGATTCAGCCATTATGTATGAGAAATTGTCTAGTTCAAGTTGTACTGATAGCTCTGAACATAGTATGGTAGCAGAGCAGAAAGCTCCAACTACTTTAGAGGCAGAGAAATCCAAAGCAACCCGGAAGTCAAGCAGGAAAAGGAAGGAACCAGATGGTTAATCTTGGAATATGTTCCTTCGCTGGGTTCAATCTGTAAAGCTGGTCCCTTTGATGCATGACCTGAAATGATCATCCGCCAATTTTTTGGAGTTTGGATGGAGTAGTTTTGACTGAGGTCAATTATAAGGGTTGAAAGGGGCAGGCGCAGCTTCTGGTGCCACTTGCATGCTTGTACATATAGGTAAAGCTAACTTACTAACTCATGCTGGTTTTGGCAAAGCCGAATTGTAGAATTATCTGCTTGCAGTGACAGCACCAGCACCAAGGAATTGTGAGGATCTGTGCAATTTGGAATTACTACTGCAGTTGTCCGATTGGTTGCTTGTTAGGGAGAAGTGAGATTACATTTTTCATTTTTCTAGTAGTCTGATCCTTTTATGTATACAAACGGAAATGATGTAAAGAAGATATAGAAGAAAAGGGAAGAAAAAGGATAATGGCTAAGTGAGAAAATGTCTGGTTGAGCGGATGTAGGCAATAATTCATTCTTTATACATTTTCTTTCTCTAACCACTCAAAATCCTGGCCACGCACGCTTGCGCATTTGTTTTTGGGCGTCTGCAGATGTGGTTTGATACAGGAAAATTATTGGAATTGATGCATTTTTCCATCTGCGTTATTGTGCATATGTAGGACATTGCTTCATTTGTTTATTTGCATAATTTCCCACAAACTTAAAATCTGTGGGGTTTAGTGTAAAGATGCTATGTTACATGGGCCGTAAGAGGATCGAGATATTGTATCCTTTCCACCTGTTGAGGTTAAACGTTCTAAAATTGTATGCCTCCACTTCATTTTAGGTTATCCAGAAATCAGTTCAAAATTGGCGACTTTATGGGATTTCATTTGGAGGTACCTCTGCATGGTTTCCTTAACCCTTCCTTGTTTGGCCAAGGATCGTGTAGCCCTTATACTAGGAGCTGCTTATTAGGAAAATATTGTCGTTACTATTATTTGTCTCAGTCATGGTATTTGCTAGAGGTACCCAATCAGTACATATGCATAAAAGTAGTATAATCTCTATCATGTTTGTCGATGAAACGAATTTCTTTAAACCAAGAAATCAAAAATAGAATACTGGATGTTACCTATAAGATAATTGCAACATCAAAGGAAAATGACCTTGTATCAATTTTTGTTGCATTTTTATGTAAACTTCTTGAAGAATGGCGTATAATAAAACTTTTAAAATCTGCTTGACGCAAAGATCAACAATTTTATCCAAGAAAATTTTATGTACTCACTTTGCTCCTGTTTTATCCAAGAAAATTTTATGATCAATGTTGGATTCTTTGGAGCCAACTTCTCCCACGCAACTATAAACATCTTAATTTAACATAGTTTCTAATTCATGGATCTTTTGAGCTGCATTAAATTTTGTATGGAATTGTCAAAGAACATATCGTGTGATGAAGAAACACTAGTTCCACCATCTTGCCATTTTGATAATTTGAATCACTGACCAATCGAACTTCAAATGTAAATGCTCATGTTACTCATGGTTTACAAAATATGAATGATGCAAATTTAGTTTAGTGGTCTTGGATTATCTTCCTTAGTTATCTAAAGAGAAATAATTGCTATATCTATGTGCAAGGTATTACCAATCAATAGTGTGTGCAACTCAATTATCTATCTTTTTTTTTTTAAAAAAAAAAAAAAGAAGCAGCTTAGATCCTACTTCCAATTCAAGAAATTCATCAAGATTTCATATATTATAAATGCATGTTACCCTTCTCTAAAAACTTTGCCACATTATGAAGAAAATGCCTCCATATTTTGGATTTAATCTCCAATGTATTCTTTAATAGATCAAGGATGCATAGCTTCAATTACGAGAGGTGAATGTGCTGAGTAAACTTTCTCGTATATCAAGGTAAAGAAAATATGGTAGAAGTTTAGACAAGACGACAAAGATGGAAGCATATATCTTGTGCCTTAGAAGTTAGAATTCATGCTGCCTTTGGTTTAAACTGTTAGCCTATTGGTATTGTCTGACATCATTTTATTAAAATTTTAACTGAATTCATTAAAATTTTCCTTAAAATTCTAATTTCCTTAATGAAATCCCTCATTTTATGCATTGAAGACAAAAATTTCTCCCTTGGAAATATTGCTTATAGTGATGGTTACCAAAATAGTGTTTTATTTTGTGGTTTATACATTAGTACTCGAGATGTATTACAGGTAAAGCTAGCTCATAAGATTAGGAATGATGCAAGTAACCAAGGGGAAGGCTTGAGGAATTTAGCAAGGTATATAGGGAAGGCTTAGTTACAAAGAAAATTCATCAAGGGGGCAGTGGTAGTGGGTATAGGGGAATCGATACAGTAAAGCCAACGACTCAAAATTTCATATGGGGGATGGTATAGATTTTCATCTAATGACTTTTAAGACATTAAAAGGTGCTAAAGCATTAAAGGAAGTAATCAAGGAATTAGTCTTAGATATTAGGGATAAGAATAGCCTATGTTTATTGACTAAGATTTTAAGATATGTGCGACATGAATGAGCAATGGCTAGGTGGATGTTGATTTTTATACATAAGTAGGAGGAATGGTTCTTAAAAATTCAAAGGGTGAAGATGAACTTGAACTTGAAGTATAACTCACATAGAATGATCTATATAGGAATGGATTGGATAAGGATGATATGAAATGATTACAATAATCATGGTTAATAGATGTGTGCTTTGAAAAGGTTATGAAATAAGGTAATTAACCTTCGATGAGCATTGAGCTATGTTGTGTGCAAGGTGACACTGTGCAAGTGTACACCATCAATAAAAAATATAATGATGAGAATGAACAGACTATTTAAAACCAAACTGGATCAGTTTCTATGTAACACCAATGTTCCATTGCTTAGATGTTTGTTTTAACACATACAAAGATCTCTTTAACTTGCAAACTTGTTCTTTGGCAGCCTTTTGATATCCTTAAGGTGGAAAAGCATATATGCCTCCTCATCCAAAAAATCATGGAGAAAAGCGTTATTGATATCAAGTTGATGCAAAAACCATCTTCTACTTGCTGCAAGGGAGAATAGAATTCTTATCTTAACCAATTTTGCCACAAGTGAGAAGCTTTCAAAGTAATCAATCTCTTGGGTTTTATTATATCCTTTTGCTTTTATAAACGTGATTTGCACATCTCTACTATCCCACCTGCCTTGAGTTTGAAATTATACATCTATCTGGAGCCAAATTCTTTCTTCCTTGGTGGCAAATGCAAAAGGAGGGAAACAACTACATCAGTCTACATATATGTAGAAAGTCATCCAAAATATAATCCTACCACCACAACATACTCATCCCACTGGGGTACCAATGAACATCCACGAGATCACTTCCTCTACAAAAAAGAAGTATCCTACTTTAGTCACACGGATGATATCCACGTCCATCTTTAGAAGAATGACATACCTAGCCATCTAGATACATCAACGCATAGGTGAAATAAAATCCCAGTAATCAAGAAAATCAGTTAAAAATTACCATTGAAGGTACCATTCATGATTACACAAAAAACTATGTATTCTTTGTTCAATTTCAAAGCAACAAGTATTGGATGTCATGCAATGCCATGTTATGCTGTGTACTTATGAAATGAACTGAAAGATAATATTCACATATTCTCATGGGCATGCTCAGAATATTTCTCAAATGAACACAGTAATATAGACATTCATTCTCATGGGCAGGAATAACACGTAATAATAAATCAAACAGGAAGATGGGCCAATCATTTTCATCAACTAAGAGCTGGTAGACTTGCCAATCAACAATCCTCGAGAAGAAGTTACCCAAGGGAACACACTTAGTTGCAAATGAGCCCTCATACTAACCACAATGTACCTTTTGTCCTAGCACTCATTGAATGAGTTCTTTGTGCGGCACTAGCCTTATACTCCTATGGGGTCCTCTAGTTTACCCGAGTACCAACATTAATCACTTATTGGATCACTACACCTCTTTGTGGCTAGATCACATCCACCTATCCTTTTCATGAAACAATGTTCCTTAAGAATCATCACCATCCAATAGTGAATCACTTTCGAGGTACATGATTCACTAACAAATATACTAGGATGATAATTTCTAGGTCATGGTTTTTCTAGCTCTAAGTAACCAACTATAAGGCCACTAGAGTATATTAACTTATGGTTACCAACTAACAAGGTGTTTTCCAAAAATTCTAGGATTGAATGGATGTTTTACCATCCCAATTTATGGTTCAACCGTAGAACTCATGATGATCATCCTATACCAACTATTGATCATTCAATCAATAACCTATCTATCCTTAATGCATATGATAAGAATATTTTTAACTCTCATTTTTGTTATCTCCTCTCAAACCATTACCCCATATTAATCTTATGTGATTTAATTCTTAGTTTAAGTAGGATGCTTGCCTCTTTGTTACTTTAGTAGGGAGTTAAGTTCATTTCTCATTATTCTTGACAGGGGCATACTAGTAGGCTTCTAGAAGCCTGGAAGTTGGATGGTAGCTCTTTGTAATAGGGATTCCAACCAAGAGCTAGAAGTCGGCTGCTAGAAGACTAGCAATCAACTATTAAGTTATTGAGTTTTCTAGGATTTTTAGAAGATGCAAGTCAAAAAATCTTAGCCTGGTAGTTAGCTACTAGGTTCTTGAACCAGTTTCTGGGCAAATGTAAAACACGATAGTCGACTACCAGAGGTTGAAAATCAACTGCTACATTATACTATATTTTTATAAACTACTATTTGATTCATTTTCAACCCCAAAAAGTGTAATTTTATTATAAATAAATTAATGAACTTAACCTTTAGGTATATGTGCAAAACATAACTAAAAAATAGAAGCCAAATAAGCCAAATCTATCTCAAACAAGGAAAATTTGAACTTGAGAAGAAAGAGAAAATACCCATCTCTACATAAAATCATTTACATAGATTCAAGCACATGTATCAGCATATAAACATGCATCAAATTCCAGAAAACATAGAATGTAAGTTTGGAATCCCACTTGTTATCATAAACAACCAAATTCAGAGTTTCCATTCAAAAGTTAAGTTCTTTCCAAAAATGAAAATAAGGTTTATGTTTTCTCGATTACCTTAAATTTCTTATGAATCATTGTGCATTTCGTGATGTGTGATGATTAAGAACCCTTCCTATAGCTTAATCCTTAAATCTCCCTTCAATTTCTCCTTCACTCCTTACTCTCTCTCTACCTATTTTCTTCCTCTCTTTCAGTTTATTTTCTCTCTCTAGTTTCAAGTTTCTGAAGTCTCTCTCTCTCTACAACCTATAAATACCTCAAACAACTTGGGAGTTAAGCTTTTTAGTCAACATTTGAAAATAATTGCCAATTGGTCTTTAGGGCTAATTTGTAATTTTGAAAATAATTGCCAATTGGTCTTTAGGGCTAATTTGTAATTTTATAAACTATTAGGAAATTTTTTCACTATAAGTTATCTCTTAGTTTTAATCCTCTAGGAATTCTTTTTCTTATTGCTTTTTACCCAAAGGTGACACTTTCCTTTGGGGTTTGATTACCAACATATGCCTCTTCTATTTAAACTTTAGTTTCTTGAAATTTGGACCTCTTTTTGGTTTAATTTTTAAGCTAATTTTCTACTACAGCTATAACTAATCCTAGGTAATAACTAATTCGAAACACATGTAAATCAATTTAGTCAAATTGAAAAAAAATAGATTCAGGTGCTTGGAGGCAGTTGTTACAATTTTTTACTCCTTTTAAAAAATTTTATCCTCAAAATTTGAGAAACAACTATTTAAATAATTCTGGATAGGTTGTCCTTACTACTTCTTTCTCCTAGGTAGCTTTGTGAAGTGAAGACTCATCCCACAATACCTTCACTAGTGGAATGGCCTTACTCCTCAATTGCTTTATTTTAGATCCAATGATATTTAAGGATTTAGGATGATAAGTTGAATTATCTCTTAATTGCACTATCTAGGCATTTAAGTTATGAGAAGGATTGGGAAGGTATTTTCTAAGTTGAGATACGTGGAACATGTTGTGGAAATTTGAAAGAAAAGGTGCTAAAGCTATTTGATATTTGAATGAACCAATTCGTTTCAAAATTTGATATGATCTTATATACCTTGGACTTAACTTTCTAGCTCTACCAAAACCTATTACTAGGGATATTATGAGAAATACATGTTTACCCTTTCAAACTCTATAGGTTTCCTTCTCTTATCAGCATAGCTCGTTTGCCTATCTTAAGCTCTAGACATTTTATCTCTAATAATTTTGATCTGATTAGTGGTTTCTTGGATAATTTTTTGTCCGAAGAGTTTTCTATTACCCATTTCAAACTAGCATATAAGAGATCTACACTTTCTCTCATACAGAGCCTCGTTTGAGGCCATACCTATACTGGAATAAAAACTATTGTTATAAGAAAATTAAATAAAAGGTAAGCTCTTGTCTCAACTACCCTTTTGTTCTAACACATTAGCCCTAAGCATATCCTCTAGGGTTTGAATTGTCTTTTGATTTTTAAGTCATGTTAAGGATGATATGCAGTACTAAAGTTCAGTTTTGTTTCAAATGATTCTTACAATGCTATCCAAAATCTAAAGGTAAATATTAGATCTTTATCTAACACTATTTATTTTGGGATTCCATGCAACATAACTAGATAACTCATAAAGGGAGGTTTGTGACTCCATATATATAACACATAAGACCTCTCTTACTATATGATATGGTACTTATTTCTATATACCACAGTTGAGACCTAATAATACCATTCTCAAACTAATTGTAAAGGGAATAGAGAACCAAGAATTGATTACATCATTCTCAATCCCTTTAAATTGTACATTCTTATATAAAGAATTAAGAGATGATGGCCTCATCGACTAGACTAGGAGAGGATTTGATACCATATGATATGAATTTTCTTAACTCTACTTTAAAAGCTAGTTCATAAGAGGAAGTTTACGAATCCATATATATAGCACCTAAGACCTTTTTGATTAACCGATGTGGGAGTTATTTGCTCAAATTATTATTAACCACTTTAAACTGCATATACCATAGGGAAATGAGACCTGACGACACCATTCTTGACCCAACTTTAATGGGAATAAAGAACCAAGACTTGATCACATCACTATTCCCTTAGTTTGTTAGGCACTTTAATTATTTTCTTTTAATGCACATAGTCCCTAACAAAGTGTCTAACATTCCCACAATCATAGTAAGCATTTTGTCTCACCTTAAATGGCCAATTTTCATGTGAATTCCCACACTTAAAACAAAGATCAGGTGTAGGGTTCTTATTACTTGCTTCTTTCCTCCCTATACTCTAGTAAACTTACAATATTTTCCCTTTGGCAATCCCATCTGCCTTCTCTTAAAGAAATTTTACTTTTTCTTCTCCTTTTCCACCTCCACTAGGTTGTTAGAAACTATATGCGACACTTATTAGCTAGTGTAGCATAATTCCTAATTAATCTCTAGAGGAACAATTACACTTTTCAACTCTGACTTTAATTCAAGCTCTAATTTTATAGCTTTCCAAGCCTTATTTAGATCAAATCTCAAGTAGAAAGAGAACTTAGAAAACTTCTCAAACTTCTCCAAATACTCATCAAAAGTTATATTTTATTGTTTCAACTACATGAATTCAATTTCTTTCTCATTTCTCACTTTTACCAAGAATTATTTCTCTAGGTACATTTCATCGATGCTTAGCTTCAACAACCAACATATATATATGTATGTATATGTATATGTATATGTAGCAAACAATAGTTTCTAAGCATAAGTGCTTTCTAACAACATAAATATCTTCTCTAACTCCCATAAAAACTCCTCGACTACTTTTAGGTCTTTCTCACCCTTGAAGGATAAAGGTTTAACTTTCTAGAATTCAACCCATCCTTGTAAGTAGGATTCCTAACCTAAGCATCTTGGGGCAAATGGTTCCTATTTTCCTAAATTTTCCTCAAGAATTGATTAGTGGAAGTAGCCTACTCCCACACAACATTTGCCATACTCTAAAATGTTTACACCATCCCTTTAAGGCTTACCTCAACTTCTCTCCTATTTCTAATATTTCTTCTAGGTGGGGCCATATACTTCATCTAAAAAAAAAATTCTTAAGTTTATCAAGTTTAATAACATATCATTCACTAGAGATATTATAGTACCAAAATAAAATATTAGCTACCCAAACATAAAACTCCATTCCTCATGTCATATTGCACTTCAAGTTAGTCGACTGCATAGATTTAGCCAATCAACTTGACTATGTCCTTTCCCTAAGGAACACTATCTCTACCTAAGTTCTTGCTTTGATACTACCTAAATGTAAAAAACCAATCTATAATGCTTCCCATTTTTTTTAATAGTCTTTAGTTATATAATTTATTTATTTATAAGTTCATAGATCAATAAGTTGCTACCTCTGTTGAACTTGAGTTTATTTTAACTTTTATCGAGTTAATATTATAAGAGGAATTTAATTGAAGCCATTACATTCAGGTATCTCACTAGCTTTTATTGATTACTTATTCATTAGATTTATTACTTTTATGGAGTTAATATACATATACAAGCACAAGTATAAAGCCTTCTAGAGATATGAATATATACACATATAATATTTACATAATATATAGTCATCCAAAAAGGATGTCTAGAGGTAACAACATCTACTCCTCAGACTCAATACAACACCTACTAGTGGATATAATAAAGTCAATATACAACAGTTATCCACTTTTCCACCATCCCTTCCTCTTATACATCTAAAAGAGTAAGCCACTCAAGTCGTCCCAAAATGAACATTAGGTCATGACAACATAGAAGGGGAAATACAAGATCCAAAACATCAAGTGTTATACTATTCCAACTAACTATAAATATGTGTTCATCTAACTAAAGTGGGAGCATCCAACACTTTTAATACCCACATGACATAAACTAAAAAAAAAAATACCCCAATAAAGGAACCTCCACCAACACCACATTAATCTTTAGTAACAGGTGGAACCAAGGCATCTAGAAACATCAATACAAGTTATGAGATCCACAAATCCCTAATGCGCAGCCAACGCTCTAGATGCAGCTACACCTAAGGCAGTGAACCTATCGATATAGTCTAGTGCAATGGCGAGTATCAAGGTCGTATCCTATGAAAATAGGAAAGCCTAGGGTAACTACTTGCTCCTTGTTATTTAGCCTAAAGTAAATGATGATAGATTCTAACTAATGTTAAATATAAAAAAAAAGGACCAGGACACTTGATCAAGAAAGGGAAGTACCAAGTTATGAAAACTTAAACAATTATTCTTAACTAAAAGAAGATCATATAATCTAATTTATAATCCATGCAATTTAATATCAAATTACCAACATAGTTTAAGAACCCCCAATGGGTTTTACCAATCTAGCTTCTCATGTTTATGATTAGAACAACAAGAAAGATAATTGTAAAGAAAAAAGAACAAAGTGGGAACAGGTACACCCTCATCTGTCGATTTTTGGATGAATAGCCTTGGTTCTTATCTTCACTTAATTATACTCCTAGTCACCTCTTGATTCTTCTTAATCTCTTCCTCCAACTTGTTAAATCTCTACGGTTGTCACCTTTTGCAGAGAGACAAGGATATTGGGTTGCCAAAGTCTTAGTATGGTATGTGCGTAAAATTTTTTGGACCTCTTCTCTTCTTCTGCTCCTTTTTTTATATACAATGTTGGCATGGTGGCCAACATGGCCTTGTTGATAGCTATGTTCTAGAAGGAAGGTAGAAAAGGCATGGTGAAGGGTGTGTTCTAGAAGGATTTGGTCACCACAGCTATGCTTTAGGGTTTGTTCTAGAAGGAAGGTAGGAAGGGCGTGGTGGAGGGGGTGTTCTAGAAGGATTAGACACCATGGCCATGCTTGAGGGTGTGTTCTAAAATGAAGGTAGTAAGGGTGTGGTAGAGAGCGTGTTCTAGAAGGATTTTTAAACATGAGGGTGTTCTAAGCTGTGTTGAGTCTTTGAATGCTCTTTTTTTATCCTCTTTTGCTCAAAAATTGCTTTACTACTAATTGATACCTTGATGACACAAAAAGGATGAAAACTTGGGTAATTCTTAATGAAACACGTAGGAAATGCTCATAATGTGGATAGAAATCATCAATTAGAATTTTATAATCTTAAACATATCAAATTACCCCACACTTAAGCTTCTGCTTGTCCTCAAGAAAACATTTATTTAATCCTTTTTGATAAAAATGTAATAATTTCTCCAAGTTTATGCTTAATCCACAGTTTATGAAGCTTAATGCTTCCCAAGTGAATCTTAATCATAATTCTAGTTACAGAACCTTGACACTTAATAAAGATAATAAGACTACATACATAACCCTAACAGAAAATTCAACATTAAACTAAGAACCAATGCCTCACAAAGATCAATCAATATCACTCAAAGTGTATTTAGGTAAAGTATAAATCTCTTATGCCTACCATCTGCTTACTCATAAATCCCATCTCCACTACTGCAAACCATTGAATACCAAGATCAAAAAGTCTTAATAGGGTTATAATGGGGTTAAGGTGAAGGTAGGGAAATTTTTTTGAGGAGAAGTGCTACTTATGCTGGAAATTCATGCGATTTAAGTATTATGAAGGTTCAAAGGGTTAGATGTGACAAATGTATCACAATTCATACTAAGTTTTCAATAAAGTGAGGGATGCTAACAGAATATCAACAAAGGATGCAAACTGCTTTCATTATTCTTTATTTTTCTTCTTTCTTCTTTGTTTTTTCTCTTTTTTTTTTTATAATTTATCACTCAACATGCTTATAGCTGCATGCTTACAACTTTGGAATGAAGGGAGCATCTAGAATGAAAGGAACTTAGTGAAATATCACTAATTAAGACAATGCACTTTAATCCAAGCATGAGTGAATCACACAAATTCTAGCATATAGAGTGAAGAAAGAAGACAATGTAAAAGAGGGAATATGAAGTGTATAGGTGTAAGTAATGGAGTAAAAGTCAAGGACCAGATAGTGGCTAACTAAGGGAGACACATGAGGTAGGCCTTTTGGTTAATAACGGTGTATCCTAAGTTGTTGTCCATATTTATCTCTAAAGGATTGCCATTGATAATTATTCATGGCCATCTCACTTATCAGATTATGTGCCTGCTCAGGGATCTTATTATTTAGAGCACCCCTACTACTGCATCTACCATCTGCCTGGTGGCTAGGTTTAAACTATTGTAAGAGGTCTACACCTACATCCACACGGGTAAACCATGGTGTAGGAAACATCTTAACAGGTCTTTATACCTCTCCCAAGCATAATACATGCTTTCATCATTCATCTTCATAAAAGAAGAAATATTATTTATTACACATCTGTGCAGTGTTAGAGGGAGGAAAGTATTTATATAAGAATTTTTTAGCCAAAACATCCCAAGTAGTGATGGAATTATGAGGGAGGGATTGTAACCATCTTTTAGTCCTATCTCTTAAAGAAAATGGAAATAACCTAAGCCTAATGACATCATCAATAGTTCCATTTATCTTGAAGGTATTGTATATCTCCAAGAAATTAGTGATATGTACATTTAGGTCTTCACTGGCCAATTCTCTAAATTGTACTGATTGCTGCACCATTTGGATGATGTTTAGCTTTATTTCAAATTTTTTAGCTGCTATGGTAGGCTGATTGATACATGTTTGTGTTCCCTCCAATGAAGGTCTAGCAAAGTTGTACATTGTTTGGTTACCATCGTAATTACTGTTTGTAGCCATATCAGGTTGTGTATGGACAAGAATCTGAACTGGTTCCTCCTCAATGTGACATGAACAAGACCTCGAACTATTGAGATATCACTCAGGTTCAGATAGAGGGTCTGTAAGTTCACGATTTGTACTTCTGGTCATAAACTACACGAAACTAAACAACAGAAAATCCTAAAAACTAGATAAATAAAAAAAATTAATAAAAATAAAATAAAATAAAACAGATAAAAATGAACAACTGAAACAAAAACAAGACAAATAAAAACCAACAACTAAAAAAAAAAATAGTTAATTAAAAGAAAAAGACAATTGACTAGCAACAAAAACAAAATAAACAAAAGTGGCTAAAGTAACAAATAACAATTTCACTCTAGTTTTCACATAAAAGATCCTCAGCAATGGTGCCAAAAACTTGATGTGCTTCCAATGCTCTAGATGCAGTTACACCTAAGGCAGTGAACCTATTAATATAGTCTAATGCAATGGCGAGTATCAAGGTCGTATCCCATGGGAACGAGAAAGCCTAGAGTTACTACTTGCTCCTTGTTATTTGGCCTAATAAATGATGATAGATTCTAACTAATGTTAACTATAAAAGAAGTAACAAGACACTTGATCAAGAAAGGGAACTATCAAGTCAAGAAAAGCAAACCCACTGGGGTCCTAAACTAGATGATGTATACACAAAGAATCATAAATTATTAAATTGTCTATGCCACCTGTGAGTGAATTCTAAATTAAATCCAAATTCTCTGTCAATCTCAATGGATTTCTAAAACTTATAACCTTCCATTGGCTGGTTCTTCCTAATGGTTGATTCTAGATTAGCATTAGTGTTTTAATTCACTACTATTAAGAATTACTCTTAATCCAATAGTCAATTAACTTTAGTTCTAAGCGAGGATCGACTGCTTTTTAGTTAGTTTCAAATTCCAATCATCATCTATCAAGTCTTTGAAAGCAATCTAGATAGTCTTCCCTATGACATCTCCTAATAAAAACTTAAACAATTATTCTTAACTAAAAGAAGATCACATAATCTAATTTATAATCCATGCAATTTAATATCAAATTATCAACATAGTTTAGAAACCCCAATGGGTTTTACCAATCTAGTTACTCATGTTTATGATTAGAATAACAAGAAAGATAATTGTAAAGAACAAAGAACAAAGTGGGAACAGGTACACCCTCATCTGTCGAGTTTTAGATGAACAGCCTTAGTTCTAATCTTCACTTGATTATAATCTTAGTCGCCTCTTGATTCTTCTCAATCTCTTCCTCCAATTCTTGTTAAATCTCTATGGTTGTCACCTTTTGTAGAGAGACAAGGATATTGGATTGCGAAGGTCTTGGTATGGTATGTACATAAAAATTTCTAGACCTCTTCTCTTTGTTCGCTCCCTCTTTTATATACAATGTTGGCGTGGTGGCCAACATCGCCCTATTGATGATCGTGTTGTAGAAGCAAGGCAACAAGGGCATGGTGGAGGGTATGTTATAAAAGGATTTGGTCATGGTTATGCTTGGGGGTGTGTTCTAGAAGGAAGGAAATAAGGGCATGGTGGAGAGCATGTTCTATAAGGATTTAGTCACCATGGCTGTGTTTGAGGGTGTGTTCTAGAAGAAAGGTAGCAAGGGAATGGTGGAGGGCATGTTCTAGAAGGATTTTTTAACATAGGGGTGTTCCAAGCTGTGTTGAGTCCCTGAATGCTCTTTTTACCCCTTTTTTTGCTCCAAAATTGCTTTACTGTTAATTGAAACCTTGATGACATGAAAAAGGATAAAAAATTTGGTAATTCTTAATGAAACACGTAGGAAATGCTTATAATGTGGATAGAAATCATCAATTAGAATTGTATAATCTTAGACATATCAATCCCAATAGCCATAACGTCCAAATTTGAAAACCCTTGATGTTACCAACTGTATATGCTACAGGAATTCCATGCACTTAAAAAGAATGTTATACTATTGGATGCAATTCATGGATCATACTTTATGATATCATGTACTTATATGGTGTAAATTCTATATCATGCTTCGCATTTCATATAGCAATATCCATCACTCTTATTAGATCACGATAATATGAACTCAAAAAATATAGGAAATCATATCATCAAAATATAATCCTCAAGCCATACTTTCATAAACATTAAGAGCAAAAGTGGGAGTATCGCCCAACGAACTTCTCCCTGTAAGATGTTACCTAGTAAATTATCATTCCCTTACCTTTCTTAACATACTACTTAAGCACCCTTGTATGAGCTAACAAGATGATCTTAAACCAATGTACTAAGTGAGACATCCCTTAGTGGATCAAAGTACAAATAGATCACAGTTCCATATGGATCAACTCAAGCATAAGGGATCCTCATCCAAAATATTTAATTTTCACTTCGACCCATATGGATCATGAGGCTAATGAATCATCATCCCAAATAGATCATATTACTAGTATGCTACCCACAAGTATATACACTAGAATGAATAAGCCCAAGCCATGTTCGAGCCTGACTCTTAGTATATGACCCTTAAGTTAACCATTAAAGAGTATTTGTTAACTTAGAATTCTCACCCATCACGGTGAATATATACTTTAATTACAAATATTTAATTATTGAATAGGTGTTTTGCCACCCCTAAACTATAATTCAACTGTGGAGTGCCTAACAGCTGCTCTATACCAACTTTCAATCACTCAATCATGAGTTTATTTATCACTAGTACTACACGTGGAGTAATTCCTTTAGTGCCATTAATGGATAGGTTACCATTTGACTGCTAAGCCTTAATAGTTGAATGATAACTCTCTAGATAGGTTGTATTCAAAATTCATAAGTTAACTAGTCTGAGCCAACAATCGACTGATGACTCTCTCTTTAAATTCACAGGATCGTTTGACGACTAGACAGATGGCAAACAATTACTCACTCCTTGTATATGTTTATGGGCTTTCTTAAAGCTCAACAGTTAATTGATTTGAGGGGACCAATCAACTGGTAGCTATTTGGAAAATATTTTGGAAAGTTTGGATATTAATAGTTAACTGCTAGGCCTCACTAATCGAATCTCAGGCATAATTCTGTATAAAATCCCTTATTTTCTTAGTCTTAAATTGGCCTTAAAAACATTTTTAGGTTATGAATAAAATGGCTTAACCTTAGCTTAAAATACACTCAAGTTTGAACTCAATCCTCATCCATGCTTAAAAAAAACATTTTTGAAAATCACTACAGAAGCATGTATAAGTACAAATAATTAGAATTCAAAACCTAATAGAATTCAAAGAAATATGAAATGTAAGTTTTAAGCCCTTAAAATCATGTAACATAGCAAGATAGTTTCAAAACCATTTTAGGTAGTAGAGAAAAGCCATGAAAGAGAAGGGTAGATGTTATTTCTACCTTGATTCCAAGAGCAGGTGTTGTGTTGGTGCCCTAAATGCAAGTTTCTAGTGATTTCTAGCCCAAATCCTTTTCTTTTCTTTTCTTCTTCCCTTTGTGTCTCTTCTCTTTAACCCCTTTCACTTTCTCTCTCCTTTTTATTTTTTCTGACTTCTCCTCTCCTCTATGACTCCCATATCCACAAACACTTAAGGAATAAATTGTCTTAAAATTTTTAGGGGTAAATTTTATTTTCCTACCCCTTGGTCCTTTATGTAACTTTAGCCACCAACGAGGGTTGAGCCTATTGGAAGGGACTAGTCCTTTACAACATGGCAAACCTAGGTTTAAATCCTCACTAAGAGTGTAACACCCCCATTAGCCTATGGTTCCTTTTAAGTGTTTAAAGGTATAATGTATATAATTCTCATAATAATGGTGTTTTACTATCACTTCTACCCAGTAAATTTTAAACTTTTTACCAAGTTGATTAATTGAGTGCCATTTAGGTTAGTCTCTACTCTCGGTTTTTCGCAACATCGCAACAAAATAAATACATAAAATGTACCTGGATTAACTATACATGAACATGCATTCTTAATTAGATATAATTAAATAACTTCTGGGCATAAAGGCAACAATCTTGCCACTCATAACCCCATCGATTAGTCTATTTATCAATCCAACCTAGTTATTCAAATTAAATAGCCTAGTTATTCATGATATTTGAGAAAAGGCTATATAAAAATAATCCTACACTAGCCTTTCTCAACTATCATGAAGGCTAGCTCCATTCTACCATGTACTTAAGCTATTCAAATTAAACAATCCATATGCTCGGAATGGACACTTCTTCATACTTTACCTCTTTCTCTAGCCCAAGACGACCTACACATTTGGTACATGCCAACACTATTTTGAGAAATGAATCTCAGTGCAACGCAACTTCTTACGAAAGTCATTGAACTGTACCACCTTGCTCACACGGAAAACTCTACCTTCTTTCATAAAACATATCACATACTATTAGGATATAGTGCATATATCATTTAATCGTATTATGTACTCATACATATGCATATTCATCAAAATATATTATCTTTAAAACATGCAAAATGCATTTGTCATCATCATTCTCATTATAAAACATTTCTTTAGAGTTTTAACATGCCTTTTGAGCGAGAGGAAATAATCACATCATATGAGCTATTGGGAGTTTTGCCCAATAACAACTCCATGTACCACTATATACATGAATGAGCCATCATGGTGACTACTGCGTCACTACAGTAAAATACTGCTCTAGTACATTTGAGGCGTCCCCTAGTTGGATCCACTTGTTATAACACCCCAATTTCATAGCCATATTTAAAATATTATTTATTGACAAATCCTTCACTTAAGAAACTGGTGTGTTATATACACTTCTATCCTTTATTTCTTACCTGAGTTCTTTAAATATCCATTATAGTATACATTTCATTAGGTTCGGATCCTTACTCAGGTATCACATTCAATTATCAATACAGCGAAAGTCTAATAATCATACACCATAATCCATAAAAATACAGGATAAATTTAAACTTTTTCCTTTACATACATTTACATCCAGTTCAACGTGACAATGTTGTTACATATACTGTAGGATATATGTAGTTTTCTTGTTTTCATAAGGTAAGGAGGCAACAAACCTGCCACTCATACCCTTTTTAACTATTTTTCATAAACCTAATATGTATGCCTTACATATCCATATACTTATATGTATTTCTAGCATAATATATATCATTCCATTTCTTGGGGTGGGTAGCTAATCCCTTCTGTCTTGTAGTACCATAATGGTCCTAGTCATCTGATACATATCAGAAAATAATGAGAACATAATTTCTCAGTAGCTAAGCATTCCACATTTCATTTCTGAGCTATGGTATGTACCACCGTATGGTTACGGAAAACAATTTACATTCCTTATTCTTAAATTCCATCATTTCTAGGAAATGCTATAAATAAACCAGTCAGATATATAGGATGAAGTTTATGAGGTATATCAATAATATATCAGTTATAAAATAAAAATAGTATCAATTTCAGTCACAATCATAGTTCACTATATACCGTTTAGTACCATAATCAGGAAAGTACATTCATTAAATTTCCATTCAGCCATAGATAATTTAGGAGAAACAACATTTACCATTCATGAAAAACTGCATTATTTATAAGGAAAATAAACATTCATTTTTGGCTAAAAGCCATATTTTCAATTCAGAGAGACACAAGAGTATCGGAAGTATAAATTACTCCACATACTACAGCGTGCATGAATGAGATAGTTGCTCTATCAAGTGTGTGACAATTCTGCCACTGGTACATTTGAGGCGTCCCTCAGTGGATCTGAGTACTCATTCACATTCAGTGATTATGTCATAAAGAAAGATCTAAGTGGGAATTTCTCCCAGGGTTTAGTCAAACTAAGCTCATGGAATCACTGTTATTCACACAGATCATCTTCTCCCCGCTTTATGGGCGGTTCATGATGCCATAGATCACCATAACCTACATTATGGATCATTTCCCAGTATGCTATTTCCTATATATATCAACTAGGATGATTAGGCTTAATCCCATAATTTTGCCAAATTCTAAGTAAATGTCCATTGTTCAATCGGCCATCTAGGTTACACTAACTTAGAATTCACAATCATCACAGCTTTTTCGAAATTCTTTCATTCTGAGCGGATGTTTCACCATCCAAATTTATGATACAACCGTGGAATGTCCAACGGCCGTCCCATACCGACAATTGGTCACTCGGTTATAAGCCTATCTATCCTAGAACATATATTGGAATTACTTCCTCTATGTTTCTCTTTATTGAACATTCAAATATTTTCCTTCCATTCAATGTTTTCCAATACCATTCTATGTTTTTCCTTATCTATGTCATAAATCAATCCTTTTCTTTCCTCATTCATGATGATACTATCATTCTCACTTTCTAAAAAGAAAACCTTTAAATCTCAATAACAATTCCATTCTTGAATTTGTATAAAAAGGAAGGTTCATTCTTGGTCAAGAGAAATCCTTAAGAAATTTAAGATTTTCATACTTAACAATTTCTATTTGTCACTCTTGCCATATAATAAGCAAAATAAATTTACTTTTCCTTCCCATTTACGCTAAATTCCCTTTTTCACATTTTATTGCATTTAAAGGGTTTCAAAGTTGAACATTTTCCATTTCCTACTTATTATTCCATTTTCCCCCTTTCTCACCTAATTATACATACCCAAGGTGTGTATAATCATTGTCTCCCCACACTTAAGCATGCACACAAATTGCTATAATTGCCAAGATTGCACAAAATATTCATTAAAATTTAATTGCAACGTCATATTATTTTCTTTTGTATACTTTGACCAATTTCATTACATTTTTGTACAAAAATTTTTCATAAATATTTCCATGTCCTAAAATTGGTCAAGTCGATTACATGGAATTTAATGGAATCATTTTTGTATAAAAATAATTGCCAATTAATCTTGCTTCAACCAAGACACACACACAAAAATTTCAATACATTTCCTTCATCAAAAACTTGCATACTCTTGGTCAAGATGGGATTTTTAGGCAAAATTGGGCATTTCAACCAATTGACAATTACTCTACCCTCCATTGGCCATAACTTGAATTACCAATAAGCTAATTTAAAATTTTTCAAACAATTTTCAAAATCTCATTTTTGCTAGCCATGGCCTAAAGAGGCTTTTTGTGCAAAAATGATCATTTTTCATATAATCATTCCTTTAATCCCATTTTCATCATCCATAAACCATCAATCACCATTTATCCATAACATTCAAGGCAAAACAAACAATTTGGCATGACATTCATGAATTTGGGGGTTTTAGGGCAAATGAAACAAAATTGGGAAATGAACATAAACACTTTCATAATTGAAATTAACCATCACAAACAACTCCATATTACTTTCTAAGCATTAATCCATAGAAATTTTGAGAATTTAAGAATGTAAACTTAAAAATATCACTATTCATGTACTGTTCATTCGCCATGAAAATCTCAAAAGCTTGGAAAAATCCATTAAAACATGAAATAAGTGATGAAAGAATGCTAAACTACCTTGATTTGTAATTTTTGGTGGATAAACCTTGAAGTTTCCTTGCTTTTTCTCCCTTATGAAGCCTATGGTATTTCTCCCTTCCAAAAACCTTCACGTCGTCTTTTCTAAGGAGGAGAAGAAGAAGTAGTGTGACTTATTTAAATTGGCTTATATGACCATTTTGCCCTTGGTGGCAAAATGACCAAAATACCCTTCACTTTTTCCTTCTTAAAACCTTGACATATAAGGGTATTTTAGAAATTTTAAAGTGTTTCTTTAGGTAAAATTCCCCTTTATGTCCTTATGATGAAATTACCTTTTTACCCTTGGTGTCAAAATTATCATTTTGCCCTTCATGGTAAAATGACCATTTTACCCCTCTTAAGTGCCGAACCAAATTTTTTTTTTTTTTTAAATTTTGGAAAAATATTCTAGAGGCAAAATCATAATTTTCTAGATAAAAATTAGCCATTTTATCTAATAAATAAATATTTTATTATTATTTTCAGATAAAATTTTGACCGTTTTGCCCCTAAATATTTTTCTTGCAGCATTCATGACATTGGCACCATTTTCAAACCTCATACATGTGCGCCATAAATGCACCTCAATTTGTGTGCTTACTATTAGGATATTTTGTGAAACAAATTTCCTTTCATTTTAGTCCCTAATCATTTACTTTCAGTTTAGTCTTTCCTTTGTTTAAGGTAATATAAAATAATTTTTGAACTATTTTCTATGCATAAAAATATTGAGTCTAGGATTCTAAAACATACCTGATATCATAAAATTGAGGATATTACACTTGTACATTCTCAATAACTCATAGAATCACCATATTCTTTCGAACATATCCTATCCTTTCTGCTTGTATCCCCCAATGTTTTCTTATCTTGAAATGCTTATAATGTCTCAGTAATCCCCCAGTTGGATCACCATATTCCACTTGTATAGTAAAATGCTTATCATGTCTCTATCTCTACAGTTTACACTCTCTGTGGCTCCTCCTTCTTAATAATCCATGTGGGCACATGGATTCTGCTTGAGCATGATGTGTGTTCCTGTGTTATGAGTCTGACCTACCCTTTTTCTTTCTCTTTCCCTTTTTCTCCGTTCTTGTTTATTGAAAACCAAACATCTTTCTGTGTCTCTGTGGCTCATTGCTTCTTCTTTTTTTTTTCAATTTGCTTTATGGAATTCATGGTCAATGTACCTTTTCCATAAGCAATCTCTTTCATGGAGGCTTTGCTTCATTAATGGGTGATCATGCGAACAGTTAAGATAGAATTACCGAAGAAAAAAGAAAAAAGGGAGAGAGAGAGAAAAAAAAAACCATAGGCTTATGAATTAGATGCTGCCTCAGTCCGATGATTCCCCCACTTAATACTGCGGTGATCATATACCACCAGACAATGATTATGTTTACTTTTACTTTTTCCTTTTCTTTTTCGTCTTTTCTGGCTATGACTTTCGGTTTGTTTTAAGTGAATAAGATTAATAAGAAACTTCAGTAGCAGTTTCGCTTCCGTCGACAAATGTCAAAGAAAAGTTAGTAACAGTGACTGAAAGCAACCAGATCAGGAAATGGGATCAGGATTTTGGAAAGTAGAGACTTTAGAGTATAATGTAGGGTTAATTATTGTTTTAATTTTTAAAATATGTAATTTATTTTAATTTAATTTTTAAATTATAAAAATATTTAATTTAATTTAATTTTTATAAAATATATTATGTCTCAATTTAACTCTTAAAATTTTATATTAAAACATAACATATAATATTTATTATACATATAGATTAAATTGAAATATAATATATCTTTTAATAATTAAATTAAGTATTTTTATTATTCAGAGACTAAGTTAAAACAAATTATATCTTTTAAAGATTAAAATAGTAATTTATTATATAAACTATAAAGTACATAAATCTTAATTATTTTTTAAAAATAAGAATAAATAATTATCATAGTCTCTATAATTTTATTTAATTTTTAATTAAATATGATAACTCATTATTTGACTAATTTGATTAGTCGTGGCCCAAGTAATCGAACTCCTTCGATAAATAGTGAACATCCTAAAAATCCAACAAGCAAGCACAAGCCAGCTTATTATCGACTTATTCTTATGTCATATCAACACTCTAAAAGCCTATATACGAGATTGGCCTCTCACAAGTACACAATCTTTTCAACTCTTTAGCTCTTCTTGCTTTCCCTAAATTCTCTCTCACTTTAGCATCAGAGGTGCTTATGAGATGTAACACTCCCAACCCATTACAAATTCACCTAAACTCTTAAAGAATTTACTGAGTATATTAGTTAGGTTAGGTTAGTTGGTGAGTTACTTGCCTCTTTATTCCCTTGCTTGCTTTTAACATTATCGATTTAGTTTTAACTTAAGTTCTTAGTAAAGGTTCTCTTTGTAGGATTTAACCTCAAGTTCATTCAAGTCTTATAAATACTTCAGTTGTGTAGCAAAAGTTTAAAACTTTGTGCATACACACCTATATAAAAAAAAAAAAAAATACATACGCAAGAGATTTACATATCTTGGCCCCATGAGCATTTATAGCATTTATACTTATTGTACATATACATGGTCCTCTTCACAAATATAAAGTAGAAGTTTCGACATCTTTGGTATCATTCCCTAACTATACAAATCAAAATACATGCATAAAATTCTTCTTTGTAAATATATGATATTTACCTGGCTATACAATTATCCAAAAAGAAGGTTGGAAGGAAACAAAATTTACCACTCATACTCAAGTTAGTCTTATACTAGTGGATAAGAATAGTAAATATACACACCATAGTTATACAATTCCATCCCATCCATCTATAAAACCAAAAGTGAGAGTGTCACTCACTAGCCTCCCAAAATGCACTAGGTTGTGACATAAGGGATGAGAAAGATACAAGATACAGTCAAAATATAAAAAACTATAATATCTTAGCTATCCATGTAAATGAGCTCCTCTTGCCAAAGTGCAAGCCTCTATTATTGTCAACACCCATATGTCTTGTACGACTAGAAAATACCTTAGAAAGGGCACCTTCATCCATACAACACCAATATCTAGTAATTCTTGGAATATAGGCATCTAGACACATCAATAAACATTATGATATTTATAATCTCAGTAGCCATAATATCCTGTTTGAAAATCATTGATGGTACCATCCATATAAGCTACGAAAATCCCATACATTCATGTATATCAATTTCACATCAAGAATTCTATATTATACTATTGAATACAATGCATGGATCATACATTATGATATCATGTACTTATATAATGAAAAGTGTCATGTCAAATTTCATATCTCATAAATTAAGGTATAATCATCATTTGTCAAAATATGGTAACATGTAGTTGATAGCATAAGAATCAAGCCACACTTCCATAAAATTTGATAGCATTGGGAGCATCACCTACCAAACTATTCTTCCCTTAACTTTTTAATATAGCATCTACCTCCAAGAAATTGGAACAACTGTATGAAATTTAAATTGAATTTACTCTTTGTGCTTGACATTAGATGCTGCGTTAGAGAGCATGTACCTATATTAGAAAATTTAGCTAAAAAACTAGGTAAAAATGAGCTCAATTTGAGGAAAAACAAAGAATAGAGGGTAAATAACATATTAAGGGAATAAAACTAAGAAGAGCAAGTGATAAATAGAAGTAGAAAACAAATCAGGAAGGACCTTAAGGTACTAGAAAATGGAATATGGGACAGATTAGGAAATTTTCCCATAAATATGTAAAATTGCACAAGAAATTATTTTCAAAAGTTAAACAACTTAATCACTGAGTTGTTTAATGTTTAATATAGGAGGTAGAGAGAGAAGGCTTCAAAAATCTATAAAGGAGAGCGAAGTGGGAGCAAGGAACAAAATCTAAAGGGAAATCACATATTCGAGCTAGAAATCCATTCTAGGAAGCATCTAAACCTAGCAATGCACAAATTTAAGCTCAGAAACAAGGTAATCATGCAACCTTTTCCCTTACTTTTGAAAATGAACTTTAGAACCATATGGGTTAATTTTGAAAATCGATTTTCTATAAGTATTAAGGAATTAAAACATGCATTTTGCGTTAATGGATGATGGATGCATGCTCTATGTCTACAGCATGTGTTTATGATTGCCTAAAATTGAGTTTGAATCCATGGTTTTTGTTTTCTCTTTCTAAAATGGCAAGGTTCTTAGTTTGAGCTGGATTAAGTATGAAACTCTGTTATTTTTGAACTATGTTATTCACGTAACTATATGGATTAAGTTCATAAATTAAA
This sequence comes from Senna siamea, assembly GCA_031216115.1. Classification (NCBI taxonomy): domain Eukaryota; kingdom Viridiplantae; phylum Streptophyta; class Magnoliopsida; order Fabales; family Fabaceae; genus Senna; species Senna siamea. The sequence continues at coordinate 11,074,851 of CM062366.1, forward strand.
AACTAATTAAAATGCATGTTATTGGGGCATTTATGAATAAAACATACTCAAGAAAAATAGAACATAACGTATGACCTGACTGCTAGCCCTTAGCAATCGACTATTAGGTTCCAACTCTACCTAGAAACAAAGTCAGAACACAACAGACGACTGTCATCCTTTGAGCAGTCAATTGCCATGTTCAAACTTACCCAAAAATGAATAAGAACTCAGCAGCCAACTGCCAGATCTCGGGTTAAAATGCCCTATTTTTATAGAGAGCTAATAGTCGACTTCTAGCTTTTTAACAGCTAATTGATAGGTCCATGTCTTAGAAAATAAATTCTAGAGAGGCACTAGTTATCTGTGAAGACCCCAATAGTTAACTAGTATCTCCTCAAAACATCAAATGAACTTAATTACAATTCCTTTGATAATTAACGTTTAATAATACACTCAAACAAGAATATGAGAATATAGAAAGTAATATGGGATATTGAGTTGAGAGGAAATACCAAGGGAAAGCTAAGAAAGTATTCTTAACATATGCATTAAGGATAGATAAGTCTAAGATCAAATGACTGATAGTTAGTATGGGATGACCATGGAAAGTTCCACAATTAAACCATAAAACAAAATAATTGCGAAAGCAATGTGATGGTTGCAAACCCTAAGCTAATGTACTTTGTATGGCCAATTAAGATTAATATGCTTAGAGTTAGGTATAACCTTGGCTTAGACCCAATTATCCTAGTATATATGCTTGTGAATCACATGCTAGGAATGTGATCCATCAAGGAATGGTGATTCCTTAAGCCTTATGATCCGTTGAGGGACAGTGTGGGTGTGATATGTTTAAGACCGTGATCCTGCGAGAAAGATATAATCCATTGAGGGATGGTGATCCATAAGTTTGTACTTGGATCCACTAGGGGACACCGTTGTAAGTACTATGGTTTGGGACCATTCAGAAAACACATTCATGCACAGTTAGTGTAGTACATTTTTGGTTAATAAGAAGGAATGTTTTCCATTAACGTTTCCCTTTGGGAGATGCCTTCCTGGGAATTGCTGACCAACAAATTTCCACAAACTCTCATGCTTGGAAATGATGGTTAGTGTGCCTATTTGATTGATGAAATTATGTTATTCCTTGCCCATGTACAAACTATTCATATTGTAATATTTTATATGAAAAGTTGAAACAACTACCCATAATGATAATTGTGAAACACTGACATAGTTCATTTCATAAGTATAGGGTCACATCAAGGAATGACATTGCATCACATCCAAAGTATATTATTGTTTTGAAATAAGAATATGAATACATGATTTTTCATATCCTTACAGCTGGTACCATTATCGGGTTTTAAACTATGTTGCTTAATTACTGAGTTTTTTAATCTCACAATGTGTTGGTATTTCCAAATGCCTTGGTACACTGTTGTGTTGGAGTTGGAGGCCAAGTTGTTTGAGGTTTTTAGAGTAGGATATTTTACATTGGTGGGAGATGGCATAGTGTGGATGTTGATCGAACCTCTGATGCCCCCTGTGGGTTCAAGATAATGGTAGTAGATATGTATGTAGTTTTATCTTGAATATACTTTTGTACATTTCCATCTCATGCCTTTAGCATTACATATATTTTAGAAAGGCTATAAAGACTAGTATTTTGTTATATAGATACAGGGATGGGAATTTTTTGTATGTATATTGTATTAACTAACAAGCTATCCATTAGTAGGTAGGTTGGTCTCTGAGGGATAGGCTTATTATCCCCGAGGCTCTCACTTGTCTTTTGATTTGACTATGTATATGCTTTTATATGGGAGAGAGAGAGAGAGATATATATATATGTACTATGTATATACTAAGATTCTGTGTATGTGTTTTTTTCATTAGCTTTCACTGACATAAAAATGCAAATGAATAAAGTGAGATACGAGAGTGTAGTGGCCCAAACTAAAAACTTTACTAATTTAAATAGCTTGGTAAAAGATAAAATCAACTTAGTAGAGGTAGTAGTAACTCACTAGTTCTATGGTATATGTATATTATATTATTAATATAACTAAAATGGGACGTTAAGACCAAAGTGTTACACTTAACGTACTACTCGAGCACTCATATATAAGCTAACATAGTGGCCTCAAGCCAAGTACTATCTGAGGGAACCCCTAATGGATCCAAGTACACAATTGATCACCATCCCAAACAGCTCATCTCAAGCTTATGGGATCCTCATTCAACATGGTTCATTTCCACTTCATCCTAAATGAATCATAAGGCTAAAGAATCACCTCCCAGACAAATCACTTTCCTATTAGGCTACCCACAAGTATATATAGTAAAACAAATAGATCTAAGTCATGGTCACACCTAATTCTAAGTACATGATCCTTAAGTTAGCCAATGAAGAAGGTGTATTAACTTAAAATTTGCACTCATCACAGTGAAAAAATACTTAATGATCGATTAGGTGTTTTCTCACCCCAAACTATGGTTCAATTATAAAATGTCCATCCGTAGTCTCATATCGACTATTGGACACTCAATCATGAGTCTATCTATCACTAGTACCTACATTAGGTGTATTTTCCTTGAGTGTCATTCAGTGCCATATCTTTAGTGTAACATTTGCTCCTTTAATGCCTTAACTATTTACTTGGATAATGTGTGATTGCACGCGTTTGGCATTTGCAGGTAAGCAAGGGAATTTTTGTATGATAATCTTTTGTGAAAATAGACTCAAATAAAATTAATAGATAAATTTAAATAAGTAAATATGAAATTTTCTAAAATAAAATATTAAGTGAAAAATAAACAAGAGTAGTGATAATTTGAGAAAATTTTGGGAAAAAAGAGTTTTAATAATCATCTCAAATAGATAAATTAAACATTTAAAAATTTAAAATAAAGAATTTATTATTTAATCATGAGTATTTGTTATTTCATGAAATAGGGGCATAAAAATTATTGCAAACACTATCATAAGATAAAATAGATAAATATTAGGATGAAAAAAAAATAATATTGGGAAGAAATAAATAGAATAAGATAGTATTGGGAAAGATTAAAAATTGAGGGAAACCTTCCATCTCCCCCCCCCCCCCCCAAAACTTACCCCTCTTATACAAATATCAATTCCAATTAAATATTATATTCTATTTTATACCCACACATGTTTTCAAATTGAGGACCACATCATGTGACGCAACCACAATATTGCAGTTGTGGTTCATTCTACAATTGCATCACCATGCAATTGCGGGTTGCATGATTTTTTCCCTATTGTGTCGCAACGAAATGACATTGTGGCAGAAACATAATGGTGTTGCGGCCAAAATGCCATTGCATTGCGCGCTTTTTTAGTATAAAAAAATGAATAAGAAGTTAAGAGCAGATTCAGCAGAACAAAATGGAGCAACCTCTATACCCTAGATTTGATGAGAGAAGAAGTAAAATACCTTGGTGGATTGGCTTTCTCTTTGCTTCAAAGATCTTTTGAGCTTCTAGCAGGGAAACAAGCAAGTAAGAATATTTCTAATCTCCCCGGTCTTCACTCTCCACCTCCATTGTTGTTAGCCATTGTTGAAATTTGAGATCCAAAACAGGGGATGGGTCATTGATTTAACGGGGGGAATATGGGAAAGGAGAGTGATTGAGAGGGAGAAGGAGGAGGAAAGACCATTTTCCAACCAAATGAGATGAGAAGGAGAGAAAGAGAATGGAGTGAGAATCAAATAAGAAGATGAGATGAAGAAAATGGGAGCGTGGGTCTGGAGGCTAAACATTGAAGTGCGAAGCTAAACGCGTGAAGGTGGGGGATGGGAAAAGTAATTAATAATTAATTAGGTATTAATAAATAGTAATTAAGAATTAATTGAGTATTTATTTTATAAGGATTAATTGGCTCTTAGTAAATAATAAATAGTAATTAATAATTAATTAGGTATTTATGTATTAATTAGTAAATAGTAATTAATAATTGGGTTAATTTTCAATTAGTAATTAGTATTTACTAGTTAATGTAAATAATTTATTAAAAAAGTGGTTGGTGAAAGTGTGAAGCAATTTTAAAAATAAAAATTAGGCAAAAATTAAAGAGGGAAAATTGGAGATAAGATTTGAAAGTGAGAGGGAAATTAAAATTTGACAAAAATTTAAAAGAGGGAGAACTATGAGATAGAAAAATTAGGAATTATTGATTAGGAGAGAGAAGAAAATTAAAAGTAAAATAATTGTATATGAATTTTATATTAATTGTATAAAATGTGTATTTATTGATTTTTAGTTGAATATTAGATATAATTATATAAATTTTTGTTCATTAAATTGATGTAGATGTATTATTTATTATATTTGAATTTTTTATTAATGATTTAAAATATGTATTTAGTGAATTAATTTGAACATTAAAAATAAAATTAGATATATAAAATTTGAATTTATTCAATTACAAATAATAGGCATTTATTAAATTAATTTGAATACTATATATAATAGGTTATATATATAATGTGAATTTTTAATTAATAATATAAAATTTTCATTTATTGAAGTATATCTAATTAATTACGAGTGATGTATATAATTGTGATATGTTGTGTATAATTGTATGTGTATATATATTATTCAATTTATTTTATAGATAGGTATTGCAAAGTACACATAATGGCACCAAAACAAGAATTTTGATTGGAAGATTGGAGGAGCACCTAGTGCTAATCGTGATTGGCATTTTGGAGTACCTGTAATTGGAAATAGGAACAATATAAAATGCAAACTTTGTGATAAAATAATAAAGGGTGGAATTACTTGGTTAAAGTATCACATAGCATAATTTAGAGGGCAAGTAGCTGGTTTTCCTTGAGTTACAACAAATGTAAGAGAGAGCATGATGAAATTTCATAAAGATGAAAGTGCAAAAAAGGATTATACTAGGAAAAAAAAAAAAAAGAATTCAAAGCTCATTTAAGAGGGAATGAACATGATGAAATGGAAGACTTTATGGATGAAAAAATGCAAATGAGACAATCTACACAATAGAACATTAGATCACAAAGAGAATGGGAAAACAGACAAAGATTACGGCAAAAAATAGGAGGGGGCAAAATGTGTACGAAGAGGGTGAAGGCTCTAGTGCAAAGGCTGGTAGTAGTGGAGCTAGTAGACTTTGATTCTTTGAATTAGAAGATCGTTCTTTCAACTTACAATCTATAAATATTAATCTTGTAAGGAGTAGGAATATGAAACAACCAAAAATTATTACTGGTTTGATGAAAACATTGAGGAATAAATTAGGAGAAGCAGTATCTAAATTGATAATATATGAACATCTTCCTATGAGTCTTTCTGACTCATTTTTGACTCACCATGGTTGTATAATTTAATCTCTTTAGCTGCTAAGACAGGTACAATCATAGTTAAATTTTCAACTTGTGAAATTTCTGATGATATTTGGAGTCTAAATTCCAATCTATGAAGAAGTGGATAAATGAGATGAAAAGTGTTTTAAATGAAAGAGGTATGACTATAATGTTTGATGTTTGAACTAATAGTATAAATCATATGCACATTATGAATTTTCTTGTCTATTGTAACAGGGGAACAATTTTATTAAATTTATTGATGCTTCTTCTGTTGCTAGCAAAAATACTGATTATTACTTCCAGTTACTTGATAAGGTTGTTGGAGAAGTTGGAGAAGAATATGTTGTCCAACTGGTTACAGATAATGAGGGAGCTTAAAAATTAAATGGTAAAAAATTTGTAGATAAAAGGAAACACATCTGTTGGACACCTTGTGCTACTCATTACATAGATTTATGCTTAGAAGAAATTGGAAAAAAGTCCAATGTAAAAAAAAAACATTAGATAATGCAAGGTTAGTCACATCATTTATCTATAACCACATTTGAACTATAAATATTACGAAAGAATTTATTGGAGGTAGGGAATATTTGTCCTACAATCACTTGATTTGCTACACTATTCATGTAGTTGTAGTCTACTGTGAAACAAAAGAAAGCCTAAAAAAACTGTTCAACTCAGAACAATTTAGAAGATCAAAATATTGTAAGTTGAAATCTAGCCCAGCCTATGAGGCAAGGAAACTAGTGTTGAGCAATGATTTTTGGAGCAAGGCAAATGCTATAATTAAAGTATTTAAACCCGTTATTACAGTTTTGAAATTGGTTGATGGTGATGAAAAGTCAACAATGAGTTTGATTTATGAAGGGTTGATAGAGTTAAAAAATTCATCCAACAAAATTGTTATTATCACAAAAAATATAATGACATTATAAATAAGAGGTGAAAATTTTTACATATTTGCATATCAATTAGTAAAATATTTTTATTTTCATATTACTTTCTTAGTCCTCAATTTCAGTTTGGTGTTCAAGATGGGCTTCATGTCTATAGAGAAACAATGAATGGAACTACTAAGGTTATAAAAAAACTAGAGAGAGAATTGGACAATCAAATATGAGTTATAAATCAAGTTAATATATATAATTCATAGTTCTTTGTTATAGTGATTATTTAAAAGATAATATATATATTTTTACATAATATTAGATATAGCTTTTTCAAGATAAGAAAGAGAAATTTGGCACACCATAAGCTCAAAGAGTGTGGTCTCAAATGAATCATAGTATATGATTTACTTTTTAATACAAGTATACTTTTTTAAAAAATTGCTCTTTTCATTTTATAAATGATTTATTTGTATTATTTATTTAAATAGCTAAACGGTAGCTCATATATGGTTCATGTGCTCCTAATCTTCTACACATTGAAATTAAAGTTCTCAGTCAAAATGACTTCAGCTTCAAATTGTGAAAGAAATTGGAGTGCATTTAGCTATACAAAGATAAGGAACAGATTGAAGTATCAAAAATTACATAAGCTTGTCTTTACATTTTACAATATGAAACTGAAAATGAGACACACTATGAGAAGAAGTTAGGAACAAATCAAGAGTAGTTTTAATCCTATTAATCTTGATTATATATTCCATGAAGATGACACTTTATCTCCATGGATTGAGGAGAGAGAAAATCCTTTGTTGGATGGAGAACAAAATGCAGAATGGCTTCCAAAATTAGATATTGATGATGAGGAGGAAGAAGGTGAATGTAATGATTCTGATTCTAATGAAGGTGATAGTGGAGATGGTGGTTTAAGTAGCAACAATAGTGGTAGTGATGGTGATAGTAGTGGTCATGGTGACAGTGGTGGTGATGATCAAGAAATTGATGAAAATAAACAACATGACCGATACCAGGAGGTACCATATTCTATACTACTATGTGTAATCTAGACTTCACTATAGATATGACTCCTATTGATTACATTAAAAGAGGTGGTTCTCAATCTGGGAGAGGCCAAAGGAAACAATTTGGTACGTTAGATATGATTCTTCCTCCTCTAATTTTTCACATGCTGATAATACCTATGGTATTGATGAATCTTCTCAAAGTAGTCAAGACTATCCACCATTATATGACCAACCTTCTTATATGTCATATTATCAACCTTCAACAAATTATCAAGAGCCTTATCACTACCAATCATCCATTTTTTTTATTATATTTTGTGGGAGGACATTCTAACAATCAAAGTAAAAGTAGAGGAGGTTATGATCCTCCATATCGTTCTACCATGTGGTGATAAATATCTTTAATGTATTCATAAATATATTTGTACATTACTTTTAATTTATTAGCTTTTGAAAATAATATGTTTATGTTACATAAACTTGAGAGTTGTAACAATTATGTACATTTTTTACAACTTTAAGAAAATTCACAGTCATAGCAACCACAGCCTGCAATTGAAGTAACTGTAACTCCAACTGCAATTTAAAACCTTGTACCCACCTCCTACTCCCTTTTCATTTCACTTAGCTCCTAGGTATAGAGGCATAAACTTACTAAGTAAGAATTGCATAGATAAAGGGAGCGAATGGAGAGTTAGAGTGAGATAGGGTCAGATTGAGAGAGAGAAAAGAGGAAAGAGGAAGAAGAAGAGAGGGAATGAGAGGGAGTGGACGTGAGGGTGAAAACTAGTCAAGGAAGGAGGTGAAAGACTACAACCATGGCTAGACAGCATTACAACACTAGTGGGAAGCCAAAAAGGAAGCTTCCATAGGACTTCAAGCTTGAAAGAAACTAGTAAGCATAAGGTAGGATATTTTTACACCACATTGCAATTTCTTTTTCGAAATTAATTCATTCTTCTTCTCCTTCTCTTTGTGTAATCCATGTTTGCTACTAGTTTGGCCAAGTTTTGGATGTTTATGGATCTGTAAACATAAGGGAAACCATGCATGTATCAATCTAGGTGTTAGATGGATTTTAGGTGCATTTTGAGAAGATTGGGTCCATTTTATAATTCCTATAAATTATGGATTGCCTCTATTTTTTTCTGAAAACTAGTGTACCAGTTAAATTATTACAAATGGCTAGTTGAATTCAAAAATTGGAAGAAAACTAGAGGTGAACTGAGAACAAGTAACACATAAGGACTAAACTGAAAAAAGTTTTGTATTTCTGGATAACTAACACACATCTAATAAATTCTGTGAGTTTCTGTATTTATGAACTTCAGGGAAGTTCAACTCCTAAGTTGGAAAATTTTAGGTGTTATTGTCAAAATTTAGAAGGTGTAGGGATTAGATTGAAAGAAATTCTACACCTTGGGTAAAATTGATAAAAATACATAAATTTTGGACTCATAAGAAAAAATTGATAGTACTAAATTGTAAGTAGCCAGAATTCAGAAATTTCCCAACAAAATAGTGGAATTTAGAATTTTATCTAATAGGGACTAACCTGCAAAAATAATGAATTTTGGAGGAGTGGATAGAATTGACACAAAATCCAACATCTGAGGTATAATTTTTGAAATTCAAAGGGATAATTAAGTAAAAAGTAAATTAGGGACTAAAATGGAATATTAGTAAAAAATGGGAGTCGTCATATAAATTGTCAAAATAAGTGGGATGAAAACATAATAAAAATCTAGTGATCAAATTGGACAGCCAAGGGACTTGTGTAATTAATAATGGATTAAATCTTTGATTTATAAATTAAAAAGAAAATTAGGTCAAGTTAGCATTAAATGATCTAATTATGGGAAATTTGGAAAATAAAAAAAAATTAATGATTACTTGTGCAAGTGGTGATCCTTAATTTAATATTAAATTAGCAAGAATTGTAAATTAAAAACTAATTCCATGAAAATGACCTCAAAATACATGTGGAATTACTATTGACCCTTTAAACCTAGATTGAACTACTTGTAATGATTTCTATATATGTGAATATCAATAATACTGATTAATGAAAGAAAACTATCTAACTTTATGAGTTTATTGCAAAAAATATTGATGAATGAGAAAATTTTAGAAATGTGAAATTGTTGTTTATGTATATAGTATTGTTGAATTACTCAAGATTAAGTGACTGATTGTTGGTATGGGATGATTATTGGACATCTCATGCTCAAATCATAAATTTAGATGGTAAACATGTAAATTCATAATAGGTATATATGCTTGATATACCATGAATAACAAAGGTTTAAAGTGAGTTTATTTACTTAAATTTCAATATTTTTGTAACAAGTAAATTCATAATAGGTATATATGCTTGATAGTACCTTGGAAATCTATACTGGGAGGTTAACATTTGGGAGGTGATCTCATTAAGCTAGGAGTGATCCTCTGGAAGGTGACCCACTAAAAGATGATCTGTCGGGAGGTGATTTTATTTTTTGATTGAGGCACTACACTTTTGTACATATTGACCAAGGCTTTGGGAACCAAACACAACTTTGAAAAGAACAGCAAAGCAAAGAAAAAGATAAAGAAAAGTACGATACAACTAAGAAAAGAAAATCATGAATGATAGAAAATTAACTTGATAGTTAGATCGGATTTGTTAATTATATGATATTTATGTGATTACTAATTCATATCGATATTAATTGATATTGGTTGTTCTAAATATGGATGAATGGATGTATGTGATGTGCAATGTGAGAATTATTTTCTGTATGTGAGTAAAATCATTTTTTTTAAGACTGATGTGTTTAGATTAAATGGCCAGGTTTCTCTTACTTCTCAAGATTGACGTAGCATAAGTCAATATCCCATTTTAAAGAAGTTTCACCATCATCCGAGAGGTGAAGGTGATTAGCTATCTTAGATGCCTACCATACTACCCCTCCCTTTGGTCTCCATGCTCATATGATGTAGGATTGATGTACATGTGTTCTTTTTGTAATTTTCACTTATGTATATATATAGACTAAATGGAAAGCCTATAAGAAGTCTTGACGTCAATATCCCATTTTTAGGAAGTTTCACCATCATCTGAGATGTAGGACTGATGCACCTATGTTCTTTTTGTACTTTTCACTGATGTATATATACAGACTAGATGTAAAGCCTCTAAGAAGGCTTGACATTTTGATATGTGTACAAGTTTATATCTAAACACCATAAAGGTGTGCTTATAATATTTTGAGAAACTTTGTTGTAACATGGATGATATCAAATTATATAAAAATAGGAGTAGAGTTATATATTAAAGCAGGTATTGCATGCATATATTAAACATCGTTATTTTAAAATTTTCAACCATTGTTAAATCTTACTATAGTTGTGACTATTGTTACATCTTACGACGGTCACAATTGTCATTAGGACATTTCTATAACGACAGTTGTTACTGTCACTATTAAATTTCCATATTATATTTCACTATACATCTAAGTCATGATTGGAAACACATTACTATGAATTTGGTACACTTTAACTATTAAATGTTGTTTTGTTTTCCTATAGAAGGAAACTATAAAGTTACTCAAGATCTTATAACTAACAAAAAAAAGGTGTCCTAAAGTTTTTTTGGGTTTGTTTTTAGTCTCATATAGTCAACCTTATTTTATATTTCACAGAGAAAATATTCTCACCATTGTTCATCATCAGGTCCCATCACATCAAATGACAATTAAATTATGGGAAAGGTTAAATGGAAAATTCACTAAATCAATGAAGGCTTCAAAATTGAGAAATATTATGTTTGAAATATTCTCTCGACTACAATAAAATAATTAAAGAAGAAGAAAACAACAAGGCATTCTCTCCTTATAGACTTAACAACACTCATTATAACAAGGCAAGGAACCGTCAAAACTCATCATATAGCCGAACTTTTAGTAAGACAAATCAATTTTTCATAAATCTAGAACCTCTGCACTTGGAAACACTTACTTGAATCCTCCAATTTATAAAGATATAAGATGTATTTCCTTTTTATTTATATAAATGCAACAAGTAATCAAAGCTAATGCTATTGAAATAAAAACTCAATTTCAAGAGGAAAATTACAATATACCCAATGAATTCTAGCTTACAAGATAATGCAAATACCTCACCAAGAAAGAGAAAAAAAATCATGAGTCTTACCCCTTCTTTCAACTAGATCTATGACCAACTACAATAATGAGCAGAAGAGCAATGGTGAGCAGGATATTCTGAGGTGAAGTTGCAATAACTGCCTTCTAGTTGTGCATTTCCCATCATTTGAAGCTGTGGATGATCCTGTCATTGTGTACTTGTTGCAAACCAAGAGATGTTAACCGATGGGTGATAGTAGAGTCTGCCAGGCCTAAGATTCTATGTTATACTTTTTGATGATAACAAATAAGTGACAAATGTTTTATGAATATGATTCTCATATATTCTATAAGCTAGACATGATAATAGTCTTTAATATGTATTACCTTCACTTGAATCATGCTTTATTCCTTAACTATGAGATATACTTGCTTGCAATATAACCAATAGATTTTGTGATGTGTCATTTAAATAATATAAATTGGATATATAATCATAAGAATCTCATTTACATGATAATAATGTTTATATTGAATTAAATGTTATTAATTCATGCATATTGTTAACTATGAATTGGACTAACTAGTTTGAAAGTTTAATATATTTTAAGTAGAATTGTCCAATAAGAGTGAGAGTATAAGTAAGGGGAATGGAAGATCAATATCATGCTTCACTCAAAGAAATGACAACGAAAGAAAGATGCTTTAAGAATTGAGGAATTTGAAGATTCAAAGATTTAAAAGCTTGTTCGTATCAAGATAGCCAACAAACTTAATCAGGTATATTTATCATATGCTAAGAATTTTTATTTGAAACCCAATGATTTAGATTAGCATTTATTGGTTCAAGGCATTTTGGTTTTCAAAATGTTTTTTTGAATATAAAAGATGGTGAAATATGGATTCTTTTCTACAATCAAAATTTTGAACTTTGGTTACTCTTTTAATCATATTTCCCAAAAATAAAAGAGTTTTGATGTGAACCTTATTTTATTAAAAACTAGACTTACTAAGCTTTGTAAAGATAGGTCATTTTTAAAAAATGGATTTAAAATGAAAAAGTTATGACCAATGAAACCCGAGGCTAGGAGAATTGTTAAATTTGAACTTTGAACTTTGTTCACTCTGTTAATCATATCTCCCAAAAAGAAATGAATTTCGGTGGGAAACTTGTTTCATTAAATACTAGACTAAAAGAGATTTTCAATGGTAGGTCATTTACTTAAAATGAATTTAACATGAAAACGTTATGACCCTTTAAAGTACAGGATAGGGAGCAGGTAACTTCTAAGCTGTAGAAGTCAATTGTTTGCTAACTTGAGAATCACCAGTCGACTAATTGGCTAGAACTTTGAAAAATGCTTTTCAACGATCATATTTTTCAAGACATTAAGCTAACAGTCAACTAGTATACCAAAGCGATCGACTAGTATCATAAAAAAATGTTTTTTAATGTGTATAATAGCTCTTTTGTATATTTAACAACTAGTTTTTCCTAGGCCCTTGTAAATATGACTTTTAAAACTTATTTTGACATAGAACCAAGTGTTATATTATGGTCTTCAACTTGTTTTATCATTTGAGAGAGAAACAAGCATCAGTGAGTCAACTTTTCTAATCTTTGTCTATTGAATTCTTAGAGCTTCATTTTGTAAATCTACTCTTAGATAGAGTTTATTTGAACAATCTTTTTCTTTTAAAAGCTTTGTAAGACAACGATGGTGTATCTATTGTGAGAGAAATCAAGAGTGAGGAAGATCTTTGAGTGTTTTCCTTTAAGAATAGAGGAGTGTTCTATTTTAAAGTGAGAAAAATCTTTAGGTTGAGTTGGAGATTGCAGTGGTTCACAACTTTCTCAATTCAAACTTATGGAATTAGTGAAAAAATATCAAGTTGAAGCTTGGGGACTAGACTAGGCTTAGGTTGGAATCAAACTAGGATAAATTTTAGAGTTTGAGGCCTTGTTTGGTAAAAATTCTTAAAAATTATTTTTAGTTTTTTAAAAAAAGAATTAAAAAACTTTTTTGAAGATTTGTTTTCAAAAATTGTTTTTAAAAACTAAAAAGCAAAATAGTGTTTGAAAAAAATCAAAAAACAACAAGTAAAACTAGTTCCTATATTTGTTTTTATACTCTTAAGTGGAAAAACAAAGAAAAGCAAGGAGAAAAAAGTTTTCATTAATGGCATTTTGGCAATTTTAACAATTTTTTCTAAAATCCTATTCCCTCACTTTGTTGCGTCCATCTCTAAACCTCAGCCGCTCCATCTCCTTCTCATCTATGTCCAACTCTTCCTTAACACAAGGTAAGCTCTTGTGTTCTCTCTCTCTCCCTTCGTTCCTTTGTCTCTCTTTCCTTTCGTTTCTTATGTTTGCATATGTGTCGATTCTTTTAGAATAACGATATTTTATATAGTATCTTTATGCTTCTTGAAATATTTATTCTTGGAATAATGGGGTTTAGGGCTTAGGGAAATTCCCTGTTTATATAAAAGTACCCTAAAAAATTGATTCTTGAATATGTTCTTAGACTGGTGACCCAACAGCCTTGGATACTACTCTTTATGTTTCTGAGAATAACTCTTTTAGAATACTACTTTGTATATTAATAAATTGAAGGAACTTGAGCATTGAGTATGAAATTGGGGTCGATGATTTGTTAGATTCTTATCTCCAAAATATGATCCATAAACTTAAAGGCCAATTCACGCCATCACAAACTTCGAGAATAGAAGTGTCTAATACAAGAACTATAACATTGTCTTAGTCAGAATCAGAATTTGAAAATCAGTATTGTGTGTTAATCAGAATCAATTTTTGACTTTCATAATTCATAGTTTGAATTTCATCTCACAGCAACAAAACTAGATAGCAGCTAGAGTTCCCCAAACAGATCATGGGTTTAAGTTAATTAACTAAATAGCATCTAGAATTCATCTGTGCGGTTGGTTGGCTGGGGTGCTCTGTTCCTCCAAAACATAATTGACGGTTTATAAGTTAATTAAAAACAAATTGATTAAATGTTATTTGAAATTAATTAAATATAATTCCTTTGATAAAAAAAATACTTTTGAGTTTATCAAATTCAAAATTTAAAAGATACAGATACGTATAAAAACATTTGACTTAAAAAATAATTATATATTTACCATCACGAATGTGATCATGAGCCAAAGAGCTTAACTTATATTTATATATAGATGAAAATAAATGAATTATACAAGATTATATGTATAAAAGCATCATTTATTTATGTTAAAGTATACAAAAAACACATATGATTTAGACACGCCATTCTTTGAAATATATACCATTCATGATCATGTCATGTCATGAGAATTAAGGATAGCCAATTTTCAATTGGATTGTAGCATCTGTTGATTCCTACTTCCTTGAGTATGTTTTTTGTTTGCATTAAGAAAATAAAATCTCAAAAGACTTAATTGTATTTTAGAAGGAACTTATTATCCCTAATCCCATAAATTATAAAATTAATATATCTTTGAAGACAATATATAAATCCTCATGCGAGAGATCCCGTATTGCTTTAAATTTCAAATCTCTGCTTTCTAATATAAAATAATGTAAGATATGTATTTCTATAATCTGCCTTTGCTGTTGTCTTGTTTGGCTTGATCTGATGACATACTCACACTCTCTTCTCTTGAAGCTATGATAGATTGCTTGATGGAAATTAATTTGACCCATTGAGTTGTGGATAGTGCATAAATGTATTGTCTTCGGTTTCCATGTATGATGAGCTTGCATAATCTCATAATCTCACATCCACCATTATTTTGTACTTTTGACTTTGATGTTACTTAGAATCTCTAATATATATATATATATATATCCTTTTTTGAACTATTAGAGGTCATTTAATACTGGTGAAATTATCAAATTACTATGCTTATAAATGGCAAGTAGTGGGATTATAGAAATACAAGAAAATTCAATTTGGCCCAAGCTTGTGGTTAAATCTTATATGGATATCTTGTTAAGTAATAAAATAAAATAATACATTACATAAAGTCTAATGATTTTGAACAAAGAATTTTATAGTGAGGTAAAATAAGCATAGTAATTTAATACTGGTGAAATTATCAAATTACTATGCTTATTTTGAACAAAGAATTTTATAGTGAGGTAATTGAAATACCTCTAACATTACCATTGAATTACTTTGTCCAAACACAAACTTATAATACATTACATAAAGTCTAATGATTACAAGTCATTAAAATACATAATACATAAATTCATTACATATCAACAGCATAAAATAACTGTAACGACCCCCTTAATCATGTTATACATTCATCTATCAGAATAGCGGAAGCATACAATATTTTAAATAAATTTTTTTCACTTTTCTCATGTTAGGGAACATTAGAGGGTCACTACTAGTTGAGTGTAACCCAAATAGACTCTTCTCACAACCCATTCAAATTTCACTCAACCATTAATCCTGTGCAGCATGTCTATTATCACATTATAAATCATATCATACTATGGAATATAAATTCTAAGAACCATTTAGATACAATTGAGATATACCATATCATGCTACTAAATCCATTCATACGTCGACAAATAAAACTACAATTCATCAAATTCATTATACGCATCTATTCTCCCAAAACATTTCCTACTGAAAATTCGGCAATTTTCCCTAAAAATTGGATATTTCCCCATTTATACAACAGCATAATGTTTAACAAAATCCAGCAATTTCATTAACATAACCCAAAAATCATCAACACAAATTTATATATAAATTCAAGCCTAATTTTAACTTCACATCTCAGCTTTGAAATCCCTAAGGATGTGTTGACATCCTTCTTTTGCCTAGCTATCTTTTAGGAATTCCCTGTTCTTGATCATCTGAGCAAATAACTTAATGAGATTATTAGATCCTAGTAGACCAATTTATAATTAAATATTTACAAAATAGTTGCATACTCAGCTGTACCGAGGCACATAAAATGTCTCTCCACTAATCAGTTTAAACGCATGTGAATTACTAAATACTTTAAAATTAAAAATGGATATGGGAAATCAATGCAAAACAATATAATGAGTATAATATCTTTAATCTAAAAAGTCATAATGAAAATCATACCTAAAATTCTTATATATTCATCTATTACACATCTCATGTGATTATTCATTTTACCTTGCATGTCATTTTATCTGAAAACATAGTTTTATTTGGGTGTGATCCGTAACACCAATCACCCGAAAATAACATCCTATATTGTGAGTGTGATCCGTCACACCAATCACTCACTCAAGGATCGGGTGAGAACCAACATCCAGGGCATCCCCTAGCATGTGCACAAAAGCTAACTCTCATCCTCATACAGTCTATATAGCATTACATATGCATAGTTGACTAATACTCAAGTTTATAATATCATACTTAAACTAAAACATCGCCCTATATAGGTTATCTGCCCTTTACTCCTTAAACCTTTCATAGGGTTGTCATAGTTTAATGAATAATTCCCAACAAATGTAAACTAATTCAATTAAAATAAATCAATTTACAAAACCGTCTACATAGGGGATATTCAACAGTCGTCCTATACCAACTATTGAATATCCACCTTAAGTTAGTCCATTCCTATGGCATATAATCCCAATAGCCAAATCTAACAAACATGCAACAAGCATTCTCAATACACAGACAATCTTATATACTCATATATAATTCTCATGTAAATCATCATTTCAACACTTATTCCCATTCAATACAAATCATACTTAAATTAGTAATTTACAATGTCAGTTAAAAGTCAGAGGAGTATAGATTACTCTACCTTTTATCGTTTGCTCCTCTTCAGACTAGGGTTTTCCTTTTTCCTTGAAGGTTGTTCTCACAATTAGTTTTCTAAGGAAAGAATTCAAATCTTATGCAAGTTTCCTTTCAATTACACTTTATTATAATTAAATACCTAATTTTTACTTCGATCTAATCATCAAGGCCTAATTGGAATCAAAATCTACAAGAAAACATCAAATTAGAGTATTTTAAATTATACCAGAGGTTTCAAAGGTTTGAAAATTGATCTCTACTTCTTTTAATTTGCTCCGGTGGCGATTAATGCGACGGAGCATGGCACATGGCGATGAAGCGATGGCTGATGGCAAAAACTAGTTTAAAACATAGCCAGAAGCACGAGGATGTCGAATCCGGGATCAGTTCGACGAAAAGTGGTGATTTAACTGTGATTTTTGATGAAATGCGGAAGGTGCTCTGAAATGTTTCTCCTCTATTCACAACGTGTGGCGGCGGTTCCTCGCCTATTGGCAGCTAACGGAGGAAGAAGGCAACTCGGGCTAGTTATTGGTGGCGGCGATGCAGTCGATGGTGATAGATGATAGAGATCAAAGGCAATTTTTGGATTCATAATGGAAAGGGGGAAATGGCTATTTTCTACCACTGTGGTGTTTGTCGATCACTACAGTGGCTTGCTATGGCGTCAGGCTGAGTTGTTGAACCTTTCAACAGTGATGGGCAGCAGTAACTCGACCAGACGACAGACAAGCATGGTGAAGGTAGCAGATGGAAGTAGCTTCGAGAGGAGGGGACCGTGGATAAGGAGAGAGAAGGAAAATTTGAAAATATGAAGGGTAGATTTGGTATTTTAGCATATAAGGGCATTTTGGTCATTTTTAAAATTTACTTCATATAAATTTTTTGATATAATTTATGATTCATCTTCAAATAAGAGATAATTCGGAAGGAACTTAGGAATCTTTAGAGCATCACAAGCTCACCAAAATTATCTGTGAAGTTTCTCAAGCTAAATACAAATTCCCTCATTGGATAAATTTTTATCCTAAAAAAATTTTAAATTTATACTACAAGCTCAGGGAAATTCCCTCATTGAATTCTAAGGGTCTCCTTCTCTTATTTGTATAGGTTTCTTGTCTCTGTTAGGCAACCCTTATCTTTTCCCTGATCATCTTGATTTGATTAGTAATCTCTTGTATAATCTCTGGTCTTAACAGAGTACTTTCCCCCATCTCTACCCAACTTAAGGGCAATTTCCAACTTCTCCTATACTGAGTAGCATATGGTGCCATACCTATGGTAGAGTGATAATTGTTATTGTAAGCAAACTCTATCAGAGGTAGGTATTTATCCCAACTTCTCTTATGTTCTAGCACATAAGCCTTAACATATCTTCCAAGGTTTGGATTGTTTTATCAGACTGTCCATCGATCTGAGGATGACAGGCGGTGCTAAACTTAAGTTGGGTTCCTAATGCTTATTGTAGGGATTGCCAAAATCTCGAGGTAAACCTAGAGTCTCGGTTTGATATTATACCTGATGGTACCCCGTGTAGTCTCACAATCTCTCTAAGGTAGACTTGGGCTAATTTTTCCATGGAATACCTAATCTTGATAGGTAGAAAGTGAGCAGACTTAGTTAATCTATCCATTATTACCCAAATGGAATCATAACCAGCTGGTGTTCTAAGTAGTCCAACTACAAAATATATGCTTACCTGATCCTATTTCCTCTCTGGTATCTCTGGTGGCCTTAATAATCCTGCGGGTCTTTGATGCTCTATCTTAACTTGCTGATAAGTAAGAAAAGCATCTACATATTTCGCAATGTCCTTTCACATATTTGACCACTAAAAATTTCTTTTTAATTCTTGGTACATCTTGGAAATACGTGGATGAATGGTATAATGGCTTTAATGAGCCTCTGCTAACACTTTCTCCCTTAGTTCCTGATGGTTTGGAATTACTATCCTTTTCCTAAACATAAGCACTCTATTAGGGGCTAATTTAAAATCAGGTTGGTTCACATAGATTCCCAATGATTCATCCTCTAGTTGGGCTTGTCTAATTTAATCCCTCAAATCCCAGCTTATTAGGAAGTCACTCATAACTAAACTCTTCGAAAATGAAATTACATTGAGATTGAGATTCCTAAAGTCCTTAAGTAATCTCATTTCATCTACTATCAAACTAGCTACTTGTAACGACTTCATGCTTAATGCATCAGCTACTACATTTTCTTTCCCTACATGATATTTTAACTCAAAGTTAAAGTCCTTCAAATATTATACCGATCTTCTCTGCCTCATATTTAACTATTTCTGATCAAATAAGTACCTAAGGCTCTTGTGATCACTAAAAACCTCAAACACAATCCCGTACAGATAATGTCTCCAAATCTTTAGGAAAAATACCACGGTAGCTAATTCCAAGCCGTAGGTAGGATAATTTTCCTTTGTAGGTTTGAATTGTCTTGATGCATAAGCAACTACCCTCATATATTGCATTAAAACGAATCTTAAACCTTTCATTAATGCATCCATATAGACTATAAATGGCTCTAGGGGTTTTAGAATTACTAAAATTAGAGTGGTGGTCAACTTTTCTTTTAGGGTTTGGAAACTATGCTCACAACACTCGCTCCATTCAAAATTAACACCCTTTCTAGTCAAATGAGTTAATGGCAGAGCTATTTGAGAAAATCCTTGTATAAACTTCCTATAATAACCTGCCAAACCTAGAAAACTCCTAACTTCAGTGACCATTATTAGTTGACCCCAATCTAATACTGCTTTGATTTCTTAAAGTCCACTGAAATTCCTTCCCCATTTACTACATGACCTAAGAACTTCACTTCCTTTAGCTAAAACTTATATTTCTCTAACTTAGCATACAATTGTTTTTTCTCTAACATCTGTAACACTATACTAAGATGTTATGCATGTTCTTCGTGAGTCTTGGAATAGACTAAGATATCGTCTATGAATACCACTACAAATTGGTCCAAGTAGGGTCTAAAAATCCTATTCATGTAATCCATAAAGACAACAGGTGCATTGGTTAGTCCAAACGACATCACCAGAAACTCATAGTGACCATACCTAGTGTTAAATGTTGTCTTAGGTATATCTTCATCCCTAACCCTAATCTGATGGTATCCTAACCTTAAGTCTATTTTAGAGAATACCATCGCACCTTGCAACTGATCAAACAGGTTATCTATTCGGGATAAAGGGTATTTATTCTTGATGGTCACCTTATTTAACTATCGATAGTCTATACATAACCTCAAACTCTCATCTTTCTTCTTTACAAATAGGACAGGAGCTCCCTATGGTGACAAACTCAGCCTAATGAATCCTTTCTCCAATAAATCTTCTATTTGGACCTTTAGTTCCCTTAATTCCACTAGGGTCATTCTATATGGGGTTATTGCTATTAAGCCTATACCCGGAATCAGGTCAATGGTGAACTCTATCTTCTTGGTGGAGGTAACTTACTTATCTCTAAAGGAAACACCTCCGAAAAATCATTAACAATGGGAAGTTAGTTTAGTCTTTCCTGTAATTCTACCTGAGATAGATTTAAGGAAATGTTATGTACCTCACATGCTCTGTCACTCCCACATACCGATACGTATCCAAATAGGAAATTGTCTTTTCAAAATAGTTCAGCAAAACCTGATTCCTAGATAACTAGTCCATTCCCAGAATGGCGTCGATTCCAATCAAAGGTAAACACACCAGGTCCACAATAAATAAAAATTCATCAATAGTAAAGAGGCAGTTTAGGTAGATTTGTAGAGATATGGTTGTCTCTCCTAACGGTGTGGAAATATGTAAATCAAATGGCATGGTTTGCAAAGGTAAGTTTAATTTTTCCATGCATGCATTAGATATGAAAGAGTACATAGCACCCGAATTAAACAATACTATTAAAGGAAAATTATAAATCTTACCTCTACCTTGCATCAATCCGGGCGACTTGTCGACATTTGCTCTATCCAAAGTAAAGACTCTCCCTAGAGCTTACAGTCTTTGGCCACCAGGATTCTACGGATTGCCACTATTGGACAATATTTAGCATAGTGCCATGTACCTCCATACTTGTAGCATTTTATTGGTGTTTAATTCCAACAGGGTTGATTTGGATGCTTAGTCCCACATTTCGGGTAAATAGCAGCATCGGAGTGTCGGTCGCTGCTAAAAGACCCTTGCTGAGGTTTAAAGTTTCCACCCTTTACAGTCAAGTTCTTAGCTAGTTGCTTTTGCCAACTAGTAAATCTCTTGTTTGCATTCTATTTTTCCTCTAGGCCTTTTTTGAGGATTTGGCATTTATTCACTAGCACTAAGAAGTCTCGTACCTCCAATGGGGTTATCTAATTCCTCATCTGTAAATCTAGGCCTGCCTTCAGTTGGGCTGACTTCCAAGCCTCATCAGAGTGTAACCTCAAGTAGGTGGAATATTTGGATAATTCTTTAAATTTAGCCAAGTACTCTTCAAATGGTCTCCCTCGTTGTCTAAGTTGCAGGAAATCTATCTCCTTGGCCTAGCTGACACTTTCTGGGAAATATTTCTTTAGAAATATCCCTTTGAAAGATTGCCAGGTGATGGGGATACCTCAAACCTTCATCAGTTTTTTGGCTCCATCCCATAAATTCTCAGTCCCTCCCTTGAGCATATAAGTTGCATAAGTTACCTTCTGTTCATCAGTGCTATGCAACAGTCTGGATATCTTTTCTATCTCCTTAACCCATTCTTCCACCATTGTAGGCTCACATGCACCTAAGAACGTTGGTGGTCTTGCCCTTTGGAACTCTATCCAACCCTGGTACATTTGATTGTTATTCTTGTTATTTCCGTCATCCTAGTTCTGATGGTCCTCCTGGTATTGCCTCTTTATATTAGCACTTGTGGTTGCTTGCTCCCTCATAGCCTCTCTCATCATCCTTATAGAGTCTATCATATCTCTTATCTCAACATTATCCTCCCTGCTATTATTCCCTAGTGTCCTTTGACTTCTATTTCTTGGCCTTCCTCATAGCCTCCCCATAGTATCTCTGCTAGCATTTGTCATGGCTAACTGACACAGAAAAGGAATTAGTTAACCTTTAATAGCAAAAAATATCAGCATAGCAGTAGATTTATTCCTAATATCTCAATTGCAGATTAATTCCCATATATTCCAAAATCAAATCAATTTTAAGTCCTAAAGCTACAAACCCGAAAATATTCATAACCAATAAAACCAGTAAACCAGTCTCTAATACCACTCTTGTAACGACCCCCTTAATCATGCTATACATTCATCTATCAGAATAACGAAAGTATATAATATTTTAAATAATTTTTTTCACTTTTCCCATGTTAGGGAACGTCAGAGGGTCACTATTGGTTAAGTGTAACCCAAATCAACTCTTCTTGCAGTCCATTCAAATTCCACTCAACCATTAATCCTGTGCAGTATGTCTATTATCACATTATAAACCATATCATACACTGGAATATAAATTCTAACAACCATTTAGATACAATTGAGATATACTATATCATGCTACTAAATCCATTCATACATTGACAAATAAAACTACAATTCATCAAATTCATTATACACATCTATTCTTCCAAAACATTTCCTACCAAAAATTTGACAAATTTTCCTCTAAAAATCAGACATTTTCCCATTTATACAATAGCCCAATGTTCAACAAAATCCATCAATTTCATCAACATAACCCAAAAATTAGCAATACAAATTTATATATAAATTCAACCCTAATTTTAACTTCACATCTCGGCTTTGAAATCCCTAAGGATGTGCTGACATCCTTCTTCTGCCCAGCTATCTCCTAGGCATTCTCTATTCCTAATCATCTGAGTAAACAACTTAATGAGATTATTCGATCCCAGTAGAGCAATGTATAATTAAATATTTACAATACAATTGCATACTTAGCCATGCTGAGGCATAGAAAACATCTCCTTACTAATCAGTTTAAACACATATGAATTAATAAATTCTTTAAAATTAAAAATAAATATGAGAAATCAATGCAAAATAATATAATGAGTATAATATCTTCAATCTAAAAAGTCATACTAAAAATCATGCCTGAAATTCTTATATATTCATCTATCACACATCTCATGTGATTATTCATTTCATCTTACATGTCATTTTATCTAAAAACATGGTTTTAGTTGGATGTGATTTGTAATGCCAATCACCCAAAAATAACGTCCTATATTGTGAGTGTGATTCGTCACACCAATCACCCACTCAAGGACCGGATGAGAACTAACATCCAGGGCGTCCCCTAGCATGTACACAAAAGCTAATTCTCAACTCATATAGTCTATATAGCACTATATATGCATAGTTGACTAATACTCAAGGTTATAGGATATCATACTTAAACCAAAACATCACCCCGTATAGGTTATCCGCCCTTTACTCCTTAAACCTTTCATAAGGTTGTTCTAGCTTAATGAATAATTCCCAACAGATACAGACTAATTCAATTAAAATAAATCAATTTACAAAACCGTCTGCATAGGGGATATTCAACGGCCGTCCCATACCAACTATTGAATATCCACCTTAAGTTAGTCCGTTCCTATGGCATATAATCCCAATAGACAAATCTAGCAAACATGCAACAAGCATTCTCAATACACAGGCAATCTTATATACTCATATATAATTCTCATGTAAATCATCATTTCAACACTCATTCCCATTCAATACAAATTATACTTAAATCAGTAATTCACAATGTCAGTTAAAAGTCAGGAGAGTGTAGATTACTCTACCTTTTATCGTTTGCTCTTATTCGGACCAAGGTTTTTCTTTTTCCTTGGAGGTTATTCTCACAATTAGTTTCCTAAGGAAACAATTCAAATCTTATGCAAGTTTCCTTTCAATTACACTTTCTTATAATTAAATGCCTAATTTTTACTTCGGTCTAATCATCCAGGCCTAATTGGAATTGAAATCTACAGGAAAACATCAAATTGGAGTATTTTAAATTATATCGGAGGTTTTAAAAGTTTGAAAATTGATCCTTGCTTCTTTCCAGCTACTCCGAGGACGGCGCACAATGGAGCACGATAACGTATGGCGGGACACAGTGGTGGACAGTGGCTGACAACAAAAATTAGTCTAAAACGTAGCCCGAAGCACGAGGATGCCGAATCCTAGATCAATTCGGCAAAAAACAATGATTTAACCATGATTTTTTGGCAAAACACAGATGGTGCTCTGAAATATTTCTCCTCCATTCGTGGCACATGGCGACGGTTCCTCGCTGGTTGGCAGCTGACAGAGGAAGAAGGCAACTCAGGCTAGCTGTTGGTGGCTTCAATGCAGTCGAATGGTGACAAACGACGGAGATCGAAGGTAGTTTTCAAATTCACGATGGAGGGGGGAAAACAACTATTTTCTGCCACTATGGTGTCCGTTGGTCGCTGCGGTGGCATCTTTGCGGCATTAGTAGAAGGCCGAACCTCAGCGGTGACGGGCAATGGTAACTCAACTGGACGACGGACGAGCGTGGTGAAAGTGGCAGATGGAGGTAGCTTCGCGGGGAAGGGACTATGGATGAGGAGAGAGAAGGAAAATTTAAAAATATGAAGGGTAGATTTGGTATTTTAGCATATAAGGGCATTTTGGTCATTTTTAAAATTTACTCTAGATAAATTTTTCGATACAATTTCTGATTCATCTTTAAATACGGGATAATTCAGAAGGAACTTGGGAATCTTTAGAGCATCACAAGCTCACCAAAATTATCTGTCAAGTTTCTCAAGCCAGATACAAATTCCCTCATTGGATAAATTTTTATCTCAAAAATATTTTGAATTTATACTACAAGCTCAGGGAAATATTCTTAATCACTTCTCAATAATATTTTAAGGTTTTTCATTATTTTTATCCCAATTATTTAATTTTTAATCGGGTTATTACAATAATAATTATAAATTTATTTTAATTATTTTTTTTACTATCATTTATCTCTATTATTGTACTAATTTTTACTAAAACTTTTTTACCATAATATTTATCTTCATTTACAATTCAAAATAATACCATATATTAATAAAATATAAATTAAATTAATTAGATAAATTAAATAAAAAATAATATAATTTGAATTAAATGTAAAGTTATAACACTAATTTGCTATATAAATATTTAAATAACATAAAAATTTGAGAAATTAAAAAAAAAAAAGAGGGTTAGCCTGGCCCATCTCGACCCTAACCTGTTTTAGCCCAATTTATTTTAAGGCCAGGCTGAGCAGACTCATTTTTATACAAGCCAAAAATTGTCTAGTCCAGCCCTAATTATTTTAGTGAGCTATACGAAATGACCCATTGTGCTTAACCCGTTTTGATTACTCTAGTGAATGCTATGAATAAATTTATGGATAAATCTTAGAGGGAAATGTTTATGTCTATGCCTCCTGATAAGAAGAAGGTATGGTTGGATAGGTTATTGTGACTTTATGTCTAATGGTGGTTTGTTTATATATTTTGGATTAGGTGGGCTAATGTTTAATATTAGTTCACTTTTTGGATATAAATTAAGCTTGGGTAATGTTACATGGTGAATCAATTTTAGCAAATGTTTAATGATGATCTATCCAACTATTTTTGTGCTATGTTGGGTATTGTACAAAACCCACTATATACTCATATGTAGTTGTATATTTTGTAATGTTGGATGTTTAAAAAAATAGTATTACTTTCTATTATGGTGTTGATTTTCTTTATATTTTATTTAGTTGTTTCTTGTTTTATATTTATTCATATTTGATAGGTTTTGTGCATAATGAATATAGACAATAGTTCATCAGATAATGAAACTAACAGTGTTAGTAAATCTATATCAACATCTGAATAAAGTGAAGATGAATCTAAATTAGAAGAATTATTAATAATCAATATAATATGTGAGTGTGAAAGTAAGTTTCTTAAAAAGGTTCCAATTCATACATCTATATTTACAGGGCAACAATTTATGGATGAACTTATATAAGGATCAGGAATTGTTTGTTATGAATTGTTGAGAAAGGAAACATCATGTTTTATTAATATATGTGATGAATTAAAGAGGAAAAATTATTTAGAGGACTCAAACAATTTAGGGTTAGAAGAAAAGGTTTCAATGTTTTTATACATTATAGGCAACAATCTTCAACAAAGGGTAGTAGCAGATCATTTCAACATTTCACACAAATTGTTTCTTTTTATTTTAAGGAAGTGTTAAGAGTAATATGTCAAATGGGGAAAGAGCTTATAAAATAAGAGTCTACATAGTTGCCTAACCATGTTAAACATAACCCATTATATATTTTCCATGGTTCAATGTAAGTTTTTATTTTTATCTTATGCTTTTAAATTTAAGGTTCTTAATATATTAAGATATACACCATTGATTATAATTAATTAAATTATCTTTATATTAGAATTGTGTAGGTGCAATTGATGGCACACATATAAGTGCTTGAGCTCTTGTTGAAAAACAAGTATCATGCAGAGGATGAAAAATAGTTGTCACTCAAAATGTATTGTGTACATATGACTTCCATATGATATTTACTTACATGTATTCTGGTTAGAAAGGTAGTGCCCATGATGCAAAGGTTTTGTTAGATGCACTCACCAATCTTGAAGCAAACTTCCCATAGCCTATTAGAGGTGTGATTCTAAATAGTATGTATTAATTACATGTTATTTTTAGTTCACTTGATTTGTTGTATTTATATTTCAATTAATCTTTCATCATTAAACTAAGATCATTCTATCTTGTGGATTTGGATATCCTTGCACCGGAGGTTTCCTTCTACCTTATAAGTGTAAAAGATATCAAACACAAGAATATCAAGGTAGAGATCGTCAAGCTAAAAGTCCTAAAGAGCTTTTCAAGTATAGACATTCTTTTTTAAGAATGAAAATTGAGCGTTGCTTTGGAGTTTTAAACGCACCATTTCCAATTTTAAAATTGATTCCACCATACAAGCCCTCAAGACAAACGTCTTATAGAAATAGCATGTTGTATTATTCACAATTATATTTGCAAGTGGGGTCAATGTGATAGCTTGTTTAGAGAATGGGAAAATATGGATCCTACAAAAATAGAGAGATCAAGTGAAAATACAAGTATGAAAAACAAGTTATAATGCAAAAAACTTGTCAAGATTATCGTATGAAGGTGTAATAGAAATGGCAACACATTCATGATTATATTTTAGATTGGATGTGGCAACATTATCACAATCCTACATGAGCATAAATTAATTTCTATTGTTTATACATTTGATATTATCTCATACTTTGTTTAATTTAATATCAAATTAAGTTTAAAATTTTTCTTTGAATGTTAATTTTATACAAATTTATTATTATATTAGTTTATTAAAACTATATGAATTTTAAAAATTATTTATAAAAAAAATGTAAATAATAATTTTATTTTGTAACAAAAATAATGAAAAAAATTTATACAAAAAAAAAATTAGAATCAAACAATTTTTGTTTTCTTGTTTTCTAAACCTGTTTTCAAAATAGTTTTATCAAACATGTTTTTTTTAATTCTTTTGTTTTCGGAATTGTTTCCAAAACAAACTCATCAAACAAGTTATTTTTTATTTTTGTTCTTCCAAACAATTTTCAGAACTATATTTAAAAACGAAAAACAAAAATTGTCATCAAACAAGGTTTGATTCTCTCTTTTCCAACTCTTTTTTTTTTTGAAGTTATTGATTAATGCTTTTTTATGTTAAAATTTTGCATAATGTGTTCATTATATCTTGCTTGATAAATATTTAATCTATATTAAGTCATATAATTGTTAAAATGACTGTTAGATTATCCTCATTTATTTAAAATTTACTTTTAAAATCAAAATATATACTTATATATTGTTGAGTGTTCTACTTTTAGTAATAAAAATTGTGTTCTTCATACTTCTTTTTTTATTTTTGTCCATGTTCATCATACTTCAAGCATCATAAAATTTCTCATAATATACATAATTGTTGTTATATTCAATACTCTAGAAACCTCAATAAAAACAATTTTAAAAAAATTGATGATAATAAAATTTTTTATAAACACTCAATTTATCCCAAGTTAGGACCTCGACGAGTGCCTTGGTTTGGGTACTTGATTAGTTGGAGTATTATTTTGACATTTAACTACGGTTATTACAACAGTAGTTAAGTTCTTGTTTTATTTGGGTGTTAGCTACGGTTTATGTAATTGTGACTAATTGACCGTAGTCAAGCACTTTATTTTTTTGTAGTCCTAGTCAATCACATATCTTTCTGCATGTGACATTATATTCAATATCTACTTTTAGTTTGACCCTCTACTAGAACCAAATTCCAAAATAACATCAAAATCCAAATGTTAGTGAAATACTCTATTGGCGATTCTTGATAGGTCAGCTCAGTGAACTCATACGTGTTATAAGCATCCAGATGTTAACCTTTCTATTGCCTATACAAATGAACAAGGGATAGGTCATCCTTCATTGTGTGCTAATCTTGTTGAATTATGATTGTCTTATGTTATAATCCTCGATTTTCAACCTTTTTGAGATTTAAGTTTTAAGGAACACAAATTTCCTGAAGATGATCAAATTATCACTTATGTAATTATGTTTCCTATTTCATAATCTAAGGACAATATTATATTGTTAATAATGCTAATGTAATGCCGAAATTTTATTGATAATAAAACGAAAACTACCAATGATTGGTTTTACTTACACGAACATCTTCAAACTTTTAGGAGTCTAAATAAAAATTTTACATTTTAAAAACTAAAATCATAGGAAAGTAATTTTAAATATTAAATTAAGAAAATTTATTTTAAAAATACTAAATTGAGAAAATAGTTAATTTTTATATACTAAATCATTAATTTACTTTTTATATTTTCAAAGATTAGTTTGTTTGCTTTTAAGTACTCAAACTCAATTGCCATAACAACATTATACTATTCATAACAGTCACAAACATCATACTATTTTTGTACTCTATCATATTATTTGGGAGGGAAAAAAATAAAGGAAAAGGAAAAGATAGGAAAGGAAATTTAATAATTTTGTCTTTGTGTGGTATTTAAAATTTTGTAAGGGAGGAAATTATATGATTTTATATTAACTCTTCTTAACTTTTTTTTTGTTAATTTTAATTACCTCAAATTAAAAAATTTTAAAAGATTTAAATAAAAAAATTATTATTTAATCTTTCTTTCTCTCTCTTTTCTTTTTTTTTTTCAATACATTTTCATCCCTTCCCCTTCCAATTCCCAAACATGCGCTTAAGGCCTATTTGGAAGGAGAAAAATGGTGGGGAAGGAAAGAAAAAAAAATTTGATAATCTTCATCTTATTTGATTCTTAAAATTTTAAAAGAAAAAGAAATGTTAATCATCTTTAATTTTTTTATTTGTTAATTTTAATTATTTTAAATTGAGATATTTTAAAAAATTCAAATAATAAGAAAACAATTATCACTTAACTTTTTCTCTTCTCTCCTTTCCTATTCCTTCAATTTCTTTTTTTTTTTCTTACCTTCCCTATTTTCAAACACATCAAACACATCGTAGGATCTGTTTGAAAATCTGTTTGAAAGGGAGAGAATGGAGGGAAAGTGAAGAGAAACTCCAAATATGATACAAAAATTATATTGAAGAGGAAATCGTTTTAAAACAATTGATATAAAATTTGTCAAAAATAATTAGAAAAATTACTCTAATAGATCTAACTATAAAAATAAATCAAAATAAAACAAGTTAGTCTTATTTAATCTATGTAACCGATTTAACTTAGTGAAAAAAGATTGTACTTATTTAATAGTAAAAATAAATAAGTTTTTATTTCCATTCGAAAATATGCATGACTACATAAATTTTACAAAAATGTTGGTTTTCTTTGATCATACATACACCGACCAAGTTTTTTAATGTAACTCAAAGGGTTCTGTTTAAGAAAGACAGTTTGTAAGTGCAAGAAAGGTGTCCTAATGATTATCATTATCAATGCCAAAGGATACCAATTACCAAGGCATCTGTTGACGCTAGCTCTAGGGAGCACAGCGCAGGTTATCTTAACACAATTTTACAGAGAATTTTCAGCAAAAGATAACACTAAGTTGTTGATCCTTGACATGCACATGCCCTCTCATGCTTTAGGTTTGTTTGGGAGAAAACAAATAGAGGGGAAGGGATGCAAAATAAAATTTTTATTTTGACATTTTGTTGATTTAGAATTAAATTTCACACTTTTTTTTTCTCTTATAACATGTTTGGATTGAAGACACAGATGAGTAGAGAAGAAAAAAGAAAGTTGAATTTGAATATAAATCAAAGAAAATGTCAAAATAAAAATTTTAACTTTCCTTCTCTTTCCCTCCCTTTTTCCTAGAAACTATTCTGTGTATCATCTAATACTTATAACAATAAGAAGAGCATGAGATTATTAACCTCTTTTGTTGTCGGTTGGCTTCAACATAAAAAGTTCTGCCACAATTTCATCCAAAACATTATATTGTAAACATATCCAAATGCTTAACTTAGTCAAGTCTCGCTATTTTGTTTAAGAAACTGAAGGTCTTTCATTTGCAGCTCCACAGCTTCTTTTGACAAGGACTTTTCTTCAGGAACATAGTCCTCCTCAGCTCCTTCTTCTACTTTCTGCGCCTTCTCTTTGACAATCCGCTGGATCTCTGGCTGCTTAACTGATGGAAAAACAGCACTAAGCATAATGGTCAGCAGTCCCTTGTCTTTGTCTTCTATAGCATCCTTTCCAAAGCAACAGACATAGATAGCATCAAGAGCCTTCACAACTCGAATCTCCATCGGAATAGCAGGTGGTGCAGCCTTCAGCTTTGCTCGTCTCTACGGTTTTCAATATCATTTTTTCATATTGTTAGGCCAGCAGTAAGTAGGTACAGAATTACAGATGGAGCACCAGTGAAACTTCCAGCAATGAACATGCCATATATCTCAGAATTACGTTTATTCTTCTCAAGCTAATGAGTTAAATAAGAAATAGCACTTCTTACAATCAATGAGCTCATAGCTAATATGGCACCAGTCACAAACTTTAAAATTGAAGTGAGTTTGATGTCTTGGGTTTGATAACTACCATTTGTCCTTTCTACTCCCCTCCCTAGTTTGAAAGTTTCCCAGGAGAAGCCTACCCACTTGTCTTGATAAGTAGATAATCAAATGCTTTTATTATGAAGATCTCAGTGTAATCAAGATAATAGGAATGATATTGATACATAGTGCACAAAGCATGGTATTGGTATAGGCATTAGAGTCTTTATTGCAGAAGTGGTTCAGTCAGTTAAAGTACTCTAGTTTCCTTTCAAATGTAACATAAATATTGAAACATCATGGCTTTCTGAGGGCACAATAAAATAAGTGGTACTTATATAGAATGAGATGGACCAACCTCTCTAGCATCATTCATCAAAGCAATGAAGTTCTGCTCTTCAAATTCAATGTCATTAGAGATCCGAAGCCTCGCAACCCCTTCCAAAATCTCCTCAGATTTGAGAAGACCAGCACCAACTGCTGCTAACCAACAGCATAATAGAACATAGAGAGGATCCCCTGCCTGCCTACCCGGAATAAATTAACACCCAAGTCAAAACCATTGTACTTTCATTCATCAAATTTCATTTCAGGACATTCAAAATCAGCTAAGACAATGTCAACAATTGGAATAAATGCAAAAAAAAAATGGTGAATAGAATCAGAAGGTTATCAGTACTATTGGGTTACAAAATTTTAAATCAAGGTTAAATTACTTTCTGGTCACTGTAGCCTCAATTAATTTTCAATTTGGTCGCTGTTGATTAAAAATTTAGAGTTTTAAAAACTTATTAAGTTAATCTCTACTGTTAAACTTTCATCATAAACTCATAATTAGTGCTGATAGAGCAACCATGTATCATTGTAACACTCTTAATATATATGATTAAAGCCATCTCATCCAAGTCATACATTTGAGTTTGATATTTTTGGCCGAACATTTGAATGAATTTCATTTTATCATATGTTTCTTTTTTAGTTTTAATAAGAACTATATAAAAAAAAATCAAGTACAAAGTAATGTGGAGAAACTATAGCAATTTATCCTCAAATCAACCTGAAAAAGTTTAACTAGAAAACCTAATATTCAAATTTGATTTTCGGGTGGCAATTATAAAATTTATTACCCGTCCGCGTCGATCTTGGAATTCATAGAAAGCTCTAGAATCAGTAGTGGTACACTTCTTCCCAACCCGCCTCCGAAACTCGGCAAAATCGATAATGTCACCGCCAACGCCGCCTTCATCACTTAGGATCCTTGCTATTAGGCCAACCACAGGGAGAGAACCAATGACCTTGTTAGCGAAATTCGAAACCGAATTTGGGTTCTCCATGTAAGACCGAATGGAAAGTCTGGTGCTGCCGGTGAAGTCTGGAGCTTTGGAGGCAGTGGATCTTGTGGGGTGGCCATGGCTATGATTATGATTATGAAGTAACAGAGAAGAAGAAGTGAGTTTGAACGAGAGGTTGGAGAAATCAGTTTGACTGGTTTGGAAAGATGATAATGGGGGAGTGGGTTTTAAAACCACCATGATACTGAAAAATTGGAAGTTTTTCTCGTTGTTCTTGTTGTTAGCCTCTCGTTTATAATGTTATCTAGTCCGGAGACGAATATCTAGTTGAGCGGCACAGCTTTTTTACCTCTCCACACCGTTTCCAAAATATTGGGAAAAGTGTGGAGTCTTGCAAAAATTATTTACCCAAAATAAATCACTGGTGCCACATATTTGTCCAAAATAAACCATTATTGTCACATATTTGCTCAAAATACACTATCAATGCCACATATTTACCCAGAATAAGTTATCGGGTGCCATGTGACACTAATGAAAGTATTTTATAATTTTTTTTAAAAAAATAATTTATTATAAAATAACATCGTGTTTATTTAAATTCTTCACTTTATGTAATGAATTTACTTCATGATTTTATAAGAGGCCAATTTCACTTACCATCGGTGAATAGACCAGACCACGTAGGGTCTTTAAGAACCCCATTGATCCCTCCAACCTTCCTATTCAATTTTATTTAACTCTCCTTCATTCATCTTTCACTCTCCTCAAACTTCTTTCATTTCCACATTATTTTTACCCTCTCTTAATTACCCTGCTTTCAAACTTCTTTCATCTTCACTTTATCTTCTCCCTCTCAATTACCTTCCTTCCAAACTTCATCTTCATGAGTGATCCTTCTTGATGACTTTGTGGTCCAAAAGAAAAGTAGTCCAGTTAAGAGTCCTTCATATATTTTTCCATGCAATTTCTGTTTTTGGCAATTTATGGTGGATTTTTTGTGTACAATATGCCAAATATAAGAATATTCTTGCATTTTTTTTTGTATTTTCATAAAGTTGGAAATAATAAATTTATGGTAGAATTTTTCAATTTCTTTATTTGTTTGTAAACTTTGTATTCATTTAAATATTTAAGTGTTTACTAGACTTTGTGTTCATGCATATGATAAAAATATTTTAATTGTTACTAGACTTGTGTTGATTATGATAAAAATATTTTAGTTGTTATGAAACTTGTGTTGATTATGGTAGAAATATTGTACTTGTTACAAAACTTGTGTTAAGTATAGATTTATTTGATTAGAGAAATAACAAGTAGGTCTTTGGTTTTTTGAAAATGTAGTTGTAAGAAAAATACAAACATTAAAAAATAAGCATGTATGAGAAAACTTATTGGCTTTTGGTATATTTTTTCAAACATTAAATAGGACATTATTTTTTAAAATTTTATATTTTCATAAAATGTGATTATAAATAAAGTGAAAATTTTAATATTATATAACTTTAATATGTCTTTTAATTATATTTTCATGAAATAAGAAATATCTTTAATATTTTTTATTTTTATATGCAATTTATAATGTTTTTTAATATTTTATATTTTCATGAAATGAAATTATATATAAAGTGAATGTTATTAATATTTTATAATTTGTATATGTCTTTTAAAAATTTT
Source organism: Senna siamea (assembly GCA_031216115.1). Lineage (NCBI taxonomy): Eukaryota > Viridiplantae > Streptophyta > Magnoliopsida > Fabales > Fabaceae > Senna > Senna siamea. Next base: position 11,109,124 of record CM062366.1, read on the forward strand.
TATGTATAAAGTGAAATTACGTTTTCATAAAATGAGAAATTTTCTAATATTTTATATTTTTTACAAGTTTAAGTTCCATATATTAACTTATTAATTTTTTTAGTTTTGGTACGTTTTTATTGTTTAATACGATGCAAACCTTTTTAACATTTCTAAAAGGTTGAAGTATTAAGTGAAATAATTAAAAGTACTTAAGCATAATTTCTTTTTTAAAAGCATAATTTCTTTTTTTAATTTTTGTATGGTTTCAAACATAATTCCCACATGTGTTTTAAATTTTGTAAACATGTAAAAATAAATTGCAATTAATATTTAGGAGATAATAATATTATAAATTGAAATATAGTTAATTTTCACTAAAATGATTAAATATATGTGAAAGTTTTTTATCAACTAAATATCATTTGGGTGGTATGTCAAGAAAAAGTTAGAGAATATATAAATTTATGTAGATAGCCTTTTTGGTTTTTGCACTCAATATAGAAGCTAAAATGGCCAGGAGAGTTTGAGCATTTTTGTATAAGGACAAAAACATTTTCAATGGCAACAATGGAGTGACATTCAAGGCGAATAGACCTAAAGGAGTGGTTTTAAATGAAGGCATCACTCTCGTGGATGTATGGTGCATCTTCGTGTCACTTGTATGTTTTCACATAGTTGAGTGGCACCACCCCGATGTGTTCTTCACAATTTGGACTCCATTAGCCTATTCTAAAGCCACTAGCAAATCTAAGAAATGTGCATTTGGTAGACCTTAAAGAGAAAACAAATGTCAAAAGGGTTACATTATGCCATGTCATCTTCACCAATTCCTGGTATAGTTGTGCAAAGTACATGACATGGTATTAGCGTTGCACATGAAGGTGGATTGATCCAACTGCAATTTCATCAAGATATGAGGTAATTTTGTGTCAGTGTTATATTTATGTCATGTATCATATTTGATTCATCAAATAATGAACATTAAACACATATTTTTATAGGCTAACATTGTAGAGAGTCTAATTACACGAGCAAAGCCACAAGGTTCATCACCATTTGATCAGGATGTTCATAGAAACTGTAGGACAATGATGCATGCTTTGGGGGAGCAACCTCCTTCCTTTGCTCACACATTCCCAAATCTATCTTCTTGAGGTGGTGACCAATTCGAGACTCAACAATTCAGCTTTTCAAATTCTTAAATCTTGTTCAAACGTTCAATTGCTTCTTTTGTACTACCTATTGATCCAAGAATAATGATCTATCACTACTTCCTACCTTTTATTTATAAGGCTGGTCCTTAACATCATACCCTATCACCTCCGCTTGTATTGGTTACTGATGACAATAGATATTTTACACCTTCTCTAATGAATCTTTTTAGCTACAGAGATAAGTTTTGTTTGTTTTATAGACATACAATGTTTATAGGGAAGGCTTCATTATACCAAACCAACCTACTCCCCTATATGTCACTCATTGATGGTTGACTTGAATGAGTAACCACTTTCTGAAGAGGACGAGCCCAAGTCTCTGCTAGATCATCCTCTTTTGCCCAATCCTTAGCTAAACAATCATCATCCATAACGTTAAATACTAATGACTCATTATGGAACTTGCAGTTATTATTTTTATTTTTATTATTTTTCATTTCAAAATGTAAAAAGTAGTATATGTATATTAATTTTTATTTTTTTTATTGTAATTTATCAAGATGATATATCATTAATACTAGAGTAAATTATTATTTTAGTCCCTGAAAGATATACTTTGTCTTAATCTAGTCTCTAAAAGATTAACATCCTCAAATTATTCCTCCAAAACAGGCATACTTTTTTCCTAAAGATTTTAGTATTGTGCAATGTTTAAAAAGGAATCATTATATCAGAATGAGCTTTCTTCTGAAGCTTTTAATATTTTGTAATGTTAGTTTACAAGAAATTTTATAAAAATAAAGAGCATTTATTTATAGGGAGTTTTATCTTCAAAAAAAAAATTTCTCCTGAAGAGCTTTGATAAAATTATTGCATAAATTCAAGGGGAGTTTCTCACTCCTAAAGTCTTATTAATTAGCCAATTCCTTCTTAGTATTTCATGAATTCAATATATTTGTCATCATTAAAAGGTGGAGATTGTTGACCTCATTAAGCATAGCCTCTTTAAGGTTTTGGTGATCACAAATATATTGAAGGATTATTTTAGGAAAAATTTAAAGTCCAAAGGCTAACCAAAAGTAGGTACTTGTTAAGGTAAATTGGAAACTTGAGCTTAAAACTTTTCTTAAAAATCTCTTGAATTCTACTCTTCTTAAATTCCCAAAGACTTAGTAGACTCATGAATGAGTTTTCCCTTAAAAATCTTTTTTTTAAGCTACCAGCCAATTGGTAGGATGCTAACAATTGACTGACATCTTTTGAAATTGGGAAAATTCAAACAGTAAGGTACTAGTCAGCTGTTAAGATTCTAGCAGTCAATCAATAACTTACAGATAACTAACAATCGACTTTCTAAACCTTTGGTAGTTGACTGCTAGATCCTAGGCAAAACAAATTTGAAACCTAAGAGTAATTAGTCAATTACTAGCATTCGATTACTACAAGTTTGTACATGATTTTTTTTAAATATAGAACAAAATAGTTGACTTGTAGACCCCTACAAGTCGACTACTACAATATCAAAATGTACTATGAAGGTACAAATGACTCTTTTTCAAAATATAAGCAAAGATATGATTTCAAATAGCTATGAAAACGCTTCACTTGCGAAAATCTATAAATAGAGCCTTTTAGGAAGCCTGAAAACATCAAGAGAAAAATTTGAAATCAAATTCTTAATTCTTCATCTGAGCTCTTGCTTTTCATTGCTTCTAGTTCTTCATTTGTAACATTTACTATAAAAGAGAGTTTCCTCTAAAAAATTCTTCATCTTCTATTGAGAACGAGTTTTAGCATCTCAGGGAAAGGTTTTCCTTGAGTAAGCTAAGAAATAAAGTGAGGAGAGTTTGTTGTAGTGGCTCACAAGTGTCCATTTTGAAATTGTGGTGTTGGTGGAAAATCTCAAGTTTTGCTTAGGGATTAGATGTAGGCTTTCTTGGATAATATGAAACAGACTAAATGATTGTGTTCTTTACTTTTCTACAATTTCATTTTAGAATTTTAATTTTCTACAACTTTACATTTCAACATTTTATATTGCAATATCTCTTTTACTCTATTGTACTCTATTTTAGTGTTCATTCTAAATTTTCTTTCATTCTTTACTATTTTCTTGTTATACCAACATTACAAACTTCATTTAAGAAGTTAGTAAAAAAAAATTTACTGTTTTAAATTTGATTAGCTTTCGACAAACTCAAAACTTTTTAATCATCCAATTCACTCCCTTCTAGGGTACTAGCTATTTCTAAACAAAATTTCATAGTTTTTTAAAATTGAGTAAATTATTTTTTTAGTCCCTAAAAAATATACTTTGTCTTAATTTATTCCCTAAAATATTAAAATCCTCATTTTCAACCTCTAAAGAATGTTTCTCAAACAATTTAGTCCTTACATTAGTTAAATATATGTCCAAACAATATTACAGCAAAGTAAGACAACAACCAATATGCCCAAGATAGTATTACAACAATCTAAAATAGTAATTAGCATGGCTACAGGACTCCATATAACTAACATATGAACCAAATTTTTTGAGAAATATTCTTTGGAGGATGAATTTGAAAACTTTTATCTTTCAAAGCCTAAATTGAGACAAAGTATATCTTTCAAGGACCAAAACAATAAGAGTGTATTACACTTGCCACCCTTGATTGTAACACCCCAATCCTATAATTAATTTTAGTTGATTAATTTATTATACATAAACTATAAGAATGGTTAGTTATTACTACCTCTACCAAAATTCATTTTTACTTTTACTAAGTTAGTTAAATTAATGGAGTTCCAGTTTAGGTCACTACACTCGAGCATCTCACTTGCTTTATTTTATATTTTATAGTCAACAGAAGCAAGAAAATAAAGCGAATACACATAAATCAAATTTTCATCATATATATATATATATGAGTTTGTACAATACTCCAAAAAGAGAAGTAGGAAATCTAAAGGTAACAAATCTACCTCTCAGATTCTAAATCTTGCCTACTAATGGATATTGGGTTAGTCATATACATCATACATCTATGTATATACATACATACATCACACCATCCTTACTATACATAAAATATAAGCCTTTTTAGCCTTTCCAAAAGGATATAAGGCTAAGGCATCAAGATGGGGGATACAAAAGTACATAAAAAAACTATACTATCTAATAATATCAACCCATGAGAGGTGTAGGGGATCCCACTACCATCAGGATTGTCGTGTCCCTTATTATAATTAAATATGTAACATCCCCAAGCACCAGCTAGAATTACATATATACATGTTTGTAAATTATACCTAGGTGTAGATAGTGAAGTCAGTAGGATTGTAGATAAGAAATCTAGCTAAAAATATAGGCCAAATGAGGTCAGGTTTAAAAGAAATGAGAAAGTAAAGGAAATGGTACCCTAAAGGAAATAAGAGCTAAAGGTGGCATAGGAAGGGAATAACTCCCTTAACTTATGTTCATTTCCTAATTTCAATAAGAGACCATTATGTAAATATTTTTAAATATTAAAAATTACATTTTTACTCTTCCTTTGGAAAACCTATAATAAAAGGGAAATTAGAGAGAGAAAGCTTTAGAAGTTGAAACTAGAGAGAAAGTGTTGATAAAGAGAGAAACCAAAGTGGAATTTTGAAGAAAGGCTATAAAGGAGTAAAATTGGCTAGGAAACCATCATGAAATCTTTTGGATACATCTATCACGCATAGAATCACGAGGTAATCAAGGAAAATCTCCACCCTCTTCGTTTACAAAGAAACCTATTTTTCTCACTATGAAATTGGTAAATCTAAACTTTTAAATGGGTTTAGGGGATAATAAACTTGCATTCTATGTTTTTAATGCTAGATGCATGAGTAGAAATGGAGTTGGCAAAATGAGCTAGCCTAGCTCGTATAAGTTAGCCTGTTGCGGGTTGCAAAAAAGTGGGTTGAGTTGGGTTAGCTCTTTTTTAAAAGGGCCAACAATAAGCTAACTCAGATCACTTTATGTTGTGTTAACAGGTCAACGGGCCAACCCACCAACCCACTTTATTTTTTTTTTTTAAATTTCGTTTTATATTTTTAATTATAGCTAATAGGCATATAATTTTTTGTAGAGATTTTTGTTTTAGCAATTTCTCATTAGTGGATTGAATTGATTGATATGTATAATTAATTATTTGTTAATTAATTGATGTATGTATGATATTATGTTAGTTATTTAAAAAAATACAATTACAAATTTAATTTTAAATCTAATTTTCTTAGGAAAATAAAAAAATTAATGTAAAAAAAAGGGGTTACTTGTAGGTAACCCGTCTTAAACCCATTTACCCTCAATTTGACTTTTTTTTGTGGGTGGGTCAATACTCTAAGTAGAAATTCTTGCATGTGTGTGTAATGTCCAGATTAATATTGCATGTTCATGGGTTTCACTTTCTCTTTCCTTTAGCTATTTTAAATGACTGATTTGGAGTATTTCTAACTTAAAATGTCGTAGATTTCATGTATGTTATTGGCTTAGATGTAGGAAGTGAGTTTATGAATTTAATCCTTGTGAAACTAAGTATTTTCGGGGTGATTCTAAATCAAAAAAATGCTATATTTAAATTACTAGAATTTGCTATTAAATAATAAAATTAAATTTTAAATGAGGAAAACTCACCTCAATCATTAAAAGACAAAAATTTTAAAAGGAAACCAATAAAATAATATAAGAAAAAAAAGAAAAATCACACAAAAAATTTGGTTTTTAATTTAATAATGAAATGATACATAAAAAAAATGAAATAGAGTAACATAAGATAATATATAATATATACAATAAAGGACAGGGAGACTTACGTGGAGCTAAGAAAGGGGGTAAGACTTACCCTTTAAGTTTGACAAAATGAAGAGTAAGAGGAAACTTACTCCATTTAAACCTCACACATGCTTTTATTTTCCTCACTAACGTGAAAGCTTAAACGGAAGCCTCATCCATTAAGAGAAAGGAGAGGATAAGGATGGGATGAAATAGAATGAAAGAAAGAGAGAAAGGGAGAGAGTAAAATTGAGAAAAAGAGAAGGGGAGAGACATTGAGGGAAAGAAAGAAAGAGGGAAAAGGAGAGAGGAGAGAGTGCTTCTTGAGTAAGATGCCATCTTGTCTTCATCCTTCCACAAAGAGGAAGAGCTATAGATTATAGGGAGAGAAAGCTAGGAAGAAATTCATATTTTTCATTCTTGTTCTTCCTCCTTATGTCTCTATTTAATGCTTCCATGGTGGCTAATATTAGAATTGATTGTGATTATTCTGAACATCCAAAAATCATGTGGAAGTGTTACATGTTTCAATCTAGGTCTAGAAAATAATTTTGGATGCATTTTCATGAAATTAAGGCCTAATCATAATTTTTGGAAATTTATTGCTGCTGTTGTAGTTCCTAGAATTCAGATATTCTATTGGAAATTTTGAAACTTATGTGATGGAGATGAAAATTTAGGGAAAAACCATATGAAACCATGAATTTGGGTGAATAGACCAAAATGGAATTTTCAAATATCTTAGTTAACGAATGAAATTTCTGTAAATTAGGTGCCTTTATGTAATTGTTAGTTCCCTGGAAGCTCTTGTATAAATAGGGGAAAATGTAAAGACCTTTAGGGGTTGTTTTTTGAAGTTAGGAAAATATAAGGATTAAATTAAAAATTTTGAAATTGTTGTGGATGTGGCGTAAAATTCATAAGATTGGGATTTTATGATGAGTATGACTCTAATAATGTTGCAGAATTAATTTATTGAAATTTTGGAAGTAATAAGGGCCATTTTAGAGTTTTAGAAGGTTTAGGGACTAAAATCAAAATAAAACTTCTCCCATGGGTAAAACTTAAAAATAGAAAATATTCTAGGCTATTAAGGAAATCTTGGTAGTACTGCATTATAAATAAATAACACATGATAATTTCTAAAATAAATTAAGAAATAAAACTACATTTAGGACTAAAGTGCAAATATTAGAAAATATGGGTATTAAGTGAAAATCTTGTAAAAAGTATGAGCAGGTAAGTTTTAGATATTTTGTGGCTACTGTATGAAACTGAATAATTTTAAGACTTATCTAGAGTATGTTTTGAATTTTAGAGAGTAGAGGGACTAAAGTGAAATTTTCATAAAATTTGGTGGAAACCAAGAAAATGGCATAAATTCTGGACAACAACATAGATAATAGACTAGAAAGAAGTAGAAAAATGGGAAAAATTCATTAGTAAGCCTTATAAGATGATTTAATAAAGATTTATCTATAAACAGGACAAAAATATAAAAAGTATGAAATTAGGGGAGTTGTGAAAGTACTAGATATTTAGGGCAATTAGACATATTTGAGTAGAATAATAGTAAATTAATGGGATATGATTGCAAAATTCGAAGTCATAAGAAAATTATGAAAATTTACCAAAGAATGATTAAAATGAAAGAATAACCTAAAAATGGGGCCACAATATAAATTTAAGGGTTAAAAACATAATGAAATGTTTTGCTAGTTTAACTAGTTTAAAAAGATAAAAAAAAATGAGAGTGGTAAGAATTATCTACATAAGATGAGTAAAGCATGAAACTTCAAGTAAAATAAATATAAAAAGGGGTAATAAAAGGAATAACTTATAAGAGAATCCACAAAAGTAAGGCTTAAGGTGTCTAATTAAGATAGGAAAGAAAATAAAATCTAGAAGAAGAATATATGGAACAGCTATATTGTAGCATTAGGAATCTAGACAAAACACTATGTTGTAGCATTGCCAACTTAACAAATAGAAAATAAATTGATATGTCTAAATGTTAAATAAATAACAAATGATGAAAGGTGTGATTGGAATATGGAAGCTCTTGGTTGTGTACTATTGACTAAGAATATGTATTGAGGATAGTAAAATGTCATTGTATTGCAAGGTTGAATAAGAATGAAAAATTAATATTCGGTTTTCTAAGAAGTGAAGGAGAATCCCAAAGTAGAGGTAGAACAACCTGTACCCTCAACTCTTATTTGGTTAATAAGAAAGATTCATACTATCTACATGATATTGATGAATTTAGATATTTGATTATAAAGTTACTTGCATCTATGAATGTGAGAGATAATGAAAAAAAAAGAAGCTATTATAAATTCTTTGCTCGAATATCTATTTTCGTTTTGGAGTATTTAAGAGTGGATGATTATAGGTAGTATGGAATGCTTATGGTTTATCCTATATGGGTAACTCATTCAGATTAGCTCTGGAATTAGTTGAGGCATATAAGAAGAAAGGAAACTAAGTCGGCTATCCCAAAGGCCTAAAGGGTAGCTTACTTATATTCTCATTTCTCCTGTGACTCTGAATACAATGAGAGAATAATATATACTTGAGATACATGGAAAGAAAAGAGATATGAGCGGGGACATGGCGATTTCGATGGCATTAGACTTGTGTACACACCAGGGGACCCCTAAAGTTAGTGACCAAAGGATGAGCTCAAAGGAAAATTAAAGAATGAAAGAAAAGGTACTTTGGGAGTATATACGATCATTGAATATAATGCAAAAGTAAGTTTTTTGATAAGATACTATAAAAAGTTAAATTTTATGTATTAATGATATGTTTTTATGATTAAGTATTAAAAAGTATGTATTTTAAGAAGTTGAGGTATTTTTGCATTTCGATGCAGCTGGATTGTTAGCAAAAATGTTCGAATGAAACTTGTATAAGTTATCCTACTGAGAATTCTATTCTCACAGGTCGCTAATGTCCAAGTACAAATGGTAGAGGAATGGAATGACAAAAAATCCATGAAAATATTTTGTTAAAAAAGCTTTGAAGTTTAGGGGGTTTTCTACAAATGACAAAAAATCCATGGAAATTTTTTGCATTTTGACCTTAAATTTATGGCTTGCTTTGTTCTAATGTGTCACTGTTTTATTAAGATTTTAAATAGAAAAGTTAAAAGAGATGGTTTCTTACACATTACAAAGTTTATTGGGTTCTAGATTAATTTTTATAGTTATAGGGGTCATTTGCACATAACCTAAACTTTAAAGGAATTTTTTTTTTTTTTTGTATTTTAGTCTTTTCAAAATAGAGAAGGTATAATTTTGACATATCTCAAAGGAGAGACATGTAATTTACTTCAAAAAAAAAATTTGATATCCTCCTATACTTTAATGGTTTTAAGGGTCTTTAAGTTATTCGTCTCCAAAATCATATATTATATCATATTAAAATAAAATAAAATTTCAATAAACATATGATATAGAGAGTGGAAAGAAAAAAAATAAAATAAATGACAAACAAGTGGAGATTTAAATAAGTTCTTATTTAGTACTCTACAATGTGATAAACCATAATTCTAATTTTTATTGAAAAAAAATACTCATATTTATTGATTGGTAGTATCTTGAGTCTAACTTTTTCTAGTAAATGTATCTATAAAAATTTTTTACCCCTTAATTTTATTATTTTAAAATATAATAATTCTTTTTAATATTTTAAAAATTAAAATTAATAGAAATTTAAATGCATGTCAAATCACTTACACATATACTTTGGGTCTTTTTTCAACAAATTAAATATTAATTTTAGTGTGAGAGTTTAAGAACTTAATTTTGAAGTTTCAATGAATATTTATAAATCAAATTTTTTAAAAAGGAGACTCAAAGTCTTGAACATTGAACTTGAAATATTAAGAGCAAGGTTGTCAAATTTAAGAGTTTAAATAAATTGCGAAAGAAATGAATAATTTAATTACATAAATAAGTAATTATTAAAAATAAATATTTCTATTATAATTAATATAAATAAAGTAAAATATGAAATAATAGAATTTCAAATGTAATTCATACACAAATATTGAATATAACTTCTTTCAAACCATAGACTTCTATACATAATTTATACATTTATTAAAAATTTAATTATTTATATTTAAATATTTTATTTGAGTTTGAACAATAAAATATTATTATTTTTAATAAAAAAGACTTTAATTAGAGGGTTTCATTAGAAATTAAGAGGGTCTCAAATAATATTTTTTATTAGTTCATCACGAGTTTGCACATTTTTAAATTTGACAATGAGTTAATTAATTTTATCTATGTGTAAACATAAATTCATAAGAATTTAAGAGTTAATTTGAAAGTTTAACAATAATAATTAAGAGCTTATTTAAGAAAGCTTCTCTCAAGAGAGAAGTTTCTTATTATTATTATTATTTCTAAAAATACTTATTTTAAAATTTTGAGGTGTTTAAAAAAGAATTAGAAGTGTTTTAAGTGGTAGCATAAATAATTTTTTTAGCTTTAAATAGAAGCAAGAAATTGAAACTTCTACTTCTAGAAAAAATAAAAACTAAAAGTTAAATATTTTAAGACCAAATCCCTTACTAAAATTTTATATTTATTACTATTGTGATTTTATTATTTATATTTTATTTAATTAATAAAAATAAATAATCATAAATATCTACAACCATTTATTCATTTAAATAAAATTAATAAATATTTAATTAATAAAAATAAAAAATATTTTATTAATTAAAATTAAAATTTTATAATTTATTTAATTTAAAAACTAATTTATTTAAATAATAAACTAATGAACATATAATATTTTATTTAATTAGTAAAAATTAAAAATAATAAATATTTATAAATATTTATTTATTTAAATAATATAAATAGAAAACTAAAATTTGAACATGGTCTTTTTGATAATTTTACAATAAAAAACACTTTTTATACAAAATTTTCAAACACAAATTACTTTTTAGATATTGAAAAAATAATTTTAAACTAATTTTTTAAATATAAACTATTTTTTCTTCACAAAAATTCTTTTTTTAAAACTTCATTTAAAGAAAGTCATTTAAAAATAAATAAATTTTAAAAACAAATATAGTGAAGGTCCATTTATATAGGTCAGATTAACTTATTTGACATCTTACTTATAATCAATGCAAAAAAAATAATAAAAATTTTTTTAAGTATACATTTTATATCATATTATTTATATATTGATTAATAATATTTATTTATTTTTTATGTTTTAAAATAATTTTTTTTTATAATAAATAAAATAAAAACAAATAATTAAATTGTATTGATTAAAGTTAGAATAAAATGTTACACCTAAGAATTTTTAAAAAATGGGCGTTGCTTCTGGGCGTGTCGGGAAAACTGGCAAGTTTCAAGGCAAAGCTCACTTGGTTTTGGAGGGTAAAGACTAGAGCAAAGAGAGAAGAGGTCGAAGGTGAGCCATGGATCCGTTAGCTGCTCCAAGTCCTACCGCAACTCAGCGCGATCAATGGATCGTAGAATCTCAGGTCTATAAGATTTACGAACTCTATGCCACCATTCCTCGCAACGCTCAATCCCTCATGTAAGAATCTTCTTCTTCATACTCAAACCCTAGGTTCTTTATTGAATCTCTCTGTAGTTTGAATTACTATTATTATCATTATTATCCTAATTTAAGGTTGGAGCTACAGCGTGATAAACACATGGAGTTCCTCACCAACGGTCTTAGACATCTGGGTTCCTCGTTTTGCGTCTTGGATGCTAAGTAACTCTTTTTCCCTCTCCTTCTGTTACTTTCTTTTCGACTTTAACTTTAAGTTCATATCAATTCTGTTAAAATTCATATGAGGCTACTTAAGGTGCTCACTGTCCCTTATTTATGCCACCAATAAAATTATTCTTTATGAGCACATGAGTTATGGGCAACTCATTGCTTACATCCAAAGCTTAGCTATAAAAATCTGCCAAGATGACAAAATACAGAGACAATTAGCCGAGGAGAAGGCCTAAAATCACAAAGAATTAGGTTTTTTTGGTGCACAATTTGGATTTCCCCCTTGTAAAGAGTTCAAACCAAAACATAGCTCCAAACATTACCAAAAACCCCAACATAAGCCAAACAAGTCTAGCACTCCCAAAAAATCTCAAAACAGAAATTAAGACAAAACCACCAATAGATTTTCCCAAAAGACAAGTAACTTGTTACAGTGGTAGAAAACCTGGCCACATATCCAACAAGAAAATTAGGGCCTTAAACTTATGAGGAATCAATTTTAGACCAACTCAATAATGTCATAGTAGATTCTTTAGAAGAAGAACATTCTTCTGGAGAGGCTAATCCCATCCAAGAAGACAATGTCCGTTCTTCGTCAGAATCTACAAAAAAAAAAAAAATTAATGTCATAACTAAAGAACAAGAGCTCTTGTTTGAGGTCATTAACTCTTTGCCTAATCCAGATGAGTGAAAAATTATCTTAGCAAATTCATAGAAACCATAGAAGCCAGTTCTTCTTCACACAAACCTTCTCCTAGATATAACCTCACAAAGACCCTCAAAAGATTTGAAAACGATTCAAAACCTATCACCCTCCAAGATCTCCAACATGAGATCCACAACCTAAAGTTAGAGGTTAAAGAACTTAAGACTCAACAAAAACAACTGTAAAACATTCTTGCCCAATTATCTATCGAACTTCTAATCCTTTAGGAGATGAAGATGAAACCTCTAAACTTTTTCTTAATATTATTTCGAGGATTAAGATTCAAAAATTTTATATCCGCATAAGCATTGTAGTTAATAATGAATTTGTTCTTGAAGCAAATGCATTATTTGATACTGGTGTAGATGCAAATTGCATCTAAGAAGGTTTTATCCCAACCAAATATTTTGAAAAAACTACAAAATGACTTAGGAATGCCAATGGTTTTAGATTAGCCATCAACTATAAACTATGGAACGTTGTTATTACAAATCAAAATTTCAAATCCAGGTCTCAAAACAGCCCTCACACAACTTTTGGACAGTATGAATGGAATGTAATAACATTCGGTTTCAAAAATGCTCTTGCTAAATTTCAAAGAATTACTAATGAGATCTTTAACCCTTATTCGAAATTCATCATCGTCTACATAGATGATGTCTTAGTATTTTCCCAATCAATTGATCAGCATTTTAAACATATCCAAACTTTTATAAATATGGTTAAAAGAAATGGTTTAGTTGTATCTAAACCAAAAATTAGACCTTTCCAAACAAAAGTAAGGTTCCTTGGGCATCTCATCTACCAAGGGACAATTGTACCTATTGATAGAGCTATCCAATTTGTTGATAAATTGCCAAACCAAATTATTGACAAAACACAACTACAGAAGTTTTTAGGATGTCTTAATTATGTGGGAGAATTCCTTCCTCATTTAAACAACCTGATAAAACCTCTTCATGATCGATTAAAAAAAGATCCCCCTCCTTGAACTGATGTTCATACCAACATTGTCAAACAAATCAAAATCTAGGTCAAAGACCTTTCTTGTCTCTATCTCCCAAATCTTCACGCGTCCAAAATAGGCGAAACTAATGCTTTCGATATTGGATTCAAAGGTATTCTCAAACAAATAAAAAATAACAAAGAACATGTCATTGCATTTACATCCAAACATTGGAAATTTGTGCAACAAAGTTATTCCACCATTAAAAAGAAATTTTGGCAATAGTTTTGTGTGTCACAAAATTTCAAAGTGATTTGCTACATCAAAAATTTTTGATAAGAGTTAATTGCAAATTTGTGAAAGATGTTTTGCAAAAAGATGTTAAAAACCTAGCATCCAAACAAAATTTTGCCAGGTGGTAAGTAATTTTGAGTGTTTTTGATTTTGATATTGAACACCTCAAAGGATCTTCAAACTCTCTTACATGGAAGATAAAATGCCGAAAAAGAAAGAAAAGGATAAAGGCAAGGGAAAGCTCTTGGATAGTAACAAAAATCAATTGGGTCATCAATCCACAAACCTGGGTTATCTTCTCATCAAACAGGATCATTAACCCACCAAACAAATTTGATTTCCTAAAACCCTCAAACTATTAAAATAGAAATCAAAATAGAAGTCTCAACATTCCAATCTCAACAACAAGAAGCAAAGGCCTTATACGCTTTCTCCAGTGAAACATTACAAGCCATGACAAACACCTACAAACTGGGGGCAAGATTCAAACAAAATTCAAAAATGTTCTCAAAACTTTGATCCAATATGTTACAATTATTGGGATTACATGGATGTCTAGTATTGTGCCTTTTGGTACTAGAACAAACAACTTCACCATTCATGGTTTATTTATTTTAAACATGACGTCTAATATTCCTTCTCTCAGGGGTTTAACCGGTGGTGGAATTTCTTTGGACCAATTCTTGAAATATATCCAGAAACAATCCAAAATGGTCTACAAATCTTCACTAAAAGAATTGACCTCTCCGAAGATCCTTTCCCCATAGATCTTCATTTCTTTTCCAAACTTTCACTTGTAAAGATATCTTCCTAGCATTACAGGTATGGGAAGTCTTGCATGACAAACACTTTGCCTATCTTCCAAAGGATTCCATGTCAAATGGTGGGCTGAATTTTAACCAAACAAGGGCGGTCCAGAGAATGTAAACTTGTGGTTCAAGAGGAATTTAAAATACATGATTGTGAGACATGTATCTTCCTCAACCAGAAGACTCAGATACAATCCAGGTTGACCCATCCACAAATAAAGACAAGTTTGCAAAGTTACTATGGAGTATACTCCTATTGCTAGAAAACAAAGAAAGGCCTCCATTGTCATCAGCAACCTCCACTCCATCATCTTCAGGATTAATGGAAAATGAAGATGATTGTTTTGGAATTAATCTCAATGATGATTAGAGGCTAATCTTTTCAAAATTAGTTAGGAACCAAACTTTGTAACCTGTAAAACTAGTTGTAGGTAAACCTCTCGGGTCTATAAAAGGAGCCCTCCTTGCTCCCTTAATCATAACAATTTTCACAGTGAGACCCAATACTCAGAGAGAGAGAGAGAGTCCACGTAGAGAGAGAAAATTTTCATTGTAAGCCTTCTTTCTTTCTAAAGAAATGCAAACTTTTTTGTTATTTTTATCATTCATCTTCTCTCCCTCTTTGGCCAGTCCAGTGCGGACTACTGTCGCTCTAGCCTTCTTTTTCTTTTAATTTACATACTGCATACATCTCTTCCCCCTCTTGCCAGTCTAGTGCAGATTACTGCGTTCTGGCATTCTTTTTATTTTGATCTTACTTATTTTATTTTACATACTTTATATATATTATTTGCATTCATTTATTTATATATTAATGTAAAAGAAATCCATTTTCTCCCCTACTTCTCTTCTCTTTCTTCTTCTCCCTTCCCCTTTGGGGCCTCACTGCCAACTTTAGTATCAGAGCTTCAAGGCAAGTAGGGATGTACAGGATGAGTACAAGTTAAGATCTTTCTTTTTGATTTGTACAATAATTGTTTTTATTTTTATACTTAAATGCCAAGTCTGATAGCATGCGTTACTCTTTTGAGTAAAAGTGTTCTTAAAATATCAATATACTATGAGGTTATGACAGTAATTCCT
The DNA here is from genome assembly GCA_031216115.1 of Senna siamea. Classification (NCBI taxonomy): domain Eukaryota; kingdom Viridiplantae; phylum Streptophyta; class Magnoliopsida; order Fabales; family Fabaceae; genus Senna; species Senna siamea. The sequence goes on from CM062366.1 coordinate 11,124,656, forward strand.
TGAGATTGGGTGGTAATTCCAGACTTCGGTAGAAACTCACAGTAGTTGGTATCTTTAGGACATGTAAGATGGTGGCTAGAATAAGGTATAAAAAAAATGTTTTTCTTCAATAAAATGATCTTAACATATACTCATTCCTACGTCACAATAGAACTTAATGGTGATAATATTAGATGGGAGATTAAAAGTCATCATGTTTAGGCCATTGTCGTCACATTTTGCTCGTTCTTCATCTGCCCCTCCAAAACAACCCTCCTCTTCAAACAAAATTTTCAAACAAGAAATCTGCTTTGTGGATATTTCCCAAGACATTGATGATAGGAAATACCCTGAATACCAAACAATGACTTTTACAAACCAGACGAAAACTTATTCAGAAAATCTGATTATATAATCAAAACATTTGAAGAAGTAATCCCAATACATCCCCAAAGCGACACTTTTTACCTCCTATATGAAAAATCTATCAAATTACACAAACAAAAATACAAATTCATCCACATAGGATGCGTCCAAGTTTCCATAAAACCCTTAGTCAGAGAAAGATTGATTACCTCGGTTCTCCTTTGTCTAAGAGATACTAGGCACAACAAATTTTAAAATTCCTTATTAGGGGTCGTAGAAACTAGATTTTGCTTTGGACCAGTATATTTCAACTGTTATCCAGACAGACTTGCCAATCTTATGGATAAAACATAATTAATATCCTTCTTTTAAATGTTAAATTATCCGGTTTTGACATGAAACTTGGGTCCATTCCCATAGTCCTTACCTATAGAATTCAATATAAGGTAATGATTTCAAATAGGCCTGGGACCCTCAAACCATAAAGATCAGGAGATACCACCCTGTTCTTAACAAATATGGAAAAAGCAAATGTCATAGTACCCAAAACCATTCTTTGGAGCGAGGTAACCTTGCCAGAAACATAGGTGCTAGACAAAGCAGTTCTTGCTTTGTCAAAACAATCTTTGAATTAGAACAAATCATTCAAACTCAAGCCGGAAGGGTAGAAGTGAAGTGACCTTTGATAGAAGGAGTCGTTCAGCATTGGAACCAGATCTGTAAGATTTGAGGATTTCAAATCTACCATCTCAGAACCAAGAATGTCCTATTCAACCATTGATTCAACTATTCCACCCATTATCCATCTTCAGGGTTTAGACACATCCTCTAGCCTTCCTAGGCCCACTTACCAAAAGATGAGGAAGACCAAAGATCTATTCAATCACCAACATACTCTTCAATGAACGAACTATACAAAATTAATGTGGTTAGTTCAGATTTCCAAATAGATAAAACTTCTTTACAACAAAATTTTTATTCAAAGGAACATACTCTTCAAAGGGAATGGTGTGTGTGTGTGTATGTTATATATATGCTTTAAAAATAGCTACTCATCACACTAAAAAATCTGCTTACCAGGATGGTAATAAGTTCTGATGCTTCTTATGATCTGATTCTGGTCAGTTCTAATGGAGTTTTCTTGTTAAGTTTTCTTAGTTCAGCTATTTGTGAAGCCCAACAAGCGCAGCAGACTCAACATGCCTTCTCTGCGATATCAGTTGTCATAATTATTTCTGTGTCACATTGTGGGGATTGTAGCATTCTTTATAACTTCATAAGCATGATTTGAATCTTGATGGCTGCAGCTGGGCACCTATTATAAATTTATAATTTCCTCAGTCTGGGGTGTAATTTCTTCCTAAATTTATTTCTTGGTCTTAAATGTTGTTACATGCAGTCGACCCTGGCTATGCTACTGGATCCTGCACTCCATTGCTTTATTGGGAGAATCAATTGATGATGAAATGGAAAATAACGTCATTGACTTTCTTAACCGTTGCCAGGTTTGACATTTTGATTTAATCACATTGCATAATTATTTTGCATTAAATGTATGCGCGACTTGCTTGCTCCCTTTACGTGCCTTCCCTTTCTTGCACCCTTTTTCTATATGGGATTGCATAGTACATGTTAGATATATGTAACTATTGTCATAATTTGGCTGTGTTTCCAAGATTTGCCTAAATGAATAACTCAAATTAGACCGTCCAGCCTTTCTTGAGGATTGAATAAATAAATAAAAACAAGAAAAAGTTGATAACACGGAATAATTTGGCACAAACTATATAGTAAGAGCTAGATAAAATTTTAAGATATTGGCAAATTGTAGCTATTTAAGCAAAGATGATAGTGAGCAATACCTGTCTATGCAAATTTGAAGAAAATGAGGGGAAAAACATAGAAAATAAAGGAAAGAAAGAAATAAAAATTGGATGATAAGAATAAAGGAAAATGAGGACTCTAGGAAATAAAATCACCATTGGACATAAAATGAATAAGCAAGAAAATGAAAAAAAAAGATGGAAAAGGGGAAGAGAAATAGAAAAAGAAAAAGGATAGAATTCACAAGAATAGTAAAGCTTGATAGTTGGTTAGGAGCACCAAGGATGAAGTTCTAGATGATAGTTGAGATAACTTGAACTTGAAGTATGCAAGAAATTATGCTGTGCTTTATTTTTTTCTTTCAAGCTATTGCATGCATAGTTTGGGCATCAATCTAATTATGGAAGAAAAGAGAGAATGATGTGTAAAAACGGATCACCAAGCTTGTCAAGCATGGCTACTTCTCAATTCAAGCTATACTTGTACCTCTTTGGGTACTTCAAAATATGTATCCTGTAGGTTTTTTTTTTTTTTTTTTTTTCTTTTTTAAAGGAGAAAAGTTTGATTTCAATACATATTGGGTAAATTGTAAGTGTGCTTACAATTGCTTGAGTCTTAATCTGAAATATTTGACATTAACTATTATTATGTCAACAGTTATAAGAAAAACTATTGTATACTTTGATATCTTATATTATTGTGGTGGACTAGTTATGTTAACTTTAAGATCAAATTAAGAAAATCATATTACTATTTTGATTGATTATATATGATTGAAGGTTCATTATTTATTTCTATTGTTGCAAGAGCTGTCATATATTATAAGATATTTTTTATTTATTTAGTATACGTCACCATACCAGTATCTTATGATGAAAAAAATGCCATTTCCTGTTGCACCTGTACTGGTACTTGTATCTATGCAGCATCTAGTTTAGAGCATGTCTAGCCCTTTTAACAGCCTAGGCATGGTGCTTTACCTATATGTTGCTTCTAATCTAGCCTGCCAAACCAGGCTTAGTCAATCTCGTAGTTGTTGTTACTTGTCACATAAGCATGTTATGATTAATTTTATTCTTTTATGGATGGAGATAGTGCGGGATGTCCCTGGGGTAGTATGGGTTACCTGAATCTCACATCAAGTAATATGAGATGCTTGATGGGGTACTTAAGCACACGTTTCTTTTCCCTCTAGGCTAGCTTTTGAGGGAAGGTTTCCTAAGTTACTTGAGTTCCAATATTTATAAGCCAAGTGACTTGGGAAACCCTTCATCAAAAGCTATATGTTGCTTGAGTTCCAATATTTATATGTTAAAAGGGCTAGACATACTCTAGACTAGATGTTGCATAGATACAAGCATGTTATGATTAATTTTATTCTTTTATGGATGGAGATAGTGTGGGATGTCCTTGGGGTAGTATGGGTTACCCGAATCTCACATCGAGTAATATGAGATGCTTGATGGGGTACTTAAGCACACGTTTCTTTTCCCTCTGGGCTAGCTTTTGAGGGAAGGTTCCCTAAGTTACTTGAGTTCCAATATTTATAACCCAAGTGACTTGGGAAACCCTTCATCAAAAGCTAACCATTGAGGGGAAAGAATTAAGAAACTGAAATGCCCTATCGAGCATTCCATAATACTAGATGCGGGACTTGGGTAGTCTATACTACCTTGGGGGCATCTCATACTATCCCCATCCCCATCATTTTTTTTTTCAAAAAATCTAATTAAAACATACATTTCTTTGATGTCTTATTCCTCCCTCATTGGTGCCTTGTTTTTTTTTTTTTTCTTTTTAAGGATCCAAATGGTGGCTATGGTGGGGGACCCAGCCAGGCAAGCAACTATATTACTTTCTACCCTATTTCTTGTTGAAAGTTGAGCTATGATATTGTTGAATGCTACAATGGATATATTCATAGACTTGTCAAGAAATCTTTCTAGACTTATAATCTTGCTACAGTGATTTTAGGGTGGAGGTGAAACTTGGAGATCATTTCATATTAGAAGTCACAATTTTTAACTATTTGAGGACTATAGTACAAAAATAATTGAGAAATAGAGGGAAACGTAAATCATAGGGTCTATGCTGGGTGGATGAAATGAAGGCTTCAGGTGTTATTTGTGATAGAAAAATACCACTCAAACTTCAGGAAAAATTTTATCTCACAACTATAAGACTTGCATTATTGTATGATACTAAATGCTGGGCGATAAAAAATCAACATAACCAAAAATTTAATGTTGGAAAAAATGAGAATGTTGCATTAGATGTGTGGACACACTAGAAATGATAGAGTTAGGAATGATTGCATTAGAGAGTTAGGATAGCCCCTATCATAGAAATGTTGGTAGAAATGCACCTTAAGTAGTTTGGTCATGTATAGAGAAGACTATTAGAGGCTCTTGTACGAATAGTTGAATAGATAGAATATAGTTTAATAGCTAGAGGTAGGGAGAGACCAAAGAAAACAATAGGATAAACTATTTGTATGGATTTAACTATAAATAATCTAACCATAGAAATGAGTTAAGATAAAACACGTTGTCGTCACTTGATCTCTGTAGTCAACTTACCTAGTGGGAAAAGGCTTAGTTATTGTTGTTGTCCTCTCTTAAGTTACATTTTGTTACATCTTGTGTTTGTTTGTTGTTGTACATCTTGTTGTTGTGTGTAATGCCTTTAGTAACAAAGTTATATATAACTCCATATTTATGTATTAAATTGCAGCTATTTTTATGATATATGCAATTGGTGGGTTATATATATATATATATATATATCATAGATTTCAAATAACTTTTTTTGTAAAATAGAGTATATAGAATGTAAATTTAGTGAAAGGTACACTAATTTTAGGGTGGAGCTGAAACTTAGAGATCATTCCATACAATAAGTCACAAGTTTTAAGTATTTGGGAACTATCATACAAAGTAATAGAGAAATAGAGTGGGACGTAAATTATAAGGTCTGGTGGATGAAATTAAGGCCTTAGGAGTGATCTGTGATAGAAAAATATCACTTAAAACTTATAGAAAAATTTTATCGCTTAATTAAAGGACTTACGTTGTTGTATGGTATCGAATATGAGGCAATAAAAAGTTAACATGAGCAAAAATTCAATGTTGCAAAAATGAGAATGTTGCGTTGGATGAGTGGATATATAAGAAAGGATAGAATTAAGAATGATTGCATTAGAGAGAAAATTGGAGTAGCATCTGTCTAGAAAAATTGGTTGAAATGTGTTTTAGGTGATTTTGTCATGTACAGAGGAGGCTACGAGAGATTCTTGTATGAAGAGTAGATCTAAGAAAAGATAGCCTAATAACTAGAGGTAGAGGGAGGCCAAAGAAAATAATAAAAGAAACTATTAAGATAGTCTTAACTATCAACAACCTAATCATGGAAATGAACCATGATAAAACACATTGATGTCACTTAATTTATGTAGTTGATGCCACCTAACGGCAAAAGACTTTGTTTGTGTTGTCTTAGAAGTTTCTCCTTGTGTTGGTGACTAAAGTTCCAGTGAAGTAACTTATTTAATTATTCTTTTTTTTTTTTAATAGAAACAATAAGAATATGCTTTATGTTGCTGAAGTTGAATTTGTCTTTGAAGAGTATACCTCACTAGATCTTTTGAAATTTTATGTTCTGTATCTGTCCATTTGCATTCTTTTATGTCTATAATGATTAATATACTTGAAATTCTCCTTAGATGCCTCATCTTGCTACAACTTATGCTGCGGTCAATTCACTTGTTACATTGGGTGGTCAAAAAGCTTTGGAATCCATTAATAGGTGGTCAGTTTATGCTTTTGAAAGAAACCTTTTACTATTGTTCTAGCTGTAATTTTCTGACAACTTGAAGTACATGATGTGATCTTTTGAATATCATATTCTCAGAGATAAACTGTATGGGTTTCTGCTGCGGATGAAACAATCAAGTGGCAGATTCAGGTTTGACATCTTAGTTATCTTTGTGGTTTAAATTTACAATAAATATTTCAATAGATGACTGCCTGTTTTTGGCCATTCTCGGAGCTTTTATAAATAGTGGGTAACTTTGATATAGTGATTAGTGATGCATGAGTCCATCTACTTACACACTGCTTGCATGCACATCATTCACACCTATGCAGGGTGGCAAATTTTGATTGTTCTGTCACTGTATTTTGTAGATTCAGTTGCACACAAATCAAATGCTGCTACTCTGCAGGTGTGAATGGTTTGACTCCAAGTTGGTGTCAAAAGCATTTCTTGATGCTAATTAGTGTAGTTGTTTACACATTCAGAATTTATATGCAATTAATTTATTTTTTATCATCAATACTTTATTAAGGATGCATGATGAGGGAGAAATTGATGTCCGAGCATGCTATACTGCTATTTCTGTAAGTTGGTTAGTTTTGTTATATCTACTTCATGTCATGCTTGCTTATGTGTGTATGTACAATCAGACATGGCAGTTTTTGGATGAACATCATGCTTACTTCTTCATTATAGTTGTCATTGTATTGTAGAAGAATGAGAAACTTCTATATGTATTATGAGAGCAAAGTGTAGGGTATTTATACAAGAGGAGAGGACCTACTCTAGGAAAAGAGAATAAATACAATTAATACAATTAATTCCTAATGTCTAGGCTAAACTTTAGGGTCAACAATCACCGTAATTCTAATTGATTTACATGATCTTATTTTATTCACAACACTCCCCCCTCAAGCTGGAGCATATAAGTCATATGCACCAAGCTTGTTACATACATATTTTATCCGAGGACCTCTTGGAGACTTAGTGAAGATATTTACCAGTTGATTGTTTGAATTGACAAATCGAGTGGCGAGACACCCAGATTGAATTTTTTCTCTAATAAAGTGACAATCAATTTCAATATGTTTGGTCCTCTCATGGAACACTGGATTTGAGCCAATGTGCATTGTAGCTTGGTTATCATAGACTAGCTCCATCTTATCCATGTTCCCAAATTTTATATCTTGAAGAAGTTGCTTTAACCATAGTAGTTCACAAGTTGCTAAGGCCATAGCATGATACTCAGCTTTTGCACTAGATCTTACAACTACGTTCTGTTTCTTGCTTTTCCAAGAGACTAGGTTACCATCGATGAACACGCAGTATGTTGACATGGATCACTTATCATCTGGTGAACCGGCCCAATGTGCATCAGTAAAGCCAACAACCTGGGAGTTCCCCTTGTCTTCATATAACAATCCTTGGCCTGGCACTCCTTTAATATATCTAAGGATTCGAACAACTGCATTCCAATGATTATCAGATGGTGATTGTAAGAACTGGTTGACTATACTCACAACAAAAGATAAATCTAGACGAGTAATAGTGAGGTAATTAAGTTTTCCAACAAGTCTTCGATATCTTTCAGGATCTTCAATCAACTCCCCCTGCCCTGGATGGAGTTTGACATTTGCATCCATTGGAGTGTCAGTTGGTTTGCAGTTTGTCATGCCTGTCTCTTCTAATAGGTCAAGTTCATACTTTCGTTGTGAAATGACAACACCAATACTAGATTGGACAACCTCAATTCCCAAAAAGTATTTAAGTTTTCTCAAATCTTTGGTTGGGAAGTGGCTATTCAGATGTTGTTTGAGTTGGACAATGCCTAAATTATCGTTGCTTGTAATAACAATGTCATCTATATAAACAACTAGGTATATGCACTTGCCTTCTTGTGATGTATGGCAAAAGAAAATTGAGTAATTAGCTCTAGGTGATTGTTTGAGTCTGTAAAGAGAACAACGGAGTCAACATACTTTCCCAGACTCTCCCTGAGCAACAAAGCCAGGTGGTTGCTCCATATATACTTCCTCCTCCAATTCACCATGAAGGAAGGCATTTTTAATGTCAAGTTGATAAAGTGGCCAGTGATTTATAGCCGCAATTGATAAGAAGATACAATTGAAGCAATTTTAGCATAATCCAAGCCAAAGATCTGAGTGTATCCCTTTGCCACCAAACGAGCTTTTAGTCTTTCAACTTTACCATCCGGACCAATTTTAACCGCATATACCCATTGGCAACCAACAGGAGATTTTCCATGTGGGAGAGAAACCAAGTCCCATGTACCATTAGAATGTAAGGCAGTCATCTCATCAAGCATGGCATGCCTCCAACTCGAATGTGCAACAGACTTACCAGTAGTCTTAAGAACAAAAATAGAATCCAAAGAAGACACAAAGGCATAATATGGGATAGATAAACGATGATAGCTCAAGAAATTATAAACAGGGTGAGGATTATGAGTGGAGCGAGTACCTTTACAAATGTCATTTGGAGGAATATTAGGCAGTTGTTGGACCAGAGCAATGGGCGATTCAGATCAAGGTAGTGAGCCTGCAAGAATATCTGTGGACTCAGAACACGGGCAACGATGACAAGTCTGGAGAGAAGGACTAGGGTGACTTGCGGTGAAGCTTCTAGAGGAGCAAGGTAAGGAACAGGAAGGACTTCAGTCACAGAGGTACTTTTAGGCATAGCAGACACAGAATGGAGAAGACTCAAAGAAGGTCACATCAGGAGAGGTAAAACAACGTTGAGTGGTTGGACAATAACATAGGTAATCCTTTTGGAGATGAGCGTATCCGAGGAAAACACATTTGATGGATTTGGCAGCAACCTTATCTTTGCTTGGGGTCAAATCATGAACAAAGCAGACAACCAAAAACAGAGGAAGATGATAAAGAGGATCATTGAGAAACAACAAAGAATGAGGAATTTGATCATTCAATATAAAAGAAGGCATGAGATTAATTAGATAACATGCAGTGAGAACAACATTGCTATAAAAAAGAGTAGGAACATTATGATGGACAAGTAAAGTATGAGCTGTTTCAGTAAGATGACGATTCTTACGTTCGGCTTTTACTAAAGAATACTGTGTGCACGCTACAGTTAGTGGCATACGCCAATTTTTGTAGGGTCGTCTTCATTCGGAGAGGCTCAGCAATGATTTCGAGTATGTGCCAATTTATTACAGTGCATACATTGAGGATATTTGCGACCACCACTACGCTCGCTTCCTCCACTTGTATTCCCTTTCTCTCTAGTTTGAGATACCAAGGTTGAAGAGTTAACAACTAGAGGAATAACATTGATAGCCGGAGCTTGTGATATAGAGATGCACACCAAACGGGCAAGGACATCATCTAATGTGGGAATATTAGAACTTCCCAAAATTTGATCTCTAATTGCGTCAAGATCAGGATGTAGGTTGATTAGTGTCATGACCATAAAGAATTTGTCCCATTGTGCTTCTTGATCAGAAATTGAGGCTGTGGCAGGCATCAAAGATCTAAACTCATAGTTGAGAGCCTCAATTTTGCTCACATATGTGGTAGTATCCAAGTCCCGATGCTTAAGATTGACAAGGTTAGATAAAACATCATAATAGCGGCAAATATTATTACTGTATATTGAGGCTGCCTTGTTCCATACATCATAACATGTTACATAAACTTGTTATGTAGGAAGTAATCGAGAGTCTAGAGAATGCCATAATAAGGAACAAAGTTGAGCATCAATTTTTATCCAATTTGATCTATCAATGTCAACAATGTCAATGTCACGCTTAGTTAAATGTTCTAAATATTCTTGTCCTTTAAACCATAAGCGAATTGATGCAGCCCAAGATTTGTAATTGGAGGTCCCATGCAACTTTTTGGAGGTAATGGTAGGTGTACCATTAATAAGAGGGGAAAAAAATACCTGACTTATTAGTAGTCATGCTTGTTTTGGATTGAGGACAGCTCTTATTACCTGGAAATGAAAAGAGGGCAGCACGACAACCACTATGGTGACAACTGCGGCGGGCGATAGTGCCAGATGTGACGTCATGCGCTGGCGCATGGGTTAAACACAGTTTTGGGTAGGTGGCGCGTGGTCATGGCGATGACGACGACGCTTCGTCTTCTGGCCGATCGGAGTCTTCTGAACACGGTGGTAGGGCGTGTTCCAAGGAAATTTTGGGAAATGATCAAGTAATGAGAGACCAAAAATGGAGATAATAAATGAAAGGAAATGGGGTGTTTGGGATGGAAGGAAACACAGCCATAAGGACGTACTACTGGAAGATCATAGATGGTTCTGATACCATGAAGAATGAGAAATTTCTATATGTATTGTGAGAGCAAAGTGTAGGATATTTATACGAGAGGTGAGGACCTATTCTAGGAAAAGAGAATAAATACAATTAACCCCTAATGTCTTGGCTAAACTCTAAGGTCAACAATCACTATAATTCTAATTGATTTACATGATCCTATTTTATTCACAATAGTAGTTAAACTTGGCTTTTGAGTAGCTTATTACTAATTAGGAATAACAGGATTTTATGGCTGTTGACTATTTGACACCATTTTTCTGTTATCCTATATTGTCTTCATAGTGGAGGGAGGTTTTTATACTATTACTGGTATATCATCTTCGAATATTTTCCATATTATTGCTTGGTAACAGCTTATTTGGTTCTATTGCTTGGTTACCATTATTCTTTTTAGGGTGAGCTTAGTTCCCTTCATTTGCCTACTTTTCTTGTTGATTTTAGTTTGTTTTCTCCTTTGGGAGCCAATTGGCACATGACATATTAAATTCTGTTTGTCAAACAATAACTCGACTACCTTAAATTAATGTTGTCAATGGCAAATGGTGGTAAATAAGCAAAAATATTGCTATGTTTCATGGAGGATGGTATTGCAGTACAGCTGCCATGTACATGCATGGTGGCCTTCTCAAAAATAATTTTTCGAAAAATTATATAAACATTATTAATGAAAATAGGAGAAAGAACTAATAAAATTTCCATGCAAATAATGTCATAACCTAATAAAAGTACCAATCTGCAACAACACAAACAAGCAAAACAATCATATAGAAATGAAAACAAATATGACTTAAATGTCATAAGGTCAACATCAATATCACTTGCAGCTTATGCACATTAAATTTTCAGCTCTAGTTCTGACCTCAGCTGCAAATACTATACTAGTGTGCTTGGCATGAACTAAAGTGCGTGCCAGTTTCTTACAAATTTAATTTTAAATGAGTGGGAAGTCAAATAACTTCCTATTCTCTCAAATGTCTATATCGTATATTATATGATTTGAAAGACCAAAGAGACGAAAGGCCCAAAGCCCTATAATATAGTATAGATATTGGCTGAGATGCTTTCTGGCTTTTCAAAGTCTAGACTCCTCTTTTTCATTTTCCAAGATTAAATTTCTACATAAATGGCTGGAAGTCTCAACTAATCAACCTTGGAAATCCAACAGTTTTCTTGATAGAAAATCCATTTGCGGACAGCATAGTGGACACCATGGTGGGACCAAGTAAAGGATTCCACAACAAGGGACCTTCATGGCATTTTCTTGAAAATCCACCACACCATGGCTGAATGGCAGCTGCCATTGACAAGACTTCCTTATATGCATGTTTTATTTGTTTTCCTTATTTATTTCTTACCAGAATGGTTTCTGTTGCATGACATAGAACATCTTGGTGGAACCAGGTTTCAAGTGTTTTGAACCTTTTGGATGATGAACTGATACACAATGTTGGAGACTACATTTCAAGGTTAGTTTGATGCAGCATTAGTTTTTGTTGCATAATATGGCTGTATGTTGACATCTCAGAAGACATTGTTCATGATAGAAATTTTGTATGGCTTGAACATTATTTTTGTCCCTACTGCTTGATCAATATCAAATCTTCAAAATGTTTGCATTCAAAGATAATTGTTTATGAACTTGTCATTTTTTGGCCTCTAATAGGACTTTAACTTAAGATAGTGGTTGTCGTGGTGGTGTGGTATGGTATGTTGGGGGTACTAAAATTTATTTTTTCTGAGTTCAAATTACTAAAATCTCTTCATTTGTATTGTATTAGTAATTAGAAATGATTTGTTTGGTTGTCTAATTATTATTCCAGCTATCTGATGGCTTTGTATAGACTTTCACTTTGGAATAACTTTAGGATTATGTTTGGTAACGTAAATTGAATGCTTAGCCAAAATTTAATAATTAATTAGTTTAATGCTATGTATTTCTTATGCAATGCATGCTATATGCTCTGGCATTTCTTTGCAGCTGTCAGACATATGAAGGTGGCATTGCTGGGGAACCTGGTTCTGAGGCTCATGGTGGGTATGTTTCATCAAACGCACACTCTCTTTCTGCCTGTTATTCCCTCTCAAGAATGTGCTTTGTAATGTGGAACTGAAAACTAACGGGTTGTGATAAGTGAGGCTGTGGGAAAACCAAGGTGGTGTTATGTTGAACCTGTGACCTTAGTAGGAAGTATTGAAAGGGGGGAAAAGATTGAAAGGAGGTTTTTAGCTCCATTCTTGATGGGAATGAATCGACTATTGTAATTTCTTATTTCTGCTCAATAGAAAGTAGGTAATACTATCAAGAAACTTGTAATGAGAACTTGCATTTATCTGACTCGTAATATTTTACGTGTATGTGATCCACAATGTTACTCTTTTTTTTTAATTATTTTTATTTTCTTTAATTGGAAAAGATAAACTAAGAAGGTTGAGATGATAATGATATACACTTCCAAAATTTTCCTCCCTTTATATTGTTTTACCTAGAAAGTAAAAAGTAATTTTAATTTTGTTATTTTGATTGATATTTCTTTCAAACTCTAAGCGAATTCTTAAGCTTTGCCTTTGTAATATATGTCTGCAAAGCTTCTGTTTGTGCCATTCTCTCTATGTGAGGTCCTTGTAAATTTTGACTATTTGTTTATCAGGTACACCTTTTGTGGTTTAGCTACAATGATTCTGATTGATGAGGTTGATCGCTTGGATCTGCCTCGATTAATTGTAAGTGGAATCTCCCTTTCCTTGTGGCTTTTAATTAGTCTTTAGAGTTTCTTCTGAAGACGCTGATGTTCTGCTAATATAATTGTATGGAAAACTAATCTAAGTTCTTGTATCAGGAGTGGGTGGTATTCCGCCAAGGTAAGGAGTGTGGATTCCAGGGGAGAACAAATAAACTGGTTGATGGATGCTACTCCTTTTGGCAGGTGATTTAAATTTCATATTTTTTGTCATTTGTCTTTGTGACATAGTCTATTGAAACTCGAGTAATCAGGGAGGCGTGGTTGACCTATCGCAAAGATTATATTCTATTATTGACAAACAAATGGCAAGCTCATCTGCTCAAGGAGATAGTGCTGTGGAGTGTTCACAGATTTCTACATCTGAGGTATTTGAAGGTTTGGACGAGACCTCTCACGAAGAAACATGTCATTTTGGGCATGGAGGTAGGCCATAGGCTGACAGAAGTATAAATGTTTACAAGTTGAATTTTCCGTTTGATACCTATATTTCTTTCCAATTTCATTTCCCTTGAGAATAACCATTTAAATTTTAATTTGCACAGGCACAAGTCACTCCTCTTCAGTTAATTTTAACGACATTGGTTATAATTTTATTAAGGAAATCAGAGCAACAGAACCTCTTTTTCACAGCATTGCATTGCAGCAATACATTCTTCTATGCTCACAGGTCTGAAAATAATCTACCTACTAGTTTTATGTTTTGTTCCTTACCTTTGCTCTTTGGTTGCCTTGATGTATCATTCAATGGCAGATTTTTAAATGGAAATTTAGCTTTATAGGGATGCATCTTTTACAAGACCTTGAACCTCTAGATATTTGATTCCTCTAAGAATATTCTATACAGAAGACGAATAAAAAGTACTAGGGGTTGAGTTTTCATGTATTTATATATATGCTATTAATTAAAAAACTTATTTTTTGTATTTTTTTGTTTTAAAAAATTAGAGTTCAAAATATTATCTAATTGTTCTATGTTTTTTATTCTTAAAACACATTCTATTTTGTTTTTGTCAAAAATAGTTATTCAAACGTTTTTTTTATTGTTTTAAAAACTAAAAACAATTTTTTATGAACGTGATCAAACAGACCCTTATATTCCAGTAACTGATTCTAAGAGTCAGCTGATTGCGCTCTCTGGCAATGATAAAACTAAGTTTGATCTTTCAGTAATTTTTTTTTAATCTACCGCCGTTTGTATCATTTGAGTGCTGCTCCTTACCTCAAGTCTGCAACCACAATCCTGTTGATGAACTTGCATGCTATGTTTAATATCCTGTTTGCATTAATTGGTTTGGCTGACATACTGGTCAAACAACTTAATGCCAGAGTCCGAAACCGCTATTTTTTGTAGATTGGCATTGGTAGTTCATGATTGGAAAAGCGTAGTCTTCATGACATTGTCTTTGGATTTCTTACATGCCAGAGTCCGTCGTTAAATGATCTTGTGGTTGATGCAGGAGCAGGAGGGTGGACTAAGAGACAAGCCGGGTAAACGTAGAGATTATTATCATACATGTTACTGTTTAAGTGGACTTTCATTATGCCAGTATAGCTGGTCAAAGGACCCAGATTCTCCACCGTTGCCTAAGGCAGTATTGGGCCCCTACTCTAATCTGTTAGAACCTATTCATCCCCTTTTTAATGTTGTTTTAGAACGATATCACGAAGCACGCGAATTCTTTGCTGACTACACATGACTAGTGAGCAGGTTTTAGCTCACTTTATTATGTGATAACTTATTTTAGCTAACTATAGCTACATTTTTAGATTGAAAATGCTTGTTTTATTTGCACATCATATTGGATGGACTATGGTCGCCCTGGTATCCTTTCTGTTCGTAATTTTATTTTTAGGTATTATTTTGTCAGCTAAGGCCTGAATTTTTTTTTTCATGTACTTAGTATAATATTAGATGTTATAATCATTATCACTATATTAAACCGTGTTAGTATATTTTTGAAATCAATATTTATGAGCTTATGAATATTTAGACCATTAAAAATGCATATTTAAACCCAAAAAATTAGAGAAAAAAATTACACTCCTCTTGAAAGCTCTAATAGATGCCAATATGGCTCATAGGTTCGTGCACCTTAGACCCAATTGGGAGCCAACTCTTTAATGATACTCAATCGAGGCCTAATAATGAGTTTAATGTTAAAGGAGTCATCACCAAAATCTTCTCTAACTCACTTGTCTTCTATTATTGCTCGCAGAAGGATTACAAGAATCTTAGCAATATCAAATTGTTTTTAATAATTCTTTATAATAACAAATTATTTTATATAATGTTGGATTAAGCATTTATTACTAGACTAAAACTTATAGCTACTAGTCAAAGTGAGTTTATTTTACTTCATTGCATTTAGTTCAAGCATTATGCGATATGACTAGAACTTGGTCTTTATCTGAGTTTTTGTCATGGGACAATTGTTGCCATACTTTGGCCAACAATTTTTCTTTCAAAAATTGTCCTATTCGGAATCAAACTTGGGAATTTGGCTCTAATATCAATTATTGGATTGAGTGCTTATTATTAGGCTAAAAGTTATAGTTGTTAGTTAAAGCGTAACTTTTTTTATTTAATTGCACCTAGCTTAAGCGCTGTGCGATTTGATTATGATTCGACCTGTATTGGGCCTTTGTCATGGGATAATTGCTATCAAACTTTAGTCAACATATAAAAGGGATAATTCCTTGATGTATCAGGATTCATTTGGTTCATTGATTAGTGCTTGAACCAATCGATTGGTTCTCACTCAATTGAAAGGTTGGACAATTGGCTAAAACTAACAATGGAGGTTTTACATCATCACTTTCAGAAACTATAAAGGGAGACTTGTGTCTCTCTTCAAGTATGCGCATTTCTGCATTTTCAAAGTATTTTAGCTCTCATTCTCTTATCCCTTACTAACTTGACTATCGAAGGTGTAATTGGGGAGCCTCTTCCCCCTTATATTCCTTTGTAGGAATTTTCTACCCATCTCCAATAGTTGATCTTAGCCAAATCTAAGATCATTAGTGGCACTCACTATGGTCTTACCTTGACCATTGTTTTCTATACAATCGTTCAAGATACTCTCCTAGGACTCTTAAGATGTCGACTTGCATCCATCTTCTTGTTTTCCCCACTGAGGTTCCCACCATCAACATTGTCTTATGTAGCCCTTGTGGCACTAGCTACCCTTGAGGTTACCAGGATACTCTTGCTTGTAGCCCCCGTGCCTAAGATATCCAGCTTAAGGATACCAAGGCAAATTCCTCTGTCCAACACAACTTTCCTAAAGTTAGCTCTTACTGAGAGCACAACAGCTCTAGAGACTTTACTTTGCCTTAGTCTTGCCATTGCTTGAATGATGTCTTAAATAAGAATGGAAGTTGGGATATGAACCTGCCTTTAGTAGAATTTTTTTATAACAATAGTTTTCATTCTAGCATAAGGATGACTCCTTATTAAGCTTTATAATGAAGCAAGTGTAGATCATCCTTATGTTGGTTTGAAACTAGAGAAAGACAATTGTTAAAACTTAAACTATTACAGTAAAACATTGATCAAATAAAGATGATTAGGGAAAGGATGACCATAGCTTGGGATAGGTAGAAGAATTATGTTGATCAGAGTAGGAAACCATTGGAGTTTGAAGTGGGGGATCATGTTTTCTTGAGAGTTTCTCCAACTATAGGAATTGGTAGATTTATTAAGTCCAAAAAATTAAATCTACGTTATATAAGATCATTTCAAATTTTGAAAGAGTTGGTTCATCAAATTACCAAATTACTTTACCACTATTTTTATCCAATCTTCATGTGTCTTTCATGTTTCTCAACTTCAAAAGTATATTCTTGATCCTTAACATATTTTGGTTTCCATAATAGTAAAATTGAAACAAAACTTGACTTATCATTCTAGACCTATAAGAATCATAGGAATTGATGTCAAATAGTTGAGAAATAAATCTATTCCCTTAGTTAAGGTGCTTTGGGATGAATCCCCACCTCAGGAAGCTAAACGAGAGAAAGAGTAGGATATGAAACAGTTATATAGGAAAGTTTGAGGCTTAGGGTTAAAGTGGACTTTTTCAAAGATGAAAAATAATTAAAACTATCCTTAGGGATTAAACTATAATTTCACCAAATGAATATAGTAGTTAATTGAAATTAGTAGTTAATTGAAATTAGTAGTTAATTGAAATTTAAAGTTTGTCTCCAATAAGTTAAGGGACAAAAATATAATTTTTCCTTAAGTTTTTATAATATTATTTTGACCATATATAAGGCTATAAATACTATTTAATCCTATAATTGCATAAATTAAAAAATGACCCAAAGGGCTAAAATACAATTTCCACTTAGAGAAATTTTAGGCAACTTAAAGAGCAAGGAAACATGAGATAAAGGGAAACTGAGAGAAGAAGAGAAATGGAAGAACATAAAGGAAATATAAAGGACTAAACCAAAAAACCATAGAAGTTGCATATGTACATAAGCAAAAACACCTTAAGCTTGGAATCAAGGTACCCACCTCCTTTGTCTTCACTCTTTTCCATATGTTTAAATATGAGTACAAGCTAATTTTTTAGTTGAATGACTGAGAAGGTTGAAAGCCTGTCATGCTTATTTGAATGATACATGGTGTTGTATGCTAGATATATTTTCTACTATGTGATTATATATTGAGGTGAGAAATGGGTTTTTATAATATGCTATTGGAATGGAACAAGTCATGTTTTGAGTGGTATTTAAGCTAAAATTAAGTTGATTTTTTGCATATATGAGTTTAATAGAAATGTTAGGGAATTAAAATAGTCTTAAATATGTGGAAAAACCTCTTGAAAGTGTGAAAAACTTGGTATTTCAAATAGAGTATAGCCTAGAAGTTGAATGTCGAGCTTCAAACTAGCACAAAACCTAGATTAGAGAGCAAACAGTCAATCGCTAGCTCTCTAGCAGTCAATTGGTTGCCCTTGGTCAGCTATGTATGGTTAAACAGAGAGTCACCAATCAATTGATGGCTTGGACAAGTTGAATGTTGGCTCTTTGACTTGAAATAGAAGTATCTATAGAGTACAGTTGACTTCTAAGGGTTAACAGTTGACACGTAACCCTCTTGAATGAGGAATAAGCTTAGTTTGGCTTATATTTTGATATGTTAATGCCTTAACGTCACTCAAGTATGATAAGTGAGATTTTTTATGAGAAAATGGGTAATATGGAACTCTTGTTTTGAGAAGGAGGTAGTGAATAATGAAAGCTTATGGTTGAGTGACCAATAGTCGGTATATAACGATTGTTAGGCATTCCACGGTTGAACCATAATTTGGGATGGTAAAACATATATTCTATTATTAAGTGTTTTGATCAAATTGTTTTTTCACCATAATGGGTGTAAATTCTAAGCTAAAGAACCCTTTAAATTAGCCAACTTAAGATTTATGTACTTAGAATTAGACATGATTATGGCTGGGGTCTGTTCATTCTAGTATATATACTTGTGGGTAGCATATTAGAAAGGTTATTTGTTTGTAATGGTGATTCCTTAGCCTTGTGATCTATCTAGGACGAGGTGGGAATGAACCTTCTAGGATGAGAATCCTTTGAGCTTGAAATTATCCATTAGGAATAGTGATCTATTAATTTCTTGGATCCATTTTGAGGATACCTAGATAATACTTAGCCTAGGGCTACAATATTTACTCGTTCATGAGTGGTTAGAGAGTACGTTATAAAATGTATAGAAAGAATAGTTCGTTGGGCGATGCCTTCTAGGCAAAAGTTCGTTGGGCGATGCTCTTTGTCCTCTCAATTTGTATGAAATGTGTGGCATGATGCCTATAAGTTTGATGAGATGATATTTTATGCTTTATGAGATTGCAAATAACACCATATGAGTGTATGATATGTAGATGAGATGCATGAATGTGTGGATTTTCTTTAGCTAAAGGCTCACTCACAAGCTACTATTGACACAGAAATAACTAATGTTCTCAAGTAATGCAAGAAAATATTTGAAACCTAGACACATTAGATTTCCACCAATCAAAGATATCAAAAGTGTCATTATCTTCAGCCAAATACCTTTCCATTTTATTCTTAGCTTCAATAGAGTCTTTTGTCTTCTTAGATGTGATTTAAAAGCCGCTTCTCTAGCTTTTTTAGCTAAATTATCCTTTGCAACATCTTGATTAATATTACCTATACAACCTTTGATACAACCGTTGCAAATCAACATTAATCTTAGAAAATACAATTGATACTTCAAATAAGGAAGCTTATACCTTATCCACCTTCAAATAAGCAAGCACACTAGCAATGGAAAAGAAAGGGTTCATATTATCCACCTTTCCCTAATACTTTTTGTAACATCCTAACTTGTTTTCCCAGTGTTTCTCACCTTGCAAGTTTCATATTTTATTTTCCTTTTTTTTTTTAAGTTGGCATATCACTTTTATTTTCTTCATTTACTTATTTAAATTACTCTTTTTTTTCTTTTTCTTTATATCTTCATACTACATAATAAGTTCATCACTCACACTTTTAGGAGAGGATAAAATTTATTGATTTATGTTATTTGTCATTTCACGGTGATTTATTCTTAACTTTTCTCTCTTATATACATGTGTGTGTGTGTGTATTCCCTTCTTTTTTTTTAATGAACACATTGAAAAAATAGTTCATTCTTCATTTGTACATTCATACACATTCTTTACATACAAAGTCAAGTCCTCTGCCTCATTTCTACTATAAAAAAAAGATACATTGGCTCCTGGCCTTACATAATAACTTATATTTATATCAGTACACCAAAATACATTAGTAACGTCAAAATATAGCAGGCAGATAGTACACAAATGTATCATAAGTCCTATGTAGGTGGGGGTGGGGGCATTTATATGACTGCTACTACTGTGATGTCCTGGATGATGGTAAAGGTCCCCAGGAGAGGGACACTAAGCATCACGATCTCGACCTCCAGCACCATGATATCAGGGCATCTAAATTATGTTAGTAGGGATGAGAATTATGCAATTCTTAGTAGGGCATAATTCATCATTTCAGTCCACATAATGCATAAAATTTAAATACTTTACTAGCCATTCACACAGAATTTGTAAAATTAAAACAGAAAAAATTTCCCACACACACTTAGCTTACCATAATTTACCTACGACCTTTCATTGTCATAAGCTTTGCACATATCATCACATTGCTGTAAATCTGAGCTTATAAATTCAATTTTTGTGACCATAGTCACCATAAACATTGCTTGCTTTTTTCATATACTTACCACTTGTATTATATATAGTCATCTTAGCTCGTTTGGGATCACCCAAAGAAATAAGGCTCAAACACAGTGTCCTTAAGGCCTAATCAGGACCTTACACTTTTTGTCCCCTTTTCTATTATATGATAATTGGATTTTGATTGTTTAAAAGTCAATTTATCATATAGAATATTCATAATTATCCTATACTAATCATGGATATTCATTCCAAACAATCTAAGATTGTAGCATATATTAAAGTGATATCATTCATAACTTAATTAGCCCTTTCTTACATAATTCATATGTGGAAATTATCATTGGAAATTAGGACCCTAAGTGTGCCATACATTCCTATTAATTCTTCTCTCTCCTAATCCCTTTTTAGTAGGAAAAATAAGTGTCTTCCCTTCTCTTTTTGAGTCATTTTATTCCATATTTAGGAGTCTTGCTGTTCTAAAACACATGCCTTTTACATATTTTTTTAGAGTTTGAATAGTCCTCTCTATTTGGCCATCAGTTTAAGGGTGATAGGCAATAATAAAATGGAGTTGGGTTCTGAGCATTTTCTGTAGGGCTTGTCAGAATCTAGAGGTGTGTAACACCCACTTCTACATAATCCTTAAGGTTTAATTTCTAATGGATTGTCTGTGTTGGTTCAAGAAATTCATTAAGACTCCTGCAAGCTAGATGTAAGTTGAGTAGGGACTAAAGTGAAAAGTAGAGAGAAATTTAGAGGTGAAATAAGAAATTCCACCAGGAAGGGTTACTATGACTAATTGAAATTTGAAACTTCCCTGCCAACATTACAAGGGCAATTCGGTACATCCAATGTTTCCTAACCAAAATGGCTTGAGAGGTGAAGGTTGAGACTAAATCGCAGGAACCTATTTCTTTTTCCACCTTATGCCATATTTTTACCATTTCCCATCTACCACCCATATAAATAGGGTGAAATAAGAGAAAGAGGTTAGAAGGTGTCTTTTAGAGAGAGGAAATAACATCTTCTAAAGAGAGAAAGGCTAAAGAGAGAAAGTGGGATTTGAAGCTTAAAGCACTGATATAAAGTTAGGAAAACATTCCATAATCACCTTACTCTACTTCTGGATAAACATCAGCATCCATTTCATCTAAAAAGTTATTTAAATCTCATTTTATCCCTTATTTTTTAAAGGTATTGTTCATGGTGGTAAAAGTATCAATTTTTAAGGTTTCTAAGTAAAATGAGAGATTTAAATCTACATTCTCTAATTTCCTAAATTCTATTGGATATTAAATGCCACTTATTTATACTAATGCATGCTTGTATGGTTGATCTAAGAATCATTATACTATTCATGTTAGAGAAAAAGGGGAAAATGGGATTTTAGGTTGATTGAGCAAAGATAATTCACATTTTCTTTTTAGAAACCTTTTAAAGGTAAAAAGGGAGAAGATTTGATGTTGAGAATTGAGAATAGGCTGTTATATAGCTTGGACATGGATGAAACCTCAAGTTTGTAAGGTAAATCAAGACATAGCAACCAATTGCTAAGCATTTGGAAGTCAATTGTTGTTTTCTTTGCGTTGCCCAAAACGACTAAGAACGTGATAGTCAACTACCCAGAACCTAGATTTGACTTCTTAGAACAACCAAGAACATGACAACCAATTACCTGATAGCAGTCTACTGTCAAGTTCTTGAGTTACCCAAAACCTAGAGCCATAAGCTAGCAACCGAATGCCAGAAGGCTAGAAGTTGACTGCCAACTCTCAGGTTAAGTTGCCTAGTTTAGACAGAAAGATAACAACTGATTTTCAAAGGAGAGGAAGTTGACTAGTAGGTCTCAGAACATGAGAAATTTCCTGTAGCCCCTCAATTTCATATTTTAAAGCTCAATTAACCACTTAAACCCAAAGATTGATAGAATCCAACGTCATGTAGCATGAATCGATAGGGAAAAGAGAATAACAGTTAAGAGAAAAGTTTGAAGTGTCCTTAGTGTATACATTAATGGTAGATAGGCTCAAGTTTAAGTAACCGATTATCGATATGAGATGACCTTTGGGCATTTCACGGTTATACTATAAATTAGGATGGTAAGACATCCACTTAACTCAATAAAAGAGACTTTGAAAATGCTGTAACGATTGCCAATTCTAGGTTAGTGTACCCTAAATGAAATGGCCGAGAAAGGATCACATACATAAAATTAGGCATAACTATGGCTTGGACAAATTCACCATAGTGTATATACTTGGGATAATGTACTAAGAATGTGACCCACCAGTAAGTGGTAGAGATTCCTTAGCCTCATGATTGTCTAGCATGGAGTAGATGTGATCTACACCTAGAGTAGTGATCTCATGAGTAGAATATGATCTGTCAAAGAGAGGGACAGTGATCCATATGTTTATGTACTTGTCTCCACTAGAGGATGCCTAAAAATGTATAGTGGTTAGATACCACAAGGTCCTAGGACCATAGAGTTACTCTTTCATGTAGAGTAGTGGGGTACATAAGATATTCGTTGGGTGGCGCCTTCAATAGAAAAGTTGCTCTCTATTTTATGTGATTAGAAAGAAGGGCATGAGGCCCTAAAGTTATGTATTCCTTATAGCATGATTGAGAATTATTCATGTTACTAGATTTATGCTAAACTACTTTATAATGATAATGATGTTGAATGAGGAGTATGAACATGTTTCAAAGAAGTTATTATGAATTTTTAACTGTACATGCATCTTTAAGTACATGACATGAGTATGCATTGCACCCAATAGATATATTTTTATGTAAATCTGAATAGGAAGAGAATTTATGAATTTTTGTACTAGTACAATTGGTACCATCAATGGATTTTGAAAACAGGTGATTGAGCTACTTAGATTATAAATCTCACTTTTTTTATGATGATGTATCCAAATGCCCATATAACATATACTCCTAAAGATTGAAGTGGTGATAAGGGAAGTCCCATTCATGGGGCCAATCACGGTAATTGGAGATGTATGAGTGGTGATGGTTCTAGAGTTACCTCTTATGGTACCCCCAGTAGGTGGACTAGGGTTTTAGTAGTAGCAGCAATAGTAGTTTTATCTTTATATTACTATTTCATATATTTTGATTAGTCTATCCTTAGTTATGGATCTATATAATCTTTTTGATGACTTAGACTCCCTTTTTTAATGTGAATAGTGAAAGGATAGGCATATATAATAGAATATATAGTTAGTATCCATTAGTAGGTTTTCTTTGAAGCGTAATCCAAGTGGTAGACTTGTTACCTCTAAATGTTAAGGGTAATTATAGATATCAATGACGGCCACACATCTAGCTATATGTGTATGAAATTGAAGGGAATATATGTGTATATAAGACTCATGGTAGTATGATTTTCATATATATATATATATATGAAAAATGTTAATATAAGTTCTATCACATTACATTATATAATTATGCCATTATGATATTATATATGTGTGAGAGCTCAATTGTAAAAACTCAAACCTAACTCAACTAATTATAATTAACTTGGTAAAAGTTAAAACTTACTTGGGTATAAGAGGTAGTAACACACCTATCTTTGTATGTTAATTATAAATAAATCAACTTCTTAAATGAAAGAAAGTTGGGGGTGTTACACCTTATAGGCTGGTATCAAAGCATATTTGACCTAGGTAAAGAAGGGTAGTGTTCCTCTAGGAAAGGACTAGATTAAGCTAGTTGATTGAACCTAGGCAAGAGACTAGCAAAAGTTATAATCTAACTTGAGGAATGGATTATTAGTTTAGGAAGAGGGTATCTTCCTTTGCTGCCATACATTCTATTATGAAATGTATTATTGTTGAGACTAATCACCTCAATGATGTTTGTTTGTAGTGTAAATTATGGCTTTAAGGAGGAGGAATGTAGAACAAGAATGGACTGAGGCTAGAATGGTGGGAATCATGTAGACCCTCTAAGGCATGGCTGAGACTATGAGAAAGTAGGCCGCAACTACCACTCAAGTCCTTAGGTAATTTCATGGTAATAATAATAACCATAACCTTAACCCATCTGAAAGGTTATTAGGGAATCAAGAGAGATAAAGTTTGACCCAAGGATAGCTAATGAGTGGTTAAGAGAGATGGAGAATATATTCAAGCTTTTGAAAAGCATCGATGGATAGAAGGTGCAATTTATGCTAGTCCGTAAGGCTGAGAATTGGTGGAAGGAGGCTGAGCAGTTGATAACTACTCAAGGAACCCAGCTCACTTGGGATTCCTTTAAAACATTTATTCCTGGAGATATATTTTCCCCTCAGCGTGCAGAATGAAAAGGAAATTGAGTTTATGCAGATTAAGCAGATAGGTAGGCTATTTGAGAAATACCTAGCATAATTTAAATAATTATTTAATATTCCTCCTATCTAAAGGATCACCCGAATGAGACTTAGATGGCAATGCATTTGAAGGTCGGGCTAGATCTAGAGATGAAGAATGTTATGGTCCCTTTTGAGATCCAAAACTGTAACCTCTTATAAGTGCAAGATAGTGGTCGACGAATTAGCAGAATTAAAGAAGGATAAACATAAGTTTAATTAGCTTAAGAGGAAATCAGTGGGATTTTCCAGAGGTAAAGATGGTAATTTTGGAAGGATAAAGAGAGGTAAGAAGATAGTTGAAAGGTAGATAGCTTTAGGCAATTGCTCAAAGTGTGGGAGAAATCGCAAATGAAAGTCATGTTTATATAGCCAAGGTGTGTACTACACATGTGGCAAGCCAGGACACATCTTTAAAAACAGCCCTTAAGCCAAGAAGGCTATTGAAGCTGTGAGACCTCTAGTAAAAAGAAGAGTGTATACCTTGAAAGGGGATTAAGTAGTCTATTCTGATGATTTGATCATGGGTAAAGGTAGGATAGGTGACGCTACTTTAATCGTACTATTTGATTCACATGCTACTCATTATTTTATTGTAAATTATTGTGTGAAGAGATTGAAGTTATTCACATATACCTTCCCTCATAAGCTGATTGTTTCCACTCCTACTGGAGAAAATGTTGTAACCTTCTTGCTTGTTTGAACCATCACATTATTGTTGAAAATTATCCTTTTATTGTTGATCGTGTTTGTTTACCACTCACAGACCTTGAAGTTATTCTTGAGATGAATTGGCTATCTGTAAATAATGTGGTCTTAAATTATTTTGAGAAAAATATAACATTAATGGATACTATAGCAATGATTAAGAGAAATGAGGAAAAGATATAAAGAAATAGTTTTCTATGTTCTTTTGACCTAGAGATTCAGCATGTCCTTATAAATATCTTGGTAGTTAAAGAATTTCATGATATTTTTCCAAAGAAGATCTCTAATCTCCCACCTAAGAGAGAAGTAGAATTTTCCATAGACTTAATAGTCGGATCAGGACCTATATCCATAACACCCTATAGGATGTCTCCTGTAGAGATTAAGTGAATTGAAAGTTCAAATTGAGGATCTACTAGCAAAACAATTCATCTGACCCAATGCTTCACCATAAGGAGCACTGATGTTGTTTGTCAAAAAGAAAGATGAGAGTTTGAGGTTTTGTATAGTAGGCAACTAAATCAGGTGACAATGAAGAATAAATACCTATTGCCTAAAATAGATGACCTCTTAGATCAGCTGCGAGGAACCGCTGTATTTTTTAAAATAAATTTGAGATTAGGGTACCGTCAAATTAGAGTGAGGGTAGAGGATATTCCTAAGATTGCCTTTAGGAATAGGTAGAGAATTATGAATTTCTTGTAATGCCATTTGGGTTAACTAATGCTCCAACTATATTTATGAATTACATGAATAGCATCTTTAAGCCTTATCTCTATCGATTCATGGTAGTATTTATTGATGACATCCTTTTATATTCTAGAAGCAAAGAGGAGCACACAGAGCACCTAAGGATAGTGCTACAGCTACTTCAAGAGAAGCAATTATATGCCAAATTGGAGAAGTGTGAATTTTGGTTAGCGCAAGTTAAGATTCTAAGCCATGTGATCACTAAATATAGTGTAGCAGTAAGCCCTAGTAAAATAAAGGCAATAGTTAGTTTAAAAGGCCTAAGACGGTGACAGAACTCCTTAGTTTCCTTGGACTAGCAGGATATTATGGACGTTTTATACAAGGATTCTCCCTTATAGCACTTACTTTGACTATACTAACTAAGAAGGATGTGCCTTTTGTATGGTCTCTAGAATGTAAGAAAAGTTTCCAAACCTTAAAGGAAAGAATGACCACAACACCTGTCGTGATTATCCCAGATCCCTTAGGAAAATTTGAAATGTATTATGATGCATCCAAGAAGGGTTTAGTATGTTTGTTGATTCAGGACAAGAAAGTAGTAGCATATGCCTCTAGACAACTGAGGACACATGAGGAGAATTATGCCACTTATGACCTTGAGCTAGTAGACATCATGTTTGCATTGAAAATTTGGAGGCATTACTTGTATGGAATCAAATTTGAGGTATTTAGTAATCATAAGAGTCTTAGGTACCTCTTTAATCAAAAGGAGTTAAATATGAGATAAAGGAGGTGATGGAATTCCTAAAGGATTATGATTTTAGGTTAAAATATCATCTATGTAAGGCTAATTTAGTAGCAGATGCGTTAAGTATGAAATCCCTTCATATGGCTTAAAAGATGGTGAATGAGATGAGGTTAATAGAGAAATTTAAAGATTTGAGTTTATCCACCTTAATCCTGCCTGATAAGATATGTTTGGATGAGTTAAGGATTGAATGTAACCTTAAATCACAGGTCTGTGAGGTCTAGAAGGAGGATGCATTCTTGAAGTCCTTAATAGATCCAAAGGAATTCACTAAAGCATCAAATGGTTTAATGTTGTTTTGGGATAAGATTTATGTCCCAAACCAAGGGCAATTAAGGAACAAGATTTTAGAAGAAGTCAATAGAAGTGATTACACCATACATCTTAGAGCTACCAAGATGTATCAAGACTTGAAGAAAAACCTTTGGTGGCCATAGATGAAGATGAACATAGCAGAATATGTTGCCAAGTGTTTGACAATGTAACATCCGCTCCAATTATTATTAAAGAGATATTTGATAATTGTTAATTTGATGTTTAATGCTTGTGTATGTTGCATTAATGCATGTAGTTGCATTAGCTTAGGGACTAAATTGAAAGGAAATAAATGAGGGTTTAGTAAGAAGTGGTTAAGGACTCAATTAAAAAGGAAAAAGTAAGTGAGGCCAAGAGTGCAAAACAGCTTAGGGACTAAAGAGCAAATTCCCCAAACTTCTTAAAACCCTAGCTATAGCCTTAAAACTCCCACACACTTCCAAACCTTCAGATTTTAGAGAGAGAAGTAAGAGGGGTGAGTAGAGAGAGAAAGGGGTGAGTTAGGGCAAAAGAGGGAGATTTTTGCTGAAGGAAAGGGCTGATTGAAGCTAAAAATTAATTTTACAGCAAGGGGGAATCATTTCCATCACATCAAGCACACAAATTTGTAAGAATCAAGGTAGCAATCCATCATAAGCCCCATTTTTGAAATATGCAAAAAAAACATGTTGATAGATGCGATTTTAAATGTTTCAAGTTATATTTGGGGTTAAACCTACATTCTGTATGTTTTTCTATTTCTATGGGATGTTGTGTTGCTGAATGTATGCTCATATATATGCTTGTAATGGATTAGAAGGGCTGGGTTGTGTTCATCTAGAGATATAGACTAGATTTCCTTGAATGTACCATGTTTGAGCTAATGAACGAGAGATTTTTAATTAAAGTAAAGTTTTTTGTATGGGAATTAAGCTCATATGTTGAGAATTGAAAATAGAATGCATTCTGGACTGGGTATTCTCAAAATTATGTTTTCTAAACTGCAGCGGAGCATAGCAGCCGACTGCTAAGTAAGGGCAGTCGATTGTCGTGTTCTTGGAAAACCTAGAAGTGTAGACAGAGGCTTAGCAGCCGACTGTCAGATACCTAGCAGTCGACTGCCAAGCCCGCGTCTGCACTAATCAGTTGATGGCCATCCTCGCAGTCAACTATTGTGTTCTTGAAAACCCAGAAGTGCAGATAGAGGCTTAGCAGTCAATTGTTAGGTTCCTAGCAGTCGACTATCGGGCCTAAGTTTACACTTAGTAGTCGATTGTCGTGCTCATATTTTTACCCAGAACGCATTCTAGCACTGGCAGATGACTGCTAGCTTACTGTTTG
The DNA here is from genome assembly GCA_031216115.1 of Senna siamea. Taxonomy (NCBI): domain Eukaryota; kingdom Viridiplantae; phylum Streptophyta; class Magnoliopsida; order Fabales; family Fabaceae; genus Senna; species Senna siamea. The sequence goes on from CM062366.1 coordinate 11,153,157, forward strand.
GTACTCAAGGAATACAGAGAGCCACCAGATGACTGCTAGCCTTTCAGCAGTCGACTGATAGCCCTTTAACTTGCGAAATGAGATTTTTAATGGCAATTGAGCTTAGTAATTCTTCATACTAACTTAATTAATGGCTCATAATATAGGTAGGCAACGAAACTAGGAGTTTTGGGTGATGATACCCTCGGGATAGTGAAAGAAAAATAGAGCAGAAAACACAAAGAGAGAGAGAGGAAAGTATTCTCAGTGTATGCCTTAGGGTAGATAGGCTCATGATCGAGTGACCGATTGTCGGTATAGGACGGCCGTTGGGCATTCCACAGCTGTGACATAAATTGGGATGGTTAAACATCCACTTGAACCTAGATGATTTCAAAAACACCGTGATGGTTGTGAACTTTAAGTTAGTGTCATCTCCCAAAGACCATATGAGAAACACATACTTAGAGTTAAGCATAACCATGACCATGGGTCGATTCACCCCATAATATATGTAGAGAATAGCGTACCGAGAGTGTGATCCATTAGAAAGGGATGGTGATTCCATAGTATTATGATCTACCCAAAAGTGGAGAGGAAATGATCTGGGTAGAGTTGACGGTGATCCTATAAGAGTATACCAGCCTCGTTTGGGACGAAAGGGAGGAATCCCGCTGGTCAGGGATAATCTACCGGAAAGGGGCAAGGACCATTAAGGTACTTAGATCCACTGAGGGACGCTTTAGAATGTATAAAAGGTTAAGGCATGGCTAAATAGACATGCGCTCATTCATATAGACAGTGGTACGTGGAGTTGTTGCTAGGCAACTCTCTCGATTACTCTTAGGGTGTTTTATATACTGCTCACATGTTATGGAAATTAAATGATGTTATGTTTAATATCCCACATGTGTTTTATAAGAAATGTTTTAGGATGAGAATGATGATGAATACACTTCCCATGTTTTTAAGTTGATATGTTTTAAATGCACATGCATACATATGAGTACATAACATGATTAAATGCTACACTCATTGTATCCCCATAGTATGTTATATGTTTTATGAAAGAATGTAGAGGTTTTTCTGTGCGAGCATGGTGGTACAGATCAATGGATTTCGTAACTGGTTGTATTGCTACTGAGATTGATTTCTCACAATAGTGTTGGCATGTACCAAATGTGTAAGTCCCCTTGGGCTGGAGGTGAAGGTAAAATATGAAGAAGTGTCTAATCCGAGCATATAAACTATTTAATTTCAATGGTATAAGTACATGTTAGGATTGAGCTAGCCTTTATGATATTTGAGAAAGGCGAGTGTAGGATTATTTCGTATAACCTATTCTAACGTATCTATATATGAATTAGACTGGATTGATGAATAGACTATTTAATGGGGTTATGAGTGGCAAGATTGTTGCCTCCATGCCCAATAGTTAATTGATTATATTTAATTAAGAATGCATGTCTATGTATAATTAATCCAGGTGTATGCTATATGTATTTATTCTACTATGATATTGAAAGAACCTGAGAGTAGAGACCAACCCAAATGCACTCAATTAATCAACTTGGTAAAAAGTTTAAAATGGACTCGTGTAGAAATAATAGTAACATCAACACTCTGATAATTATTTTCATATTATAGTTTTAAAATCTCTAAAAGGAACCGTAGAATAGAGGGTGTTACACATGTCAATAGGTAAAGTTAGAACACAAAAAACCTTCAGGACTATTGTAACCTCTTGATATCCTAGAGTGGAAATGGGATAAGATTTATATGGACTTTTTGTAGGATTACCTAAGACACAGTCATGGAATGATGCCATTTGAGTAATAGTCGACATATTGGCCAAGTTTGTACATTTCCTACCCATTAAGATCACTTTAAAAATTGAGAGATTAACCCAACTATAGATCCAACAAGACTTCATAGTTTTCCCTCTAACATTCTTTTAGATAAAAACCCTAAGTTTATCTCTAGATTCTAGAGAGCCTTGTAGGAAGCTTTCGATATAAAGTTAAAATTTAGTACTACTTATCACCCTCAAACTAACAGACAGACTGAGAGAACCATCCAAACTTTAAAGGATATTCTTATAGCATGTGCCTTAGAGAAGAGGGGAAGTTAGGATAAGAATCTTACCCTAGTAGAGTTTTCCTACAACAACAAATATCATTCCAACATAGGGATGGCTCCCTATGAAGCATTATATGGAAGAAAATATCGCTTCCATTGTGTTATTTATCCAATCTTCATAATGTTTTCCATGTATCATAACTCTGCAAGTACATCCCAAATCCTTCACATGTTCTTGATACCAATATAGTGGAATTAAAGGATAATCAAACTTATAACCCTAAACCTATGAGAATCATCGGGACTGCGGTGAAACAACTTAGAAATAAAGCTATTCCATTGATGAAATAAGCAATTCCACCAAGAAGGGTTATTATGACTAACTGAAATTTGAAACTTCCTTGTTAATATTGTAAGGGTAATTTGGTGCATCCACTGTCTCCTAACCAAAATGGCTTCAGAGATGAAGGTTGAGACTAAATCGTATGAACCTATTACTATTTTTACCCTATGCCACATTTTTACCATTTCCTACTTACCACCCATATAAATAGATTGAAAGAAGAGAAAGAGGTTAGAAGGTATCTTTTAGAGGGAGGAAATAGCATCTTATAGAGAGAGAAAGGATAGAGAGAGAAAGTGGGATTTGAATCTTAGAGCACCAATTTAAGGTTAGGAAAACATTCTAGGATCACCCTACTCTAATTTTGGACAAAAAAAACATCCATTTCATCTTAAAAGGTAGCTAAATCTCATTTTCTCCCTTTTGTCGAAGGTACTGTTCATGGTGGTAAAAGTGTCATTTTTTATAATTTTCAAGAAAAATGAGAGATTAAAACCCACATTCTCTTATTTCCTAACTTCTATTGGATATTAAATGTTGTTTATCTATACTAATGTATGCTTGTATAGTATATCTAAGAATCATTATATTGTTAATGATAAAGAAAAAGGGGGAAATGGGATTTTAGGTTGATTGAGCTAAGATAATTCATATTTTCTATGTTAGAAACCTTTTAAAGGTAAAAAGGGCTAAGATTTGATGTTAAGAATTGAGAATGAGTTGTTATATAGCCTAGACATGGATGAAAACTTAGTTTGGTAAGGCAAACCGAGACATAGCAGCAATAATCATCAAGCCTTTGAAAGTTGACTGTTGTGTTCTTCATGTTACCCAGAACAACAAATGACATGATAGGAAACTACTAACCTGATAGCTGGCGACTGTCAAATACCAGCTCACGGGTTAAGTTGCCCCGTTTAGATAGAAAGATACTAGCTGATTTTCAGAGGAGAGGAATTTGGCTGGTAGGTCCCAAAACATGAGAAATGTCCTGTAGCCCCTTGATTTTTTAGATTTTAAAGCTCAATAACCACTCAAACCCAAAGATTTAGATAATCCAACATCATGTAACATGAATTGATAGGGAAAAGAGAATGAGAGTTAAGAGAAAAGTTTGAGGTATCCCTAGTGTATGGATAAATATGCTCAAGTTTGAGTAAGTGATTATCGTTATGGAATGGCTATTGGGTATTCCACAATTGAACCATAAATTAAGATGGTAAAACGTCTACTCAACTCAGTAAGAGAGACTTTGAAAACTCTTTGAAGGTTGCGAATTCTAGGTTAGTGTACCCTAAATGAAATAGCTGAGGAAGGATCAAATACCTAGAATTAGGCATAACTGTGGCTTAGGGAAGTTTACCTTAATGTATATACTTGGGATAGTGTATCAAGACTATAAAGGGTCGAGATTCTTTAGCCTCATAATCTATCTAGCATGGAACGAATGTGATCTACACATAGACTAGTGATCCTATGAGTAGGATATAATCCCTTAAAGAGAGTGATAGTGATCCATATGTTTATATACTTGGATCCATTAAGGGACACCTCAAAATGTACAGTGGTCAGATACCACAAGGTTCTAGAGCTATAGAGTTACTCATTCATGTAGAGCAGAGGGGTACATAAGATGTTCATTGGGCAATGTAACATCCTATACTTTCTTAACTGTATTAAAAATATCAAATGGATAGATATTGATGTAAAAAAATTTCTGCTTCTCTTAGCCTTAAAAATGGAGGGAAGTTATAACTTTATATGGTAAGGGAGCTAAATCCTTCATTTGTAATTAAATAACACATGTGGGAAAACATTAAGAAAATTGAATAAAAAGGGAAATAACTAATGCATGCACAGGGAAAGGAATGGATGGAAGAGTGATAGTGAGATACCTTTTCTTCCCTTACTTCCCACTTTAAAATGACTAAGAGATTGCCTACAAGGCTTGACGTGTGATCCCATTTTTCCATCCTTTTTGCTAACCGAAAGAGTGAGGCATGAATAAATATAAACATAAGAAAAATTGAAGCTCACGGAATACGCATGTAACTAAAGGATAATAGAAGGTAAATTATATTATGGTCATAGAAAGAATTTATTGAAGCAAGAAAAAGAAAAGACTTGTAGAAGCATTCCATGTTTCTTATCTTCATTCCATGCAGCATTTAATTTCTATTATAAGATGGGAAGGAGACATGCATACGGTGGCGAGGTGGAAAATTTAGGAAGGGATGTGTGGAATTACACTAACTCTTTTTCCTTACTTTGCTATTCCTTTCCCGTAAAGCATGATGAAGGAGCTACTTAATCCCTCATCAACAATTTCTTTCCCTTCCCGTGACATGCTACCGCCATACCAACCGAAAGCTACTAAGAGAAAACAACTATATAATGAATATCTTTTCCTAGCTTTAGGATGACCGACCAAACTTAGAATAGGAATGATTATTTGTACCTATGTGTCGCATATATGAAAGAGAAATCTGTAAGAATATAGAAAAACCATTTGGTGATAGAAGAAAGGAAGGAGGAAGAAAGACCTGAAGGTAGAAGGAGAAAAACACACGGACAGAACGAGAGGGAGGAAACCAGACTGAAGGAACACGTACATGGCATTTGCACCACTTGTGTAAGCATAAGGTAGCTTAACCATTCCATTACCTTTAGTTTTAATATGAGAAAAAATTCTAAAAAACCATCCTGTGTTCTAAGGCCATGGATGAAACGTATGCAATTTGTCTTATAATAGGGAAATGAAATATATGGAGATGTATTTCTTACGGGTCTTGGGGAAATAACTAGAAATTCTGAGATATATTCTCTAGATGGCATTTACGGAACTTAGGTGGGAGTTTGGTAGGTAAAGGAAAAGGGTACAAGATCATAAATGAGCTCGTGCAGTAAAGCAACACATGCAGTGATATAATTAGTTATATACTTAAGGAATATATGAGCTAAATAATGAAGGAATATTAAACATAAAGGATTCCATGGAAGAAAGTAGTTGAACGTAAATGGACGTGTACATATAAGAGTAAACCTTAAATGGAATGTGATGCTAGTATATAAGATATGATACTGTGTAGTATAGTTATTTAATATAAAGAAATGTTGTAAGCAGAATTGTAACACACAACCACCCAATTTAATCCAATAAAACGCTGGAATATGAAGTAGAACGTGAAGATAATAGTATTTAGACAGAAATAGTTGTGGAAGATAATTATCCAAGTAGGAAATAAGTTATTTAAATGTAATAACTTATTTTAATCAAATAGGGAGCTATAAAATGAAATATAGCATGAATAAAAATTTATATATAGAAAGAAAGTATAGCGAGAGATAATTATAAAATATAGTAGACAAATTACTAAAATATAAGACTGGAAAGTAGAATATTATACCATAAATTAATGCTAGAGGAAGGTTAATAATAATAATAAGATTAGTGGGGACATAAGGATACATGGATAAGAGAAAATTGTATTAAAATAAGTGTAAGATATACAATGGTAAAGAGATGGGAAATAATTATACAATTTTAAGTTACCAAAAATATACATTTTTATTAGTTATAGAATTCATAGTATATAGTTGGTGTAATCATATTGGAAAGGGTGAATTAAGGAAACAAATTTAGGCTAGTGGTAAGGTGAATTAACAATTTAGTTGGGTATGAAAAGAAAAATGGATTAATCTAGTTATGAATATGTCAGATTATGGCCTAATAATTAAATTATAAAGTGTAAGTAGTAGCAATCATAATAATAATAAGGATTGAGATGTATGAGGGGCCAAGTGATCATTAATATCATGAAAGTGGCCAAGAGTCCACAAAGTGACCAAGAGTTCACTAAAACTACGTAAGTGGCCAAGAGTCCACTCTGTGACCAAATGTTCACCTAAAAATTTTAGTGGCCAAGTGTCCACTTTTATTGCAGGCTGACATGCATGCGACATATATACAAGGTAAGTTTTAAGAATGAGAAACCCTTATATATGTATAGTGATGATGATTGACTAATCTGATGGCTATTTATATCTACGTTCTTGCAACAATGACTCTTGTTATAGCATTGATGTGTTAATAAGATTTTCTGTGTACGTATAGTGGTACATATCAGTATAATTTGATTTTATGAATTGTTAAGCTACTGAGAAACTAGTTTTCTTATTTGTGTGCTGATATGTATCAAATGCAGGTAATTAGTGAAGTCCTGAGTAAGAGTGAACTAGCATTAAGGAAGGATTTTATAAGAATATTGTGTAATTACGGGTTTAAGTGACAGAAATTATGTTGTCTCCTTACCCTAAGTTAAGTGTTAGTAACACTGAGAGCAAGGCACTATTGTAGTATTTACAGACATATTATAATGTAGTCATTTTATTCACTGTAAAATGTATTTTCCCTTTGCTGTGCTTATAAGTTTTATCTGAGTCAAAGAATTTATATTTAGAATTAAATGATATAGTGATGGAAGGGACGCTCAGATATTAATTGTGAATAAATAAGGATAAGAATAAATGTAATGAATTTATCTGTTTACCAACGCTAAGTTGTAATACTGGATAAGGGCGTTACAGGTAGCGCCTTCAATGGAAAAGTTTTTCTCTACTTTGTTTTCTTTGATGAGAAAGAAGGGTATGAGGCCCCAAAGTTATGTATTTCATATAGTTTGATTGAGAATTATTCATGTTACTAGATTTATGCTAAACTGCTTTATGATGATAATGATGTTAAATGAGGAGTATAAACATATTTCAAAGAAGTTATTATGAATGTTTAACTGTATATTTATCCTTGAGTACATGACATAAGCATGCATTGCATCTAATAGATATATGTTTATACAAATCTGAACAAGAAGAGAATATAAATTTTCACAAGATTACAGCTGGTACCATTAGTGGATTTTGGAAATAGGTGATCTAGCTACTGAGATTATAAATCTCACTTTTTATGATGATGTGTCCAGATGCCTATATATCACATACTCCTAAATATTGAGGTGGCAGTAGTGGAAGTCCCATTCATGAGGGCAATCATGGTAATTAGAGATGTATGAGTGGTGATGGTTCTAGACGTGCCTCTTATAGTACCCCATTAGGTGGACTAGGTTTTAGCAATAGCAGCAGCAATAGTAGCCTTATCTTTATACTACTATTTCATATATTTTGATTAGTTTATCCTTAGTTATGGGTCTATATAATATTTTGGACGATCTATGCTCCCTTTTTGAATGTGGAGACATATATAATATATATGATACCTACCTGCGTTGCCTTATCTTTAACTCTTTCTAATCAAATAAATATTTTAGGCTTTTGTGATTACTATATACCTCGCATTTAACTCCATACAGATAGTTTCTCCACATTTTTAAAGCAAACACTATTGTTGCTAACTCCATATAATTTTATTCATGAGGTCTTAGCTTATGAGAGGCATAAGCTATGGCTTTCTTGTTTTACATCAACACACAGCCTAAGCATTTATTAAAAGCATTAGTGTAAACCTCAAAGGGACCTAAAGGATTAGGTATTATTAGGATAGGTGATGAGGTTAGCTTCTCTTTCAGGGTTTGAAAAATTTTCTCACACTCTGGGCTCCAAACAAACGAAACTTCTTTGTGAGTAAACTTAATTAAAGGCATGTCTAGTTGAGAAAATATAGGTATGAATTTCTCATAATAACTTGCCAATCCTAAGAATCTTTTAATCTCTATTACAGTCTTAGGTTGTTCCCACTATAACACAACATGAGTCTTACTAGGATCAACTGCTATGCCTTCCCTATTTATCACATTTTCCATAAATTTCACTTCTTCCAACCATAATTGCTTTTCTCTTAATTTTTGAATTATTATCCTCAAATTTTATTCATGTTCACCTCGGTCTCTCTTGTATAAACCAAGATATCATCAATAAAGAGATCAAAAATTTATCCAAATAAGGTCAAAATATTTTATTCATGTAATCCATGAATATGCCAGGGCCATTAGTTAAACGAAAAGGCATCACTAGGAATTTGAAATGACCATATCTAGTCCTAAAGGCCTTTTAGGAACTTCCTCCGGTCTAATCCTAATTTGATGGTAACCTGACCTAAGATCTATCTTAGAGAATATTATGGCACCTCTTAATTGATCTAGAAGGTCATTTATACGTGGAAGAGGGTACTTGCTTTTTATAGTGACATTATTCAATTCCTTATAGCTTATGCATAATCTTAGGTTCCCATCCTTCTTTTTCACAAATAGCAAAGGAGCTGCCCAAGGTGATGTAGTAGGCCTAATGAATCCTCTCGTCAACAGGTCATCTATTTGAGTTTTTAATTCTTTCAATTTAAGCGAAGTCATCATATAAGGAGGCATACATATGGGTCTTATGCTTGGCATAAGATCTATGAAAAACTCGATCTCTCTTCCAAGGGTTAAGTTTGTGATGTCAAGGGGAAATACATCAACAAACTCCCTCACTACAAAGATGGTTTCTAATTTATATTTCTACTCTACCTCAAAGTAATTTAGGAGAAAATTTTGTGGTATCGTTATATTATTACTCTTACTATCAGGGGTACCCTTTAGACATTTTACAATTCTATCAAAACAATTCAGCATTGTTAGATTTTCAGACAACCAATCTATCCCCAATATAATATCCACATTTTTAAAAGGCAAATAAACAAGGTCTATTTTAAATAAGACATCATGGATCAAAAGAGGAAATTTTAAACACCCATAGGCATTCATCACAGATTTCCCCATAGGGGTGGAAATAGAAACATCATAAGGCAGATAGAAAGCAGGTATTTTAATTTTTGACATACACTCTTCAGAAATGAAAGAATGGGTAGCACTTAAGTCAAATAGTATAGTTATCAAGACATTATGTATCTTACTTGTTTCCTATATGAGATTATGATATTTATCTCCCTAACGGCTGTCTAAAGCAAATACTCTCTCTTTATTCTATGGCCTTAACTCATTTAGCTTATGAACTAGGTTCTTTGCACAACAATCTTAACCTATATATCTTGGCCTACCATAACAATAACACACCCCTTATCCTTGCAAGAACGGTATATTCTCATGGTTCTTACCAAATTTGGAATACGTTTTTGTCATGGAATTATCAGCCTTGTTGGTGGAACTGTGCCCTTATTTAAAATTTCTACCTCGTACATTCAAATTCCCAATGGCTTTTTCCTTTAATATTGGGGTTTCTGGTTAGTTTTTTGTTCCAAGTTCTTGCTAATTATTCTGCATTTATTTACTAAAGCATTATAGTCTTAGATTTCTAGGGGAGCAATATAGGTCTTCATTTCTAGGTTTAGTCCAGACTTTAACTGAGCAGACTTTCATTCCTCATCAAGGTGCAACTTCAAGTATAAGGAGAATTTTGATAGCTCCTCAAATTTTGCTAGGTATTCCTCAAAAGGTTGGATTCTCTGTTTTAGTGTAGGAATTCTACCTCTTGATCCCTCCTCACACTCACTGGGAAGTATTTTTCTAAAATGGCTCTCTGGAAGGATTCCCAAGTTAAAGGTATCCCTCTACTTTCCATTAACTACCTAGTACATCTTTATCAATGTTTGGCTTCTCTTGAAAACATATACAACATATGTTCTCTTTTGGGGGTCAATATAATTTAAGACTTCAAATGCCATTCCTTAGCCACAATTGGGTCGTAAGTTCCTTCAAAGGATAGAGGTTTGGCTTTCTAAAACTCTACCCAACCATGATATTGTGGATTCCACCCACACACATTTCCCTCCTTCAAGCACTGAGGGTAGGTTGTTATAGTTATAGGCATTCTCTTAGACTTATCTCAGTAGTTAGGTAGCATCTTGGGCTTGCTCTCTCATAAATTCAACCATGTTCTAGAAGGTATGCATCATTTCCTACATGCATTCCTCTATAATCCCTTGGTTCCTATCAGTAATGCTTCTTCCTATTGGCACCATATCTTACATCTATAAAAAAAAATTATTGAGGTGATCAATCTCAATAATGTAAATTTTGATAAAGAAGAACATAGAACAATGAGAGAATCACCGGTCTTCCTAAGGGTATATTTATAAGTTCCTCATATTAGGCATTGTTTTAGCTAAACTATGTTTAATCAACAGCCAAATCTTATATATATTGAGGCCATACAACCCTATAGAACCTACCCTTCCAAACTCCTGTCACTTTTATGACAAGGATCTTTCTAAACCATCACTCTGATACCATAGTGTGCCATCCCAACTTATTTTAAGGTTTCTCACCTTGTGGGCTTCATATTTTATTTTCCTTTTTATTTAAGTTGGCATGTAACTTTTCTTTTCTTCTTTCACTTATTTAAATTACTCTCTCTTTTTTCATTATATCTTCATACTATATAATAAATTCATCACTCACACTTTTTGTAGAGGATAAATTTTATTGATTTATGTTATTTGTCATTTCACGACGCTTTATTCTTAACTTTTCTTTCTTTTATTTATATATATGTACATATTCCCTTCTATTCTTTTTAATGAACACACTAGAAAAATAGTTCTTTCTTCATTCATAAGTTAATATACATTTTCTACATACAAAGTCAAGTCCTCTGGCTTATTTCTACTACAAAAAAAAAGATACATAGGCTCCTGGTCTTACATCATAACCTATATATACGTTAGTTCATATTTTTCCCACACCATCCAGCAGAATTTTCTGCAGAACCGAGCTGTAGTAGAATTTTTTTGTACTTGCCTACTCGTGACCTATATCATTCTATTTTAGTCTATCATTTTCTTCTATATTCTAACCACCTATATCCCTAACTTGAGTAAGGTAAATTTCTATTTCAGATCACCTAATATCCTACAAAAATCCCTTTGTACAGCAAGTTTTCTAACTTAAATTTTTCCTAAGATTCACACCTTAACTACTTATGGTTTTCCTCTCGATTCTTTATATTTTCTCTGGTATAAATTTTGCATTTTCTCTTAGTTACAACAACAGGGTTTCCATTCAACAATTCAACTTTCATGTACAAAATAAACAAGGAAAGTAAATTAAATTGCCTTGTACAATGAAAGAATTCACCCTACCTTGTATTTGCGCTACAAACTATTCAATTTTGCCCTAAATCCCTCCTGGACGAGCCTTATACCCTTGACAGCAGCGTCTCTCCTCCTCGAGATGTAGCTCTTCACTTGCATGCAAGAAGTGTCCTAGGCTCTAATGGCTTCCCTTCACTTAAACCTTACCCAAGTTGATGTTTTGCAAGGAAAGGTTTGGAGTTTTTAAGTGATTCTTCCCTTGTTGCCTTGTTTTCTCATGATCTCTCCTCTCTCTCTTTTGCTCGATAAGGCTTCCTTCTAAATGAAGGAGAAGGGTGAGACATGATATAAGGTAATATATGGTGTAATATACTTCGAGAAATTCATTTTTGTAAATGGGTTACTAAGGGAAATAACATTTAAGTTAGCATGGTTGGGTATTTCCTTCTTTGGGTGACCCCTTTCGACAATTTCTTCCCCTCTCATTTCCTAATTTATTTATTTCTTATTTCCCTTCTTTTATTCCATTTGACCCCCCTTTTAATTTTTCTTTAGGCATGTTAGGCTTAAATTTTATTTTCCTTAAAATTAAAATGTCCTAAAGTTTAAAATTTACTTATCTCATTTTATTTTTATTTTTTTTAAGGTTTTTCTAATGCTCCACTTATTTAAAATAAATTCTAATCCCTATAAATTCCTAAGAAATTACACACACCACATTCACACAATTCACAAAAATTTAGATAATTAGAAATTCATATTAAGCTGGGTAGTTAGCATACACACAAATTTTATATGGTTAATTTCCTCTAAATTAAACATGGAAGTCTCTCTTAGTTTTCCACAGGTAGACATTACACTCATCAAACCTTTTTTTTTTCATTTCAATTGCCATCCCACTCAAAAAATGGTCACCACTTGAAACATATTTCAACAACTCACTTTGAGCTAAAGCAAGTTGAGGAAAGGCTAAATTTGAAGTTATATATAAGAACCAAATAATTATAAAGTCACATAACAAAATATTTTTAAATTTTGGATGAAGACATTTGCATTTTTCCAATCATCATGGCTCGGGGGACTTAATACCTTCTCATCAAAATTATCAATTTAAGTACTATCTTCATCTTCTAGCCTTTCAAATGCCATTTGTAACTTTTGAGTAGCCTCAAGCATTAAATGAGTCAAGTCTTACCTAGTTGGAACATCTAGGTTTACAAGACTTTGAGAAGTAATTTGTTCTTGCTCAACAAAAAGTTCAAAATTTACAATTCTAGAAGAAGATCTAACTAATTTCACAACATTATGAAGAGAAGCAATTGAGGAGTACATCTATTTCAAACCTTCACTAACAATTAAGTTTAAAATGTGTGCACAACATCTAGCATGCATAAGATCACCATCCAACACTAAATTACTTGTAATATTCATTCTCTTCTCTTTTTCAGGTATCCTATTGAAACATCATTATAGCTGCATTATCCACATTTAAAGTAAGACTCTTTAAATCCCCAATTCATTCAAGAAACTCTTAACATGATTTCTCTTTATGATTTGGAATTCAACAAAAATTAAGAATTATCTTTTGAAGCTTCCAGTCATTATCCACAAGTTGTGTAGTGAGTGTCAAATAGTTTATTGAACTAAAGTCCAACAATCAATAGTGAGACATACCCTAACACAATTAGATTGAAGAAATGATTTCAACTTTAATTTCTCGTCCAAATAAAGTTAGTAACAATCTCTAGCCATAGTAAACTAAGGAACACAAAATTGAGGATGCAACCTACTGTAAAGATTCTTAAATCCAAACCCATCAACAACCTTAAAAGGTTACTCATCAATAACAGCAAACACAGCAAAAACTTTTCAACATTCTTCTACACCATAAACTTGTGAGACTTTAGTCATATTATTTCCTCCACCATCTTTTCTTTTCAAATCCAAGAACTTCTTATTTGGAACATTTTAATGTATAAGGATATTTATTACATTTAGACAAATGATGGACTAAATTAGAGGTCCTATGAAGTTTAGGATCACACCTATACCTTTTACCACAATACTTACACTTTGCAATAGGTTCTTTAAATGCTTCATCATCTAAAAATTTACTAAAGTGATCCTAAGCCATTAAAGTCTTTCAAGTTTCATTTGCAAGGGGGATTTATTTTCTTTTCCCCTTCTTGCCACTTGGGTTTTTAGAATCATCCCCATGTGCTTGAGTTGTCTCTTGTTCTTTTGAAGAATCTCCAACCATCACAAAGCTATTAAATTGAGGAAAAATTTGTAAAATTAATTAGTTATATTTAAAAGGAATCATTGACATAATAGTATCTTCAACAAGATAGGTGAAATATACAGGTGTATCAAGCATGCCAAGACTATTTGCAGATTTAAAATGTCTATATTTGAATCAGCTAGTTATCATATCATAGATTTAGATTGTTTATATTTTGAAAAAACAACATAGGTGTGTTAGTTTTGAGAAAATGACACAAAATTGATATAATTAAAGGCTAAAACTAGTAAAAACACTTTTGTTCATTTAATATTCAATATAAATCAATATAATCAGATTCTTTTAAAAAAAACAGAGTAATACATATATAATTAATATGCATTATATATTTATATAATAAGAAACCCTAGCTAGCTATAATAATATTTCTAGAGATAAAAGCTCATGAATGGAAATAAAAAATTTATATTATATCCAATTTAGTTGTATTGTTTGTGTCTTAGTGTCTCCTATAATGCCCTAATCATGTAGCTTTTCTTTATAAATAATTTCTTGAATAAATCATTTAGCCACAAGATTGGTACATTATCTTCACTTTTAACCTTGATTATTATTATTATCCGAGTAAAATTTTAATTTTCATTTACTTTTTGACTAGGTTTAGGATTCATTATTCAAGTATTTCATTCAAACATTAACAACGAAAGTCTAAGTAATTAAAAATATTATTTTAATAACAACACAACAAAAATTTAAACCTCATTTGTATATATTGCCATTCATTTATCATTTACACTATTATACATATATTTCTGGATATGTGGAGTTCATATAATTCTTTAGGGTAAGGAAGCAACAAACCTACCACTCAAACCCTTTACAAAATACCTACTAATAGATAACACTTCCACATATTTAGATATAAATGCCTCTTTTACTATGTACATAAAAAAAATGACTTATCCTAATTATATTCCAAAACCATATATGAATCAGGATAAGAGGGCTACATTCCACTTATCTACATTGTTCTCAAAAATATCTTCCTCGCCCCCTCTAGAGAGGATGGACTTCCATCACAGTCACCACATATATATTCTATACTATAATGAAGGATCCTAACCGAGGAATTTTCACTAATGCCACTTCTATCTCAAGCCAAATCATGTAACATGTCATCTAATACATACTAGATATAATTATGAGAAATAAATTCTCAATAGCTAGACAATCCACTTTCTTTCAAAAACTCTAGCATGTACCACCATAGTGATATGAAAAATAGTTCTACATTCTTTATATTAAAACATGGTGTGTTCTATTAGGATGCAACATATAAATTTCATAAGTGTGTATGGCATGTATTCATGAATAGTATGTACAATATGACAGTTCACCATAAAAGTTACCATATAAGCCATTTCAGTATCATGATCATAAAACAATTCCAGTCATAAATAGTGAAAATATATTCATCATTCATAAGGAAAACATTTATCATTCATTGGCTCTAGACCACAGTCAATGAAAAAGAAACTTAAAAGAGTATCGGGAGAGTCACCCAGTGGACTACTCTACATGCTACTACATATATAAGTGAGATAATTTTATTTCCAATCCCAGTCATGTGATAATTCTACCATTGGTACTATCTGAGGCATCCCTCAATGGATCCAAGTACTTATTCCAGTCAATAGTCACTGTCATATAGACAGATCATTCCCCAGTCAATGGGATTTCTCCCTATAGCCAGTCTAAAATTAAGCTCATGAGATCACTATTATTTAAACAAATCATTTCCTCTTTACTTTTGGGCAGATCATGGTGCTATGGAATCACCACCACTTTTCAATGGATCACATTTTCAGTACATTATTTCCTATGTATAGACTAGGATGATTCGGCTTATACCCATAATTATGCTAAATTCTTAGTAAATGTCCCTTTCTTATTGGTCATCTTAGATTACACTAACTTAGAATTCGCAATCATCACTATATTCACACACCTTTGTGGAATGCCCAATTGTCATCTCATATAGACAATTAGTCATTCAGTTACAATCCTATCTATTCTGGAATATATACTGGAAATACTTCTTCTAAGTTCTCTTCCTTTCTTGTCTAAGTTTTCCTTTCCATTCTATGTTTCCCCTTTCCAGTTGTACATTTAATATCTTTCCTTTCTTTCATCTATCATGATACTAACCTCTCATTTAGACTAACCCTTTTGTGTTTGCTAATACTTTCATAATTGAATTGTGTGGATATGGAAGTTCATACATTCCATTTAGGCTATTTACAACATACATTGCCAAAATCCCATACCTTAACCATCCACTTCTCTTTCCTTGAAACTGGTTAGCATAATATATTTTCCTTTACAATTTCATTACTAAAAATTCAACCCATTTCAAGGAAAAATAAGTGGGAGGGTTTCGACCAAGGGAAGAAGGTAAGGGAAAAGGGAGACTTTCATGTCATACATTCCCTTTTTCCCATCCTATATATCATATAAGGACAATTACATCACTTTTTCTTCCATTTTCATACAATTTCCATATTGTATACCATTACACATCAAGGGTTTTAGGTGAACTATCAATCCATTATTTCACCATTTCCATTGCATTTCACTTTCAATATATCTATGCATACTTATAAGCACCCTGTTCTCACAATAGACATATATGAACACAGAGATATATCTTTTCCCTTTTATTGGCATCCATATTCAAATTCAGGACCTCATGATTATGGTAGACCCTTCATCAAGCAAACCATTAAACATCATTACATCTTTCTTTCTTGCCTTTACCAAAACCATGACTCACATATATAAACAATTTCCATTCAAAATCCCTCTTCATGCTTTCGGTCAAGACCCAAGAAAGAGGTAAATAGGAGAATTTCATCAAAACATCAATTCACTCACTCTTCCTTGCTTATGGCCGAGACACTAGTGATGCATGTAAGCTAAAATTTAATAAAATATCCTTCATGAAAATGCTTCATGCTTTCGACCAAAGGGAAAGAGAAAGGGAATCAAGGTGGTTTCAACTCCCTTCTTTCCTTTCTCCCATTTCCAACAATAAACAATCATAAAAACACCATTTTCTCACCATAACCATGAAAATCCAAACATTACATAATCAAAATCAACAAGAAAGGCTTCATGAACATGGCGAACCAATAATCATAATCTTGCTATAAATCATTCAATCAATCCATTCAATACTCATAAACACATTGATACAACAACACAAGCATAACCTAATAGATTTTCAAGCATATAAGAATGTAGAGAAAGAAACCCTACTATTCATGGCAGCCATAGGAATTTCTCAAACATTCAAAAGACACCATAAACCATGAAATAAAGGGTATATGATTGTTTAGCTACCTTGATTTGCTAATAAAAATGGATTCTCCTTGGATTTTCCTTCACTTTTTCTTCTTCCTCTTCTTCCCTTATCCATCTCAACGTTCTTCCTCTCCCTTTCTCTTGTCACTTTCTCTCTTTCTCTTCATGAAGAAGGCGATTTAAGAAGGTGAAGGAAAAAATGACCATTTTGCCCCTCATGGCAAAATGACCATTTTGCCCTTTATTTTCCTTCAAATTTTCAAAAAGTGGTGAGAGATAGACTCCATGAAAATTTTCATGATGAAATGACTATTTTACCCTTAAGGTAGAAATCACCATTTTACCCCTTAGGTAAAATAACCATTTTGCCCTTTATACAAATAACTATTTTACCCCTCACTTGCCTTCATAATTTCAAAATGTGTAGGGAGATAGTCTTGAGCAAATTATCATGAAGTTTCTTAGTAAAATGACTATTTTACCCTTATGGTAAAAATTACTATTTTACCCTTAGGTGAAATTATAATTTTATCCTTAGATAAAAATTGACTATTTTGCCCTTAGGATATTTTTCTAGAGTCATTATAGCCTTCAGATAGTTTTTTCAAATATTTTTTAGCTTAATCATTACGTTCTAGATATTTTCCATCGTCATAGTTGCACATCATTAATCTGTCTCAAGTTTTATGCCAAGTAATAATGACATTTAGATATTTTGAGAAACTTTTCTCTTTTCACTTTAGTCCCTCTACTTTTCTTTCAGTTTAGTCCCTCTATTCTTTAGGAAAACCTAGGGCTATTTAAATACAATAATTTAGGTATGCAATTGCTAAATTTAAGAATTTAGAATATACCTGAAAATATCAAAAGTGGATATTACATCTCCCACTCCCCAAATTATCTTAATCACCCAGTCCTCTTTCTATCTCTTAACATTAACAATGCAAATTCAGAGTTAAGAATTTCTTATGTATTGTCAAATGGTGAGTAATGAAAGAAAAGAAATTAAGCCCATGAGACCTACATATATTATTTTTTAAGGCAAGTTTAGCCAATATCTTACATTTTTCATTTTTGATAGGTATTTAAATTCATAGTATGATTTGTTCAATTAATTGAAGACAATTAATAAAAAAAGCCTTAACCATAGAGCTGAGTGCATTTGATATCTCTTAATTAAAGAACTCAATCATGTAAATAAAATAAATTAGAAAACCCAAAATGTTTCCTATTACAGAAAAGTTGAAAGGTCCTTAGTTTCAATTTTATTTTCTATGCTTGAAATGTGGGGTTTTTCTAAATAATTGGTGTCTACATTAACCTGAGAAACATATGTCTTGCATGAACAAGCCAACACCATAAAAGTCTCTCACATTATGTTAAAAGGTGAAAAAGAGGGTTTTTTTCAATCTAATGGAGGACTAAAGTGTTGAATAAATTAATCAAGCAAAGCTACAAAGCAAGAAGGATGGGAAAGGGAAATTGAAAGCAAGAGTTCTTTTACTTACAATCAAATTTGAATAAATAACAGTTTCAAGCTTCTAATTTTTATGGACTAGAACAATTATGGCAAGAAGAATAGATAGAACAAGTGCACAACTATGATGGACACTCCAGATAGTTAGTGCAGTGGGATTACTAGAAGGAAGAGGGATGAACTCAAACCTTTAAAGCTCAAGTCATTAGCTTTATGTATGTGATACGTCTTCTCTCAAATCTTTACTCTAGGGCATGAAAGATGAAACACAAATGGAGGGAACTCACTCTTTAGCGACAAGTTGAGCATTTTATTTTAGAAATTGGAAAGTGAAAACGACACCATTTATTTAACATATATATCAATAAATAATGGAAATTTTGACAACATTTGGGTGGTTTAGTTTTTTTCAATTAATTTTAAGTTAATCTGATGACATCAACAATTTTTTAGAAAATTTAGCCCATTTTAACTTGTAAAGTATAGCCCAAATTGACCAAGTAAGCCAATTTGAGTAGGTTCATTCAGGTTTAATCGATCCATTTTGGTTATGCTCACCTTACTTGGATACATGGTAATAACATTGTATATATAGGATATCTTTTTCCAATATTGATAAGCCAATGTCAATGTAGGGATGTCTAGGTTCTATTTAGGCTATCACCCCGTGCTTTGTAAAGACCCCTTATGGGTGGCTTGGTTATAATATAAGTGATCGTTGGGGTCAACTAGGCCTTAGATCATTAGTACTAAATGTATAAACTATGAAAATTTCATACATTCATGCATATATAATTCATATAATGAATGTTATTATATTGGATACAATGCATGAGTTCTGCTCTATATTGTGATATACTTCTATAATGCAATGCCATGTCATATAGTAGGTTATAAATAGGGTATACACATAATTCATTACATCATGGTAATATACACTCACAAGAATGAGATAACTGTTCATAAAAAATATAGGCATCAAGTCACTCTTTCATAAAACTTGAGAGAATTAGGAGCATCGCCTAACGAACCTCTCCCTGAAAAGCGTCACCTAAAAAACTAACCTTTCCTTGCATTTCTTAAAGTACTCTCTCTAAGCACTCATAATTCAATTAATGAGCTACTAACTTGGTCTACCTATGACCTGGCCTATAGTTAAGTAACTATTTGAGGCATTTCCTAGTGTATCCAATATTACTTACTGTATCACCACCCTATGATGGATTATAATGCTAAGGAATCATTGCCCTATGAAATATCATGTCCTTAAGGAATTACCTCCCTATGAAGGATCATGTTCCTAATAAGCTACTTATAAGAAAATAAACTAGAATGATTCTAACAATTTCTTGGTCGTGGCTAATTTTATATACATGACCCTTAAATTGGCCAATAGGAAAGACTCATTAACTTAAAATTTTCACTCATCCATAGTAAACAAACATTTAGTTTAAAACACTTATTAATCAAATGGGCATATTACCACCTTAAATTATGGCTCAACCGTAAAATACCCATGATCATCCCATACTAACTATTGGTTACTCGATCATAGGCTTATCTTTCATTAGTGTATATACTAGCTAGGGGTACTTAACCTTTAATCTCATATCATAAACTCTCATTATTTATTTCTTTACTCAATTTAAGAGTTTCATATTACCCATCTCTCAATAAATAAATCATATTTATCACACTTGAATGAAATTTGAGCATTAAAACATCATAATGGAAGGCAACTAAGCTTAATATATATTCTAAAGGGTTACCAGGTGACTGGTAATCCTCAACAATTAGCTAGTAGCTCTTTGAAAATGCCTTATTCAAAATAAAGGGTCAACAGCTTAAACTAATCCTATGTAGTCAACTAGTTTAATCCAATAGTCAACTGGTCGCTCTTTGTTTAAACTCATAGGTTAACCTAGGGGTGACCAGTTGACTGTTATTGGCTAGCATTCAACTGCTCATCCTCTGTATATGTTTCTAGGCCAACCAAGAACATGATATTCAATTTCTAGAAGGGAACAAGTCGAATGTTAGCTTTTTGGAAAATTTTCTTAAAGGTTTGAATGCTAACAATTAGCTACTTAGCCTCTAAAAGTCAACTGTTAAGCCCTACTTTATTTGAAACATCCTTTTTTCTCACTTTAAAGTTTGTCTTCTTCATGATTTTAAGCTTTTAAAATTAGTTCCTACCAATTAATCCACCTCAAACTTGAATAAAATAGCTTAAATTCAGCTTAAAACACACTAAAGTAGTGATTTCAATTCATATCCATACATGAATAGTAAACCCATCTTGCAAATCATCATACAAGAACATATAAGTACATACTACAAGCATTCAACAACCAATAGCATTCATACAAGCATGAAATGTAGGTTTTAAACCCTTCCAACCATGTAGCATAGCAAAATAATTTCAAATCCATTTTAAGTTGTAGAGAAAAACTATGGAAGTGAAGGGTGAATGTTATCCCTACCTTGTTTCCAAGCTAAAACTTGTTATGTTGATGGTAAGATGTAGGTTTCCAAAGTTCTCTAGCTTCAATCTCATTAATCTCCTCTATGTTTTGATCTCTCTCTCTCTCTCTCTAGTTTTTTGGCTTCCCCTTTTTCTCCTTAAACTTAAGGGATAAGTTGTCTTGTTAACTCAAGATGAAAACTATATTTTTTCCCTTTGTTTCACTTTTTAATTATTTCCTTCTTTGGAAAATTTCATCTTAACTCTAAGTTTTTAACTTTTTTTTCACTTTGGTCCTTTTATCCTTTCTTTCTTATCCTTATCTTCACCTTAACATCCTATAGGGATTCTAATCCAACTATATACTTACTAATGCATCATTAAATGCAAACACACATGCATATAGTGTAACATATAGTTCATTAAACCAATGATTTATTTATAATTCGCATACATGGATATAGGTGTGTTACTACCTCCTCTACCCAAGTAAATTTTTAACTTTTACCAAGTTAAATATAATTAGTTGATTTAGGATTAGGTCTCTACACTCGGGTTCTCACAAATATAAGATATCATAGTAGAATAATTAAATAGATAGAATAAAATACATCAAATTATACACACACAAACACACACAAAATTAACATCCTTTATTTAGACATATATATATGAGAATATGTGACTCCTAAACCTGTATATACAGTTAGTCATGAGGACAGGAGGCAATAGGCTTGCCACTCAATCCCACGACCCAAAAACACCTACTATGGATAGTCCTCGACACATATTCATTCATCTATATATCTATCCTTCACTATATACCACAAAAGAACCACCATAGGTTATCCAAATATACTATAAGACCCTAGTTAAGAATAGATCAACCAAAATATACTACTGATTAGGATCTAAGTTGACTACTAGTAGGATGGATCAAGTACAGAATAACTAGAGGATGCACCATATAGAGTACTTCTAGTACCAACACCACCTAGACATCTCTAATCATAGTGATTGGGCTTATAAATGGAACCTCAACGATAGTTGTCTCAATCTCTAATAGAATATGGTACCATGGCATCTGGACACATCAACGTAAAAGTGAGATTCATAATCTCAATAGCTATATCACTTGGTTTTAAAATCCACTGATGGTACTAGTTGCACTGGTACAAAAAATCATACATTCTCTTCCTGTTCAAAATTCCATAGACATATCTATTGGATGCAATGCATGCTTATTGCATGTACTCAATGATGCATGTACAGTAAAATAGTCATAATAAATTCTTTGAAAATATGTTCATGCTTTTCATACAACATCATTATTATCACAAAGAAATTTAGCATTAATCTAATAACATGAATAATTCTCAATCATTTTATAGGGAAATACATAACTGTAGGCTTCAAACCCTTTTTTTACATCACATAAAATATAATAGAGAGTAACTTTTTTATTGAAGGCACCCCCCAGAGAACACCTTATGTACCCCTAAGCTCTACATGAATGAGTAACTCTATGGCCTTAGGCCTTGGTGGTATCTGACCATTGTATATTCTGAGGTGTCCCCTAGTGGATCCAAGTATATAAATATATAGATCACCATCCCTCTCTTTCACAGATCATGTCTTATTCGCGGGATCATTACTCTAGGTGTAAATCACATCCACTCTGTACTAAACAGATCATGAGGCTAAGTAATCATCACCCCTTACTGATGGATCACATTCCTAGT
This sequence comes from Senna siamea, assembly GCA_031216115.1. Classification (NCBI taxonomy): domain Eukaryota; kingdom Viridiplantae; phylum Streptophyta; class Magnoliopsida; order Fabales; family Fabaceae; genus Senna; species Senna siamea. The sequence continues at coordinate 11,175,886 of CM062366.1, forward strand.
ATGTTATTCCAAGCATATACACTAAGGTGAATCGACGCAAGCCACAGTTATGCCTAATTCTAGGTATGTAATCCTTTCTTAGCCATTTTATTTAGGGTATACTAACCTAGAATTCGCAATGGTCATAGTGTTTTGAAAATCTCTTTTACTTAGTTGAGTGGATGTTTTTCCATCCTAATTTATGGCTCAACCATAGAATGCCTAACGGCCGTCCTATACCGACAATCTGTCACTTAAACTTAAGTCTATCTACAGCCAATGCATACACTATGAATACTTCAAAATTTTCTCATAGCTCTCATTCATCTTTTCCCTATTAATTCTTATTACATTATGTTGGATTCTCTAAATATTTGGGTTTAGGTGGTTAATTACGCCTTAAAATATGAAATTTAGGGACTACAAGGCATAAATTCAAGTTTTGAAGTCTGCCATTCGACTTTCACCTCCTTGGAAGTCAACTGGTAACTCTCAGCTTGAACAAGAAAACTGAACCCCAGAGTTAGAAGTCAACTTCCAGCCTTTTGGAAGTCAGCTTCTAGACTTATATTCTAGGTACAGGATAATCAAGAACATGAAAGTCGACTGCTACGAGACTGACAATCGGTTGCTATGTTCTTGACCATTTTAGGCAACACGAAGAACACGGCAGGTGACTTCTAAGGGCCTGGCAGTTGGCTGCTATGTCTCTATTAACCTTACCAACCTGCATTTTCATCCTTTTCTAGTTCATATAACAACCCATTCTCATTTCTAGCCATCTAATCTTAGTCCCTCTAACCTTTAAAAGATTTCTAACATAGGAAATAACGAATATCTTAGCTCAATCACCCTCAAATCCCATTTTTCCCATTTCTCTAGCATGAATGGAACATGAATTCTTAAATCTACCATACAAGTGTGCAATAGTACAAGAAAGCAGCATATAACACCCAATAGAAATCAATAAAATAGAAAAATGTAGGTTTTGTTCCCTCATATTCACTTAAAATCATCAAAATAGCATTTTTTCACCATATGAACAGTAACCTTCAAAAATAGGAGGGAATAGGAGATTTACCTACCTTGATTTGTGTTTTAGAAGCTAATGAGAGTCTAGATGAAACTTAGGATGGTCCTAAAGCAATTTTCAAGCCTTGGATCAACACTTTTTGCCTTGGATTCAACTTTCTCTCACTAGGCTTGCTCCTTCTCCCTCCTCAAAGCTAAAATCTCGCGACCTGAATGCCTTCTACCTTCTCCCCTTTCCTAAGTCTATTTATTTTATAGGTAAGTAGGGGTAGGGGAAAATATAACACGAGTAAAGGCAGAAACAAACCTTTGCAATTTACTCCCTACATTTACATTTCAAGAGTAAGGGAAGATGTAAAATCACATTATTGCCCTTGTGATATTGGTGAGGAAATTTTAATTTTTGGTTAGCTAAAGTAACTTTCCCTGGCAAAATCTTCTCTGTTAAACTCTGGGGATCTTATATAAACAAGTGTTACATATAAAGCTACGGACTGGTCCTACATAACCCACCAAAAGTGGTTGGTTGACGTAAAAATGCAAGTCAATTCAACCCCGCCGACCAAAATTGTGAGTTACACAGGTTTGGGTTTGGGTTACCTGCGGCTAACCCATTTTTATTTTTTTTATTTTTTAAAAAAATTAGTTTTAGTTTACAATATACCACTAATTAGAAAATCTATAATTTAATGGATGAATTTTTATTTTCTTTCCACTATCATAGTATTATCTTTAAAATTTAATTTAATTATAAAAGTAATATAAAATTAATTATAAGTAATTAATTTATTATTTGCTCCAATTCAAAAATTTATGAATTCATAAAATAAATCATTAAGCTACAAAAAAAAAGGCATTTTTTTAATTTTTTTTAAAAAATTGGTAGGTTGGCGAATTGGCTTATTTAGCCTATCAACCCATCAATAAATGAGTCAAGTTGGTACATTATTAACTTATTTTAAAAACAAACAACCTAACTCAGCTCACTTTTTACCAAATTATAATGGGTTAACCTGTATGGGTCGGGTTAGCTTGTATTATTAGCTCTATATATACATAAGTTACACATTATATTCATTAATCAAAATTACAAGTTATTAAGGTGTGGATGTTACACTTGTTGTAACTCCATCAAGGTTATGGCCAAACATTTAAAGTAGGTTATGGATTAAAAATTTTTATTTTTAATTTAAAATTAATTAAATTTTCAAAAAGTTGATTAGTTAAATTACGTTGAATATTTTAAATTTTTTTATGTTAATTAAGATATTAGAGTCATTAAAAATAATTACTAATCTATATTCTATATTAGGGTGAGACTTAATTTGACTCTTTTAATAGAAAAAAATATTTTAAAATTTTTTTTATTTTTAAAATATCAAAATAAATATAATTTATTTTACGACCTTGAAACATGAAACATGGATTTAAGTTTAAAAAATTGAAACATGACCCCACGATAAAGGCCGAAGGGGCCCTCTTATAACTCGGTCTGCGTCTGCTTCCACACCCACTTCAATGAGTCAGATTTACCATTTTGCCCATTAGCACGACCACACATGCCACTTCAGCGACGCGGGAATCCAACCCAAGTAACAAGTAGCAACATCTGATGACAGTTACCGCCAAAATTGAAAGAGTTACGTAATCTAACGATAACTGCTATAATTAACAGTTAACACCTATTTCTCAGCCTTTTGAATTCAAGTTCAGTATTTTGGTTAGTTACAGACTTCGCATTTACCGCATCGGTCCTTTTTTATTTTTAATATAATATAAAAATTCTTTAAATTACATAAACTATTTCTTTTGAAAAAAAAACTTAGGTATTGTGGATTTTGTAGGCAGGTAATGCTATCAACGGTTTATTTTTTTATTCTTACAATATTGTGATACTGAATTTTTTTTATCAACATAGTATTTATTTAAATAAACTAAATTAATAGAGAGTCTTTGCTGAAATTTTTTTTGATAATATATTAGTTTTTGAATTTAATTTTAGACCTGATTTATTTTAGAAATTTTCACTTGTAATGTTTTGTAAGTAATTTTATTTTTGAAGATGATTGAGATTAATGAATTAATATACATTAACTTCAATCTATCAAACAAAAGGATAAAATTTTTATAAAATATTTTTTATTATAATATATATTTTAAACATTTAATAATAAAAAATAACTTCTCAAAGATCCATTTTTTAATATTAAAATCCCATGAAAAAGGCCTATCTAATAGGACCCGTTAAGCCATAATGTGAGCATGTTCCTGAAGCCTTATTTTTCATATGGCTAATTAGAAAATAGAAATGACTGTTTGTCTACCAATATTGACTCATGAGAAGAAAAAAAAACTTTTACCATAAAGTATATAATTTTTTATAAAAAAATTATTTGTTATGCCCTTAAATTTTTGCATTAGCTTAATTTTTTTCTCAAACTTTTTTTGTTATCAATTACTTCTTCAAACTTTTGAATTAATATTATTTTTTTCATAAACCCTAATCTAGCTAATTACATTCATAAAACATAGATGCCTAACAATTTAATCAAAATTTTTATCGACATATCAAATAGACCAAATTATAATTTGGGATGAAATTAATAGTAATTATCAGATTTAGAAACAAAAGTGAGAATATACTCATTTTGTAGAGATAAAAAAGGTACGTTAATCCATTCTTTTTTTTTTTTCTTCTCAACTTGAATCCCCAACTCCATCATCTCTGCTTGCCACTTCTTTAAACCATTTTTGTTCCACCAAATGCCCCAAACTCTTTATTAGAGTAAGCTTAGGGATAGAGACAGAAACCAATTTCTAAAAGAGAAAAACTTATGTGAAATTTTTGTTAACAAAATAGTTATTAGACTTTAGGATTCTGAAATACCCTTAAAAAAAAAAAAAAGAGGTTTAAAATGTGAGTTTGATGAATGTTGTTTCAAATTCAAGATTCTAGTTTTGGTGATTTCTTTAGATTTATTTAAGTGAGGGAGGTTTTGTTTTTGAATCTATTGTAAGTTATTATTTTTCTCTTCTTTTTTTCTTGAGATAAACTATTTGAAATATGGAGTTTATCACAAAGGAAAACATGCTAATTATAATATGAGAAGTTAATTTGGTTACTTTAGATTAGATAGAAAATAATGATGAAATTAAGAATTAGAATTTACAGTTTAAGAGTTGAAGATGATATTTGAGAAATGAAATAAATAGAATGAACAAAATTTCTTTTTGGTCTCCAAAGTTTAAGATTATTATCAATTTTGTCTTTAAATTTTATAATTGTTATTAATTTCATTTTAAAATTATAATGTTTATTCTATATCAGCAAGAATTTTAATTAAATTTTGAGACAAAATTGATAACAATTTAAAAGTTTAAAAACACAAATAACATTAAGAAAAATTAGAGATAAAGTTAACTGAGAATATAAATTTTGAGATATTAAAATACTTTTACCTACTAATATTTAATGAAAAAAAGCATCCTAATATTTTGTTTTTAAAAAGATTAAATTGAGTATCAATATTATTTTAAAAAGTTATGAAAAATAACGCTTCTTTAATAGAGATGTGAATATTTGGAAAGAAATGTCCTCTGTTTTTTTTTTTTTTTTGTGTGTGATGGACAGTGATCGCTGAAAGAATAATTGTGAAATGGTTCATTTCATTTTCTATTTCAGGGAAGAAAATTATAGTAATGATCTATATGTAAAGAGAATCTGTCAATTATATAAATATTGATACGATATTTTTCTGTAAATATTTTTAAAAGAATGAATAGCTTTAATGAGATTTATAAACCACAACATCTAGCCATATTTGGGGACATATAAAATTTTGCCTAAATTTACGGGGAAATTTACTAATTACTAATTAGCAATAAAGAGCGAAAAATTTTAATAGGGGATATGAATTTGGAACTTAAAGCAGAAAGGGTAAAAAAGTAAGATGCTCATTAAAAAAAAAAAAAGTAAAATGAGCAAAGTAAAAATTTGTTCTACAAAAACACGATAAAATTGTCACCAATCCAAAGTGGTATAAAATCTGTTCAATAAAACGAGAGAAATGAAATACAGGATTCCTCTGCCATCACCGCTACTTCATTTTCAATAGTGAAGGATACATGTCACTATAGCAAGGCTTAACCCCATTTCTGCGATTCTAAACGTTGTAGCTTCTCACCTCCTGTTCCACCACCAGTCCTCCCTTAACGCTCTCTCTTAGCCTCTCACACAGACACTGACAAACAATAGCGAAGAAGCTTTGTGCTCTCTGCTTGACAGCTTCTGGCTTCTGCTCTGCCATTTATATTCACTCTCTCTTTCTATCAATGGGGACTCGCATCCCTTCGCATCAGCTCAGCAGTGGGCTCTACGTCTCGGGTCGACCCGAACAGGTCAAGGAGCGGCAGCCTACAATGGCGTCACGCGCCGTTCCTTATACCGGCGGCGACATGAAGAAATCCGGGGAGTTTGGCAAAATGTTTGATATCCCAGTTACTGATCCATCCTCAAATGTTCCTTCTTCGACTAAACCTTCACGTTCCTCTCCCTCTTCCTCTTCTCAGCACAATAGTGGATCCGGACCCAATTCGGGTCCAACAGGCAGGCGCAGCGGCTCGGGTCCCCTGCAGAAGAAATCGTCCGGGCCGATGTCCATCCAACCTACGGGGCTTATCACGTCGAGTCCATTAGGATCCGGCCCGATTGGATCTTCGGGTGGCGGGAGGAGGTCGGGTCACCTTGATCACGCTGGTTCGATGGGCAAGGCAGTTTACGGCCCTGCCGTGACGTGTTTGAAGGATGAAGTGAGGGTTCGATTTAGAGTGTGGAAGCCGGTTGTGTGGGTGTTGTTGGTGGTGTTAGCAATAAGTGTGCTAGTCGGGGTGTTTCTGATGGTGGTAGTGAAGAAGGATGTGTTTTTGGTGGCACTGGTGGCAGTTGTTGTCCCTCTAGTGGTTTTGATAGTTTGGAACTGCACTTGGAAAAGAAGGGGGATTTTAGGGTTTTTAAAAAGCTATCCAGATGCTGAGCTGAGAGGCGCCATTAATGGACAGTACGTCAAGGTTACTGGGGTATGTCTCCTTCGATTATACTGTATATTATTTTTCCCTATCGTAAATCTTCGATTGTTTAGTTTTAGCTGAGGGTTTTATTTTTCTTCTAATGAAAATGAATCCTTAATGCTTGAGAATTATATACGTAATAAGTTGTGCACAAGTTAGCCGCCTACTTTGTCGAGTCTGCAATTAACTTTGCTGGTGGTTGGCCTTTTTTTTGAATTTTTTTTAAATAAAATTATTTCGTAGGTATGGGGTTTGATTGTACATGACGAATTGAGTTGCTCACGGTGATTGCAACTCTCTCTTGTGATTTTCCCATGTATTGAGTGGTTTTCTGCCAGGATAACTGGGCACTCAATTCGGCTTGCATAATGGTAACTTTTCTACACATGCAAATGCTTTCGAGTTTCAAAGAAGGCCAAAAAGGGTATCCCTGAATAAGTCTCATGTTTAAAAAAAAATTAGAATAAATTTCGGTAGTTCGAAAAACAAAGGCTTCCATTCCTTTTTCTTTTTTTCTTGGTTCATTTGGCTATAACTGAAATTCAGATCTTTCAATTCGACCTAGAGCTCATTGGAATTTTGGCTACCATTCTAAGTGTTTGAAGTATTCTCTAGCATAGCATGCATGCGCGGGCTCATCATTATTAATTATTTATTAGCAGTTCTAAACAAATTCCTCATGCTCACTGTTTGTGACGCTGCTGATTATTGAAGTATATACATATGCATTACCATGACATTATGAATTCAGCAAATGGTGGTAAGGTAATGATTTATAAGTTGTATTTACGAGGTTGACTTAGGAGGGGCTAGTTATTTGTTTCTTTAATTGTTGAAGTTGAAGAACAGGTCTCTTGTGCAACTTTTGGCCTTGAAACAAAAATAGTTGCCATAATTCTCGACAAAAGAAATTGAATCTTCGTATTTCCATCCTGCTTCCTCATGCATGGAAGTGTTAAGAAAAGTCCTTTTTATAAATGAAAGCCACAGAATTTTCTAATCTGATCAGTTTGTTTTGATTCACTGTCATTTCCCTTTCTTTGTCTCTTTCCCACTATGAGGTTGGGCAATACTTCAATATCCTCAGTATTTCAATGCTTTCAGTTGACTGCAGTCTGCACAGTTAAATATCAGCTGGTCATTGGTTATATATCAGTTTTCTCAGGTTGCTATATTGTTAGTTGGTTATACATTCTCGAGCAGGCTCACCACATTCTATTCATGCTTGGTTCCTTTGTTTAAATTAGCATTGTAATGTCCTTAGCAGGACCATTTTTTGTAACGCTGATCATGTCACGGATTGAAATGAATGCATTGTATTTTAGCATGTTCATTTTTCTGAATCTTGTGGATCACTAAAACCGTATAATTGCTTGGTCAATTTTTCTCTGAAGGAGGAAAATGATATGGTAATCCTTCTATTAATATTTTTCTCAGATTAATGATGTATACTGTCACTTCCTGTAGGTTGTAACCTGTGGCAGTATTCCTTTGGAATCTTCATACCAAAGAGTACCTAGATGTGTATATGTTTCCACAGAATTATATGAATATAAAGGATGGGGTGGTAAATCAGCAAATCCTAACCACCGTTCCTTCTCTTGGGGTTGTAGATATTCTGAGGTTAGTATGTCGAACAATATCAAAGCTTTATCTTATTGATTTGGGATCAATGGCATGATGATACAAGGGAAATCATACAAATACAGGCACCTGACTACATTGACTCAGTCAATACCCTTAAATATACAATAATGAGATGCAGAAGAAATACAAGTTACAGTTACAGAGCTTAACAAAATTAAAGGTACAATAGTGAGATGATTAAGGAATAAAAGTTATTTTGTGGGAATAACATGTAGCTTAACAAATTAAGGAGAATTTGTAGTTCAGGGCAGTGTTGATGCCCTTGAAGAATTGGATAGACTGGTAGCAACTAGCAATGCTAGTAATTTATTGTTCGAGTATATTGCCCTACTCTCTCTCGAGGTTTCAAATGTAATTTTGATTTCATCTTATTGCTTTGACAATCTGGCTGTAGAAATCTTTTCCAGAAAAGAAAATGGACCAAACGTATCCTAAGTCAACGTCTCAAATTGCATACCCTGTTAGTTAACCTGATCCAATGTTTTATTCTGACCAAAAAAAAAAATCGATGCTTTATTGCCAAATTATGGAAATTGACCTAATTTTTTCGCTTTCTACTTCCTACAACTGTTTAATTACTATCTTAGTAGAAGTTAAAATATTGAGTAAATTACATTAAATTTTCTAGGATTTGATTAAATTATACTTACTATCCCTCTAGTTTAAATAATTACACTCATCCTTCTTCTAATTTATTTTTTGTAAAGAATAAAATTGTGATTTTATTTTTTATACAGCAGTTAAATGTAGTTAAATTTATGTTAATAATAAATAATGATAATTAAGTAAACTTATTGTTTTTGAATGAACATATACGGTGTAAAATGTTAATTTCATTAACAGGAAATAACTTAGAAAAGATGTTTGCATAACATTGTAACAAACCTTGGGGGTATTAGATGTAATTTTGGAAACAAGAAGGGCATTAAGTGTAATTTCCCCAAACTTTAAAGGAAGTTTGTGTAATTTAATTTAAAATATTTTTTGGCCTGGCAAGACAATAAATAGCACTAGGAACTAGAAGTTGGAATCATCATTGCCTAGATTGCAAAATTTTCTGTCACTTGAAGTGTCTTTACCTGCATAATATTATTCAACTTACATTACACTTAGCATTGTCCTGTACCTTGCAGTTAGGGAGCAATCAGATCTTGTTAATTCGAGGAACATATCTGAATTGCTATGTCCTCTCATTGAATAATGGTTTTTACTTTTAAAGTCTATATTGTTTCCCATCTTCTGTCATCACTGTCAACAAAAACCTTGAATTATACATTTTGATATCTGGAATGTACTTCAGTACATGAGAACATATTTAAATGTGAAAAGGTGCATAAGATTTTCGTTTCTGTGCTTTATCTTTTATCTTGATCACTCGTAGGTGTCCCTAACTCTTATGTAGCAACAATTTTATTGTTTACTGTGGCCAGAAATATGTGGCAGACTTTTATGTATCGGACTTCCAGTCTGGGTTAAGAGCATTGGTGAAAGCAGGCTATGGTGCTAAGGTTGCTTCTTTTGTGGAACCAGCTACTGTAGTTGATGTAAACAAGGAAAACAGGGAGTTATCTCCAAATTTCTTACGCTGGCTTGCAGACCGGAAACTCTCAAGTGATGACCGTGTAATGCGCCTCAAGGAAGGGTATGAACTGCATCATTCTGACTTCAATTTCTTCAAGCATCATTCTGATAAGGTTAATCTGTTTTTGTGTAATTTCTTTATGGTTCTTACGAAGAAGTTACTTTGGGGAATGGCAGGTACATCAAAGAAGGGAGCACTGTAAGTGTGATGGGAGTTGTCCACCGGCATGATAATGTGCTCATGATTGTTCCTTCCGCTGTGTCTGTCCCCACAGCGTGTCAATGGATCCAATGCCTTCTTCCAATGTATGTAGAAGGCCTTATTCTGACATGTGAGGATAATCAAAATGCTGATGTGATTCCAGTTTAGACGAAGCTGATAATTAATCCCTACACTTCATATAGAAGGAGAGGCATTTCCTTCCAGACATACAGGAATTAGCTTGAAAGATGCGAAGCATAATACATTAGATTGCCATAATAATGAAGATATGAGCGTACTATGACACTTATGGAGATCAATCAAAGCTGGCCGCGGGAAGCTTGAAACTGTCATATCGCCATGACACACCACACAATTTCATTTTTTCCGTTAATTTAATCCTAATCGTGTACATAGGCTGACACTGTTTTCTTTTTGTTTCAGTTAATTCTAGCTTCAATAGATATTTGTCATTTAACATCCGATTGTCTCGTTAAAGTTGATATTGTAACGCATTGTTTGTCCCACGTATAAGCTGTAAAAATTGGAAGCTCTCAAGATGTAGCCTGCTGCCATGATAATGTGAAAATCATGGCTCAGAGTGCTTTTAACAAATTCCTCTTGCATTCATCTACTGTATTTTTTTTTAATTAGAATTATCAATATTCAGAAATTTATTAAATTTTAATTAATCTAATTTGAATTAGTTAAATTTTTATAATGAAAGTAGAGTTCCTTCAATAAAAATATAACGTAAAATTTTATTTAAAGAAAATTAAGTAATTACCAACTTGAACCGACCTCCTCTTTTATTCATCTTTTGTATTTAATTGCCTGTTTCTTAATGAGTTGTTCACAATTTGCGAGTAAAGTATGTTGAGTGTGGATACAAGCTAAGCGATCAAAATAAAGTACTCAAGCAGTCTAAAATTTATTCTAGTATGGTGTCCGGATCAAAAGATTTGTGACAATAAGGACATTGTGATGGAGAGTAAATAAAAGCAGGAGATAGTGTGAGGGAGAATAAGTTTGAACTTCAAACAAACCCAACCATAGAGAACAATAAATGGGAGCTAAAGACGGGAGGGCATTCCTTCAGCGGCCACTAAAGTTTCTCGTGTTATATAGGACACATCATCAGAGGCCAAAAACGAGGTGGCAGCCGCAAAATTTTGTAGTACAGTTAACACTAGACTAGGAGAATTGAAAATTTGAAATCAATTTGAGACTTTTATTTAACAAGATAATTTATCAATGAATAAATTGTGTAGTACAGTTAACACTAAAAAATCATCACCTGGGCTGTTTTGTCTATCAAATTCTTCCTCTGTTGGGCATTTGAGACGTGGCAAACAATAGCCAATAATTCAATTCCTTGAGCTGAGTTTCTCAGCGGCCTCATCAACATTTTTCGGCGGTAATTTTTAACCAAAGAGAAAAATCTTCTCAACAGTGAATATTGGAATGAATACCAGGTAGGGACAGAGCGTGATTAGAATCTCAGAATTAAAAAATAATAATAATCAAATAAAAAGGAAATTAAGAAGGGAAGGGAAGTCAATACCTAGTTTTCGAGAAGAGATAACAACAGATGCACCCTCCAGGCCAAGCCTCTGGGCTATGCCGAAACCGATTCCCTGTGTCGAAACCGTAACAATCGCTACCGTACTGTGAAATCTCTGGCCGATCTTGTTTTTGTTATGCTCCATCTATTTTGTAGACGACCAAGCAATCAGTTTATCAATATCTGTTCGGGGATTCTCTCGTGTATTTGTTTTGGTAGAACTGTAGTAGGTGAAGACGGCTTCTCACTTAATAATTTTTTTCCTCACTTCGGGAGATCCACCATCTTCCATAGGACATAACCTGCTTATAAACTGATCGTAATATGCCAAAAGTCATATTTTTAAGGCAAAAATATTTTTGTCTTCAACTTTTATATCTATGTTTAATTCTGTCTTTTAAATTTTTTAATTAATTTTATCATCAAAATTTTAAATTATAATTAAATTTTTTACATCTTAACACTATCTAGACTACTAAAAAATTAAAATTTCATTTAACGTATAATTTTAAAATATTAGCCAAAAAATATATTGACTCTTCATTTTTAATAATAATTTTAGTGACTCATATTTGATAGTATAATCAAATTTTAGAGATATTTAACAATAAATTTTGATAAGTATATATAAGATTCTGATAACATGTTTTCCTATGTTTTCTTTAAGTTCATATTATCATTCTACCATGTTATGATGGTTGAATGATTATACCCTGACATGTAATTATTATTTGGAATTATGCATTATAAGTACATAACTTGGCATAGTGTCTCACATACAAAGGCCATTATTACACAATATGATGTGTCTGAATGTATGGGTTATGAGGACCAGATCAAATGATTTGTTAAAATAAGGACATTGTGATGTTCCAATAGTGAAAATAGAAGAACGAGATGGTGTGAGGGACAATAAGTTTGAACTTCAAACAAACCCAACCACAGAGAACAAGAAACGGGAGCTAAAGACGAGAGGGCATTCCTCCAGCAACCACTAACGTTTCTCCTGTTATATAGGACGCATCATCAGAGGCCAAAAAGGCGGTGGCAGCCGCAATTTCTTTAGTCGTACCAAGCCTTTTAAGCAATGTCCTCTCTTCAAGCTCCTTCCTCTGCAGTGCCACACACAAATGATAAACGTCCAATTAGTAGATTCGGAAGAAACTATTGGGGGCAGGGTTAAAATATCTCTCACCGTAGCATCATTATTAGTAAGGAATGAAGCAAAATGGGTTGGCACAAAACCAGGAGCAACACAGTTAACACGAGTGTTTGGGGCCATCTCAGATGCCAGAGCCTAAGATTCGAGAAAAAAAAAAAGGGCATATAAAGAGAAGACACTCGCAATCCATGACGGAACAAATACAAAAGCTAGCGAAATACTGACTTTGGTAAGTCCAAAAAGGGCAGTTTTGGTCACTCCATACATAGCCAATGCAGGCGGTGGGTTAAAACCAGCAATAGAGGAAACGACAACAACAGAAGAACCCTTCTGCAGGTGAGGGGCAGCATCCTGTATAAATTGTAGTGAATAACACACATCATTACAAAAACAACACAAAGTGGTGGCAAAAGGGGAGTAGGCTTAAGCAGATCATAATATTCTCTTTTCTTTCTCTTTTCTTTCTCTGTTTGGCTATACTTAAATTACCTTCAGAAGAAGTATAGAGGCTTTGACATTTATTTCCCACTGTTTGTCAAGCACAGATTCTGGGGTTTGCAACAAGTTATCGACAGTGGGATTTGTAGCAGCATTGGACACAAGAACATCTATCTTTCCATATCTCTGACAACATAAAAGCGTTCATGAGGATTGATTTACTAAAAGATTAAGAAAGCAAATGCACTAAGAGTACCCAGCTCCTGTTTTAGTCCAACCTCCAGATAAAGAAATAGCCATGAGGGATAACAAAAAGCATCACAGAGAAAAAGGCCAGCTACGACTTGGTCCAGTAATTGGGAAACAATGACCAAATCTGATTAGATTAAAACTTCTATAAAAGATGGTTGATCAGTGTTTAGATTACCACAACATACTAACATATATTGTTGTGGTCAATTTATAAATTAAAATTATTTATTGAACTTAGACTAGCAGAATTGAAAAATTGAAATCAATTTGAGACTTTTATTTAACAAGATAATTTCTCAATGAACAAATTTTGTAGTACACAGTTAACACTAAAAAATATCACCTGGACTGTTTTGTCTATCAAATTCTTCCTCTGTTGGGCATTTGAGACGTGGCAAACAATAGCCAATGCTTCAATTCCTTGAGCTCTGAGTTTCTCAGCGGCCTCATCAACATTTTTCTGCGGTAAATTTTAACCAAAGAGAAAAATCTTCTCAACAGGGAACATAGGAATGAATACTAGGTAGGGACCAGAGCGTGATTAGAATCTCAGGATTTAAAAAAATAATAAAATAAAAAGGAAATTAAGGAGAGAAGGGAAGTCAATAACTTGTTTTCGAGAAGAGATAACAACAGATGCGCCCTCCAGGCCAAGCCTCTGGGCTATGCTGAAACCAATTCCCTGTGTCGATGCCGTAACAATCGCTACCTTACCGTGAAATCTCTGGCTGATCTTGTTTTTCTTATTCTCCATTTCTATTTTCTAGGCACCCAAGCAGTCAGTTTATCACTACAATAAGAACCGACGTAAAATTGTAATAGGGAAAGACCTCATTTATCTAATAATTTTTTTCATATGATTTCGGGAGTTCTACCATCTATCATAAGAAACAAAACCAGCTTATAAACTAATTGTAATAGCCACTAGAAATCATATTTTTAAGACAAAAATATTTTTTATTTTCTTAAATTCTATATCTATTTTCAACTGTCTTTAAATATTTTTTTGTGGATAATTTTATTGTTAAAGTTTTAAATTGCAATCGCTTTTATCCCATAGTCTAACGATGTCTAAATTACTTACAAAAAACAGTAATGTCATCTAGCATATAATGTTTAAATATTAGAAAAAAATGAAATGCTAACTCACATTAACTTTGGGGACATATTTAATAATAAACTCAAATTTTAGGGACACTTTTGACAATAGATTCTTAGAGTATAAACAAGACTTTGATGCAATGCTTTCCTATGTTTTCATAAGTTCATATTACCATTCTATCATGTTATGATGGTTGAATGATTATAGTGACTAGAAAGATGTGAATTATAATATGGAATTATGCATTATATAAGTACATAACTTGACATAGTGTGTCACATTCAAAGGCATAGCATTCTTACATAATATGACTAGTACCATTAGTGATTTTCAAAACCGAATGTTACGGCTACTAAGATTATACATATTATTTGTGTGATATGTGTAGATGCCTAGATTTCACGTACTACTAGAGATGGATGTGGTTAGGGTGAAAATTCTGTTTTTCAGCTATGGGTGTTAGTAGTTGTAGAGGTGTCCATGCCGACAAGAGGACCACATTTGTATGGATAGTAGTGTAGGATATTATGTATAAGGAATGACTATATTTTTTTTTTAATATTCTCATTCATCGTGCCACAACCTAGTTATTTTGTTTGAAGGCTTTGGGTGACTCTTGCCTTTTTGGGGTATGCATAGATGGACCTCCCATAGATAGATAATGTTATATATCACAAATTGTGAACACCGCATTTTGTTTGGGATATAAATTTCAAAACTCCAGAAAAAAATTAAAAAGAAATTAATTTTTGTTTGTTTTAGTTCAACTTAGAATTTCTCACCAATTCGATTTTTTTTTGTCACATTGTAGGGTTTAATTCTATTTGCATTCAATATTAATAATACTATACCTAAGCACTAGGGGATGTCAGCCCCTTTATGTCAAGCTCGCCAGGATCAGGGCCTAACCCAAGGTCGAGGGATGCCCACTAGGTATGCCCAATCGACCTACATGTCTACGACTGACTTGGAAACCTATAAATACAACCCTACATCCTAGTATCTAGGTACATGAATACAATAGCTCAAACAATTCTCACTCGCTTTCTGACTTCCTTTGACTGAGACTTAACATCAGAGGTGCAATCGGGGAGCCATTTCTCCCTCTGCATTCCTTTGTTTGCTCTCTGCATAAGTTCTTGCTACCTTTTGACTACCATCCTGTTCAATCCTAGTGATCTAGTCTAGACTTGCTTGTACGCACATTCTTGCATATTCCTAACCGTTCTTGTACGCACAAGACTTTTTCTTGCATCCAACCATGGCACTAAACAATGTTTCTGTTTTCCCCCTCACTACCACTGTCACACCCGAAATGCGACACAAATGACAAAAAAGAAAAAGAAAATTTGATTTTCAAAAAAAACGAGTTTCAAAAACCAAAAGAAAAATAGGGAGTGGCTACCAAAATTTTTATTTTAAAGGGAAACTTTGGAAAACCCTTTTATTAAAGAAAAGGATAAGGCAAAATAAAAACATGGAAAACTGGTTTACAAAAACAGAGATGTGTTCGAGAGTCGGTTGAGTGTGGGGAAGGTGTTACGCACCCCACAACACCCATCCAAATGACAATTACCCTAGGAAAAATGTGCAAAACTAAATTGGCCTAAACTTATTTTGTTTACCCCTTTTATAAACAAGAAATCATAAACAGGGAAAACAGGACTAAAACGAAAGAAGAAAAACATAGTATACAAGAGAAATGAGCACCTTGGCTAAATATCTAAACTCAGCACAAAACAACATCAAAATTTCAAACTAAATCCAATTCTATACAAAAAAAACTCAAGAAATATGAAAGATAGCACAATGATATTAAACGAAAACAAAAACAAAATGGAAAATAAACACAAAGGTAGAAATGTGCACCAAATACCTAAATATTTAGCACAACTTTCTATTGGCCAATTGCATTCGTTGATTCCACTAATCAAGAATCAATGAAAGAACTCAAAACTATTAACATGTTTCAGCTCATCCTTTCTCATCAATCTCATAGATCAAGATTAATGAATTCATAGGATATAGCTGATAATCACACAAAAATAAATAACATCTACTTGAACAACATGAGTTTCCTCTCAGCTACTTTCCCAAATGAAAGCTTAGATCTTTAGAAACATGTTCAAATAGGCTAAAAACAGACATCACACAAAAGAAAACAATTCCCTCATCACTAGAGTGACTCGTTCGGAGCAAAGAAGAAATACAATCCACTTGAACAACATTCCTCTCACTCACCTTCTTAGATGAAAGCTCAGGTCCTCAAAAACATGTCCAAACAGATTGAAAACAAGAACAAGAAAAACATCACAAAAACATAACAGTTCCTATAAACAATGCAATTGGCCGTAAGACACACTTAGACAACGCTACCCATGCAAGCAACACAAGAAGCGAGGAAAGAACTCAGGGAAGACACCTATAAGAGAAACTCTCCTAGCACAGCATCGACATGCAAGAAAAAGAAAACCAGGCAAAACAAAGAGAAACCAAACACGGGAAACAAATAAACTATTTACAAGACAAAACTTGACCTAAGATAAGAGCCTAGGGCCTACATACCAATAATTGGGATCAAAGTCCACATAGTTCGACACACTAAAGACATAGCAACAAAAAGGGAGTTTTGTGAAAATAGGAAGGATTAGATGACCAACATGATTTTCAAAAACCAAACGATTCGAAAGATAAGTATGTGAGTTTTAGTTTGTGAACGCATGTTAATATCATGATCTTACTCTCTTCATTTTACATTTGTTTACTTTTTTGGATTTTTTGAAATAAGAGACACTTTAAAGCAATAAAGTATACTCAAAAAAACTTTGATGACACATTGACACCAAAAACCATGAAGAAAACTCTAAAATGAGACTCAACAAAAGTGCTAAGACACAGTTTATAAGGATAGACAACATGCAAACACCAAAACAGCATCCAAAAGTTTAAGATAAGCTTTCAAAATGCCATGACAAGATAAACAAACATGAGACAACATTAGAACTATGAAACAGAACCTCAAAACACCAGGGAAGTAATTCTAAAAAAAAAAACACAAACATGACCTACAAGATTGGGATAGTGTTTGAACATATTGCTTTAATCACCTACTAGAGATCTTGGTAATACAGCAGCAAGTTTGGACAGCATGCTACCCACTTTTCAAACCCAAAACCAATCCAAATTTACCTCAAAACCCACAGTAACAACAGCCCCCAATTTGGAAAGATTTATGCTCACATTTGATTAGCAAAAATAAATCAAAATGCAGGATAGAGACTCAACAATCAATGGTATTTCTCAAAGAAAAAGTAAAACCCCATCCCCATTTCCACAGAAAATATAAACTTACATGGCAACGGATGTTTCACAGCATTTGATTCCATTTTCTTAAACCACTTCAACCATCCAATCAACTCATATCAGAAGAAATAGAGTATCAAGCAAATTCCAGCATTTTAACCCATTTCTCCTCATCCTAACTCTCCAAAACATATTCAGACTACAATAAGAGAATATGAAACACCTCACTAAGCACTCTAACCAATTTCTTATGGTCCCAAAATAGATCTCACCTGGAGTGGAGAGCATGAATCGCATTATTCAATATTTTAATCAATTACCCAACACTTTAAATCATCTCAAAATAGATCCATGACAGAAAAGGAAGCATAAAATGCATCACTTAGAACCTTAATCAACTTCTCAGCATTTTAAACATAACCAAGACAATTTAACCCGAGAAGGGGTATGAAACACATCATTTAGCATTTCAATTAATTCCCCAGCACATTAAGCACAACCAAGACAAATTTATACGAGAAAAGAGGCATGAAACAGATCATTTAGCATTTCAGTTAATTTCCCAGCACTTCAATCAAAGCCAAAACAGATTTATACCAGAGAAAAGGCATGAAACACATCATTTAGCATCTGAAAATATTGTTCAGCACCTCAAGTGATTCAAAACAAATTCAAATCATAAGAAAGGAACATGAAACAAATTATCTAGCTACTCTCATGAATTTCTCAGCACTCCAAACATTCCAAAATAGATTCAAATCAAAAAGAGAACCTCCAAACATGCCATCTGACATCTTAATCAATTTCAACATTACAGAGACACGATTTACAGCTCCAAACAAGTAGGATAACCCAAACTTCTATATTAACGACACCAAAGTACAATCGGTCAATTTAAACACCCACCGAAAGCAATCCCCATTCAAGCAACCATATAGAAGGAGTATAAGATAGGGGAGCAGCGAATTTAAACATCAATTACCCACAACTAAAATCGAAAAACAACAAAAGAAAGAACGAAAATAGGCAAAATGAGAATGGGATGCACACCTCTCTCGGTCCAAAACCGAGAGCCACTTCACAAACAGAAAATGAAAAAAAAAATCAAGAACGTCACTCCCACCGTCCACCGATGCAGCAGTGACCTCCGAAGACCCCGAAGGCGAAGCAGGTTAGCAAAGTGAAGGTATTCTCCTCGAGCTCTCCGTCTCTCACCTCCTACCTCATACTCTAGCTCACTCTCTAGAAGAAACACGATGCTCCCTCTCTAGGAAAAAAACGCCTCTCCCTTCAACGCACATCTTCCCCTTCCTTGAATAATTTATGGGTTTTTATTTTAGGTTTTAAGAAGGATAGAATGAGGATAAAAAAAATAAGGGGCAAAACGGACAGACAGCAAAGTTATAAAGATCTTTTTTTATTAGTTTTTTCCTTTCTTTTGATTAACATTGTAAAAATAGATTAAAATTATTTTTATTTTATATTTTTTATCTTCTCTTCTCTTTCTTTTTAAATTAAATTTTAATTCTTATCTTTAATTTTTTATTTTATTTTTGAAATGAAAGTAAAAGTTTAAAACTTAATCAATTTTAAATTTATTTTTATTTATTCATTTCTATTATTCTTTATTTATCCTTTATTTATAAAAAATGCTAAAAAAAATACGATACTCGCAATCGCACCACCTATGGTGCCTACTACTACTTGTGCTACGTGCAATACACGCAATTGCAAGGGAGAGATTGTTATAGATGAAACAGCCATCCCCAACCCCCCGATGTATTAGTTGCAACCCTTCTACCATCAACATAGGGGAGGAGGAGCTTGAGCACAGTAACCTAGCTCCTCCCTCTCAAGAAGGAGACAACTCTAGCAACAACATCCTCGAGACTTAAGGAATTCAAGACCGTTGTTAAAAGATAATCCTCCTTAACATGGAATTTCTCTGACTTCATCAACAATCAAAGTATCCTTACCTCGATCCTTCCATTTATTATATTCAAATTACCACACTAGTTTCAAAATTCTTTCAATCACGGCCAATCTTGGACTATACACCATCCTCAATATCGGTCAATGTGCCTACAGGACTAGGCATAACACCTATCCCACCCATAGCTCCACTATCCCCCACCATAGTGGAACCTCCTCTACCGAGTGTCCCTATTCGCCCCGTACCATAACCAGCCTTAACACCACATAGCGCCTACTGCATTTGCAACAATAACGCCATCTCACTCCTATTCCATAGGTCTACGCCTCTCTTTTGGCTCGCTTGCCTATGCCACCTATAGGGCACCCAACAACTCCTCTAGCTAACGCTTACAACCTATACTATGGATGGTACCCAATACGCTTAAACATAACTAGTAGTTTGCCTTGTCCCTGAGCAATCTCATACCTCACTTCAAGAAGTTGCTTGGTGGACCTCCCAAAGAAGGGTAGCCACTCATTCACGCCCCATATAATGGAATTTCATATTCCCATAGCATTTAAGATGCCTATGAAGATTAAATCCTATGATGATGAGAATGATCTCTAATACCAAATTAACACCTTCAACTCTTCCATATTGATCCTCAACATGTCGAACAGCTAACACTACTGCTTATTTTCTAGCACATTGATAGGCCCTGCCCTCTAATGGTATTCATTCCTTCTACCAAGTTACATCAACTTCTTCGATGAATTTTTTGAGCAATTCCTTAAACACTTTGTGACAAGTAAGGTGTACAAGAAATCATCAAATGACTTTATTGGCTTCTTTTAAAGGAAGAATGAGACATTGCAAAGCTACCTTGCTTTATTCAACAAGGTTATCCTACAAATTCACAATCTTCAAGACATGGTAGCGGTCCACGTCATCAAATCAGGGCTATGAAAAAGCCTGTTCATGTTTTCAGGTAATCGCCAATTGCTAGAGACATTGGGTGAACTCCTAAGATGGGATGATTGGTACCTTGTCGAGGAGAATGCTTACTTGGTTAAGCGCACCCATACAGTTAATCAACAAGATGATCACCTTAAAGAGAAAAAAGAAAATAATAGGGCTCCAAGCTCGTCTAAGACAATGACTCTAGGAAACGATTGCCACCGTAAGGCCACTTTTTCTAATATGCCTTGTTTTACACATATTTTCTTGATATTCTCTATCTATTTTATAAGCATTTTATGTGATTTTTACTCTAAGAATCACCTGAGTTTGTATTCTTTTTCATTTCAGGAGTTTTATCAAGTCATCATCAGCAGTGGAGCAATTCTAGAGTTCGAATAGACACTTTTTGACCTAATTCAATCCCAAGTTGACTTTTCTCAAACAAACACAACTAGAACATGCCCATGCTGATCGGCACGGCGTGAAAAACAACGGTGTTATCCAACATGGCCATGTAAAGAGTGAGCACGAGCCGTGTTGGATGTACTATAAAAGGGAGAAGCTAACAGAGAGAAGGGGTTTGACGATTTTTAACCTTTCATCTTCCTTGGAGCTAGGGAGAGACGCATTCTGAAGACTAAGGGGCAACTATTAAGAGACTGCTTTTGACCTTGAACATTTGATTTGCAACCCTTGGAGTTCTATTGGAGATTGGAAGTACATCAAGAGGCGAACAAGATTTCGCTCACTTGGAGAGTGAAGATTGAGGCTGATCATTCATTATTCAAGAGAAGAAGGGTGTACATTGCAACACCCTAACCTTATAGTTTTTATTGAAAATATTTACTTTTAAAGACCATTTAACTATAAGGCTAACGTGTTACTTCTTCTTAATCCTTGATTATTTTTCAAGTAAAATTTTTATTTTTTCGTTAAATACTTGACTAGATTTGGGACTGATTACTCGGTATTGCATTCATACATTACACAGCGAAAGATAAAATGAATTAAATAATATCTAAGTAGTAACACAACGGGAAATTAACATATCATCACATGCTTTACATTTTGGTTACTATATACAACATCAGATACATATAATTCAGGTTACAATGTCAGATACATATACTTCAAGATATGTAACATTCATACAATTTTCTAAGGGTAAGGAGACAACAAATCTACTACTCAAACCTTTTTACAAAATATCTATTAGTGAATAGCTATCACATATCCTGATATATGTGCTCATCTTAATATATACACAAAAATTAATTCACCTTGATTCTGTTCCCAAAAAGATAAGTGAATTAAGATAAATGGGCTAATCTTATTTAATTACATATTACCTAAAAGGATTTACATCCTCACCCCTCTCCTAAAGGAGAGGAACTTTTATAACTGAAACCATGTAGATCGCCTGGATTACTGTGAATGTACCTAAGAAAGGTAAGTCCACATATGATACTTCAAACTCAAGCCAGACCAAAAATCTAGGCATTTGATACATGCCAGATACAAACGTAAGAAATAATTTCTTAGTAGATATATAACTTGTTTTTTAAATTAATCTGACATGTACTACCGTAGTGATACAGAAAAATAGTTCTATACTCTTTCTTTCCATACCATAAAGTGTTCTATTAGGATCATACTTACAATTTCAGCTAAGTATGTATGGCATGTATGTGAGAATAAATATATGTATGTATAAAATATAACAGTCCACATCCTAGTTCACCACAAAAAATATTCTGGTGTCACAATAGTAAAATATTTCTATTTATAAATAGGAAAAACATTCATCATTTACTAGAAAAACATTCATAAATCTTGGCTAAAAGCCTTCATCAAATAAGAGAAACTTAAGAGTATCGGGAGAGTTACCTAATAAACTACTCCACTACTTACATGAATGAGATAATTTTCTCCTATGTGACAATTCTATCACCGGTACTATCTGAGTCATCCCCCAGTGGATCCGAGTTCCCTTTTATACTAGTCACTACCTTTTAACAAATCAATAATAATATGAAAATTAAAGCTCACGGGATCACTACTAGCTGCATAAATTATTTCCTCTCTGCTTTCAAGGTAGATTATACTACTATGGAATTACCACCCCCTTTTTGGTGGATCACATTCCTAATATGTTATTCTCTATATATAATTTAGGATGACTTAGCTTTGTATCTATGATTATGCTAAATTCTAAATAAATGTTTCCTTTTATTTGGCCATCTAGGCTACACTAACTTAGAATTTGCAACCATCATGGTGTTTTTCCAAAGTCTTTATTCTAAGTGAATGTTTCACCATCCATATTTATGATACAATCGCGAAATGCCTAATGGTCATCCCATACCGACAATTAGTCACTCAGTTACAAGTTTGTCTATCATAGAATATACATTAGAAATACTTCCTCTGATTTTTCTTCTTTATCATTCTATGTCTTCCTTTCTTTATTATGCTTCCCTTTTCTTTTGGAATAATATATTCCTTTCCTCTCTTTTATCTATCATGACACTATACTTTGGTTAAAACATAACCCTCACCGTTTTGTGTATGTTAGCTTTTTCATGATGGAATTGTATGAACATGGAAAACTCTTTTTTTTTCTCTCTATAAACCCTTTATCACATATGTCTATGAAATCTTTACCTTAACCATTTACATCTCCATTCTTGAAATATTTTAGTATAATAATTTTTACATAAAAATTTAATCTATTTCAAGGGAGAGATCTCATGGTCTCGGCCAAAGGGAAAGATTAAGAGAAAAATAGAGATTTTACATTTTAATTCCCTTTTCTATTACCCTTAACCTAATATCATTAAAACAGTTTAATTTCCATTCCATATCCAACAAAAATTGCATAATACAAAACATCACACATTAAGGGCACTAGGTGAACTTTCAATATTCTTTCACCAATCCCATTACACATTAATCTCAACATGTCTATATATAGAGTTAAACACTAGTTTTCTCATACTAAGCATCAATGTCTACATAGACATATTTCTTCATTGTCATTGGCATACATGTGCTTCACTTGAATCTCATGGTTATGGTGAAAATAATCATGCTATCAATTAACTTGAACTTTATCATCATTACCTTTATTCTTGCCTTGACTAAGATTACACCATACTAAATAATTTTCATAAATTTCCTTTCCAATGCTCTCGGCCAAGGCATGAAAAATGCTAAAAATTTTGTTTCTTGTAAGCATAATTTTTTCTTCCTTTCTCCCCTTTTATCTATAGCCAATTTTAAGACTATTTTTGAATCAAAATTTAACAAAATTTCAAGTACACAATTCCATAAACCCTCTCTACCAAAAGGGGAAAAGCATGAAAACAAAATGTTTTTAATGCTATTCTTTCATTTCTCTCAATTTCAATAATAAATAATCACAAAAACATCATTTATTAACCATAACTATGACAACTTATGCATCACATATTCTTCCAACAAGTTGAACTTCATAAACATGGTGAAAATCAAGAATTTCAATATTGCCATAAATCAATCAATAAATTCCATAAATATTTATAAATGCACCCATACATCATTATAAACACATCCCAATAGAAATCTAAGCAAGAAAAATTGTAGATTAAGAATCTTACACTATTCATGGATTTCATGAAATTGGTAAAACTTGTAAAAGAGTCCATGAAACTCGAAGATAATGGTGGGAAATTGTATAGCTACCTTATCTTAGCAATAAAAATGGATTTATCTTAAAGTTTTCTCCTTTCTTTCACTTTCTTCTTTTTCCTTCTTCCTCCTTGGTTCCACATTGCAACTTCTCCTTCTCTCCCTATTTTTCACGTCGTGTTTGCTAGCTTGAAGGAGGAAGATAACGTGGATTTAAAATGCAGGACTAAAAGACCATTTTGCCCTTATTTAAAATTTTACTTTATTCTTTACTTTTTCCATCTTTTTCCTTCATTTTTTTCTTCAAAATTTTGAAAATAATACAATATAATTTCCATAAATATTTTTATGGTAAATGGAAATTCTATCCTTAAGGTATAAAATTATAATTTTACTTTTAGTGTAAAATTATTATTTTGCCCTTTTAACTAAAATAACTATTTTACCCCTTTATTGGCTTCCATAATTTTTGAAAATTTGAGAGAATATTCTTAAGGGAATTTATCATAATTTTTAAAGTAAAATTACAATTTTACTCTTGTAGTAAAATTACTATTTTATCCTTGAATAAAAATTATCCATTTTGCCCTCGGATATATATATATTATAGTCACAATGACTTTAAGATATTTTGTAGGCAAAATCATTATGTTTCAAATATTTTCTTGGCATCATAATAACGTATCATAAATGTGTGAGATATTTTAGAGGCGTAATGATTATATTTCATCCTGTAGTGAAACTTTTAGATCCTTCACTTTATCCCTAACTTTTTCTTTCAATTTAGTCTCTTCCCTTATTTTTGAATTTTTTTAGGGCAATTCCATTAAAATCTTTAGATATCAAATTGCTAAATTCATGAATTTAAAGCATACCTGAAATCAAGAAAATGTCGATATTACATACATGTTTTTATTCCTTTCTTTCTTCTTTGTATTCGATTTTATGATTGTTTTATCCATGAACATGTGTAGCTAGATTTGCTAAACCCATTAGGGTTCCTAACTATGTGGGCATTGTCATTCTGAATTATATGAATATTGAATTTTCTTTTGTAATCTTCTTTGCAATTATGAATGAATGTTTAGATTTCTGTACAAGATGTAGTGTAGAATGCTATTTAGATTTCTTTTAGTAATTGAGAATTTCTAATTAAAATTGAAAATCTAATTCCAACGAACACTTAATTCTCACTTAGAGATAAGATTAATTAATTATTGGATTAAGAAGTAATGACTCTTAATAGTGATGGATTAAAACGGTAATGATGACCTAAAATCATTCATTAGGAAGAGATTCCAGTGTTAGTTTATTAGGTTTAGAAGTTTAATTGTCTCAAGGGAGAAGTTGAATTTAATTTAGAATCCATTCACAGGTATCATAATCAGATTCAATAATTCATTATTCTTTGTGTGTTTTCTAACTAGTACAGGCCCCCTTTGGGTTTACTTTTCTTGTCTTGATTAATTCTTTTCTTATTCATTATCATTGATTATTTACTATTACATTTAATCATTAGTTCATTTAGAAATCAATCACTTTTACTCTTAGGCTAGAAACAAAGAACAAGGAGTAAGTGTAGGCTTTCTCGTTCCAATAGAATACAACCTTGATATTCACCATTGCACTAGGCTACATCGATAAGTTCACCGCCTTAGGTGTAGTTGCATTGGTAACGCATCATTTTCTCCTATTCATCTTTCAACAAGTCACCATTTTCAATACTAGACAAGGTGTATAACATAGATATTATCCAATTTTTGCCTATGCAACGATAAAGAAGAAATAACAAAAATGTGGACCAAAGCAAGTATTGTATGTTCGACCATGATTATGGGTATCAGACCAATGAATGCATCCATTTGAAGGATGCAATAAAAGACCTCATCAACTGCATCTTTGACCCTATGTCCAAGATAGGGTTAGGATCGTCACCTAAGAAACTCACAAGAGAGCCTTTGCCCAAACTCATGGTGATCCCTTTTATCCGCGACCTTTTCCTCAAAGGCTCCTCAACAACACTTGCAGCAATCTTGCCACCCCCTAGAGGCAACCCCTCCACCCTTAGAGGTGAAAAACCTCACAATTTGAAGGTGGAAAGGGTAAAGGTACCTCATGCGAGTCTTTGACAAGGGGAGGCAAGGCGGTAATAGTAGCCCACTAGCCTCCCTCAGGCGTGATCACAATGAAGGTTGCACCGCCCACAGCTTAAGCTGAAACCTATATAGGGGCAAAACTATCAAACAAAGACAATAAGAAACAAAAACTACAAGGTAAAAAGTAACCTACTACAAAGGTTATTCAAATCTATGTATCATCCTAAAAGGCGATCTATGATCTGCTGCTCCCTTAAGCAAAGGCTCCTATATGACATCCCCTAAAAGGTTTGCAGTGTCTCCTATTAACATCTAATGCAGAAAAAAAGAAGAAGCAATTTTCCACCCCTTTAGATGGCTAGGGAGCCCTTGAACTAGAATAGGGCGACCCTTACTTTAGAAGTGTACGCAACTCCCACAATGACACAAGAGCAAGTAAAAATAAAAGTAAAATCTATCTAACATCTTTACTTTTACCTCGTTGTAGACAATGTCAAACCCCTTTATTACTGCCCAGGCATTTGCTGTCAATTGCATTAAACATACATGAAGGCGATTCATAACATCCATCTCAAACTTAGTAAAGGGGAGAACGATCCCTAATTGCTTCACTATATACCTATACACAATGAACCCTTAATTGTCTACCTAAATGATGTTGGTAAGCTCCTTCCATGTGACAACCTGAAGTCATTTCGCCCAAGAAAGGAACATAAGTATCCATAATAAGAGAAGATGCTCCCCAGTGTTTATCCAAGATGTGAACTTCTTCACATCTGGATGAATCTTGGTTGCCACTTCCTTATCTAAAGTAGGAAGAGGCAGCACATTCCCTTCCTTATCACTTGAAGGCAAGTCCTTCTCTACAGCACCACTAACATGACTTACATGGAGAACCCTAAACAAGTCAACTAAGGCTGAAGCAATGGTAAAAATCTAGGTATACAGCTCAAACTTTTAGCAGAAAATTCAATCCTCAGACTTATAACTATTTAGATTATCAAAAAGCTTCGTTTAACTTTATGTTAATCAGACCTTATTCTCATTCTTAGTTCATTTGGTTCAAAAGAGGAATAGCAAAATTTCCTTCTTGGTTCTTAGAATGGTTTTTTCAATATGGCCCAACTACAACCTTCCACCCCACTTTTGCTCAAGAAGCTGATGAATTGTTTAAAAGCAAAATTAATTTCCCAGAAGGAACAGATTATTCCATTTCTTTTCTAATGTGGAGTAACACGGATCCTTACTTGGGATTATACCTTTTTTTCAAAATTGCCTTCTCTTTATCCAAACTATTTAGCAAGAGACTTTAGCATTAAGTGGTGGTCGACCTTTGGTCCCACACTCATTTCTGTAGAAAAAGCTCAATATTTGGTTTAAGGAACATACTGCAAATCAAAGGATCTATACAAAGTCAAGAATCCACTCAATTTTCAATAGTAAGGTCAAAAATTCTGGCAGACTTAGCTACTATAGGTTCCAAAAAAGAATTTCAAGAAAAGTTAAAGGCCTTCTCAAAACAAGCAGACTCTGAAGATTCAAAAGACAGTAATGAAGTTATATCTGGTTTCACAGTGATCAATAAAGATGACCGTTACAAAATAGACCTCAATAATATCCAACAGTTTGATTGAAAAGGGTACAGTAAAAGTTGGTCAATAATGTTTGGCAAGCATCTCAATAAGTTTATCAAAGGAATCTCTTAAAGTAAAAGTTGTAAAGGTTCAATAATGGTACTCTCAAGACTATTATTAGTCCTTTTCTATCTTCAATAATTTCATATTTCAAATCGTTTCAATTCCACAGACTTCAACAGATTTCAAGTTTGACTCTCAAAATTCTATTTAAGAAGCCAAGTTCTTCGGTGCAAGGTATTGCTTAATTTCCAATCTTCATCTTTTATCACTTTGTACTCATCCCCTTGTTCTCAAATATTTTAATTCTCTTTAAATTCTCCAACTTTTTTATTTTCAAGACTAAAGTTGTATGGTACATAAAATTTGGATGTTTATAATAAAGTCTAACTTTGTTCAAGTTCACTCTTATTCTTTACTTTATTCTTATTAAATCTATTTTCATTTTCATTATTACTTTAATATCATGTTTTATTATTTATTATTGAACCTTATAACCAATAAGTTGGACCCAGGTAACTTAATAATACGATTTTGGATCCTCTGTCGTAATTTCTTTGTTAGGTGCTGCTTATTTTTAACGGTGATTTTATCTATTACTAAAGTGTGTTTTAATATTATTGCAATGAATATTATTGCTGTTATAATTTTTGTTTAAATACTTAATTAAAAAAAATTATAGTAGTCATAATATTTGTTACAAGAAATTTTAACAAAAAAAAAAATTATTGCTAAAACACTAAGCAAACGCCGGCAAAAAATGCCAAGTAGAGAATCTAGACCCTAATAATACTATCCCTTATAACTAACTAACTTATGGTCAAATAATTAATTTCATTACTTTAGTAAGATGAGCTATATATATTGACTTAAAACTCTAAAATAAAATAAAATCTGAAAAAAAAAGAAAATAGTAGAGAGTTAAGAAATTTTTGTCAACAATATAAAATAGAGAAAATTCAAGCCCCTTCATCAAAATATAGAAAAAGTAAGAACGGAATAGAATTTAATGAATCTAAAAAGAAAACTCATGATTCTAAAAAGCCTAAATATCTAAAGAAATTCTCAAAGAAAAAGGAAAAAAATTTAGTTTGTTTTAAATGTGATAGATATGATCATATAGCAAAATAATGTCAACTAAAAAAAAAATATTAATAGTTTAGATATAGAAGATAAATATAAGCAAGGATTAATTAGTTTATTGATAAATAAAGATTATGAAATTACTGAAGAAGAAAAGTAAGAAGAAGATGAAGAAGATTTATCAATTAGAGGAAGAAGTACGTCGCATATTAAATGATGAAGGGACTAATAGTGTTGAAAAGGGTTGTCCATATTGATCTTTTAAGATTTTGAGTTGTCTAATAATACAGTATTCAAAGAAGTATCTTGAAATTTATAATTCTTATGAAATAATATTTTTTTTTTCAAATATTGATTTACGAAGGTCTAATTAACACAAATATATAATCTAATTAACTTATAAATATTAACAAATTTTATTTTAAATGATCAAATAATTCTTACAAATTTGAGTGTCTAATTAACACAAATATATATAATCTAATTAACTTATAAATAGTAACAAATTTTATTTTATATGATCAAATAATTCTTACAGATTTGAGTGATTTGGTTTATACGGCATTATTTCTTAAGTTTAATTTCCTTTTGAGTATTTGTTTCAATAGTTTATCCACATAAACTTAATTTTTGATAATCATATTATATTTTATTAATGATATAGAATATTCTCTTCATACTTTGCTTGAATATAAGTTTAATTTATATGTTAAATTATTTTTTTATATTTTTTATATCTTTTAGCTAATTAGTTTTTAATAAAAATTTTATATTATGAATCTAAAATTTTAAAAATAATATTTTTTTCAGATATTGATTTACAAAGGTTTAATTAACAAAAATATATATAATCTGTTAACTTATAAATATTAACAAATTTTATTTTATATGATCACATAATTCTTACAAATTTGAGTGATTTTTTTTTTATACGGCATTATTTCTTAAGTTTAATTTCCTTTTGAGTATTTGTTTCAATAGTTTATCCACATAAACTTAATTTTTGATAATCGTATTATATTTTATTAATGATATAGAATATTCTCTTCATACTTTGCTTGAATATCAGTTTAATTTATATGTTAAATTATTTTTTATATTTTTTATATCTTTTAGCGAATTAGTTTTTTTAATAAAAATTTTATATTATGAATCTAAAATTTTAAAAAAATAGTATATAAATAATTATATAATAACTTCTTGCAAATGCATGGAATAACTACGGATTTTTTTACAAAAGAAGGTTTTATTTCTTGGCAAATTCCTAATGACCCACAAAAAGTCGGTATTTTTTTAATCTTCAAAAGCATTTTCTTTTCTTTTTTGGGGCGAAATCTAAAATCTTCAGAGCATTTTCACAGGTAGTTCGATTGAGTAGCAAGTGCCCAAGTTACCAGAACTCACTGAGTCACGCTTCAGTGATAGGCAATTCTACCCAGCTTTGCGATCCCCCGGTAGGTCCCTATTTTCTTCGATTTTACTTCCATTCGCCATTAGTCCTCTACCTTGCGCACGGTAGCCACGCGCTTTGCCATAACCCTCGTTTTCCCCCATCTACCGCCGCTTCCGACGGTGGCTACTCTCCCATTCTTGAATTTGACTTTTCCTTTGATTTTTTTTTTTTGTTTCATTCCATCATTTTTCAGCCACTCGCGCCGGAGTCTCAACTCAATCTGGTTGTTATAGTCTACTACGACTGGGCATTTGGTTCTAGGTTTCCGGCTTTTCTGAGGTTTTCTCTCCCTCTTTCCTTGTTGGTAGAAGTACTGGTTAAAGTCTAGTTGTCTTCGGCTGTCGGAGATTCATTTTCTTAGGTCATCGTTTATGGGCCCTTTGCATGGTAGCTGTTAGCATTTGGAAACGAAAGCTTTGATGGCTTTTCGGTTAATTTTTTCTTTAGTACAACAATGGCTTTTGTTTTTCTATTTATTCTTCTTCATGGCTTCCCTAAAAAGGACTATAGAATTGTGGACAGATTTCTTTTGTTCCTTTGTAAAGAAAATAATAAATTTACAAATAACCCCAGGCAGGTTGTTTTCTGTCTAATTTTATATACATGAAGAGGTTATGATACATCTTTTGCTAATTTCTTGGCAAAACAATGACAACAGTAGGTTGGGTGTGTTAGATGCTCATGTTGTAATTTAGTGAGTTTGTGTCCTGACAATTTTCTGCTACCTCATTTAGCAAGAATACTATTTTCCTTTTGTAAGACTTGGTAGGAATTGCATTTTTCTGAATTTCTTTTCTGCATTTAGTGACACGATATGTTTCTTTTCTACTCAGATACAACCTGACCTGACTACTTTATTAGGCCACCCGCAATATAGGTGGTGCCAATTGTTCATTCTCCAAGACCTCTTTTTTTTCAATGGATTCATTTTTGCATTGAAAAGTTTATACAGGGTCTTCAGTATTCTGAGTTTGCTCATTTATTTTTCTTCTTTGCTCCTCAGACTGCTGATATTTGGTTAGATATCATTATAAGATACATCAGTCATATAGCTGGTTAAACATGGCGAATTTAGCTTTGACTGGCATACTAGAAAAGGTATGTTTAATTTTATTTAGGTATTTGCATATTGGCATATTTGTTCCATATCCATAAATATGCACCTTTATGCAGGCAGATTTGTGTATTAAATTGCTCTAGGAATTTTATTTTCTTATTATTTCTTAATTTCTCACAGATGACAGGCAAGGATAAAGATTATAGATACATGGCTACATCTGATTTGCTAAATGAGTTGAACAAAGAGACATTTAAGGCTGATACTGATCTAGAGATCAAATTGACGAATATCATTATACAACAGCTTGATGATGTAGCTGGTGATGTTTCTGGCTTGGCTGTGAAATGGTACGGCCTCCTTCTACAGTCTCTTTTATAACATGCATTATTTATAATGAAAAAAGTTTGAAGCTATAAGTTATGCAATATGGCATCATAATGGAATCTCTTGCATCTTGTTTTGTCTGTCTGTATGTTGTTTTCCTCCTTTTCTGCTTAAGATGAAATTTTTTTAGTGGTTGAAACAATTCCTGTAAGATAAATCAATTTGATAAAGTTGCAATATTGCTGTCAACTTCAAACCATTTTTTCTAATGTAAATTTTAAGAAATTTGCAGTCTTGCACCATTGGTGAGGAAAGTCAGTGAAGCAAGAGTTGTGGAAATGACTAGTAAGTTATGTGACAAATTGCTAAATGGGAAGGATCAGCATCGTGACATTGCTAGCATAGCTTTAAAGACAATTGTTGCTGAAGTTTCTACAAAGTCTCTTGTGCAATCTATTCTTCTTGCTCTCTCACCACAATTGATTAGTGGAATTACTGGCCCAGTAAGTTCTTAGTTCTGCTTAACTACTTTACTTTTTGAAACTTAACACCCAAAATCGTGATCATATGTCGAAGATACCACCTTCATTGATTTTACTCTTTCTATTGTATCTCTCTATGAATTCTTCATTTCTACTTTATGTAGCCTATTTTATTTGTACTTTGATGGCTTCTCATATGTTGATATACCTATGAAGAATAAATAAGTGGTTCAGCGTCTTTCATTTTTATTTTACCTTCTTTTAGTTTCTAAAAGAATTTTACAGCACTATTTTTGTTTACTAATTTATGTATTTTACAGCATTATTTTGAGACTTACTAATTTATGGACATATGAAGTGACACATTCCTTATTCATATGCAAATCTTTCCTTTGCATGGTAAAAGAGAATTTTCTTTCTTTCCTTGTAATGTATTATTCATGGTTAAGTATTTGCCTCTCAACTGTATTTTCTTTGCGGATGAAAAGTCAATGAAGGAAATATCTTCTCCATTATTCAAATTAATCGGTAAAATTTTTTGTTGTTTCTGTTTACATATTTTGATCCATTGAGTACCAGTTGATTTATGCGGTAATATATTTCTCAGCGGAAATTAAATTTCTCATGTGACTCCTTTTTATCTACAGGGAATGAGCTCTGAGATAAAATGCGAATGCCTAGATATTTTGTGTGATATCCTTCATAAATTTGGGAATCTCATGACAGCTGATCATGAGCTGTTACTGAGTGCCCTTTTGTCTCAGTTGAGTTCCAATCAAGCCAGTATACGTAAGAAGACCGTGGCATGTATTGGTAAGATCAAATTAGTTTTGGATTCTTGATTCCTATAAAATAGTAGTTATTTTTCTAATTAACAGAGTTGATATTCTGTTTTTGTTGGGAATTTTTTTCTGACTTCTGTCAAATTGGTTTTTCTCTGCCTTGGTTTAAAATGCGGTTTTAAATTATCCTGAGCAAACTCTACCATATTTTCATCCATCCAAGGTTTTCCTAAATTCTGATTTGAACCTGTTGACAAGTAATTTGGGTTTTCAGGCTAACTGTTAACACATGTTTGTATTCTATGGAATGGAACACAAATTGATTGGATCTAGTACCTGTAATTTCTAATTTCAAATTAAAATACTTTGAAGAAAGCTGTTGTCACTGTTGAAGAGTCCACTCTTTTAATTTGGATGCTAGTTTTGAATTTTGATAATGAATTGAAAGTATATTCTACTTAACCCATTCTTATTCACATTTTCAGCATCTCTCTCTTCAAGCTTGTCAGATGATTTATTGGCAAGGGCAACAGTTCAAGTTGTTTCAAACTTGAAAAATAAGGCTGCCAAGTCAGAAATGACCCGTACAAACATTCAGATGATTGGTGCTTTAAGGTGAGAAATGTTCGTAACATTATTCCTCCTTTTCTTCATCTTGCTATTGTTTATCAAGTTACAATTAATCCGTATTCCAGTCGGGCTGTTGGTTATCGATTTGGACCCCATCTTGGAGACACAGTTCCTGTGCTGATTAATTACTGTACCAGTGCTTCAGAAAATGATGAAGAGCTTCGCGAGTATAGCTTGCAGGTGCTATATATATATATATATATTCAATTTCACACTTACAACAGTGATTTAGATAATGAATACCTTAGACCTGCATATTATAATATTATTTAATGCATA
The DNA here is from genome assembly GCA_031216115.1 of Senna siamea. Taxonomy (NCBI): domain Eukaryota; kingdom Viridiplantae; phylum Streptophyta; class Magnoliopsida; order Fabales; family Fabaceae; genus Senna; species Senna siamea. Next base: position 11,209,582 of record CM062366.1, read on the forward strand.
TAATATTATCCGGCATGCAACTCCTTAATGTTAAAATTTAACTGCAGGCACTTGAAAGCTTTCTTCTTAGGTGTCCAAGGGATATTTCTTTTTACTGTGATGAAATTCTTCATCTTACACTGAAATATCTGAGTTATGATCCAAACTTCACTGACGACATGGATGAGGATACTGATGATGAACATCATGAGGAGGAGGAGGAGGAGTATGTGTCTTTTAGTTCACTTGGTTGCTAGTATGGATGTCATATTTGCATGAAATTCTATTTAGTTATGCCTAAAATACTATATATATTCTATTGCAGTGAGAGTGCAAATGAATATACAGATGATGAAGATGCCAGCTGGAAAGTTCGGAGAGCTGCAGCTAAATGCTTAGCAGCTCTGATTGTATCTCGTCCTGAGATGCTTTCAAAGCTATATGAGGAGGTATCTTTACTATCAGTTCGATATCATTTCTTTCATGAAACATATCAATTTCTTTCCTCTTCAATTTGTTGCTTTGTATTGTTTATCTTTCCTTATAGAGCCATGACAGTTTTTTATTATTAAAATTGAACTAAAACTCTTTAGTTGGTAATTTGCAAACATTTGCCTATGTGGATTTACAATCATGAGTAGTATGATTATGATGTTTACCTTTAGGCAGATATCCATTTATTGTCTTTGTAATCTTTAGTTGCATAACTTGCTAACATGAACTCTCCTATTTTATAGGCTTGTCCGAAACTGATTGATAGATGTAAAGAGAGAGAAGAAAATGTCAAGGTGGACCAAAATGAGTATTTTAGTTTAGTCTTTTACGACACCATATGGTTGCTTATGTGACATTGATGTGTTGCAGATGGACGTATTTAATACTTTCATTGAGCTCTTACGTCAAACTGGAAATGTCACAAAGGGACAGATTGATAAAAATGAAACAAGGCAAGTTAGCTTTATATTTTTGTGTTCACTCATTTTACATTAACTAATTGTGTAGTTTTCACAATTTGGTCCATGCAACTTTTAACCTTGTCTGTTTTCAGATATTTTGATCTTGAATAGTAAACTGATATTTGAAATAGATATGTTTGATTGGACAATATCTCTCTCGTATTTGTAATATGTAAAGTAAAAGGGTAACATTAACCTGAAGACCATTTTGTAAACAAAAAATAAAGTTAAATCCTAGAAGTTTCATGATTCTCCTTGAGAGTCAGTAGTATGACATGCTATTTTAGAGCACGTTAAGCATGCTATAGACAACTTCATCCAAGCTTCCTTTATGGCAATGACAAAAGTACAAATATACTTCCATGGTTTGTATGTATGAACAAATTTCTTTAGTAAATGAGGATATACCTTGTTTTGTATGTTATTGTCATAATTTAGCTATAGTATGCTGATGTATGCATCATTTATTAAAAAAAAAAATTGATTTGTCTCAATTTTCTTTTAGGGTTATTAATTTTAAGCCACAAGATTATCATCATCCACTTTTCCTCTTGTCTTCATTTGTATTTATCAATCATTAAGCCAGTTGTCACAAATTGTCTTGTGAGTTGTGGCATTTACTTACTAAGTACTGGCATGTGATTCAGTCCTCGTTGGTTGCTGAAGCAAGAAGTGCCGAAGATTGTCAAGTCCATAAATAGGCAGCTCCGCGAGAAATCTATCAAGACAAAGGTAGGAGTTTCCATAAGTACATAGTTGATTCAAAACTCACTAGAAGTTAAACAAATTTGTCTATGCAGGTTGGTGCCTTTTCTGTCTTGAAAGAACTTGTAGTTGTCTTGCCAGACTGTCTTGCAGACCACATTGGGTCACTCATTCCAGGAATTGAAAAAGCTTTAAATGTAAGAAATGTTGGTTTTAGATGAAACAATTTTGTTTTTGTCTTATTTAATTTATACTAGTGCTGAATTTGTGATCTTTTCACCAAATTTTCTTTTTTATTCCTTCGCAGGACAAATCTTCTACCTCAAATTTGAAGATTGAAGCCCTAACATTCACAAGATTAGTGTTATCTTCACATTATCCCACTGTTTTTCACCCTTATATCAAGGTAAACAGTCATAACTTGCACTAGAGGCTGCACCCTTTTGTGATTACTTGTTTAATTAACTCTTTGAATTGGTTTTTGGATTTTTAAAAAATTAATATTAGCTGTTTCTATATAAAAATAGTAATATTAATAATATTAGATGTTTCGTCAGTACTGTATTGTTGTGGAGCTTTACAGCATGTAATAGCAACGTTGGTGCTAAAGTGGAGGAAACCTATTAGAAGTTCTTTAATCTAATCCTTACTAAGTTTTCTACTACAATGAAACAGACAATGCCTACACCCTCTTACCCCATCTAAGTGAATACAAAACAAACAAAACCTTTTTCCACTAAGTGGGGTTGGTTATATGGATCAAGTGACGCTAATATGTTCTAATTTTGTTCATTTCTATAGTTAGATTAATAATAGTTAAATACATCCTAATAGTTTTTCCTATTGTTTTCTTTGTCTTCCCCTACCACTAGTTATTGAGTTATTTTTTATCTGGTCAACTCTTCGTACAAGAGCCTTTAATGGTCTCTTCTGTACATGACCAAATCATTTAAAGCGTGTTTCTACTAACATTTCTATGATAGGTGTTATCCCATCTAAGTGAATAAGATAAAGAAAATTTTCATGCTTTTATATAGGTTGGAATGTTTGTTCTCTATTTCACTCATCTAGATTATAAGAAGTGGGAAATTAATTGTAAGAGAAAGATGCAGATTGGAAGGCTTTGTTGAGCTAGAGTCTGGTTTTTTCTTTTGTTGGCTTTTCTTTTTCTTTGGAGGACTTATTGTCCTCTTCCCATGTACTTTCTTTTCTTCAATAAAATTCTTTCTTTTTCTATAAAAAATATTGTAGGAGAAAGGTGCCTGTGATTCCTTATTTAGTCAAGATGATGCTTGATCCAGCATGTTTGTGTTGATATCAGAGAATCCCTAAGACTATTGTTCTTATTTGAATTGCTTTTATTTATTTTGGTAGAAAAAGAATTTATTGATATGAAAAGAAACCAGTACAGAGTACATGAAATCCTCCCAAGCCATAATTCAAAAACTAGATGCTTATTAGCTTACAAGAGCTTTTCAATCCCATTGTAAATCTTCAGCGGAAGCCCCCCTGAAAAATCAATCTATTGAAACCCAGAGGCTGAGAAAATAATTCTCTTCCAAAGATGTTATGGAAGAAACTTTTGATTAAAGACTCTAGCATTCTTTAACTGTAGATTCCCAAATGCAGCAAAAATAGCCTATCGCTAGAGGACTGTATGCCCCTTGTTGCTCCCTAAGCAAATCATTAAGACTTATGGAGAAATGAAAATTCTAGTAAAATCCAGTAAACTTCAAAATTAAAGTAAAAAATAAAAAATCTGAAATTGGAGCATGTTGTAGAATTGCATGGCCAATAAATTTGAGGAAAATGTTGAAAAAATTGAAGAATCCACAATCCATGGTCCTCCCAAATCCTTAGTCAAATATCATTGCCAACTAACTGGATAAGAAATCAGAGATGGACAAGAATATACTTATGAGATGGTTTTAGACAACAATCCCATAGTAGCATCTCAATCATTCTACTGAACATTGAACACCATATTTTACTCTTCCCACACCTAGACCACGAGAAATCCTGCATAATACTCTAGTCATTTTAATTGTTTCATCTATTGTCATTTGTATTTTTGGTACTTGATAATACCTATTTCTTTTTCTTTAAATGTTACTTGATTTCAATGGAGTGTAGTGACTGTCTTGAGTTATAGAAGTTATATTTTTGGCACTTAACAAATTTTTGGATCAGGCAGTTCTTTAACATTGTAATACAGTATAATTAATGGGTAAATTAACACAAAGTCGCTAAGAAATAATCTTTTTTCCCATTGTCAGTCTTGTGATTTAACAAATCATCTTTACTTCTGGCTCACAGTTGATACCTACTAGGTACTTGTAAGTCTGTTCTTTCTCTATGTTTTTAGTTGAGTGGTTTTCATCTGAGAGGAGTGTCTGAGTCATGAAAGCCTTTCTCAGGCTCTTAACAGCTTTAGTCTTCAGGTCTAGTGGTTCTTTGACTCAGCATATTGGTTTAATTTTGTGTTAAACTCTTTGATGCATGGGGAGGGGGATATTTGCATATTTATGAGTGAGATATGAAGAATTCATTCTCATTATGTTTTATGTTTCTCTTTGCAGGCTCTTTCCGCACCTGTTCTATCAGCTGTTGGTGAGCGTTATTACAAGGTCACAGCAGAGGCATTAAGGGTATGTGGGGAACTTGTTCGTGTTGTGCGGCCACCCATTGAGGTTCGTGCTTGTATCCTTTTGGATCATAGAATGGCATTGTGGTTTAGAGTTCAGATTTTGATTTCAAACCATATGTTCATTCCATTTCTGAAGGCATTAATTAGAATGGCTGTGGTGTAGGGTTCTGATTTCGATTTCAGACCATATGTTCAACCCATTTATAAAGGCATTATGTCACGCTTGATAAACCAAGATCAGGATCAGGTTAGCTATACTTTTTATCGAAGATCTTTTATGATTATTATTTTTTTAATATCTCATAGATAACATATTTTCATCTCCAGGAAGTTAAGGAGTGTGCTATCTCCTGCATGGGTCTTGTTGTGTCAACCTTTGGTGACCATCTTAATTCGGAATTACCTGCATGCCTTCCTGTACTTGTTGATCGGATGGGAAATGAGATCACCCGACTTACAGCTGTCAAGGTTAATTATTTGATTTTTGTGATTTGAAATTCTAGAAATTGTTGGGACTTTGAAATAGAAAAAATGGAGAACTCATGTTCATTAGCCTTGTTCAATGCATTATTTGTATATATAGTCAATTTTCCTCACTCCTGTGGTACTGCCTTTTTCCTTTCGCATAATCCAGAGGCTTGATTAGTCTATGCAGTAGCAGGTTGGCATGCATCATTTTAGGTTGCTATGTTTCCTTCATGCTTCTATATTCTTAACAAAATACATGTTAGCTTGTGTGTATATCTGCTTTGACTTCTGTGGTTATTCTTTATCTGAACAACATAGTTCTGTGTGCAGGCATTTGCTGTCATTGCTGCTTCTCCACTTAGGGTGGATCTATCATGTGTACTGGATCAAGTAATAGCAGAGTTGACTGCATTCCTACGAAAGGTATGAAATTATTTTTGCATAAACTGTTAATTTTACGATTTAATCTATTAAAATTTCATGATCTATTCTATCTTTGAATTTCCCAACAAAATGGAGTGGAAGATTCTAAGCTTTGCTTTGACTGTTTTGAAAACAGGCTAACCGGGCACTAAGGCAGGCTACCTTGGGTACCTTAAATTCACTTATAGTTGCTTATGCCGATAAGATTGGTTCATCTGGTTATGAAGTTATTATTGTTGAACTGTCTGCTCTGATAAGGTTTTTCTTACTATTTTATTATTTTAATTGACTTTATTTTACTTTGACATAGGCTCTGTGAACTATTTATCCTGAATTTTCCTTTCTTGTTTACATCACCCGCCGTTTAGTGATTCTGACTTGCATATGACGGCTCTTGCCTTGGAACTCTGCTGCACATTAATGAGTGACAGCAGGTCAAGTCAAAATGTTGGTTTAGCTGTTAGAAACAAAGTTCTTCCTCAAGCTCTAACATTAATTAAAAGCCCATTGCTGCAGGGGCAAGCTCTTCTGGTATTTTTTTTTTTTTGCATGCCACTGAACTTGCCCTATTTTTGTTGGATGCGTGAATTATATACATTTTTAGGGATTTCTTGTTTGAATACTGCAGGCTTTACAGAATTTTTATGCTGCTTTAGTATATTCTGCAAACACTAGCTTTGATTCTCTGCTTGAGTCACTACTAGCTAGTGCTAGGCCCTCTCCTCAGTCAGGCGGCATTGCAAAACAAGCATTGCATTCAATAGCCCAATGTGTGGCTGTTCTATGCCTTGCTGCTGGTGATCAGAAATGCTCATCTACTGTGAAAATGCTTACTCAAATTCTCAAGGATGACAGCAGTTCTAATTCAGTAAGTTTTTTCTTTAGTCTTTAAGCAATTTCCTAAGTATTTTATTTATAGTCCATTTTCTAGACGCCTTAATACTGGTGCATCCTTGCTGGGATTTAAAGCGATCTTATAGCCTAGGGATTATTCCTAAGCTCAATGTGGCTTGGGATACCCTGGGCTCTCACAAAAGATAAATAAAGTGATCTTAGCTTCAGGATTTGGACCCAAGCTCAATGTGGCTTGGGATACCCAGTGTTGTCACAAAAAAAAAAAAAAACAGTGATCTTGGCCTTGTTTGATGACAGTTTTTGTATTCTGTTCTTAAAAATAGTTCTGAAAACTGTTTTTTAAAATAAGTTTTCGAAGAACAAAAATAAAAAAAAACTTGTTTGATGAATTTGTTTCAGAAACAGTTCTGAAAACAAAAGAATAAGAAAAAATGATTGATAAAACTATTCTGGAAACAAGAAAACAAAAATCCGTTTGATTCTAACTTTTGTTTTTATAAATTTTTTTTCATTATTTTTGTTACATAACAAAATTATTATTTACATTTTTTTTTTATAAATAAGTTTTCACATTCATATAATTTTAATAAAATAGTATAATAATAATAATTTTGTATACAAAATTTGGTATTAATTGATGCACAATATCTAATTTCATATTAATTGATTAAATTAAAGGCCTAATGAATGTTAGATCTGTATGTATAGGGGATGTAGTAAACTTGACACATAAATTTAAAGGTCACTAATCCCCAATCAGTTGCATCATGAGGCCTCTTAAAAGATTTTTCCTTTACCAATGCAGATTACATAGGTTTTGTTGTGACATTATCACAAATCAACATAAGACTTAGGTGCAAGTACATATAGTACATGAATATGCCTGTCATATATTACTCAAAAATTAAAACAATGCTGTTTCACCAACAACTCCCTTCAAAATCTCGCTTCCCTGCCTCACTTACTGCTAAATTGAGAGAACCATATCGCTCACCTTATCATAATAGCATTAAGTTTTCCACAAATGGATCACCGTGGCTTTACTTTAGTAGGAGATGAGGTTTTCTTATATTCTAAGTACTCTGCATATATCCATGTGACAAAAACTGGAATAACACCCAGCAAGAAAGAAACCTTCCCAGGCATGACTGGCCTCGAAACCACCATTTTCGATCCCAGTAACTCATAATCTTGAATACATACAACAACAAACCAAGCCTTTTTCCACTAATTAAGGCCAGCTATATGGATCAAGCGACGCCAATGTGTTCTATCTTTACTTATTTCTATAGTTAAGTTATTAATACTTAAGTCTAACCTGATAGTTTTCTCTATTATTTTCTTTGGTCTTCTCGTACCTCTAATTATTGGGCTATCTTTCATCTGGTCAACTCTTCAACTCTACATGCAGGAGTCTCTAATGGTTTCTTTTGTATATGACCAAATCATTTAAGGCGTGTTTCTGCTAACTTATCTACGATAGTTGGTACCCTGACTTTTTCTCTAATACACTCATTCCTAATCCTATCATTTTTAGTGTGACCGCTCATCCAGTGCAATGTTCTCATTTCTGTAACGAATTTTTGCTCATGTTGACATTTTATCGCCTAATATTTAGTACTATACAACAATGGAAGTCTTATATCTGTACGATAAAATTTTTCCTTAAGCTTAAGTGGTGCTTTTTTATCACAAATAACACTTGAAGCCTTTCACCATTTCATTCACCCAGCTTGAATCCTATGATTTATGTCCTCCTCTATTTTTTCATTATTTCCAGATACTTGAAACTTGTGGCTTTTTGTATGGGATAGTCTCCAAGCTTCATCTTTGCCATAGAATTAGTCTCTTTCATTGAAATTACATTTTATATATTTCGTTTTGCTATGACTTATACAGAACCCGTATGTCTCTAAAGCTTGTCTCTACCTCTCTAATTTTTCGTTTACTTCTCTGGAATCTCCAACAAGGACTATATCATCAGCAGAAAGCATACATCGTGGTGCTACCTCTTGGATATGTTCAGAAAAAATAGAAGAAAAAATCTTCAATATTCTAACAGTTAAACTTTACAATTTAACTTCGTAGAACGTTGACCATTAGAACAATTTTCCTGAAAATAAAACCTTTATGTTGTCATAGCTAAGTTTTCAAAATCAATTTTCCCTAGAAAACAGTTCTCTTTCTCTATATATTGAAAACAAGAACCTAAAATCTTCTGCAGAAACCATTGACTACATCCTCAGTCATCCATCCCCAAAAGCAACAAAAAAGAAAGAATACAGAAAAAATTGGAACGGCTCTAATAGTAGCATAGAGAATAAACAAGATCATTCACATATAGAGTGCTAAATTCAGGATCAAATGGTGAAACAAAAATAGAGATTACAACACATATGCAAACAAAAGAGAGAGAAGTTACAGAGTATTACATATGTTGAAATAAAGAGAGAGAGAGAGAGAGAAAGGAACGAAGGGAGAGAGAGAATACAAGAGCTTACCTTGGGTTTAAGAGGTGAAGAGGAGATGAACTCAGTTGAGAAGGAGATGGACGCAGTTGAAAGAGATGGATGCAGCTTTGCCTTAGAGGGAGATGTATTGGCTGAAGTTGCGACTCTGAGGGAAGGGAATAGGGTTATAGAAAATTTGTTAAAATTATAAATATGCCATTAATGAAAACTGTTTTCTAACTAGTGTTCTCCATGCCTTCCAGTCAGAACAAAAAAGCAAAGAGCTAAACAACTTTCACTTGTTCTTGTTTTTTGAGTCTTTAAAACACTTTTGTATTTTAGTTTTTAAAAACATTTTTTGAAAACAAATTTTCAAACAAGTTTTTTTATTCAAAAACTGAAAACAGTTTTTAAGATCTGTTATCAAACAGGGCCCTTATAGCTTCAGGATTTGGACCCAAGCTCAATGTGGCTTGGGATACCCTGGGTTCTCACAAAAAAAGAAGTGATCTTATAGCTTTAGGATTTGGACTTGCACTATCATTTTTGTTCATGTTTTTTGAGCTTCTAATTTCTTTATGTCGCCTCTCTTCAGTGAAAGATGAATACATCAAAAACACCAGTTTACTGTTCAGATTGTTCTTCTGCATCTGTATTAAACAATTTTCTGTTTTTCTATTCAAAGGCTAAGCAGCACCTTGCCCTTCTATGTTTGGGGGAGCTTGGTAGAAGGAAGGATCTAAGCGCACATGAACATATAGAAAATATTGTTATTGAGTCCTTCCAATCTCCTTTTGAAGAGATAAAATCTGCTGCCTCTTACGCTCTTGGTAACATAGCTGTTGGTAATCTTCCCAAGTACTTGCCTTTTATCTTGAACCAGATTGATAATCAGCAGAAGAAGCAATACCTCTTACTTCATTCTTTGAAAGAGGTGAGCTGCCCTGAACAAACCCTAATTTATCTTGTTAAGAACTCATAATTATGTGATTTGCTTGTGCCTAACTGGCAGGTAATTGTGAGGCAATCTGTGGATAAAGCAGAGTTTCAAGAGTCTAGTGTTGAGAAAATACTTAATTTACTCTTCAACCACTGTGAGAGTGAGGAAGAGGGGGTTCGCAATGTAGTGGCTGAGTGCCTTGGTAAAATTGCACTTATTGAACCTGCAAAACTTGTTCCTGCTCTTAAGGTATCTGATTTTCTAGAGGAACCTTGTGCTATTGATTCTGGCTTACATGTTTTGTATTTGATATTTTGTATTCTGAATTTTCTATAGGTTAGAACAGTCAGTCCAGCTGCATTTACTCGTGCTACTGTTGTCATTGCTGTGAAATACTCTATAGTTGAGCGTCCTGAGAAGATAGACGAGATCATATACCCTGAAATATCAGCATTTCTGATGCTCATTACGGACAATGACAGGGTGAGTTAGTTTTTTGTACTTGCAGCTAAGTTGCAAGTGCTTATTGGTTTGAACCTTGTGGTTACTGATTGTTTTGAGCATGCAGCATGTTAGGAGAGCTGCTGTCTTGGCTTTGAACACATTCGCTCACAATAAGCCAAACTTAATCAAGGGGCTTCTTCCTGATCTATTGCCTCTTCTTTATGATCAAACAATTGTGAAGGTAACTTCAAAACTTGTGGCATGCTGTTGCATAGAATTCTGTTGAGTATAATTGCTACCACATAAACCTGAGACTTTCTAATCGAAAGCAATTTTGATGTGTTACCTGTGGATTTTGGTTCTAATGGAACTCACTACCACTATGAAAACTTTCATAAAACTGGACTTGGTCTGATTTTTATGATTTATTTCTGACAGCAAGAACTGATAAGGACAGTTGATCTTGGTCCTTTCAAGCATACCGTGGATGATGGGCTTGAATTGAGGAAGGCTGCTTTTGAATGTGTAGACACTTTGCTGGATAGTTGTCTTGATCAAGTGAACCCCTCATCATTTATTGTTCCTTATCTTAAATCTGGTTTGGATGGTGAGCTTTTGTTTCAAACATTTATTTATTTATTTTCTGGCTCTGTATCCAGTTAACTGCCTTGTGACTGCTGATTTGCTGATCTATTATTTATATAAATTTAGAACAAATTCATTTTATCACTTTTCATCAGGATGAGCTTACTTACAGTCTACCATTATTTTGCAAAATAGAATTGCTATGAATTGCACAAGTTATGATATCAAGTTGTATTGGACTGTAATTAACTTTGTATTGGAACCTGTAAGAATAATTCCTTTTATCCCATATTTGTTAAATTTATCCTCTTATTTTTGAATATGAGGAACATGTTATCTTTCTGGTTATACATATTTGATTGAGGAGTCTTTAATGTTGTACTGCTAATTTTGTGGATACAAATTATGTTTTTTCAGATCATTATGATGTAAAAATGCCTTGCCATCTGATACTCTCAAAACTGGCTGATAAGTGTCCTTCTGCAGTATTGGCAGGTTTGTGATGTCTCAGATATGATAACATACTCAAATTTATCCGTGTAGTGTTACTGTTTTCTAACTAGGATTGCATCTCAGTGTTAGACTCTTTGGTGGACCCTCTTCAGAAGACTATTAATTTTAAACCAAAACAAGATGCTGTCAAGCAAGAAGTAGATCGTAATGAAGATATGATTCGAAGTGCACTAAGAGCTATTGTATCCTTGAACCGCATAAGGTTTGCATTTTCTGCTGTTTTTGAACTAAGCTATTTTGCTCAATTTACTTCTACTGAGGGATAATAGAAGCAAAAGGAGTGTTATTGAGTTACATTTCTGCCCGTCTTATTGAAAATTATTCTATATGAAACTGCCTGCAGCAGTAAAATCTAGAAGTCACAAGTTCAAATATCAAAGAGTCTCATCATATTGGTTTTAGTTTTGGTTGTGTTTGATTATTAATTATTATAGTCCAAGACCTTACTGATCATAATTATATAGGCCATTAGTATTATTAACTCTCACAATTATTTATTTTTTAATCAATTGTCTAGATATGATATCTTTTTTAAAAGTTGATTTTTTACAAAACTCTAGTTGGTGTTTTCTTTAATTGGCACCGTATAACCTAAAATCCCATTGATACTGGTACTGTTCACAAATCACAGCATTGTTACAACCTCCAATTGACCACATTGCTTTCACATCCCCAAATAATACACTGGAGAGTTCAGTTTTGAACTTTCCCTCAAGTTACAAAATGGAAAATCCACCATTAGAAGAAGTAAGATGTTAATATAGTCATGTCATAAATGAAAATTGTGTAGGCTAAAGGAGTTGATCCATCTATATGCAGAGCTCTTATTTCTTTCCATCACCTGGGCTTAGCTCCGTTAGGGTAGAAGGAGATTTGGATAGAAGTCGGAGATTAAGTTATAATAAGGACTTTCCAATGGTACCAAAATAGTAGTTTTGAATATATTAACCTGGAGGTATTTTTATAATACCTTGTAATATAGTTTTGTAAGAAGAAATAATTTGACGGTCTTTATCATTCATATGTTTTTACTGTATATCATGTGATAATAGCACAATAGGCCTTTTGAATATATGATGATGACTATTGAGGAAGCTCATTGATTGAAGTCTTGCTTTTCAGAGATTCTCTACCCCACCTTTTCAATTTCCAGTTATCTTAATCAGATTTACTTGCGCAATGCATTAACATGTTTTCTACCAAAAATTTAGTAATATCTCATTTTACATGAAGGTGTTCTATTGGCTATCCAATTTTTCCTGTTCTTGGTTGTTTGCTGTAAATCTTTTCCTTTTCCTATGCCCTCACTTTGGTGTCTCCTTTGTGTGCATGTGCTTATTATGTGAGACCTTATAACTTAGTTAAATTTTCATTCTGCAGTGGAGGAGATTGCAGTGTCAAGTTCAAGAACCTTATGAATGAAATAGCAAAATCACAAACTCTTTGGACGAAGTATTATTCGATCCGCAATGAGTGATGGATGAATGGGATTTACAAGCGTTGTTCGCTTTGCTCAGGAAGGAGTGATAAATATGAACTGCTAGGTCATCTTTGCAGGTAGCCTGCTTTATCTTGATGGGAAAGTGGTAGACGGTTTTAAATCCATTGATGCATAGCTCGAGTGTCAAACTAGTTATTTGTAGTACCATAAGAGAATCCAATTGATGTGATCCTCCATGGGAATACGAGTGGTGATTTCTTGTATAGGATGAAAGATTTTGCCTTTTTTGTTGTATGCATCTATTTTCTGAGCCATATTATCTGATGATCAATTCCACCCTTATCCACCAGGGGGGAAAACAAGTAGGAAAAAAAAAAAAATTAACAGATAAAGTGACGGAATCATTGGGATATTTTTCTTTCAAAGCTTTTGTCAACTAAACTATATGAACTTGAAAATCTATTTAGGATACTAGCATATATTTATCCTCTCTAAATTAGCTTATCCTAAATTTGGTTCGTTTTTCAAAATTTGTTTTATCATGCAGCTTTATGGGATTCTCCTCCCTCCTAAATGTGCCTTGTGAAGGAGGAATAGTTTAAGACGTTAGAAGATCCTAATGCTCATTAGCTACGTAATTCTTCTGGTGTGTATTCCATTTTGTTTGATAAATCCTTGCGTTAGTATCGTTTCAAATTGGATACTTTCATCAATTGGACTTTAGTGTTGTGTATGGTTGAGGTAATTGCAGGTGAAATGTTTTTTTTTTTTTTTTGGAAGCGTGAAATTCTTCATTACAAAATTTGTTTGAATTGAGAGATTGAATTTTTTAAAATTTCACCATAGTTTAATGAAGTAATTTTAGAAATATTTTATTTTTATCTAAATCGGTAGAATTTGAAAATGTATCTCACATAAATGTTAGGTGAAAATAATTTATATTGAAAATTGAGAAGAAATTGACAATTATAAAAATTGAAGATAGAATTAGCAATTGGAGATAGTAATATGGGCCAACCCTGTTAGTGCAAATTGACATGTAGGTTGACAAAAATTGGTTGGATTTACCTATTTTTAAAGTAGGCCAATGATGCACTAATCTAATTCATTATTGGTGGGTTGACAAAAATTAGACAAAATCATGTTTTTGGTTTGTAGTTCAATGATTTATTCTATGAATTAATTTTTTGAATTGGCATAAATAATAATTAATTATTTATAATTAAATTAAAATTAAAAATATTAATTATTTGATAATGGAGAGAAAATAATATAATTAATTTTATATTACTTCTATAATAAGTCAATTACATGAATTGAAATTAAAAATGAGAGGAGGATGAAATAATGTCTTTTTTTTAATGTCTTTTTTTTAATAAGTTAATTATATGATAATTTAGGCCAAAAATATTAAATCATCGAACAATTTTTATTTATTTATTCTTTTAAGTTTAAATTTTTAACTCTTAACTCTTAAATCTTAAACTTTAACTCTCAATCTTGCCTTCATATTATCTTCTTCTTACTTTAAAATTAACATATTTTTTGTAATAAACTAATTATTTCAAATTTTCTTTTAATTAAAATTTTACTTCAATCAGGAGTTTACTTTTTATAGTAATTTATCTAAAAAAAGCCCATTACAAATGGAAAGAAGGAAAACAACAAAAAAAAAAAAAAGAGAAAACAACTTAGAATCAATGCAAAAAAAAATCTCTCTTACAAAATTATATCCAAAAAAATTATCAAAGCTGGAGTTTTGAATTTGAAACAAGTTCAAATTTTAAAGCTCTTTCTCTCTGTCTCAATCCCCTTTTTTTTTTTTTTTTTTCAAAATATTTCAAAGACTCCAAACTCTAGTAATTTTATTCTTAACAAAAATTTTAATCAAGTTTTTATTTTCTCTAGAAGTGAATTTTTCTATCCACTAAGTTGTTTTTGTGAAGATTTTGGGGAGCACTTGTTGGGACAAAAAAATTTTAAAAGTGTTATGTAAAGAAAACAGATTTGGGAATTAAGTTGAAATTGAAAATAAGCAATAAGCAACAGTATTTTTTTAGTCTCTAAAATTTGAAGTCATTATTAATTTCATCATCAAATATTATAATTATTGTCAATTTCATCTCAATTTTAAAAATTTTTTATTTGTCATTTCAGTAAAAGTTTCAATTATATTATCACATATACATATTCTATTAATATAATAGACAGCATTACAATTTAAGATAAAATGGACAAAATTGAAAAATTTTAAAGTAATATTGACAGTAAAAAAAATAAATTAAAAAATTAAAAAAAAAATAAAAATTATAAAAATATAAAATTTACTTTTAATATAATATATACATTTAGATATAAACACATTAACATATACATATGCAAGATATATAGACGTGTTAAGTCTATATACAATTACACATGTGCATGCGAACATGTTAAATAACCGTGTGTATATATACACACGTGTGCATACATTTGTAGGTATGTGTGTATATTATATAAATTTGTGTAATTAATATATTTATATTTTAATAACTTAAAAATGTTTAATTTAATAACTCGGTATTTTATTATCTTAAAAAAATTAATTAAATATAAAAGAAATAATATAGATAAATATTTTAAAATTTAAAATTTATTTTTAAAAGTTATTATTATTCTTTATAAAAAAATTTGAAAGACAAAATAAACTTTAAGTATCCAAAATAATTGTATATTTATTTTTATTTTTTTCTTTTTCCATTCTTGCTTTTCTTTCCTTTTCCTTCTCTCTTGCCTCTCCTGCACGTTTTTCACGTAACTCTCCGCTTCTTCACAATAAAACTCAAGCATCTCTCCCTCTCTCCCACTCTTCCTCCCAACATCAACCTCCACTGGTCGGCGCTGCACCACCACCGATCAGCCAAGAAGCAACATCTCTTTCTCTCTCCTCATCTCTCTCCTCGGTTTTTTGTATCAAAATGATGATGGGTGACGTTTGTGTTGAATTAAAATAGATCTACATTTTAATGGGACATAAACTTAGATTATAATTCAAAATATAATTTAATTAGATAAGATTTATAATACATATTTGTTAAAGCTATAATATTAAAATTAAAAAGAAAAAAGTTTACAACTATAATTTTTTAATGTTCTAAGAGAATTTTGAGAGAGAGTTTCTGTTAACAGAAAGTGAAAGTAATTTTAGATTAGGACTTTATATGTGATAACCTTAATTTTTAAATAAATTTTAATAAAATATTTAGAGAATATTCAATCTTAAATTTAAATTATAATTATAATGAATATAATATTAATATTTAATTAACATTATCTATAAATTAACTAAATTAATTTAACAATTTTTTACTTGAATAATATTAATCAAATATTAATATAATTATAGAAAATACTTTATCTCTCTTTTATTCTCAGCCAGTGTTCTGATAGGATGATTAATAACTAATATAGGGCTTACGATTAGGTAATCTACCCAAATAGACTAGTAAGTGATGAAACCTATCACTAATCATTTACAATTAACACATAGAACCAATCAATTCATAATACAAGGTTTAGAAAATTGAAATGACACAATTCACTCAATTCGATAAAAAAACTAGTAATAAAAAAATGGTCTCAATATTCAAATGAATGGAATATGTAATATATAATTAAGAACAAATCCATTCTTGATACAAAGTTTAAAAAATGAAACAACATAAGATCACTGAATCCGATAGAGAAACAAGTGAATAGAATAAAGTTTTATTATTTAAACGAATAAAATACGTAATGTATAGTTAAGATGGTATACATAGAATAAAATCCATTCATAATATAAAGTTTAGAAAATGAAACAACACCAGATCACTGAATTCGATAGGGAAGTAAGTGAATAAAATAAAGTTTTAATGCCTGAACGAATGGAATACAAATGTATACATCAAAACTCATAAATCTAGACTTCCACTAAACCAAGGTTACATCAAAAGATTTAATCAAACCCATATGAGTTACATGATTTTAAATACTCTTACGGGTAAGTCCTTGGTCAACGGATCCGCTAACATATGTTCACTAGAAATGTAAACCAAACGAGTATAAGATTCAACAATCTTTTCTCTAACATATAAGAGCTTAACATCGAAATGTTTAGTACAACTAATGCTCCTATGATTTTGAGAAAAGCACACAGCAAATGAACTGTCGCAATATATAGTTAGAGGATATGATATAAAATCAACAAGATGCATGCCAAATATCAGGTTCCTCAACCATATGGCTTGGCGGGTGGCCTTATAACAAGCGACGTACTCTACTTCCATAGTTGAGGTAGTTACAATAGATTGTTTGGCACCTTTTCACGAAACAACTCCTCATGGCATCATAAAGATGTATTCAGAAATAGACTTACGATCATCAATGCAAGATGCATAGTCTAAAGCCGAATAGCCAACAATCTCAAAAGGATTAGATCTTCTGTAAGTCAACATATGATGCTTAGTACCCTGAAGGTACCCTATAACTTTCTTAACAACTTTCCAATGGTCATGACCAAGATCGCTCAGGTATTTTCCAAGCACACTAATCGCAAAAACAATGTTTGGACGTGTACATACTTGAGCATACATAAGGCTGCCTACTGCAGAAGCATATGGAATTCTATCCATTGTAGTCATTTCATCATCATTCTGAGGACATTGAGATTTACACAATTTCTCACCTTTCTGGGCAAGTGCAGCACAAGCAATACAAGCATACATATTAAATCTCTTCAGCACTTTTTCAATGTAACTTGCCTGAGACAAATCCAATATACCATAAGATCTATCACGATAGATCTGGATGCCCAAAACAAATGGGGCTTCACCTAGATCTTTCATTTCAAAGTGGTATGACGGCATGTGTTTAGTCTCTTTCAAGAAATTTATTGAGTTACTCGCTAATAGGATATCATCAACATAGAGAACTAAGATTGTAAAATTGTTCCCATCGAATTTTTGATAGATGCACTGATCAGAAACTTTCTCAATGAAGTCAAGTGAGATGATAACCTTATGGAATTTCAAGTACCATTATCTGGAATCTTGTTTCATCCCATAGATGGATTGATTTAACTTGCACACATGATGTTCTTTTCCTACTTTGATAAGTCCATTGGGCTGAGCCATGTACACATTTTCAGACAAGTTTCCATTCAGGAAAGCGGTCTTGACATCCATCTGGTGAAGTTCAAGGTCAAGTTATGCAACAAGAGCCATGAAAACTCTAAAGGCATCTTTCGTAGAAGCTGAAGAAAAAAAATCTCTTGTGTAATCAATGCCTTCCTTCTGATTGTAGCCTTTAGCTATGAGTCCAGCTTTATACCTTTCAATTTCACCACTAGCTCCCCGCTTGGTCTTAAAGACCCACTTACAACCAATTGGCCTATGTCCCTTTGGTAATTTAGCAAGTTCCTAAACATGGTTATAATACATAGAAGTAATCTCCTCATTCATGGATTTCAACCATTCATGGGAGTTGAAACTTGCTAGTGCCTCACCATAGGAAGTGGGATCTGTGTCATCAGTAACATCAGATTCACATTCCTGCAAATAAACCACAAAATTATTTGGAATAACAGATTTGTGAATTCTTTGAGATCATCTTAACTCCACATCATGCTCCTACAAGTCCATGACAGGCAAAATTTTTGGATTTTCAACAACATTATCATTCCTTTCAGCGTCAATTTCATTAGATGGAGTTGGTAAGGTTAGAAGGAGCAGATTAATAAATTCATCACATTTCACATAGGGTTGGTTCTCGGTGTATTTCTCCCACTATTGTCCTTCTCCTACTATCCAGGTCATCTTTAAAATAAACTGGTCTATCAAATTAAATAAATTTGGAAGTATGAGAAGGGCAATAAAAATTACAACCTCTAGAACCAACACAATACCCAATGAAGAAACCACTTACAGTTCTTGAATCCAGTTTCTTGAGTTTTAGATTATATGGTCTCACTTCTGCCTTACAATTCCACACACGAAGATGTTTCAGGTTGGATCTTTTTACCAGTGAATAGCTCATATGGAGTCTTTGGCACAAATTACAAGGGACTTGATTCAAAACATATACATATGTTCTCAAGGTATTACCCCATAATAATTCTGGCAGAGAGGAATGACTCATTATGCTCCTCACCATATTCATTAATATGCAATTTTGCCTCTCAGCAAATCATTTTGCTGAGGGGTACTTGGCATGGTATATTGAGTTTCAATACCATGTTCCTTTAAGAATGAAGCAAAAGGACTAGGATTTTTGCCAGTATCAATATATTTTCCATAATACTCACCACCTATATCTGATCTCACGGATTTAATAGCTTTACTAGTCTTCAATTCAATAGTTGCTTTAAAGACTTTGAAAGCATTCAATGATTCAGACTTCTCATGCAATAGATTTATCCACCCAAATTTAGAGTGTCATCAATGAAGGTGATGAAGTATCTGAATTCACCCATAGCTACAGGAGTAATGGGTTGACTAATATCTGTGTGAATCAAATCCAGTATGTTACTAGACCTATTTGACCCTTTTGTTCTATCTCTAACGAGAAGTTTTCCCTTAATACAATCAATACAGGTTTCAAAATCAGAGAAATCTAAGTTTTCTAACACCTTTTGTTTGACCATCCTTCCCAGTCTTTCTTTGAAAATATGGACCAAGCGTTGGTGCCATAATGAATTTTCATCAATTCTGGTTTTGAGACTCTGTAAAGAGTTTGTTACATGAACATTTGCTCTAGAGTATAACCACCAAGAATCACATGATATTTCAAAGGTATGAGATTCAAAACAAATTAGAGCTAGAGGGATAAATATATCAGAATTAACAGATTGTGGATAGAAAGAAGACTTCTTAATTGACTTTTCTTCTTAAGTCACAATGGATATTATTTGGTCAATAGACCATTCCGCCTCTTGAGAATTGTATGTAGTATAAAATACCCTATATTCAACAGAAATGAACTGTAAAACTTGATAAACAAGCTAACTCTCCCCTAAATCCACTCCATAGGATTTCAACTTATTGTGATAACTAATAAGTTTCATAATATGTTCATTGACTCTAGATACTCCATCATAACGATAGGTGTTAAGGAGAGAGATATAATAGGCCTTCTAACTCTTTTTTTTTCTTAAACTTCTTAAAATTTCTCTTCGATAGCCTTTAAATATTTTGAAGCCAATTCCTTATCTGAGATGCTTTGCCTAATGGTCTTATCAATAGTGTACTTTATAACATTCAAACAAATCTTGTTTGAATCATGCCACTATTTATGATAGCCCTTTCGATAGCTCTAGAATTGTCAGTCAAATCAGCAGGCTTCTGTTCCCTAAGAGCCAAATCTCTCTTATTGATGATTAAGTACAAATTCAAGGACTCTTTCCAATCATCAGAGTTAGTCCTATTCAGAGTTTTCATTAAAGATAGCTACTGGATCGAAGAAACTAAGAGAAAAAAAAATCAGGAAACATTAATTATGTTGACTTAAAACAAGGTTTCCTTCACAAAATTCAGTTTCATACAGCTATCAATATCAAGATTGTTTATTTTAATCCCGCCTAAGGGTCCCAGGCTATAATAAATCAAGAAAACTCACATTAATTTAGCTCAATAGGAAACAATAAACAAATGATTTTGATAATATTTGCATCGATAGGACACATAATATTATCTAAGCATTAAGGCTTCTAACTAGTCAGAATTTTAGGCCTCAAGTTTTCAAAAAAATTATATTAATTTTGTCATACCGATAGGGTATGTAGATTATTAATATAATATAAAATTTTATTTATTCTAATTAATTCAGGGAGAATCAATTAATATGATTATATTAATTACTATAAAATTCTAATCACAAAACTTCATTATAATTGGGTCCACGATAGGTGAACTTACAATTACTAGATGTAGAATATTTAATTTTGGTTCAAAAATTAAATTTATAAATAAATGACCAATATTTCCCCTTGAAATAAATTTAATTTAATTATTAATTAATTTAATTTAATTAATTAATAATAAAATTAAAAAATAATTAATACTATAAATTACTTTGAAAGCAAGTAAAATTTACCAAATAGGTGTTGCCTCATTGGTTGTGGGCGGTGTGCGCATTCCCCGCATCCTAGTTTGAGACCTAGCGTGTGCATTTTTAGCAAATTTTCTGCCTAATATTCAAAATATTTTAAAATATATACAATTTTGTGCCACCAATTTTCAACAGAAGTGGATGTGGTACAACGGTCATAGAAATCTCGGTGAAATCATAGCGCTTGCGTTCGAATCCTAGTGCAGCCATTTTTGCGAATTTTTTCGCCAAACAAAACGACATCGTTTTGAAAATCAAAATAGTGCATTTTGGACGAGGAGGTTGTCTTCCTCCTTGAGCTGGGTCCCGTGACTCGACCCGACGCCACGTTGGACCTGCTATAAAACCTGATAGTTTCTAGCAATTTTTGGCTTCTTTTGTAGCCATTTCAACGGTGGTTCCGCAGAATTTTGGACGGGAAGCTTTCCTATGATTTTAAAATTACCAAAAATGGTTCAAAATAGATTTACCCAAATTGGTAAAAAATTATGTGAAAACCTGCCGCTTTCCAATGGGTTTCAGAGTTTTTCACCGCTGTTCAAGCGGCGATTCTGCCATACTCTTTGATGGAATCGTTCCCATGATTTTAGAATTGCAAGATTGATACAAAACATGATTAAACTAAATTTACCAAAATTTGCATGAATTCAGAAATAAACAGAGCAACCAAAGATTTAAATGCCAAAGCAATTTACATAAAAATTACAGGGAAATAGATACTAAATTCAAAGAAAAGGTTCATACTTTCTCAATTTAAATGCATTTTCTCGCCAGAATATATGTTTAAAAAATTTCTAAATATACATTTATAAAAAATTGCAGTGTTTTTGGATTCAAACGTAATTCAAATTTAAAATGTGGAAGCATATGAATGGTCAAGCATGCCATAGTATAAATATGTAGATTCAGATTCATTTTAGAAAAATTAGGCCACTGATTTAATCAAATTTAATTCTGGGCAAATTAATGGCTAATTCTTTAACCTTGGATCTGATACCATTTGCTGAATTAAATTGAATCTAAATTTTAATGGGATATAAACTTAGATCATAATTTAGAATATAATTTAATCAGATAAGATTTATGATACATGCAACGACCCCCTAATCCATAATACACTATCCTCTATCTGCGTAGCGGAAGCATATGGGTTTTCAAAATAATTTCTCGCTTTTCCCGTTCAGGGAATGTCAGGGGATCGCTACCAATTGAGCGTAACCTAAATAGACTGTTCCTTCGTCCATTCATATTTCGTTCAACCCTAACTTAACTGCAGCTACACTAATTACACATGAAATCACCACAATAAGCTCTGGAATATTAAAACTAATAACAAAAATCAACATATACATCCATCAAAATTCAAAGATTCAAACATTAATTTATGTCAAAAATTTGACAGATTTTCCCTTGTATTTTGGACATATCCCAAATACAAACAGACAACCAATCCAGTAAATACATCCAATAACATTCAACAACAATAGAATCATCAACATAAATATATATACAAAACAGATTCAAGCCTAGGAATAAGCTGCATGTCGGTCTGTCATCAAATCTCTGCCTAGTTATCTTCTAAGCCCCTGTTCGTGTTCATTTGAGCAAACAACCTTGTGAGATATTTAAATCCCAGTAGAGTAAATTTACAGTAATTAATTATTTAAAAACTAGCTGAATGCTCAGCGGTGCAAGCACCAAAAATAATTTCCCGTATTCATTTCGAAAATAAGTGAAATACCTTATCTTTAAAAGTCATTAAAATAGCACAAAAAATGAGGCAATGATTCAATGAATATAAAAATCTGTTTCCTAAAAATTTGTAATCAAAATCAAATCAAATCCCATGCCCGGTGTTTCTATATACACATCGGCCACAAATCTTATGCGACCGTATTTGAATCTATCTAATTGCATGTTGTCTGGAGAAAATCCATCTCTTATCTTGGGTATGATCCATAACACTAATCACCCGAAATCTCGCCTATATTGT
The DNA here is from genome assembly GCA_031216115.1 of Senna siamea. NCBI lineage: Eukaryota > Viridiplantae > Streptophyta > Magnoliopsida > Fabales > Fabaceae > Senna > Senna siamea. The sequence goes on from CM062366.1 coordinate 11,232,108, forward strand.
GAGTGTAATCTGTAACACCAATCACTCACTCAAGGACCGAGTGAGAATCAACATCTAGGGCGTCCCCTAGCATGTGCACATACGCCAATTCTCATCCTCATACAGTTTATTCGGAGTCACATGCACACAGTCTACTAGTTCCCAGGGTTCTAGGATATTACGCCTAAATCACAATGTTTTCCCATATAGGTTATCCTTCCTTATACTCCTTAAACCTTTCTTAGGGTCATCCTGGTTTACCGTGTAATCCCTAATGAATGCAGGCTAAGTTTAATGGAAAACAATACATTTATAAAACCCCCTACACTCGGGATACTTAACGGTCGTCCCATACCAGCTATTAAGTACCCTACCCTAGGTCAACTCACTTCTATGGCATTTAAATCCGATAGCCAAGTCATTCTAACATGCAACAGGCATTTGCAGCACACAGGCATGCAATTATATTTATCGAAAGTAGCACGTATTTCTATGCAATCAATTTAAATCGTTTAAGTATTCACAGAATCAGTCTAAGGTTTGGGAAGCGTAATTTACCCTACCTGGTTTTCGTTTGCTCCTAATCGATCTGGGACTTCTTGTATCCTTTTAATCCGAGCCTAGTCAATCTCTTGACAATTAAATTAATATTTTAGTCCGTTACGTAATCAATTTCACTTTCCTATATCCAATTACACGGTTTCCTAAGCCGATAAATTTCCTATACACGTTCGGTATCCAATTTAGTCAAAAATACATTAAATTAGGGCAATTTAGATCATACCGGGGGTTCTAAAAAGTGAAAATTTACTTCTGGAGTCTTTCTGGCTTCTCCGATAGCGGCGCACAGTGCCTTACGGTGGCATACTGTGGAGGGGTGCGGTTGAGGTAAAAAATTACACCACAGTGAAGCCCTCAAGATGAGGAGTTCAAATCTAAGATTAGCGCGGTGGTTCTCGACTGTTAAGGTGGCGTTTTCTCGATCTGGGCACGTGGCGGCTTCGTTCGACAGTTGCAAGCTGTGGGAGGAAGCTGGCAGCTCGGCCTTCACAATAGCGGGGGTGGTGACGTCTAACGGTGCCGGACGGTGGAGATCACGGTGGTGCAAAGAATTCGCAATGGAGGGAAGAAAAATCTTTTTTTCAGTGAGGGTGGCGGCCGTTGGTGGTCGTGGGTGGTTGCTGAAAGTCGAGGGTGGTGAGGCGTGTTGGTTGGTAGGTCAGATAGCAACCCAAGGCGGCAGTGGTGGTTGCGCGTAGTGGTGAAGGGAGGAGAGAGAAGAGAGAGAAAGTAGAGTGAAGAGAGAGAGGGAAAAGGTGGAAATGGTGGGAAATTGTGAGGTTTTGGGAAATTTAAAGCCTCCAGGGACAATATGGTCTTTTGCCACATCACCCGGGAAAACTTTCGGATGTCGTCTTCAATTCGAATGAGGGCACAGGTTCCTATGCAATATGTAACAATCCCCCTATGCATCTTTAAAAGCAACTTTGTCCTTAAGGTTGATGTGAGGAAAAACTTGTAATAGTGTATCCCAATCTTTGCAAGTGGCATCTTCCCGCAATCTAGCTTCTCATTCCATAATTTCTTAATATTGGAGTGCCTCATTTACATTCTAATATCTATAATCCACAATAGTAGCTGGTTGAGTTGTAAACATATCATGAGTCGAGGGAGTTCCACTAGTGCTTATCCTCTGAATTCTCTAAGGAGAGAGACATGAAAGACAGGATGCACTTTACTACCTTTAGGTAACTTAGCTTTATAAGCCACCTTACCCACCCTTGTTTCAATCATAAAGGGACCATAAAACTACTTAGATAGTTTGAAGTTGAGCCTTTTTACAGCTAGCTGTTGCTTATAAAGGTGAAATTTGATCAAAACCCAATCCCCAAAAATAAAATCCTTATCTATCATTTTCTTATCAGCATTGCATTTCATTTGGTTCTGTGCCTTTTTTAAATTTGCTTTCAATATCTCTTGTAATTATGCCCTTTTAATAATTAATTTGTCTACTATTTCAACCACGAAGCTACTTACAGCATATCCTGGAATGGGAAAAGGATTACTCCCATAAAGAGCTTGGTAATGAGTCATACCCATTGTAGTGTGAAAGGTAAAGTTATACCAAAGTTTAGCCTAAGGTAAGAATGAACTCCGCAGTTTAGGCTATTCATTGGTAAATGCTCTTAGGTACTGCTCGAAGCACTTATTGAGCACTTCTAATTGGCCATCAGTCTTTGGGTGATGTTGCTGAATCTCATTATTTGCTTCTAAAAGTTGCTAAGGAATATATAATGTTGATAAGATAAAATGCTCTTAGGGAATCCATGTATTTTTACCACCATATTGTTAAATAGTTCAGCTACCAGGGATGTTGTGAAATTAGATCTTAATACACCAAAATGAGATACTTTGGTAAACCAATCAACAACTAATAAAAATGTAGTATACTTGTTGGAGCTTAGTAGGCAGTAATAAAATCTGTTGTGATTACTTCCCACAGTCTGGTTCTATAATTGTTCATTTGGAAATGTTTAGAGTGACAACTAGCTAGGTATTAACATATGTTATCCTTCACACTTAGTTAGGAAAAACATATTTTTGATATACACTTGATTGAACATTTCATTGGGTTGGTTTATATTGGTGTGTTGCTTAAAAACATAATGTTGTTTCTAAGTTAAATCTAAATACATGATTTGAAATACTTAGGAATTAGGGGAGTTAATGAATGTTTCTTAACTTACTAAATTAAGAAGAAACTCAGTAGTTCTAGATAATAGCTACTGTGCCCAGTATACTAGTTAATTTTAGATTATTAGGCCGAGGATTGGTAACAAACTCAGAATTTGTATTGTCCCTAACAAGAGTCTATCTTTTCTCCCAAATTTACTCTTTTACTTGCCTAAGTCATTCCCATGGGTTATACTCATTAAGCCTTTTGTTTACTGTTCTGTCTTTATTTACTTACTTCACTGTTCAACTATTAAAGCCTCTATTTGAATTACTTGCCTGTTCTGTCCTAACATGTGTCTTTATTTTCAATTGAATTTAGAAGATGGTTGGCTAATAATTAGGGAATCAACCTTGCTCCCATTTTATTGAATAATTAGGGGAACAAGTTTATTTAATTTTCTAGATCACGACACCTAACAATATGGGACGATCATTGAGCATTCTATGGATCAACCATAATTTAGGATGGTAACCCACCCACTCAATTGGTTAGTATTTTGAAATGAATATTTATGGGCAAAAATTTTAAGTTAGTAAACCCTTCTTATTGGTCCACTTAAGGGTCACACATTTAAAATTAGGCACAACTATGACATGGGTTGAATCATTCTAGTCTATATACTTGTTGGTAGCATACTAGGAAAGTGATCCCCTCACAGGGTGGTAATTTCACAAGGACATGAGTCATCACATGTTGGTGATTCCTTAAGGATAATATAATTTTAAATATGTGCCTAATTCAACCCATGTCATGATTGTTCCTAATTAAAGGACACTCATATATACTTAACGCCAGTACTCTGCAATTAAAGGATAATCTAACATATCATCCAAAACCTATACAAATCATCGGTACTGAGGTCAAGACCCTGAGGAATAAGACCATTCCACTGGTAAAGATCTTGTGGGATCGGATGGCACCATGGGAAGCTACCTGGGAAAGAGAGGAGGACATGCACAAAGTGTATACAGAATTATTCTCCTGAGGTATGTATAAATTTTGAGGATGAAATTATGTTAAGGAGGGAAGAATATAACAACCCATATTTTTGAATTTCCTTAAATTTATGTATTCTCAATTAATTATATGAATAGTCATAAAGTGTGGTAAATTACTTGTGTCATTTAATGATTAGAATAAATGTGCTAAAAGATAATATTGCCTAAAATTGAGGAGCTTGATTAATTTTCCTTTTGATTAACCGAATTGCCAAGGAGAGAAGTGTATAAAATTGTAAGTTTTAAAATTGTATATATATATACCTACTCGGCCAAAAGGAAGAGAGGGAAGAGGTGTGTGTGTGGTAATTGTTTCCTTTTCTTCCTTTTTTTTTTTTAGTTAATCGAGTAACCAAGAAAGGGAAGGAATTAAATATATAGGTATATGCCTACACTTGCAACTAAGGAAGACAAGAAGAATGGGACATTTAAGAATATTTATATATTCATTCATGCATAGCAAGGCCTTTGGAGGAAGTGGAGCATTGAGGTGTAAGTATGAAATGAAGTGGTTAAAAGTGTAGACTTCATTTCATTGAAAAAGCCAACACCACATGGGGGAAAGAAGAATAAAACATTTCAATATATATATATGTGGAACCATCCCTTTTCTTCCTTTCCTTTGGTGCCACTTCATGATGAATTCACATAGGTATTTAATTAGGCTGCCTAAAATGTGTGCAGCATCCCACTCTCTTGGCCGAATGGAAATTAGAATAAGAGAAGAAAGGAAGGTGGCGTGACCAATGGGATAAGGCAACTTGCAAGCAAAGAAAAGTGTACTTTAGTGTAGCCATGAGAATTAGGAAAAAGAAAGTAATTAAGAAAAGAATTACCAAATTTGCAAGTAAGAAAGTACAAGGTGCAAAATTTTTTTTATGGCTTCCACACGCTAGAAGAAGAGAGAAAGGAGGGAATTAATTATATATATATGAATGCATGTAGCAAGTGAAACAAAAATGTGTAGAATTTTTCATGCATCTACACAGCTAGAAGGAAGAAAAATGTAATGCAAGCCTCCTCCTCTCCTTTAACTTGTTTAGGTAGTTAACCTAAGCTTGCAAGGAAGTGCAAAGTGTACTTAAAAGTATACTTATGGAAAATAAGCAATAATTAAGGAGAGAAAAGAAAAAAAAAAGGGTGCAGCCACCACCCAAGCATCACGTGAAAATGCAAGGAAAATGAGGCTGCACCTAAAATGCCAAAGTTTGCAAGCAATGGTGTACTTAAAAGTACACTTGCAATCGTGATTAGCAAGAAAAGAGGGAGAAGGTGGCGTGAACACTAAGTAGATGTATATTGCAAACAAGGAAAGAAAAAGAAAGAAAGTGCAACATGAATTTGGGAAGAAGAAAACCAAAGTGTGCAAGTGAGTGTACACTCAAACCACACGCAAGGCAAGAGAAAAAAGATAGAGAACACTTCATACTTTGGAAGGGATCCCATGCCACCTAACCAAAAAGAAAGGAGCAAATTAAGATTTTCATTTGGTCATACACACACCACACCCTCATGGTAAGAAAGAAAAGAAAAAGAGAAAGAGAGAGGGCACATGCCACCTAAAAAATAGAAAAAAAAATGGAAAAGGGAATGGAGTGGCTGAGGGAACGGAGTTAGAAATTGTAATTTTAGTACATAGATGCATGCACATGCCACCTAAGCCAAGAGAAAAGTGCAATTGAGAGGTTGCATTTGGACATATGCATCACACACACATGGATGTGTTTCCTTAAGGGAAAAGAAGAGTGGCTTGAGTCTTTGAATACACACAAAAAAGCTTGGGAGCAAGGAAAGAGCTAGGCTGCCCGAAAAAGGGAAAGAACAAGGGAGAACTCAAAGGGAAATCCAACTTAGTCCATCATCAAGGTAGGTTAACAATTCTAAATTTATGTTCCATGTTTAGTATATGCAATCACCATGCTTTTACAAGTTTTCCATGGAACATGATTGTCCCCCCTACATTCTTGATAAAATGCATGTTATGTTGGCTAAGCATGTGTGATTGATTGAGACGTTGGTTAATGTGATGACATAAATATTGTTGAAGAATGAGGACTAGATAATGTTATTTTTATGTTAAACCATGATTTAATATGCTAGAAATGGAGGGATGCTTTTGAAACTAGTCTTCCTCCAATAAAACTCCCTTTTTAGCTAAGAGGAGGATGAAATTTTACATTAAAGGGGTGTAAAATTTCTAATGCAAAATTTCTAGTTGTGCTTGGTGAAAAATGATGACCATGGAGGAAGGAGACCCTGCCATTTTAATGGTGTTAGTTAAGGAATGAAAGAGGGAAATTCAAATTTTAAAATAGTCAATCTCTATAGGCCAAGTTCATGAAAATTCACCCTTGAGACTTGTTAGAATTTTCCAAAAGATGTAGAATATTAGTAATTTCCAAGAGTGGGAAATTTACCTTGAGACTTGTTAGAATTTTTCAAAAGAATTAGATTATTGTTAATTTCCAAGAGTGGAAAATTTACCTTGAGACTTGTTAAAATTGTTCAAAAGAATTATATTATTCTTAATTTCCAAGAGTGGGAAATTTACCTTGAGACTTGTTAGAATTTTTCAAAAGAATTAGATTATTATTAATTTCCAAGAGTGGGAAACTTACCTTGATACTTCCTAGAAATTTACAAGAGAATTAGATTATTATTAATTTTCAAGGAAGGGAAATTCACTCTTGATGCTTATTAAAATGTTATAAGAGATGTATATTATTATTACTTTTCAAGAAAGGGAAATTTATCATTGAAGTTTATTAGAATTTTATGAAGGTGGCCAAGTGTCCACAAAAGTGCCCAAGTGTGCACAAGAACTTTATAAAGGTGGCCAAGTGTCACAAAAGTGGCCAAATGTGCACAAGAATTTTATAAAGGTGCCAAGTGTCCATAAAAGTGCCCAAGTGTGCACAAGAATTTTATAAAGGTGGCCAAGTGTCCACAAGTGCCCAAGTGTGCACAAGAGAATTTTATAAATGTGGCCAAGTGTCCACAAGTGCCCAAGTGTGCACAATCAATTTATAAAAATACGTTTTAAGAATGAAATGCACAAGTGTTTCTTGTTTCTGTAATTACATGAAAAATCCCATAAAATGATGTTTTATTTAATAGAGTATTTACTTTATCACTCTAACATTTCTAATAACCATGTCATGCTTGCTAATTTATATTTATGAATAAGGTTATGGTTTCAAAATTTGAGAATGTAGGAGTAAATATTTTTGGTGCTTGCACCCTGATACATATTAGTTGATTTTTAAATCTTGAATTGTTAAGCTACTGAGAAACTTGTGTTTCTCACTTGTATGCTAATATGTATTAGAGGCGGCACTTAGCAGTGCCGAGGAGATAGAAGTTCTTTTGATCAAAGTAAATTTTTGTAACTACTTATTTTGAATTAGAGTTAAGACTATTATTTTGCCGTGTATATGAAAGGGGAACGGGAAATGACTAGGGAAGGGATATGTGAAGGACCTGTTCATCCCGTATTCGTAAAAGGAGTTTGAGTGGCAGGATTATTGTCTCCTGACTCCTTATAGATGGGTACTTCACATATCCCAGATTATATTCACTGAAGGATGTAATGAACATTGATTATTGGACGTTTATCAGTTGTAATATATAAAAGTTTTTAAATTTTCGCTTTGTAGTATAGCATTTTATTTTCACTGTGCATATGAGATTTAATCTGAGCAAAAAATCCTGAACCTAATCTACTTAATGAGACTTAAGGGTATAACTGCTCATACTTAATAATAAAAGGATAAGAATAATGTACCAAACTTATTTGTTTATGTCAGAGGGATTGTAATACTAGATAAAGGCATTACAATAAGCATTGCATATTCTCCAATAAGTTTTACATTGAAATGAACTAAATGTAAGAGTTTTTTTTTGTGTGATTCACATCTAGTACCATTAATGAAAATTTCTAACATGGTTCCTTTTGATTACTGAGATTATGTCTCACATGTGTATTGATTTGTCCATATACGTAGGTACACTGTGAAAATTGAGGTTGAGATAGAGCTAATACAAGTACCCAGGGGGTTATGATGCATGGTATTTTGAGACTCTCACCTATCCCTTTAGCTTGTTTGTAGATGTATGAATGGTTTTAGTTATATAGGATATGGTGAGAGGTATTTTGCTGTTAGAACTATATATATAGCTAGAAGAAATAATGAATTAGTTCTATAAAACCCTTGTATCTATGTACATAAGTGGTTTGCTAGTTATATGCATATCTTATTTATGCTTCCACTATTTAGTAAATATGTGAGAGAATCTCAAGTGCAACCTTGAACTTAAAATTGAATTTAATAAAGGATCCTGGACATTAATTTAAAAATTTAACTTAGGCAATTAAGTAAAAAGAGACAAGATAGTAACATACCATCTCTATGGGATAATGTATGATATGTACCTTTAGAAGTAGGGTTTTACACTTTAGCTTTTATATCTAATCTTCCTTTAACCTTTTTGTTGATGCCACAAGGGGGGAGAAATATATAGAAAGAAAAATATGTACTCATGTTCTCCGCATAGCATACATTATCATTTGAAATATTTTTATTTAGTGATTTTTCATCATAAAAGGGGGGAGATTGTTAGCCCTAAGGTTCTGTGTTATAATTTTTAATGACGAAAAATTAAATAAGTGATAAATGTGTTACAAGTATAACCCTTATATGTGTGATTGAGCCATGCATTATTATAATCTTTAATATGTAGTTCCTTCACTTGAATCATGCTTTACTTTTTCATCGAGGTATACTTGCTTTTAATCCAATATATTTTGTGATATGCTATTTATATAAGCTAAATTAGATATATAATTATAAGAATCTCATTTTCTTAATAAGATTGTTTATATTGAACTAAATGTTATTAAGTCATTCATATTGTTAAGTGTGAATTAGACTAACTATTTAGTTTTCAAGTTTAATATCTTTTATGTAGGATTGTCTAATAAGAGTGAGCATTGAAGTAAGGGAAATGGAAGATCACTATCATGCTTCACTCAAAGAAATGATAAGAAAGAAAGATGATCCAAGAATTAAAGAATTAGAATATGTAAAGATTTGGTCGCTTAGTCATATCAAGATAGCCAATGGAATTTAACTATGTATTTTTATTAAAAGCTAATTTTTTTTATGTGAAACTCAATGATTTATATTAGCATTTATTTGCTTAAGATATTTTGTTTCTCAAAATATTTGTTTGGACACAAAAGATGGTGAGATATAGATTTTTGATAAAATCAAAATTTGACTTTTGGTCACACTTTTCATCATATCTCCCAAAAGGAAAGGCATTTTAAAATGAAACTTTTTTTTATTAGAAACTCAACTCAAAGATGCTTTCAATGATAGGTCATTTTCTTAAAATGAATTTAAAATGAAAAAGTTATAACCATTTAAAGTAGAGGCTAGGGAGTAGTCAAATGCTTGCTAACTTGAGAGAAAGAATTCAATTGCTAGGGTTGTGACAACCAACTAGTCTATTGGAAATTTAAAAAATTCTCTCTAATGGTCATACTTTTCAAGACAATAAGCTAATGGTTGAATGGTACAATGCAATAGTCAATTGGTAACAGTAAAAAACATGTTTTTCAAATTGTATAACGAGCCTTTTGTGTATATAATGGCTATTTTTTCATAGAACCTTATAAATATGACTATGAAAACATATTTTGACAAAGAACCAAGTGCTATGATGTGATCTTCAACTTGTGTTTGTCATCTTTGATAGAGAAATAAACATCATTGAGCCAAAACTTACAGAATCTCAATCTTTTAAGTTCTTAAAGCTTTATCTTGTAAATCTACTCTTAGGAGATTTTTATAAGCAACATTTTTCTTCTGAAATCATTGTAAGACAAGGGTGGTGTATCTCTTATGATAGAAATCAAGAGTGTGGAAGCTCTTGGTATGTTTTTTCTCTAAAAAGATAGGAGTGCTTTATTTTAGGGTGAGAAAAAACTCAATGTTGGATTAGAGGTTGTAGTGGCTCACGAGTGCCCAATTTAAACTCGTGGAATTAGTAGAAAAATCTCAAATTTTAAGCTTGGGAACTAGATGTAGGCTTCGGTTAGAGCTAAAATTGGATAAATATTAGAGTTTAATTCTTTCTTCCCTATACTCTTTTCATTTCAAGTTGTTGATTAATGCTATTTTTTATTTTGAGATTTTACATAATGTGTTTAACATATCTTGCTTGATAAGTCTTATTCAATCTATATTAAAACATACAATTGTTTAAGAGATTGTTAATTTTTCTTGTTTACTTGAAATTGATTTTTCGCTTTAAGAATACTTATGTATTGTTAATTGATATATCTTTTAGAATGGAAATTTTGTTCTTCATACTTGAAGCATTGTTATAAAATTTCTCTTGATAGAATAGTGATTTTTGATTTTATCTATACTCTTCAAAGTAACCTTAATTGTAAGCATTTAGGAAAAGAATTTTGGTAACAATTAAAATTTTTGTAAATGTCCAATTCACCCCTCCCTTTTTTGTGTTGGTTAGTTACTAGTACTTTTGACTACTAGAGAGCTAGTAGTTAACTACTTGCTCTCTGTATACATTTCTAGGCTAATTAGGAGCATGATGTGGACTACTTGAAGGGAACCTATTGACTGCTAACTTTTTGGAAAATTTTCTTAAAGGTTTAAATACCAACAGTGGATTGCTAGGCCTTACTAGTCAACTGTTAGGTGCTCTATTGAAAATAACCTATTTTCTCACTTTAAACCTAGTCTTTTGAATGTTTTTAAGTTATAAACCTAGTTCCCACCATTTAATATAATTCATACTTGAATAAAATAACTCAAATCCATCTTAAAACACACTCAAGTAGTGATTTCAATTCATGCCCATAACTTTATAGTAAAAGGAACATCTTCATATCTTGTTTCCATACAAAAGGAGCATCTTTCATGGTTAATTGAGTTAAAATTAGGGATAACTGGGAAAATATTTAAATAAATGAACTATAATAACATGCTAATCCTAAGAAACTTCTAATATTAGGCATTGTTTTTGGTCTTTCCTACTCTTGCATTGCTTGAGTTTTTCTAAGGTCTACTACCACACTATTTTTAGTGATCACATGCCCTAGAAATGTTACTTTTTCCAACCAAAAATGACATTAATTTCTCTAGTTTAGAAAATAATTTCTATTCTCTTAGGTTTTGTAATATTGTCCTCAAATACTCCTCATGTTCCTCCCTAGTGTTATAATACAATAGAATATCATCTATAAAAACCATAACAAAATTATACAAGTAAGGCCTAAATAGAAATTCATATAGTCCATAAAGATAGCATACACATTTGTAAACTTGAATGGCATCTCTAAGAACTCATAGTGACCATATCAAATCCTAAAAGTCGTCTTTGGGACATCCTTCTCATGAACCCTTATTTGGTGAAATCTTGAACCTATAGGAAGAGGATAGTTATTCTTAATGGTTATTTATTCAATTACTTATAGTCTATACATAACCTCATACTTCCATCCTTTTTCTTCACAAATAACACTGAGGCTCTCTAAGGTGACACACTAGGTCCAATGACATGCTTAACTAATAGGTCTTTTATTTGAGTTTTGATGTGCCTTATTTTATACATATTTTCCTTATGTTAATTTTCTATTTTATGAGAATTTTTTGTAATTTTATTCTAAAAATCACCTAAGTTTGCATCATTTTCATTTTTAGGAATTTTATCAAGTCATCATCAGTAAATGGAGCAATTTTGAGCCTGGATAGCCTTCAGAGCACCCAAAATAGGCCATTTGGGCCAATTTTGCTTATTTTGCCAAGCTGGAGCCTTATTAGGCCTTGGACCGGGCTAATGGGGGGAGAAAAGGAGGAGACTCAAGTGAGAATGAAACAGACCCGTGCGATTAGTATAGACTCAAGAAGATTAAAAAAAAATAGCATAGCGCGAGAAAGGGAGAAGACTGATCGGCTTTCCATAGCGACACGACGACGTTCCGGTGTTAGTGAGCGACGAGCAAGACATCGTCATCCAATCCAGCCACTGGAACACACCAAAAAGGTGGAAATTCGTGACCTTCCCCCAGCTTACCAGCCACTGCAATGCCCTAGATCGCGAGATCTATGACAGACTCGAGACCACAATTGTCTGCGTTTGTAGCTATTTTTGATGTAGTCTATCCGGTCTACCGGTAGAAACCACCCAGTCGTTGCTTGTTGCCTTGCCCGTGACCTTTCGCCCTAGCTCCAACCGCCATTCTAGCCCTTTTTCATCGGGTACCCGAGAACTCGGGATTTGACCCATTTTGACCCGACTCACGACCCGTGGAGATTTTGGATAGATTTGAAGTTGATTTTTTTGGCCAATTTCTAGCAATTTTTTGATGAGATTTTGGTAGTTTTTTAGTGACCAATGCATGCAGTTACCATTGAACTATTGAGAAGACAGGGGTGTGCATAATTTTTACTGTTTTTATCTCTTGTATAATTGATTGTCTGATAAATTATTTACTGTTGGGATTGTCTGTAAATATGTGTGGCTGAATTTTTAGAATTCATTGGGGTTCTTGACTGTGTTAGATTGCTATTTTAATTGCATGGATGTTGAATTTATTTGTGTGATCTTCTTTACAGTTATGAATGTATGTATTAGCTTTATTTACGGGATATCATGATAATGCTAATTAGATTCCTTTTTGAGATCGACAGATAATAATTGGAATTGGAAAACTAATTGTAAGTAACAATTAATTATCACTTAGAGCTAAGGTTAATTAATCGCTGGATTAAGAGTAGCTAAAAGTTATTTCTTTATAGTGGTGAATTAGATCGATAATGCTGGTTTAAAATTTACCATTAGGAAGAACTAGCCAGTGGTAGATTTTAGGTTTAAGAAATTCATTGAGATCGAAAGAGAATTAGAATTAGAATTAGAATTCACTCATAGGTAGCATAGTTAAATTCAACAATCCAATATCCTTTGTGTGTTTACCAACTAGTGTAGGTTCCCTAATGGATTTACTTTTCTTGCCTCGGTGTATTCTCTTTTTTGCGTTGTCATTGATTACTGTTTATTGCACTTAGTTAATTATTAGTTTAGTTAAAAATCAATTACTTTAATTGTTAGGCTAGATAACAGAGAACAAGTAGTAACTCTGGGCTTTTCCTTTCCTGAGGAATACGACCTTGATACTCACCATTACACTAGGCTGCATCGATAGGTTCACTGCCTTAGGTGTAGTTGCATAGGTAGCAGCACATCAAGTTTTCAGTTTACTCACCTTAAAGGATGACATCTAGTAAGGTTCCATTAATCCTGTCTTGTCCTAGGGATTAAATTTATGAAAAAATTTACTTCTCGATTTAGTGGCAAACTAGTAAATTTTGAAGGAAATACATCAAGGTATTCCACAACTATAGGGATTGTTTCTACTTCTAACTTGACCATAAAAACTAAAAAAAAAGAAGTCCATGCCCTTGAGTTTCATTATGAGTATCCCTACTATCTTGATTGACATCAATAAAAGTCATATTTTTTTGAGATAATTTAAAACAATTAAATTTATAGATAATCAATTCATTCCAAGAATAACATCAATATGTTTTAAAATTACACGAACAAGATTTATATAGGAAAACCTATCCTTTATAAACACTAGGTAGTTCAAGAAAACATAGGAGGTTAAAATAATTTCCCCAATAGGGATAGAAATAGACAACTTATAGGGTAAAAGAAATACATGAAAATATAATTACTTCACACAATCATCAAAAATAAAAGAATGAGTAGAACCAATGTCAAATAGTATAATTAAAGAGATATCATTTATTAAACAAGTACCTTGTATCAAATCATTGGGTTTGGGTACCTCACTCTTAGTCACCATATTCTTCCCTTAACCTGAGGTCGTGATTCAGCTAGTTTCTTTTAATTAGGGCATTCCTTAGCAAAATAACCTGGTTTCTTACAAGTGTAACACACTCATTGTCTTATATAACAAGGGTGGTTTCTATGGGACTTACCGTACTTCCCCAAACCCATTATTTGTTTCTCCCTTTCCATTAAATTTTCACTCATTACTATTCGACACTTATTTAGCAATGCAGTATAGGTCCTTAGCTCTAAAGTTGCCACTCCACTCTTTAATTCCATATTCAAACCAGCCTCTAATTGTATGGTCTTCCATGCCTCATCAGGGTTTAACTAAAAGGAAAAGGAAAACTTAGATAGCTCCTCAAACCTAGTTAAGTACTCCTCAAAAGAAAAGTTCCTCTGCTTTAGCTTTAAAAGCTCTATCTCCTTTTCATTCCTCACACTCTAAGGAAAGTATTTTTTTTAAGAAAGTATTTTTGAAGACTTCCTAAGTTACTTGAATTCCTTGACTCTCTAATAGTTTCTTAGCACCCCTTCACTAGTGCTTAACCTCTCCAACTAACATATAGATAGAAAATGATACCTTTTGGGCATCCATGTTACCTAACACCTCATAGATTTTCTCCATCTCCTTAATATGCTTTCTAGATACTATAGGGTTATTGATACCTTAAAAGGATAGGGGTTTTGCCTTCTAAAACTTATACCACCCATCATATTTTGGGTTTCATACAAGGTTCCTATTATCTTGATTCATTAGCATATTATTTCCATTATCTTAGAAATGTCTCAACACCCTCGTTGTGGTAGAAGCTTGCTCCCTTAGAGCTTTAACCATCTCTTGTAATGTCTACATCTTTCCTTCCATACTCCTTTCTATTCCATTTGCCCTTGAAGTGTTCCTCTTAGTTAGTGAGATACCTTACTCTAAAAGACAAATATCACTAAGTTGATCAACCTCAATAACACATCATTTTCAAAGAAAATATGGAACTAAAAAAACGCAACTACCATCTTAACATATGTTAGTGAAAAGCCTACTCCCAGCCATAACCAACTGCCTAAGTTTCGCTAGCTATCTCAATTTAGCCTTCCTGAGGTCACACTTCCTAGGTAAACCATGCTTTGATACTACTAATGTAACACCTTATCCCGAACTAATTAATGCTAAGCTTATATTATATCATGGTCACACTGGCTTAAGTAGAACAGTGAGTTACTACTCACTTAATTCTATGCTTATTTTTAAATTTACCATCTTACTTGTTCAATTTTTTAATAAGTGTGTTTGAAGTGAAAATCATGCTCGAATTTATTTAATAATTAAAGAGTTGCTTAGAGGAAACTAAGACAAACATTCAAGTTTTACTCGAGAAGAGATATATACTTAACTAAGAAAGGTATTTACCAAAAGAGGCTCTCTGAGCCATAATTACATTCACATACAATTTAAAATTTTACACACACATATATATATGTGTGTGTGTGTGTATAAATATAGCTATATTAGGCATTGGTTCTTCACTTATGTACAATTTTCAAAATGGATAACAAAAGAACTAAACTACTAATTCACAAGTACAGTGCCAAAAGGCCCAAAACACAAACTATTCCTAAAAAGGTCCTATACTACCATCATCATATCATTCCTACACTACAACTATAGGGGTAGGGTCTACCTCTAGGACTAGAACCACCACTACATCCTTCACTACTTGATAGTACCCTAGAAAAAGAATGTGAAACCAAGCCACTTCCATTGCA
The DNA here is from genome assembly GCA_031216115.1 of Senna siamea. Classification (NCBI taxonomy): domain Eukaryota; kingdom Viridiplantae; phylum Streptophyta; class Magnoliopsida; order Fabales; family Fabaceae; genus Senna; species Senna siamea. Next base: position 11,247,474 of record CM062366.1, read on the forward strand.
AGAAATAATGTCAATAAAGGAATTGTAATATGGAACACAATAGGAAAATAGTGAAATAAATTCTTAATAAATAAAATGACCAAGTTTTCAAAATAGTTTTCTAGTTGGTCCTAAATTTAATAAATAGAAAAAAACAAAGATAACATGCAAGAACATCATTCAACATAAATCAAAGATTTAGGACATTTACAACAACCAAAAACATGTAGAAACTTCATGATCAACATTTACGACCAACAATATGCCATTTCATGTTGTGTCATCTTGCACATATTCACTCATGTGATATACTCTTAGTGCTTCCTTTTTTGTAAGCATCATTGTTGCTTATAATCAATAGGATCACATACCAATTAATATGGATTTTACATTAATGTTCATAAACATATTCATAATAAAAAAAGCATATCATTTCATTCTCATAGCTTCTCGTAAAAACCCTCACTAGTTTGGACCCTCATTAGTTAATTTCATTATGATAGATATGCTTTTTTAAAAAATTCCATACTGCCTTGAGCTTGGCCCACTTACAGTGGCTTTGGCCCTTTAGGCTTGGTCTCTATCTATTAGGGCATCCCTTAAGTGGATGCACATAGCATAGAACCATTGGGAGCAACGCCAATAAAAAAGGTATCACTCATCAGACCCTCATTTTCATTTTTGGAGACCACTCCTTTTATAGGAGCTTCACTCCCTTGAGCATTATGAGATCTTACATCTCTCAACATGAGAAATATCAAATGGCGATTATGAGGATCATAATTCTAGCTTAATGTCGAATGGTGACTAACCCTTCTGAAGGGGAAGAAAAAACCTATAATATCGAATGGCGATCGGTCCCTTTGAAGGGGAAGGCAGATTCTCCAATGTCAAAATATCGGTGAACCTATTTGAAAGAGATATGAAGGTCATTAAAGGAAAAAGCCTACTGTGGTAGGGCACCATGACATTCTTGCAAATAATGTAAAAGAAGACCAATATAAAGCTTAGAGTGACAAGTCACTACACCTATTCTTGTAAATAATTAAAGAAGAAATCCCAAAATGGCAAGGAACTGCATTTTTTCTTGCAAATAATGCAAGATAAGACCAATATAAAGCCTAATGTGACATCACAATGTGATCTTTATTACACATAACATAAAAGACAACTAAAAGATGCTCTAGTGTGTGACTTGAGCACTTTAGATACACCTTTAATCAAAATTAATAATTCCAAATCTGGCCAGGAGCTAAGGTTTGGATCATCTAACTTGTAGAAAGCTTAAAAAAAAAGAAAGAAGGTCAAAGCCACAAAGAAGCTTGAGGGCCCTGTGGCAAACTTCGATGCCCAAGTCAGTATAAGGTAGAGAATAAATAAGTGATCTGTATGAAGCATACTTGGGGGGTCTTTATATATTGGAGATCCCCTTGGTTATGATGTAAGGTCAAGATTTTAATTCTTGGTTAATTGTGGCATGCCTATAGGGGCCATTGGGCCATGTCAACCTAATCTAGGATTACCATAAGTCCTCAAGCCCGTGAGTACCTATGCTATCAATTTTCTAGTATCATTTTGTGTGTGCAAATTAAACTGGTGTTTGTTGAGTCCTATAGTTGCTAAAAAACATTTTTTAGTTAGCACTTGAAGATGTTTGCCTATTCTATATGCTTAAGATCACTTGATCGAATTTAGTTGGTAAGGGCGATCGCCTCGTTTGTCTTTTCTCTAATATGGAGAGTTTTTTGAACTTGTTTTATTTGTTTTGCTAGTCCCCCAGTTTGAGTAGGGAGAGCTTGGGTAGTGCTTTTAAGTGATTATCCTTTCAATACATTTTTTTTGTTAATTTTGAGAGGGTTGAGGAGCCCATAAAGAAGGATGAAGAGCTTATAGAAGAGGTTGGAGAGCTAATAGGCAGTGAAGCCATCTTTTGGAGAGCATGTGTTTGAAAGGCATATTTTGAATATGCATGTAGAGGTCCTTTATTTAAGGGGTTTACTTTTCATGTTTAGGCAGAGTTTAATCCTCACTCTCCCTCTATATTAAAAGGGATCGATTGACGTCAATGGTGTAGCACCCCCAATCCTATGATTCATTTTAGTTAATTAAATAATGTTATATAATATACAATAGGATTGGTGAGTTACTATTACCTTTACCTAAGTAAATTTTAATTTTTACCAAGTTAAATAATTAAGTGCCATTGGTTTAAGACTTCTACACTCGAGATTCTTACACGTAACACAGCAAAAAATAATTTAAATAAAATATACATAAATAATTTCAAATACATAAACATACATATTTCATTTACAAGAGTCATAATTTAGTTATGCAAGATATATACCTATAGATATATGAGGCTATTTAGGGTAAGGAGGCAACAACCCTACCACTCATACCCTTTTTTGAATCATACTAGTGGATATTCTTCTCACATATCTTAAATACTTATATGCCTTCTTTATTCCTGTATATAAAAAATGCATCATCCTGATCCCCTTAAAAATGTAATAAGGAGTCAGGGTATAGGGCATGTACCACTTTGCCATATACATGTCGAAATACAAAACTATCACCCAAGTCTTACATCTCCATCCCTCCTATAGGTAGGGGAGATGAGGGAACTTCAACCATTGTAACAACTCATATTCCTTTTACCAGCATAAAATATCCTATAAGTGGGATCTCCACTAAATGAACTTCCACCTCTAGCACCATCTGGTACCTAGGCATCTGATATACACTAGTATTTTATATGAGAATAAATCTCACTAGCAATAACAATCTGTTCTAAGTCTACTGCGTTGTACTGCCATACTCGTATGAAAATTCACTACATCCTTTTCATCATTAATTGTTAAACAATATCTACTGGGAAGCAATGCATGAACCATGCAATTATGCCATCATAATCTCTCAATATACATAGCATGTACTTATGAATGCATGTACAGTTACAGTCCAATCCACCAGATGTCAACAATATATGCATGTCATTTCATCACATACATTTATTACGGTAGCATGATCATGATCACACATAAAACATTCAAACATAAGTCAGGAAAATAATCAAATCATAATGGACAATTCCATATTATCATACAAGATATCAGGAGAGTCACCCATCAAACAACTCTACGTGCTCCAACAGCCCTCATGAATGAGTTTTGAGTTAAGTTCCTTGTAGTCCTCGATCACTAATAGTCTATGACTGCCTGTACTATCTGAATCGTCCCCCAATAGATCCAAGTACTCAATGGTCCTTGCCAACTCTGACAGATCATCCGTAACCAGAGGGATATATATCTATAATGATATTTCACGTCCCTTTTGTCCCAAATGGTGTAACGCCTGTAACACCCCTTTGGCTTATGGTTCCTCTAAAGTTACTTAAAAGATATAATGCACATGTATATATATATATATATTAATCATATTAATAGTGTGTTACAGTTACATCTACCCGAGTAAATTTTAAACTTTTTACCAAGTTATTTAATTGAGTGCCATTTAGGTTGGTTTCTACTCTCGAGCTCTCTTAACAACTTAGGGGAATAAATATCATGTACATATACATAATTATCTTAATTAACTATACATCAACATGTATAATACTCATAGATTAATCTTAACTTAACCTCTTAGGAAATAGAGGCAACAATCCTGCCACTCAATTTCCACCACAATATCCAACCATTAATTTAGGCTAATCTATATATAGATAATTCAAAATAGGCTATACAAAATAATCCTTTACTAACCTTTCTCAAAAATATCATGAAGGCTAGCCCAATTCTATAATGTACCTATACTATCCAAAATACACAGTTCTATGTGCCCAAAATGGATACTTTTTCATACTTCACCTTCCTCTCCAGCCCAGTGAATCCTACACATTTGATACATACCAGCACTCATGTGAGAATTAAATCTCAGTACTAATGCAACCTACTTTTAAAATTACTAGCCTGTACCATCATGACCACAAAAATAAAATCTCTACGTCTTTCATCATGAAACATGTACATATGGTGTGCCATTTGGGATGCCATGCATGCAGCATATTCTCATAACATTTGCTTAAATTTATGCATGTTCTCTTAACATGTAAACTTTAAAATATGGGAAGTCATCTCAATATCATAACTTCACATAGAAAACATATTGTGGGGTATGAACATGCCATTACTTTACTTTAAACTTATGATCAGGCAAACAACATATCATAAGAGTTATTAGGAGCACCGCCCAGTGGACACTCTATGTACCACAGTCTATATAAATGAGTTTGTGACTATTCAGCCACCATATGGCTAACTCTAGCCTTTAACTTTAACTTTTTTTACATTCTAAGGCGTCCCTCATCTAGATCCGAGTACCATTCTCATAACCAGTAGGATAGTTGTCAACACTACCTAATGTCTCCTTTCTCCTTATGAGATTGGTTATCAACTCATGGGATCGTTGTTAAATCTACCTGGGTCATTTCCTCTCTTCTTTTGGGTAGATCATAGTACTATAGAATCACCATCCGTCTCTGATGGATCACACTTTCGGTACGCTATTCTCTAACATATTCTTTAGGGTGACTTGGCTCATGCCCATGATCCTACTTAACTCTAAGTACGTGTTTCTTAATGGTCATTGAAAGAGAACACTCACTTAAAGTTTGCAACCATCATGGTGTTTTCCAAACATCATCTTAATTTAAGTGGATGTCTAACCATCCTAATTCATGGCACAACCGTGGAATGCCCAATGTTCGTCCCATACCAACAAATGGGTCACTCGATCATGAGCCTATCTACCCCTAGGCATACACTTGGAATACTCCCATCTTTCTTCTCTTATGTGTTCTGCTCTTTCTCTTTTACTATCACAAGGATCTCATCATTCAAGTGAATTGTGGCTCTATCATTTCACTTATCATAAGGATCTCATCATCTAAGTGACGCATGACTCTATCTCTTGCATGTACCTACTACATCCCAGGTTTAGATCATTATTTTGAGTGAGATAATGGGCTAATTTGCTCTTAAGATGGTTAATTAAGTTCATTTTCCATATTAGAGGGCTATTAGTCAACTTTTACATTGCTGGCAGTCGACTGCTAGCTCACTATCTAAAATCCCTATTCTTGGCCGAGAACTACTAGTCAGCTGCTAGGGTTTAGCAGCCAGCTACTAGCCTCGATAGTCGATTCTCAAGGGTCTAGAAGTCGATTGCTCTCTTTTTGGGAAATTTCTAAAAAAAGTAAGAACATGACATTCGACTTCCAAGGGTCTGCTGCCAACATTCTGACTCACGTTTCTGGGTAAAATATAAGCACGACAGTTAACTTTTAGGCTTGAAAATCGGCTGCTAGTGCTCGATTTACTTGAAAAATTATGGTTTCACCCAGCATTTGGCCCTAAAAACATGTTCTTAACTCATTTACTTAAATCATGAACTCAATGCCAACATGCCAACATCATTTCTTGTTCATAAAATGCCCATAAAATAGCTTAATATGCTCAAACTAAGATTAAACCACATCTTTCTCACTTAGGGAAAAAACCCAACTTCACAATCATTCACAAGCATAAATGAGCAAGGTAAATCAGCACACATTACCCAATTGTAGTTAAAAGCACATCGAATTTAGGTTTTTAAAACCCTAAACTTAGCTTAAAACATTCAAAATCACATTTACCATTGAATCTTCTGCATAATTCAAAAATAGGGTTTAGGATGAATTGCTACCTTGATTCTTGGCAAAATGTGTGTGGTTGATATGTTAGAAAGGTTCTCCCCTTATCGTAGAACAATCCCTCAGTGTCAAATTTTCCTTTCCTTCTAAAAATTCCTTCCTCTATACACAAACTCAACTTTTTCTCTCTCTACATGCCCTTCCCTTTCTCTTTCTAAAATTTTTGATTGTTGGAAATGTGTGAGAGGTTTAAGGTTTAGTTATGGTTTTCAAGGAAGTTTGGGACATTTTTGTTTGGTCCTTGAGTTACTTTTCACATTTTTTCTTAGCATATTTTCCCTTTTTACTTAGGTCCTTAGCCACACTCTTCACTTAGAACTTTATTTCTTTCAATTTAGTCCCTACACTAGTGTAACTATATGCACGAGTGCAACATACACAAGCATTAAGATTAAATTATCAATCAACAATCATCTCTTTAATCATACTAAGAGCGGATGCTACAAATGGGGCTGGTATAACTCACTCAATGGTCTCTACCAACTCTGACAAATCATCCTTGACCAGTGGGATATGTATCCCTTTAGATACTTCACCTCCCTTTCGTCCCATAAAGAGACTGGTATAACTTTTAAGATCACTGTCACCTCTGACAAATCACATTTACTCTGCCCTTGTAGATCATAAAACTACAAAATCACCATCCTCACTTTCTTTTAGACCTTATGTTACATGTTACCTAAAACTATACTTTTCTTACATGATGAAACTATTGTTGACTCTCTTAAGCATACATTCAGTTGGTAAAGGCGGTCAGAGAGACTTCAACCCTTATCCAATGCCAAGGTCGAGTTTTGATCATTCGGCCTCAATTAGTAACTTCCCCGATCATATGAAAAATTATCAATTTGCCCCTAAAACTTTGGGGGGAAATTTCAAAATCCTGGTAGCTATAGTAACCAGTCTTTTAGCTAAAATTATGGTTTGCTAACCCTGGAGTATTGAAAGCCTATATAACTTCCCTCACTAAACCTTTTCTTTGCATTTAAGTCCCTGCTCTTTTCTTTCTAATTTAATCCCTCACTAATTCAACTACATGCAACTCACTCTAATGCAAAATACACAAGAATTTAACTTATTACTAGCAAGCATCTCTCATGTATGGAAGGAGTAGATGTCATAAATGGTGTAGAGGGGCTTTCAGATGGCAAAGGTTTGCCTTTTGATCTTTTAGTAGGGTTAGGAGGCATGTTTGGTAGTGTTATGAGGTGAGGGATTGCTCGTTTATCTTCTAGCGAGGTTTAGGGCACCTTAGAGTGGTTGGCTTGCTTAGAGCATTTAGATCACTTAGGGTAGTTAAATTACCCAAAAATGTTGATAATCTTTCTTGAGAGTGGTTAGATCATTCTTGGATCTTTTAGAAAAAGTCAAAATGTTGATGGCAAAAGTTGAAAAGATTTTTGCAAGGCAATTGGATCACTTTTAGATCTTCATGCAAAGGCCAAAAGGCTAGTGGTGAAAGCTAAAAATCTTTCTATGATACAAGTGGATAACTTGTAAGGGTTATGCTAAAAGTCATAGTATAAGGTTTTTTTGGGTACACCTGCATGCTTATTAAAATGTTTTTTTTTGTTATACTAGTTCCCTAAGTCATATGAGCAGTTTATAAGTGATTAGTTTTAATGGTTTTTTTTCTTGGTCTAATGCCAAATGATCTATGAAATTGGATTGCTTCTAACTAAGTCAATCGCCTGATAGATGATCAGTAAGATTCAATCATGCTTGGAGAGGTTCGATTGCTTTGCGATGTTGGATGATCGATGATCAATTGCATATGGATGATTTGAAAAGTTAGATTTCTTGAAAGATGATCACTAAAGTTAGATCACTTAACAGATGATTGGCATAGTTAAATCACCTGATAGATGATCGACGAGGTTAGATCGCTTGATAGATGATTGACAAATTTAGATTGCTTGAAAAATGATCGAAAAATTTACATTGCCTTTCTGATGGAATGATCGAAAAGGTTAATTTGATCACCGAATAGATGGTCCAAAAAATTGGATCACCTTCTGATGGAATAATTGATAAGGTTAAGTCGATCTCTGAGTGGATGAATGGGAAGGTCAGATCACTTGAAGAGTAATGATCGCTCGGGGTGGTTGGATCTCCAGGAAAGGTTGGATTTCTAAGGCTATTTGGATCTCACTTGGTATGGCTTTTGGCGATTGCCTTGTTATAGTGGTCATAAAACCTTATTATCATTCTCAATTTTTGGATAAAACTAAGCTTTTAGTGAAATTTAAAATTATGAGATATGCGATCAACCAATTATCAAGCTAAAGAAAATTCAAGGAAAAGGCACTTTCATTGGCAAATCAAGGTAGTTAGACAATCCCTTGCTATTATTTTCATGGAATAAGATGTTTTTCAAGTTTTCCATCTCTATTAATGGCTGCCATGAATAGTAGCAAAATTTTCTACATTCCTATTTTGCTTGATTTTGTATGGGTAGAGTGTTTAAAATGTTGTATGGATGATTTTTAAGTGTTTCTTGGATGGATTAAAGTGTTGAGATGAATTTGAGAAATTTCCTTCCATTTTCATGAGGAATTTAATTTTCATGAAAGCAAGCTTTTAATGCATGGATTGTCATGAAATTAATGGGTAAATGATGTTTTATGCCTCTTGGATGATGAAAATAAGATAAATAGCTTTATTAAAAGAAAAATAGAAACTTTTCCTAAACTCCCTTACTTGGCCGAGAGAGAGAGCTTGTGGTTATGGAAAGGGGAATTTTATTGGCAAATGAATTCAAGAAGATGATAAGGATTTAGTTCTAAGGAAAGGTGGAAAGGAAAGAGACATGTACAAATTGGCTTTTCCTTCCTTATTTTAACCAAGAATATAAGTGAGTGGAGAGAAGAATTTATAACTATTGTTTTAATGAAAAAGGATCATTTCCATTCGGTGAAAGAGATGGAAGAAATAAAAAAGGGAAAGTGAAGTTTTAATAGATTTACACTGGTTTCTTTTCTACCTTAGTTGAGAAGGTTTGTGAAAGTAAAAAGGAAATCTTGTTTGTATTTGGCTGGTCATGAGGGAAGAGAAAAGGGAAGTGACTTTGCAAATAAAAACTTTAGTGGCTTCTCTTTTGTATTACCTTGATCGAGAATGCAAGTGTGAATGGAGAGAAGATTTTACAATTATTATTTTAATGAAAAAGGCCACTTTGATTCGGTGAGAAAGATGGGAGAAAAAGGAATAGTTGTTTAAATGATATGATATTGTTATTTTGTCCCTTTTGCATTGACTAAAGACTTAATGTAATATGAAATCATTTTGGGTTCTTTTTCTCCCCACTAGGTTGAGAATGATATAAAAGGTGGAAAGAGAAAGTTTATATTTAATTTTAATGCCACATATGTTTGGTTATGACATGAAAAGAGAAGGAAAATTATTATATAAATAAAATCATGTTATCCTTTCCTTTTTCCTTCCACTTGACCAAAAAATCACCATAATAAAATATAAGAAAAATCTAATTTTGCTAGCTCTTGGTTTCAAGTAATGGGAATTAGGAAAATTTATACTTTCTTTAATTTATCCTATTTTCTTCATTTTGGGTAATTTGGCTGAGATATAAAGGCATTTCCATAAGAATTTCAGTGTGTTTATGTTGGCCAAAATATATTAAAAAGGAGAAAGAAAATATTAAGAAATTACCCATTATATAAATTATTAATTTTATGACATCCTTGTATTAAAAATATGTAATTGTGAAATGGAAGGATAAATATTTATATGTATATAGATATGTATGTATTTATTTGGAAAGAAAAGATATTTAGAAATGCATACATAACTATAAGGAAATGATTAATAATAAAAGGCATAATATCATGATAGATTTATAAATTAAAGAAGGGAAACATAGAATAAATTGGAAAACATAAAATAAAAAGAAAAACTTAGATTGGAAAGAAAGAGAGCTTAGAGGAAGTATTTCCAATGTATGTTATAGGATAGATAGGCTTGTAACTGAATGACAATTATTGGTATGAGATGATAATTGGCAATTCCACAAAGAATGTAAGAATTAGTGATGATGGCAAATTCTAAGTAGTGTAACCTAAAAATGGCCAAATTAAAAAGGGGACATTTACTTAGAATTTAGCAGAATCATGGTTACAAGCTAAATCATCCTAGTTAATATGTGGAAAATAGCGTATTGGGAAAGTGATCCACTAGAAAATTGGTGGTGATTCCATAGCACTATAATCTACCTAAAGTAGAGAGGAAAGGATCTGTTTAATGATAGTGATCCTATGAATTAGTTTTAGACTGGCTATAGGGAGAAATCCTACTGACTAGAGAATGAGCTGTCTATATGACAATGACCACTAAATGAGGAATGATCTGTCTTTTGACAGTGACCATTAACTGGAATAGGTACTTGGATCCACTGAGGGATGCCTCAGATAGTACCAGTGGTAGAAATGTCACAAGATTGGAACTGAAAATAAAATTAACTCACTCATGTATGTAGTAGTAAGTGGAGTAGTCCACTAGGTGGCACTCTTGATACTCTTAAGTTCCTCTTTTATTGACTGTGGCTTTTAGCCAATAACTGATAATAGTTTTCCTTATAACTGGCAATTTTTTTCTCATGAATGATTAAATATCTTTTCCCTATTTATGACTAGATATATCTTAAAATCATGATACTGAGATGCCTTGAGTGATGATTTTGAAGCTGAACTATCACATGATACATTTATAAATATATGCCATACACACTTATGAAATATACGTGTTACATTTTGATAAAATAAATTATCTTTTAAAGTTAATGTAGAAATGTTTTTCGTATTACTACGGTGGTACATACCATAGTTTAAAATAAAAAGGTGGATTGTCTAGCTACTAAGAATACAATTCTCATTATTATGCCTGGTATGTATCAAATGCCAGTAGAATGATTTGGCTCAAAGATTGATATAGTGTTGGTTGAAATCCTGTGATCAAATTCCTTTATAGCTATTTAATTAATTACGTTATATTAGTAATGGAAGTTCCTTTTCTAGAGTAAGAGTGAGTGATATTGATTTCTAGATGTGTATAGCAAAAAAAAAGGGGAATATATATATATGGATATGTGGGAGAACTATAGTTTAGTAGAAATTAAGGTATAAAGGGGTTTGAGTGGCAGACTTGTTGCTTCCTTACCCTTGAAGACTAAAAACACTCAACATATCCTGAAATATATGTATAACAACGTAAGTATGTAGCAAATGCAAATATAAAAAAGTTATGTTTAGGAAGTTGTAACTAAATTTGATTATTTATTTAGTTTTACCGCTACGTAGTATATGGATGTAATACTAAGTAAATAATCCCAAACCTTATTCAATTAATAAATGGACAAAATTGGAAATTTTTTTTTTTACTCGGGTAACAATCGAGGACAAAAGTAAGCATAACATGCTAGTCTTATAGCTAAATGGTTTATTATAGAAAATTATTTATAAACAAAGGCTATAAGATTGGGGTGTTATGTAACGCCCTTATCTAGTATTGCAATTCCTTTGATGTAAACAGATAAGGTCGGTATATCATTCTTGACCTTAATTATTCATTTACAATGTATGAGCATTTATACCATTAAGTATTATTGAAGTGGATTAGGTTTGGGTTCTTTTGCTCAGGTAACCATACTTTATGCACAACAGAATTAAAATTGCATACATCACAACAAAATTTATAAAACTTTAATATTACAAATAATAAATGTTTGTCACATCCTTCTATGAACATATACCAGGATATGTGAAGTACCCATCCATAAGGAGTCAAGAGACAATAAGCTAGTCACTCAAACTCCTTTTACAAAATACTAGAGATGAACTAGTTCTTCATATATCCTTTCCCTAATAATTGCCCTTTTTCTTTTACTATATACAGCTCAAAAGAACAGTCCTAATTATAATCCAAAAACAATATATAGAATTAGGACCCAAAATGAAGGACTACAAAAAATGCTCTTAACAAAAGGACTCCTTCTAATGCTACTTCCATCCTTCCCCAACACTGCTAAACGTCTGAATCTGATACATATCAGTGCATAAATGAGAAAACTAGTTTCTCAGTAGCTTAACAATCCTATATTTTAAAATCTACTAATATGTACTAGTGTGCAAGGACAGAAAACATTTTCATCCACATTCCAGTCGTTTAAAACATATTTTCATTTATATAACAGATTGGCAAGCATTGCATGATTATTTGGAATGTTAGTGTGATAAAGATGGTCATTCTCATACATCATATTTTTAGTAAAATCATACATATAACCATTAAAATAGCTAATGATCATCTATATATTCTCATTCTTAAAACTTACCTTGCCTCAAAGTTTGAAGCACCTTTGGTCACACTTCAAGGGATGTAGACACTTGGCCACCTTTGTAAGAATTGTGAACGCTTGGTCACATTGTAGACTCTTAGACACCTTTATAAAAATTTGTGAACACTTGGTCACATTGTGGACTCTTGGCCACCTTTATGAAAATTTGTGAACACTTGGTCATATTGTGGACTCTTGGCCACCTTTATGAAAATTTGTGTTATAATTGTCTATTGTTATGTGGACTTAGATTAGCCATCCATAATCTCATAAATTTTTCAGCATAAGAACATTAATAGCATAAATAGGAATAAATTGCAATCATCATTCATCTAACTATAACTTTCTCATTTTCCCTTGACTTTAGCCATTATAAGATACCTTATAAGTCATTTCCATTGCATATGTATTTGGTCACTACCATTTAAAATGAGGAATTGTTTCAGCCATCATGAAAAAAAAGTGGGATCTAAAGTTTTTCATATCCCATTTATCACATTCTTCCATCCTTTCTATACTTTAAATCTATTAATGCAATACCTTGAAATTATTATGCTACTTTCTCTCACATTTAAGTTATGTAGCAATAAAATTTGCCATTTCTTTTATATCTTTTCTTGGCTTATTTTACATGCTACACTTTATAATTACATACATGTTATCCCTTCTACATTTAAAGGACACTATTATATACAAATTTATCATATGAAAAGAATAAACAAGGGAACACACATCCATTTATCATTCTTTTCTTTCTTCTTTTACCAAAACAGAAAGGTAAATTTTCCCACATATTTTTCAGCAACACTTCCATATTTCAAAAAGGAATGCTCTTGGTTTAAGTAGGTTAAAGAGAGTAATATCATGATTTCAAGTCAAATTTCTAGCTAGCATGATTCCTTTGAGTATTTTTAAGATAAAAACATACATGGACTATTAAGAACATAAATTTCCATACTTTCTAATTCTAAGGTTTTGCATTAGGCATGCTAGAATTTTTTATTAGCCATCCTCTCATGAATTTAGCTACACCCACCACCATATATCAACAATCACAACCCATTCCATTCATTATGCAAACTTAGCCAATAGAAACATTACATATCAAGGAATGTAGAGCTAGAAAAATTGATTCCATGCAAACTTTAAATCATACTACATAGTTTAAATCATGAAATCAAGACATAGAACTGCTAAGCTACCTCAAGGATGAACCAAAATGGAATTTGCCTTAGCTTTTCCTTTGAATTTTTCCTTACTTCTTTGCTTCCTTCCCTCTCGGCTATCTCTTTCTCCCTTCACAAAAGCTTTTGTGTTTTGTTTACTTCTCATGCTGCTTTCCCTCTCTCCCTTGCTGTATGTATGTATATTTATATTTAATGAAATCCCTCTCTTGTATGTTATCTAATCCCTTCCATTGAGTGCTACACATGTACTTTAAGTACCATTGACATTACTTGCAACTTTGTATTAATTAATCCACTCGGTCACGCCATGGGAAGGGAAGAAGGGAAAGTCATGCAAGCTTCATTCTTCATGCAAGATGTACGGCCACACAAGGGACCCTTGGACGTTGCACTTTCCTTTCCTCCTTCTCATTAGTTATTGTTATGGATTCCTATAAGTTTGATTAAATATTCAAATTCTTTTACCTTCATTTCCTTCACCATTTGTTTTCATTCATTCCCTTTTACACTTTTGGTTATGATGAGACAAAAAGGAATGATAAGAAGAAGGAAAGAGTGCAATTCCCACATATTTCTTCCTCCTCCCTTCTTTTCTCCATCACCGAATCACTTTTATGATTACATATCCCTTCTAATATTGCAAGCTCCTTGATAAAATTCACTTATCATATATATATATATTTCACTCTCTCCTTTAGTGATTCGGCTAGGCAACAAGAGAGGAAATAAGGAAAGAACTCAAGCATTTCAAATGTATCAAGTACCTTAGTTTTAATGTAAGCACCTCAGGCACCTAAATTTTTATGTGGCATTCCCCCACCCCTTTCCCACTCAAATGCTAATTCGGTTAGCACAAGAAAGAAGGTGTTCTCCTTTAACTTATTTATTCCAAGCACTAAATTACCTAAGCAAATTCATCACACTTTATGGCAAACTCATCTAATTAATTAAAGAAACAACATAAAAAAATAGTAATAAGAATAGGGTGTTACATGTTACACGACTAGCAGCATTCTGTCCAATTTTCAAAATTCAAACCCAAGAGCTATCGATCATTGCTATAAGATCTTGTGAATACCGCTACCTTATTGTTAGGCCAAATAGTTGACTATTAAAGCATGACAGTCGGCTATTGGCCTTCTAGAAAAAATTTTAGAAAATGAAGAATGCGTTTGTCAACTTTCAGGGCTGGCAGTCAATTGCTGGAGCTCTGTATGTATTTTTAGACAGCTTAAGAACATGACAGTCAACTGCTGCAGACTACCAGTCGACTGCTACATTATGCTATATTTAAAACCTGCCATTGACCTAGAATTTTTATTCAAAACTTGTTTGTAAAGCCATTTGGAAATTTATGAACTCAAGATAAACTTCCAAGCATCTTTTTATCACTTGAAAATAGTCCAAAACACTGTTTAATCTCACTCAAATCTGGGATTAAACCTTATTTTTGTTCAAGTAGAAAAATTTACTTTTTAGAATCAATTTTAAGCATGCACTATTATCTTCAACCAATTCAAAATATCCAATAGTAAGTAAAAAAATTAAGAATGTAGTTTTAAATCCCTTTTTCCTTCAAACAACTTCAAAATCATCAAGTTCAGTTATATAAATAGTAACTTCAAAAATAAAAAGGGATTGGGTTATGTTGCTACCTTAAATTCTTGTTTGGATGTTGATTAACATATTAATGCCTTCCTAGACACTTATCTAGATTTAACCCTTTCTGAAAGTGGAGATTTGGCTTCTTCTCCCTTACTTTCTCTCTCTAACTAACTTCTCTTTCTCTCTCTAAAAGTGGTTCTGAATTTTGGGTAATGAGGAGGTCTAACTCCTAGCCTTGTATAGGTGACCCAAAACTTACAATTTTGATCCTAATCTCTGATCATTCGACCTCAAAATGGTAAGTTTCAAACTATATTCATAATTACCATTTTGCCCCTAAACCATTAACGAAGAAATTCCAAAATTCTATTGGCTATAGTAATTCTTTTGGTCAAAATTGAAATTCTCATACTTGAACTTTCCACTTTTCAGTTGAATCCTTCTCCCCTTTCTAATCAATTTTCTCATTCTTTTCTAGTCCAATTCTAGTACTAATGTAACTATATGAAATCCAATGTAACATACAGAAGCAATTAATTAAAATTAACAAACATCTCTCATAGAAATAGAAGCAGATGTTACATTTCTCCCCTCTTTTTAAGAAATTTTGTCCTCAAAATTTATACGTACCTACAAAAAAATTTTTGAAAATTTTCTTCTTATCTCCTCTTATTTTTCCTAGGTTGCCTCTTGTGGTGATGACTGATCCCATAATATCCTTACTAAAGCAATAGTCCTATTTCTCAATTATTTGGTTTCAGTGCTAATAATCTTCAAAGGTCTTGGTGTATGAGTTAAATTATCCTTTAATTGTACTGTACTGGCATCAAGAGTATGCGAAGGATAGGAAAGATATTTTTGGAATTAAGAAACATGAAATACATTATAGAGATTGGATAGAAATTAAGGTAAAGTAATTTGATAGGCGGACGGACCAATCTTTTTCAATATTTGAAAAGGTCCAATGTATCTTGAGTTTAACTTCCTGGACTTAACAGCCCTACCAATATTGGTAATAGGAGAAACTCTAAGGAAAACATGATCCCCTTCAATAAATCCTAATGGTCTTTTTTTCTTTTATCAACATAAATTTTTTGCCTATTTTGGGCTTTAGCCATCTTTTCTCTGATTATCTTAATTTGATCTGTGGTTTGTTGAACTAATTCTAGCCCTAGTAGTTGTCTTTCCCCTACTTCAAACCAACACAAGGGTGACCTACATTTTCTTCCATACAAGGCTTCATAAGGAGTCATCCCTATGTTGGAGTGGAAATTATTATTATATGCAAATTTTATCAGTGGTAAATTCCTATCCCAATTCCGCTTTTGCTCTAATGTCCATGCCCTAAGCATTTCTTTTAGAGTTTGAATAGTTCTTTCAGTCTGCCCATCAATTTTTGGATGATAAGTAGTACTGAAACTAAATTTAGTACTAAAAGCCTCCTATAAGGCTTTCCAGAATCTAGAAGTAAACCTAGGGTTTCTATCAAATACTATATTAGTGGGAACTCCATGGAGTCTCACTATTTCTTGAATATATAATTGGGCTAACTTATTTAATGAAAAATTTATTTTGATAGGTAGGAAATGTGCAGATTTAGTTAATCTGTCTACAAACCCAGATTGCATCATTCCATGATTGAGTTCTAGGTAAACTAACTAAAAAATCCATGGAAATCTTATCCCATTTCCATTTAGGGATTTCAAGATGTTATAGTAATCTTGTAGGTTTCTGATGTTCAATCTTTACCTGCTGGCACAATAGACATCTAGTAACATACTTATCTATTTACTTTTTCATACCTAGCCACTAAAATTTCTTTTTCACGTCTTGATACATCTTAGTGGTACCAGAATGAATAGTATATTTGCTCTTATGGGCTTCTTCTAGAATTATGTCCCTTATTCCCCTTAACTCTGGAACACAAATCCTATCTTGGAAGGTCATTATCCCATCAATACCTCTCTTGAATTCTCTTAGGTTTTTTAGGGACTTTAAGAGCTTGTCTTCCTTTTGAGCCTCTAATATCTAAGTTCTAAGGTTGTTTTCAATTTTTAATTCACTCAGATATACCCTATCTAGTAGCAACAATGTGGATAGGCTTATATTTCTAAATTTTTCTATTAAGCTTATTTCATTCACCATTATGTGAGCTACATGAAGGGATTTCCTATTTAAAGCATCTGTCACTACGTTAGCTGTTCCTAGATGGTACTTTAATTCAAAATCATAATCCTTTTAAAATTTCATCCATCTTCTTTGCCTTATGTTTAACTCTTTTTGATCAAAGAGATATTTAAGACTTTTGTGGTCACTAAATACCTCGAACCTTGACCTATATAAATAGTGTCTCCAAATCTTCAAGGCAAACACTATGGTTGTTAATTCTATGTCATGGGTAGGGTAATTTTCTTCATGAGGTCTTAGTTGTCTAAAGGCATATGCTATTACTCTCCCATTTTGCATCTGTAACGACGCCCTAAATCATTCTATGCATTCATCTATTAGCGTAGCAAAAGTATACAAAGTTCTGAATAAAATTTTCACTTTTCCCATGTTAGGGAACGTTAGAGGGTCGCTAATGGTTGAGTGTAACCCAAATAGACTCTTCTCACAGTCCATTTAAATTTCACTCAACCCTAAATCCTGTGTAGCATTTCTATTATCACATATAAACCATATCATACTTTGGAATATAAATTCTAACAACCATTCAGATACAATTGAGATATGTTATTTCATGGTACTAAGTCCATTCATATGTCAATAAATAAAACTACAATTCATCAAATTCATTATAAAAATCTATTCTCCCAAAACATTTTCTACTGAAAATTTAGCAGAGTTTCCCTTAAAAATTGAATGTTTTCCATTTATACAACAGCCCAATCAACATATACATCCAGCAATTTCATTAATAAATCCAAAAGACAGCAATACATATTCACATATATATATTCAAGCCTAATTCTACATCCATAACATAACATTATCCTAACATCCTTCTTTTGCCCAGCTATCTCCTAGGCATTCCTTGTTCCTGGTCATCTAAGCAAACAACTTAATGAGATGATTAGATCCCAGTAAAGCAATTTATAATTAAATATTTACAAAATCGTTTGCATAGGAGATGTTTAATAGCCATCCCATACCAACTATTGAATATCTACCCTAAGTTAGTCTGTCCTTATAGCATATAATCCCAATAGCCAAATTCTAACAAAACATGCAACAAGCATTCGCAATTCATAGGCAATCTTATATACTCATGTAAAATTCCCATGCAAATCAATTATTTTCAGCACTCATTCCCATTTAATACAATTCATACTTAAAATAGTAATTCACAACGTCAGTTAAAAGTTAGGGGAGTGTAGATTACTCTACCTTTTATCGTTTGCTCCTATTCAAACTAGGGTTTTCCTTTTTCCCCAGAGATTGCTCTCACAACTAGTTTTCTGAGGAAATAATTCAAATCTTATGCAAGTTTCCTTTCAATTATACTTGCCTATAATTAATTACCTAATTTCTACTTTGGTCTAATCCATACGACATATTTAGAAACAAAATCGATAGGAAAACATCAAATTGGAGTATTTTAAATTGTACCAGAGGTTTTGAAAGCTCAAAATTTGATCCTTGCTTCTTTCCAACAACTTCAGCGATGGTGTATGGCAGTTCACGGTGGTGCACGGCAGCGAACAGTGGCTGGCGTCAAAAATTAGTCCAAAATGTAGCCTGAAGCTTGAAGATGCTGAATTCGAGGCCAGTTTGGCAAAAAATGGCAGTTTAACCTTGATTTTCTTGTAAAAAACAGTAGAGCTTTGAAACATTTCTCCGTTCACGGTGCTTAGAGGCAGTTTTTCGCTGGCTGGCAGCTGATGGAGGAAGAAGGCAACTTGGTCTAACTATTGGTGGTAGCGGTGTGGCCAGACAGTGATAGACAGCAAAGATCAATGTTGGTCTTCAAATTCGCGATGAAGGGGGAAAAGTGGCTATTTTCAGTCACTGTGGTGGTCGTCGATCGCTGCGGTGTTGGATTGAGCTTCTAAACCTTTCGACAGTGATGGGCGACGATAACTCGATCAGACAACAGATGAACGTGGTGAAGGTGGCAGAGGAAAATGACGCATGCGGTGAGAGGAAAAAGTGAGAGAAATCGTGCGAGAGAGAGGGAAAATGGGAGGAAATAAGAGAAATTTGAATATTTAAGGCATCTAAAGGCATTTTGGTCTTTTCTCACTTTGTCCTAGCTAAATTTCGGATGTATTTTCTAATCTGGGCAAGAATATAGGACAATATGGAACAGATTTGGAAATCTTTTAAGGATTTTAAGCCTTCTAAAAATATCTACTAAATTTCTGAAGGCAGATAAAATTTTCTTCGTCAAATAAAATTTAATTCCAAAAAATTCTTAAATTTTAAATACAAGCTCAGGAAAATTTTTTTAAATCAATTCCAACAAAATTTCAATTTATTTTATCCAATTTAATTTATTTTTAAATCGGGTTATTACAGCATTAAGACACACCTTAGGCCCTTTTTAGATGCATTACAATACAGTTCAAAACTCCTTAGCAGGTCAAGAATAGTCAGAACAGGTGCCATGGTCAGTTGTTCTTTCAACACTTGGAAACTATGTTCACATTTAGGATTCCACACAAATGGAACATCTTTCCTAGTTAATTTAGTCAAAGGTAGCGTGATCTATGAAAACCCTTGAATAAATCTCCTATAGTAACTAGCTAATCTGAGAGAGCTACGAATTTCGATCACCGTTATGGGTCTCACCCAACCAACTACTGCTTCTGTCTTACTTGGATCTACTACTACTCCTTCTCTAGTGATTACACTTCTCAAGTTTGGCATATAATTGCTTTTCTTTAAGCAACTGCAATATAATCCTAAGATGGTGTGTTGCTACTTTAAGAATACACAAGAATGTCATCAATAAACACTACCATGAACTGATCAAGGTAGGGTCTAAAGATACGATTCATGTAATCCATAAAGATAGGTAGAGCATTAGTTAGTCCAAATGGCATTACAAGAAATTCATAATGCCCATATCTGGTTCTAAAAGCTGTCTTTGGTATATCTTCTGTTTTCACTCTAATTTGATGGTACCCCGACTTAAAATCAATTTTGGAAAACACAGTAACTCCTCTTAATTGATCCAACAGATCATCTATTCTAGGATGTGGGTACTTATTCTTTATTGTTACTCGATTCAATTGCCTATATAGTCTATACAAAATCTCAAATTTCCATCTTTCTTCTTTATAAACAGGACTAGTGCTCCCCAAGGTGAAGCACTGGGCCTAATAAATTATCTTCCTAAGAGATCTTTTATTGGTAACTTCAATTCATTCAACTTTAAGGGAGACATTCTATAGGGTGCTATAAAAATTGGTCCTACACTAGGAATTAGTTTTATAGAGAATTCTATCTCTCTCAAGTGGAATACTTAAAATTTCATAGGGAAAGACATCTGAGAATTCACAAACTACTCGAATAGCATTAAGTTTATGCTAGAATTTAATCTCAGAAGAACACAGAAATCTTATTCTTTGGATCAATTCCTCAGTTTTCCTATTTATAGGCATGACAACTATAAAACTCACAGACTTTTTAGAACAGTCCAAGACTACATTATTTATGGACAACCAATCCATCCTAAAAATAATATCTAGTGCCACCAAAGGTAAAAAAATAAGGTCAACAACGACAGGTTTATTTTCAACAATAAGGGGACATTTTAAGCAGGCTAAAGAAGTTAATACCCACTTTCCTCCGGCAGTGGAAATAAATAGCTTATAGGTAGTTTAGATAAAGTTAAATTCAATCTTTCCACACATTCCAAGGAAATGACAGAATGAGTAGCGCCATAATCAAATAGTACAATTACAGATACACTATTTATTAAACATTTACCTTTCATCAGATCATTAGATTTGACTACTTCTTTATCCTTGAGAGTGTAAACTCTTCCCATAGTAGAAGGTTTAGTGGGCTTAGTTGACTTTCTCCACTCAGGGCAATCTTTGATATAGTGGCTTGATTTTCCACATTTATAACATACACCTAATTGGAATCTATAAGGTCCACTATGATTCTTCCCACATACCAGTAATCAGTCATTCAGTTATAAACTTATCTACCATTAATACATATACTAAGAATATAATTCTCATTTCTCTTATGCATTTTTGCTCTTTCCTTCTCAATTTCATCATACTCTTGCTCTTTTTCATTTAAATTCAAGTACATGTTATCCTTCTTGTATTTTAGGTGTAAATCCCTTACTTGAAATAGGTTTTTGGACCAAATACCTTTCAGACATGTCATTGAGTTCATAATTCACTCACAGAAGCTGGCAGTTGGCTGGTACCCTGTTGACAGTTGACTAGTACCCTTCTGTCTAATTTTTAAAATTCAAACCCGAGAGCTATCAGTCAACTACTACAAGGCTAGTAGTTAGCTGCTAACTTACTGTTGGGCCCAACAGGCGATTGTTAAAGCATGGTAGTCGGCTATTGGCCTTTTGGAAAAAATTTGGAAAATGCAGAATACAGCAGTCAACTTCCAAGGTTAGTAGACTACTACTAGAGCTTTAAATGCGTTTTTGGGCAGATCAAGGACGCAATAGTTGACTGTTGCAGACCACCAGTCGGCTGTTACATTATGCTATATTTTAAAACCTGTCGTTGACACATAATTTTTATTCAAAAACTTATTTGTAAAGCCATTTTGAAATATATGAACTCAAGATAAACTTACAAGCATCTTTTAACACGTGAAAATAGTCCAAAATACTATTTAATATCACTCAAATCTGGGACTAAACCTCATTTTTGTTCAGTAGAAAAACCCAGTTTTTAGAATCAATTTTAAGCGTGCATAATTGTCTTCAACTGATTCAAAACATCCAATAGTAAGTGAAAACATTAAGAATGTAGTTTTAAATCCCTTTTTCCTTTAAACAACTTCAAAATCATCAAGTTCAGTTAGATGAATAGTAACTTCAAAAATAAAAAGGGATTGGCTTATTTTTCTACCTTAAATTCTTTTTTGGATGCTAATTAATGTATTGATGCCTTCCTAGACATTTATTTGGATTCAACCCTTGCTAAAAGTAGAGATTTGGCTTCTTCTCCCTTACTTTCTCTCTCTACTTGACTGCTCTTTCTCTCTTTAAAAGTGGTTTTGAATTTTGGGTAATGAGGAAGTTTAACTCCTAACCTTATATAGGTGACCAAAACTTATAATTTTGATCCTAATCTCTAATCATTCAGCCTCAAAATGGTAAGTTTCAAACTATATACATAATTACTATTTTTCCCCTAAACCATTGGTGGGAGAAATTCCAAAATTCTATTGGCTACAGTAAGTCTTTTGGTCAAAATTGAAATTCTTATACTTGAACTTTTCCACTTTTCAGTTTAATCCTTCTGCCCTTTCTAATCAATTTTCTCATTCTTTTCTAGTCTAATTATGGAACTAATGCAACTATATGCAGTTTAATGCAACATACATAAGCAATTAATTAAAATTAACTAACATCTCTCATAGAAATAGGAGCAAATGTTACATAAGGCATATGCGTGAGGGACACACAAGCATTTGTAAGAAGATACATATTGCATATATCTATTAAAGAGACTCATATGTATACACATGTAAGTGTGAAACAATTTTCAATTAGTTAGCCATCTTTTATATATATATCTATATATATAGATATAATGTATATATATACACATTATATCTATATATATATAGATATAATGTATAATCATGCATTAAGCTCACAAGTAGGAGAGTCCTCATACATACATAAGGACAATGCGTAGGATTAAGCAATTATATGTGTATGATGGGCCTACATACAATTTCTATAAAGAAAACATCAAATGCATATGCTTAAAGTGTATTTTTAAGCATGTAGAGAAACGTTAGAATGAATATGCATTTAGTAAGCCAAGTACATTAGATTTTCATATATGTGTATATGATAGATTTTTAGCATCATGAATTTTCATTATTAAATTTTGGGAGATAAACTCATGTAAAAGAGGGAGCAATGGCTTCAAAAGAAGAATTAAACTAAGTTATCAAGAATGAAGATTGATGTCGTAATGACAGTTAATGGTTAAGCTATTGTAAAAGATAGATTATTAGTGTTTCCAAATAATGGGTGGTTGGAATGTTGCAAATAGTGATTGAAGTGACGAAGGTGCAACATCTTCCTCCAAACACTTGAACTTGTTTGTGTGTGATTTAATAAATTTCTCTTGCATGTTTTTTATATTAGTTTTTACCTAAGGCTAGGTACAACTACAATCAAGAGATTGGTTGAAAAATCAAATCAAAATGAGGTTTGGATTGTAAGAAATAAAGGTTTAAATAAGAGTGGCACCTTTAGGTAATTAGACCATTAAGAAAGCGCCACATTTTTGGAATTTAGCCTAAGCAATTAATGGCATATAAGTGTAGAAAATTTTAGGGAAATAGCATCCTAAAAGGATTAAGACTTAGAAGTGGGAAAAAGTGGGAAATTTTTCCACTAGTTTAGAAATTTTCAAAATGGCCCAAGGGCCATTTGACAAATACTTTCAATTTTAAGTTGAAAGGCTTCCCTTAGAAGCCTCCCAATGTATAAAAAGGTGGAAGATGAGAGAAAAACTTCAAAAACACTAACCTAGTGAGATAAAGAGCTTGAATTAAAGAAAGAAGAGAGAGCAAGAAGGAAGGAAGGACTTAAAGCTGAAAATTCTAAGAAACCATTGGGAATCAAGTCAAGACACATCTGTGATCATCCATGAACATTTAATCACATTTGAAAGCGAGGCAATCGAGCAAAAAAATTCCCCTGTTATTTGAAATGCTTTTAATGTGAAATTGACTAAATTTCAAAAATGGGTTTTAGCATGAATTAAGGACTTGAAAACTTGCATTCCTATCTTAATTTTTATGGATGATTATGGTGTTATGCTACATGTGACTTAGATTTGCCTAAAATTAATTGTTAAGTATGGGTCTTGATTTCTCTCTCATAACTACCATTTTGGATTGGTTGAGTTAGATTTCACATATTTGTCCTCTATTTTTGAGACTTGTTGCTCATACCTAGCTAGGGAATAGTCAATGGATTTGTTTTATGTTAAAATGCATATCTAGGGATTGATTTCAAATCAAACAATGAATTAAAAAATATAGCAGAAAGTAATAGATGACTTTTAGCCCTGGCAGTCGACTTCCACGTCTGCTCTGACTAGAAAACCAATTTTAGAACATAGCAGTTAATTGCAAGCCCCTAACAGTCAACTACCATGTTTATAACTTTATAGAAAACCAAAGAACATAGTAGCCAATTGCTTTCTCTTTATAGCCAACTGGCATTTCTTAGGTTCAACCCCTATTTTAGGCAGTGAGCTACCAGTCGACTGCCAGACCTCTAGCAGTTGACTGGTAAGCCTTTGTCCTTTATAGTGAGAAATGGACTTAATTCCCCTCACTTAGTTCATAACAGAGGCAAGAAACTTACTCAAACTAATAATTAGAACATGCGATATTAATATAGGGAAATGGGTTGAAAGGAAATAATATTAAAGAAGAGCTAAAAGTATTATTAGAATATGTATTATGGATAGATAAGTTCTAGATTGAATGACTAGTAGTTGGTATGAGAAAACTGTCAAAATTTCCATGATTGAACCATAAATTAAGATAGTAAAACATCTATCCAACCTAGAAATGTTTGTGAAAATACCATGATGGTTGTTAACCCTAAGTTAGCAAACTCTAGTGGCTGTGGAATTGGTTACTTAGAATTAAACATACCATGACCTAGAACCTATCATCCTAGTATATATGTTAGTGAATCATGTAACTAGAAAGTGATTCACCATTAGAGGGTGATGATTCTTAGGTAGAAATGATCCGTTAAGAGTATAGAGTCGATAGGATCTGGCTTGGTAAAGGGATCCAGTGAGAGGATATGATCCATCAAGGGTATAGTGATCCCTAGTTGATACCCAGGAACTAGGTGATACCCTAGGGGTATACGGTTAGCACTGCTCAATAATCTCATTCAATGGGTTCGGGGCTAGTTGATACGTTATGGTTAGTGAGAAGACTGTTTCCAATGTTGTGTTCTTTTGGGCAGTACCTTTCTTGGGATTTTAAACCCACAAGTCCCCCAACTCTCGATTCATGTTAATGGATGGTTGGTGTGCTTACAAGAATTTTTGGCTTGGGTGCTTATGTAAATTATTCTTTTGTGTTATTCCTCTTCTATGTATGAGAATTTTGACATTATTGTATTCTATTAAGAAATATGCTAAGTATGTCCATAAGAATATGTGCTTAATAACATTTAGTGCATTTTATAAGTATATGGCATAGCATGACACTACATATCATCCAATATTTAAAATTGTTTCAAAAACTATAATAAGAATGCAAAGATTTTCCATGTGATTCATGGATGGTACCTTCATCGGTAACTTTTCTAACTTGGTTTTCTTGATTACTAGGATTTTATCTCACTTGTACATTAATGTGTCCAGCTGGCTAGATATGAAATCTTATTGGAGATGGATGTAGACATCGTCCACGTGATAAGCATAGGATATTTCCTATTCATAGAGGAAGTTATTCTGTGGGTTATGATCAGTGGCCCAGTGTCTGAAGAGGTAGTGGTGTTAGTAGTTTATATTTTGGATGAATATGTATATATTTACGAATAGGATGACGTAAATGTTTCCCTCCCCCTATCCTTAGCTCTATAGATGTATTTTGATAAGGTTGTGGTAGGCTGATATTTTGTGTAACAACATTAAGGGGGGAAATTTTTGATAATATATGACAATGTATATATATAGTAGATGTGGATTTTATCCCACTAAGGTTGGTGATCTTCCCAAGGTATACCTGATGCCTCTAGAGCTCTCACCTTTATTTTGAGAATGCATATAACTTTTAAGTATGTATAAAACTACAAATTTTTGTATATGCATATTAATTTTAGTAGATATACTTCCATTGACATAGAGTGATGAGTGAGATATCCGAGAGTAAACCTCAAACCAGAACTTAACTAATTAATGATCCTAGTAACAAATAAAATGAACTCAGGTAGATGAACAAACTGACATGATAGTAGCACAAAACTCCTATAGGATATCATAAATTAGGATATGTAGGAGTGGGGTGTTACAGACACGGTATCAGAGCATTGCTTTAACTTAAGTAGGATGGTTGTATTCCTTCTAAGAAGAGTTGAGGTTAAACTATACGGCTAAGCCTAAGTAATTTGCTAGCTTATACTTCAACTTGATGTGAGGAACGAAGAGTTAGGTTTGGCTAGCCAATATTTTGTGGAATGCTTTGTTTTCTCTATAAGATATTGTGCTATTGAGATTGATCAGCTCAATGATATCTATTTTGTAGAAGGAAATAATGGCCCCACATAGGAGAAATGTTAAGAATGCTGATAGGAATAAGGCTGGTGTTGATGGAGTAATGCAGACTCTACAAGGTATGGCAAAGTCCATAAGGCATCAAGACAATGCCACTACCCAGTTGTTGTATAATTAAAAATTAAAATAATATAGAATGTATTGGAATCATGTCCCAAAATATATTCTGTAATAAAATTCAATAGAGTTGGAAAAGGCTTTAATTAACTATGCATGAAACTGTAATTCTTGCTCTAATAATGGAGACTTGTGTTCGCCTCTATAATGCTAATATTACAAAGCTACTTGATTTCAAAATGAAAATTAATTATGCATGCATACAAGTTGCAAGTGAAATTCATAACTTGTATAGTAAGCCCCACAAGTTTTTAAGTAATCAATTATGTTAGTTTCTTTTTTTTTTTGTACTTTATTGACTCACGTATGAATGATATTAGGGCATAAGAGAGATAAAAATGATTAAATTTTAAAAAGAAAATCTTATTTGAAATGTATTTAGGCAGGCATATTGGCATTGCTAAATGTTTCAACTTCTAGACCTCTCAATAACTCACAACCTTTGTATTTTAGGCTTCATAACTCTATTCGCCTTGCCTATACCATTGGAGAGTCATGTTACAAAGGTTTTTGGGAGAATGGTTTGAGAAGTAGGAGAACGAAATATGAATTTTATTAATACTTGAAGAACTTTGTGCAATCATGTTACAAAGTAGAGGCACATGAAAAGACTTGTTCGATCAGCTAAATAGATTTGACTCTATCAAATTAATAGACAGGAGAAAAATTGCCTTAGCATCTTGAGGATGTTTGGTATTTTGAGATGTCTTAAAAAAATGGGTTGAAAAAAGAAAGGTGACTATTAAAGCACTAAATTGACCCTTATGCGATGCCTTCCCCCACACTTATGGTGATTGCCATTTGTCACATAAAGACTCACCTCATAATTTCTTGTCTTCATCAGAAATGTAATTTTCTTTGTATTCTAGGTCTCTTGGCTTATCTCTTTCAAATGACTAACTGATCATACACCATTAACTCATGTATTTATTATGTAAATAGAACTTATCACTCAATTAATTTTATGTGTATTTATCACATAATACCATCATATTAATCCTTTACATTAGAGTAAATATGATTAAAAGACTCATAATATGTGTACCTATAAAATTTATCTATAAATTTAAAGAAATATGCTAAGATCAAGTACTAATTTAGAGAGGTGATAGCTCTGAATTTAGATTTATTCTCTATAAATTATTTAAATATTTATTTTTATACTATAAATACATATATATAATTTATTATTTTAAAATAAATATATATTATGTTATTTGCATCAATTCTCTTAATAAGATTATTTAATTATAATATTTATATAAAATTATTATATTTGATAATTTTTTATAATAACTTTATTATCCTTTTATATTAATTATATTTAAAGATTATGTAGTATAATTAATGTAGCTTGTAAATCTTTCTTTGTATAAATCTATATGTCGAACAGCTATAGTTTTTTTTAAAAAAATTGATAACTATGAACTTTCTCTAAATAAACGTATCTAGTCTAAGTATTGGAGAATTCAAAAAATTTGACAATATGAATCGATTTGTTGACCTATTCAAGTCTAAATCTAAAGATAAGGAGTATAATATCTTACCTATACCTATATCTATAATCATTTCTATACAAGAAATCTAAATTCCTCCACATAACGCAGAAAAGATTCAGATTCGAAAAACAGAAAGATTAAGAAAATAGAAAATGAAATGAAAACTGCCAAAGATGATAGATCCCAAAATAAAGTGAATAATAATACCTATAAAAATAAGTAAATAATAATAATAATTGAGGAAAAGCAAAAATAAAGCATAAAGTTGCATGTATGTGCATCACGTACCAAATCCCTCTTTCTCTGTGTCTCAAGTCATTCGCCTTACCCTGCCATTGAAGCATCAAATTCAAGCAGTTTCGTATCGCAAAACCCTAATCCCATGTGATTTAATCTTTCCATATAGGCTTCCAATTGCAATTTTAGGTTAAGAATTTAGAAATTGCAAGGTATGAATTTATTGTAATCTGAATCCTTGTTTCCCCTTTCTGCGAAAACA
Source organism: Senna siamea (assembly GCA_031216115.1). Taxonomy (NCBI): domain Eukaryota; kingdom Viridiplantae; phylum Streptophyta; class Magnoliopsida; order Fabales; family Fabaceae; genus Senna; species Senna siamea. The sequence goes on from CM062366.1 coordinate 11,275,947, forward strand.
ATTTGTAGAGAGAGGGAGGTTACAGTGGAACAAATCCTAGAGAGATAAGAGGAGAAATGCCAACCGTAGCTGTGAAGCTCTATAGCGTGTTCTTCAAGATCCTCTTGAAGCACCGTTTGCAGAATCGGATTCAAACCCCATTAGAAGAAGCCAATCCATTCGGAGTCACATCGCGACCCGAGGAATCCGTTGCTGCGGCCAATCCTTCCTTCACCGATGGTGTTGCCACCAAGGACATTCATATTGACCCATTTACATCTCTTTCAATTAGAATCTTTCTCCCTGAATCTGCACTTAACTCACCTGAACCTGATTCTAAAATTTCTTCCAAGGTTAAGCCTAGACTTAGGAATAGAAGACTCGATCTCGAATCTGGATCTGCACAAATCGATACAGCGAATCATGATACAAATATGTTACCTACGCGGCGTAATAGTTTTGGACCTTCTAGTACACCAGCCAGAGAAGAACTCAGAAGAAACAGTTATGGAGGGAGCAATGACGTGGAGGGGTTGAATTTGATGACAAGAGGTGGAGTGTATAGAGGTTACTCACCGGTATTAGATAACCGTCGTAAATTGCCGGTGATGTTGCAATTTCATGGTGGTGGTTGGGTTAGTGGGAGCAACGACTCTGTTGCCAACGACTTATTCTGTCGACGAATTGCCAAAATTTGCGATGTGATTGTTCTTGCTGTCGGGTACAGACTTGCGCCTGAAAGTCGATACCCAGCAGCTTTTGAGGATGGATTAAAGGTATTAAATTGGTTGACGAAACAAACGAACTTAGCTGAATGTAGTAAGTCGTTGGGAATACAACGGGGAACTGGGACTGTGTTAAAGAAATCAGACGCTCATAGGCATATTGTTGACTCCTTTGGAGCTTCAGTGGTTGAACCATGGTTGGCCGCGCATGGTGATCCATCAAGGTTACACGTCTTATTTCTTCATCATTCTATTGCAATTTTTTCTGATTCTAGTATGCTAGACCAATATAATTAGGCATTATGGATTGTAATTCTTGTATATGTCTCAAAATTACGTGCTATAATTCTCAACTTTCGTGGGCACATACACTCTCACTTTTATATATTGATTGACAATGATGACTAGGGGTTCTCTTCCTTCGGACATTTAATGCGTGCTTGGTCAAGGGATTTAGAGTTGGGGAGGAGATGACGAACTATGTAGTAGAGGTTGTACTCAAAAGTGAGTGACTAGTGTTCTGTCGGTTGTCTCTTGAACTTGAGGGACAGAAATGTATAAGGTGGATTCCAAGTTTAACGTCAATGAAAAATTTACTAGCAACATCGAACTTAATATTGGAATTAGCTAATTTATCAAACAAATGGCCAGAAGATTTTTAGTGAATGTAGTCATGGAAATGAATCTAGCCATGTGGAAACTTATTCTAACAGAGCTGATATAACTTCATTTGTAGTATTTTTGCAAGAAAAACAAGATGAATATGACATTGCTTTTGCACTTTGGTCGTAAAACTGGGTCAGATATTAGAACTGTCTGTTCATTTCTTTGGAAATTTATTTTTTTAACTAAATGAGATAGCAGTGACGAAGGAAGACATTAAAAAAATTTTTGTAGACTATAGAACAAAATTAACACCAAAAGTAAAAGGATGAAAATGGCAGTTTTGCCATAATACTATTTGGACTTTATAGAATTGAACTTCTTTTCTATTATTGTTCTCACCCCTAAGTGACATATACTAGTTAGTCGATGAACACTTAAGCTACATTACAAGTTGGAGTTATTGCTTACCTTTGTTACTAAACTGGAAATTTATGTCTATGTCTCTTGCTATGCTTTATATAAGCATTACATTTCTATTTCCTTATTTTGTTAAGAGATTGTACTTTATGATAATTCATTGTCTTTTGAATGTGTCTTTGGCCAAGCCTTTATGGTCTCAGCTAACAAAATAGAAATCTATTTAGCCAAAAAATAAAGAAAGGAAGGAATTGAAAAGGAGATGGTAAATTGATGACACACTGTAATTATTCTACCAGTGGAGGTTACTCAATGAATAACTCAAGTCATCCTCTACTATTCAATAGGCATATTAAAGGATTTTTAATGATAAAGAAAATAAAACTTGTGATGCTTTAATACATTTTGTGTTATCCTTTTTCTCCTGGGATTACTGACATTCTTGTTTTTTGTATGATGGTTTCTTTATAATTTCTTGTCAGTAGAGATTTCAGATTTGTTTTTCATTTGTATCTATTTATTAGCTTTTCTGTTTTTCCTGTGCTTTTAGGTGACTTCTTTGACTATGTACTTTCATATTTTGCTTGACAATAATATTTTTCACATGATGTAGTACACTTTTTGATAGAACATATTTTGCATCAGAACAATTTAGTTTGAAGATTGGAGGATAACTGTTTCTGCTTGATTATAGTAGCCTCTATGATTTGGCAAAGACATTTTATGTTAACTCTGGGCATGGCTATTTACCTCACCAAAAGTCGCCTTGTCTGAATTTTGATTTTTTGAAATTAGAGAAACTATGCTGACAACTTAGTTTCTCTCGGTCATGCTTCCTTTAGCTCCTTTTGTTATGCTTATCCTTATGGATTTATATATCCTGCTAGTTCACTATTTAACCTCTCTTTTTATCTCTAAATATTGGAACAGGTGTGTCCTTCTAGGAGTGAGTTGTGGTGCAAATATTGCTGACTATGTGGCTCGAAAAGCTGTGGAAGCTGGCAAGCTTCTGGACCCTGTCAAGGTTGTGGCACAGGTCTTGATGTATCCATTCTTTATTGGAAGTGTGCCCACTCATTCTGAAATAAAGTTAGCAAACTCCTACTTTTATGACAAGTCTATGTGTATGCTTGCATGGAAACTTTTCCTACCTGAGGAAGAATTTAGCCTGGACCATCCAGCTGCTAATCCCCTAGTCCCAGGACGAGGGCCTCCTTTAAAGCAGATGCCTCCAACATTGACTGTGGTGGCAGAACTTGACTGGATGAGGGATCGTGCCATTGCTTACTCAGAGGAGCTCCGGAAGGTGAATATTGATGCTCCTGTTCTTGAGTACAATGATGCAGTACATGAATTTGCAACACTCGACATACTCCTCAAGAGCCCTCAGGCCCAAGTCTGTTCTGAGGACATCGCCATTTGGGTCAAGAAATATATTTCACTTCGAGGTCATGAATTCTCATATTGAATTAGTGATAAATTTTTCAGATGATGCGGAAAATCTTTTACCTGCTACCTTCCTATCACTCTTTTGCCACCATTGCCAGGGTATTGCTGATATATTCCTTTTTTTTCCTTGCTTGATGATGTGTTTGGCTGCAATTCCTTTGTAAGATATAAAGTTGTCTGAGAGTAGGATTAGTTGAGCCTGGAAGATGCATTCACCTCTTGCACAGCTCACTTGGACATTCTTGCAATCTTGATCCATTTTTTTTTTTCCTGTGTAGTATGATGTACTCTTACCTGAAAATATATCAATTTAATGAACTACTGTGGGTGTGTGTGCGTGTGAAGTGAGTTTTTAGTGATTTCAATTCTACAACAAATGGCTTGCAGCCTCGGAGTGGTGAGAGGCAGGTCACTACTGTTCAATCGACCACACTAAAGTCGAATAATATTTTATCGGATAAGACATGATTATATAAGATATTTATATTAGAGATGCATAAATTTTATAGTTCTTTTATTTTGAAAATGCATATAAACTTCTTTGAAGCTAAAATTGATCAAACTACTTAACATAATACTAATTTCTTTTATTAAAAATGACTTATTAAAAATATGTTTTTAAACTTTTATTTTAATATTATTTATTTTGCATGTAGCTAGACATTTTTGTTATAGATAAGGTTATTATACCAAGAATCATTTAATTTTAGGAAGCAAGTTTTATTTTTAAAATAAAGAGTCGTAGAATTTTTGCATTTTTTCAAGTTATGGAAGTTTTTTTCTTCTTTGCCATGGTCCTAGAACTCTGCTTCTCCTGCCCTCTTTCCCAGGTTGAGGGGAGGCTGAGTCCAGCTAGGGAATCTCTGTTTTTCAAGGAGCATTTTTCTTGGTTGTATGAATCAATATTAATCAATATTCGTCCTGTTAATCTCACCATGTAGTATGCTGAAGTGTCAAACCATTTGGTTTAATAAATGAGAGGCAATGTTTATCAAGTCATTTATTGTATGTACTTGCAATTAAGTTTATGGAAGAAAATATAAATGCCGTACATTTTAAAGGGGCCCGCAAAGACTTCTTCATTCCAAAAAATCATCCAGCAGGTCTATTGAGGAAAGGGAAGGCTTCAGCAGAGAATATGCAACTTTTGGAGATGATATAAATTTCATTTGTAAGCATTGTTTAAATGTCTGTTTCTTTGATAGCCCCTGTTCATTTTCCTAGTTCTAATTTTAAGCCTATGAACATTGGATGGTTAACTGTTTGATTGAAATGAAAAGTAAAAGTACAACTATAACACAGATATATAAATAGTAACACTCAAGTTAAATATAAACTAATAAACCCCATTGATTCTTACCAGGGAATTTTGTTTGTAGGCATTTTCTAATTGCAATAGGCCTGATCTTGAAGATAAAACAATTAATCTATCAAATTCTTAACTTTTTTTTGCAGGCAAATAAATTTACAAATAATATTTGTAACTAATATAAATAAAAAACAGTTACATAAAATATAACTTGTAATTAAAAGTCTTTTCTTTTATATATATATATATATATATATCTATATATATATATAGAAGTGGGTTGAATGATAATTATTATATTACAAATGGTTCGAATGATAGTTTTTAATTATATTAGCGGAGAAACTGTTTTTTAGTGACACATGACTAATGTAATATAAAATTTTCACTAAAAATTATTACAAGACAGTTAGGTAGTGATTGGTGATCCTTGGTTAGTTATTAGTGATTTTAATTGACGGTTCTTTGAAAATTTTCAATAAAAATCTTGGCATAATTACGAGTTTATTGATATCATTTATCCTAACAAATAGTACAATTGGACTAAATGTTGCACAGGAGAGAAGCGGTTTGGGAGAGTTTAAACCGAGGACTTGTCAATGCTGAATGACTCTCAAAATTCTAGGTTTTAATCTTACCATCTTTTGCCATTTTGAGAAAGAGAGACCATATAGGTTTGAAGCAATGTGGTTGCTAGAAAACTAGACGAGGGAAAATTGTTAAAAATTCATGGAAAATACAAGTTCACAACTCTCTTCCTTCATTCTTGTACTAAAACACAGGCAATTAATGATTAGCTTAAAAAATATGGAATCAAGAGCAATTCGAAAACGTACAATACAAAATTTCAGAGACCAGCTCCTTACTTGCCAAGCTATAGAGTAACTCTTAATCATTTCTATACTCATATTTTAAGCTTCAAATGGGTAGGGAGCTTCAAGAACGGTTGGAGAAAGAAGAAATTTTGTGGGCACAAAAACTGGGACAAATGTGGCTGCTAAATGGGGGAAAAAAAAACAAAAAATATTTTCATGTGCTGATAAGAAAAAAAAGAGCACAAAATGCCATCATAAGCATCCAAAATGAATCAGGTATTTGGAAAGAGAAATATGATAAGTTGGAAAAGATGGAAACAACTTATTTCTAACAACTATATCAACATTACAATTAACTTTCAATGGAAGATATCTTTAATAGCTTGGCCAAGATCCTTATCGAGCAAATGGTAAAACTTAACAAACCATTAACTAATGTAGAACTAGAAAAAACCTTGTTTCAAATGAGTCCTTTCAAGGCCTCAAGACCTTATGATTTCTTGCCGATTTTTATCAAACTTGCTGGAAAACCATAAAAGAAGAAGTCATAAGTACGACACTAAGCCTTTTCAATAGGGCAGGCTTAATGCCTCAGAATTAATGAATACTATTCACAAGTTAAAGAGAATAAAGACTAAATGGTGTACAAGCAAAATTAACAAAGAAAAAGCTTATGAAAAATTAGTTGGAATTTTCTAAAAGTTGTGATCATCTCCATGAACTTCCCTCATTACAGGATAAATATTATAATGCAATGTGTAAGTTTGGTCTCCAACAAGCTGCTTCTAAATAGGCAAATGGGTAGAGGCTAGATACCTTTTTAAGGACTTAAACAAGTAAACTCCCTCTCCCCCTATCTTTTTATCTTATGTGATAATGTCTTTTCTGCTATATTGTTGAAACGAGAACAAGAATGAAAATTGAAGGCATGAGATTTGCTAAAGGAGGACCTATGATTTCCCATCTTATGTATGCAGATGATAGAATATTTGTTTTTCAATTCCATAATGAATGATTGTGAGATTAACCAAATCCTCAAAGATTACTCGGAGATGTCAAGCTAGAAACCCAATAAAGACAAATCCCTCATTGTATTAGATTCAAATACCTCAAGGCTTTTTAAAGGAAGGATGGTAGTCATTTTGGAGATGAAGATTCAAAACACTGTAGGCACGTATCTCAGGACTTACATTATTGACAATAGCAAAAAAAAAAAAAAAGAATTTTATTACTTTAATAGAGAAAATCTTGGTTAGACTTGTTGGTGGTAAGGAAAAAATGGTTATCTCAAGCTACTGGAACAGCTTCAATTAAATCATCATCTAGCTTGATCCAATTTATATATAAACTCTCAATGTTTGAAATTCCCCAAAGATATGTGAATCAAATCGATCCTATCACCACAAATTTCTTTTAGGGATTCAATGGGCATAAGACTATTGGAGAATCACAAACCAACCAAAGTCAATTTTTAGTAAATAGATGAGAAACAAATATGTTAAAGAAAACATAAAGCTTGAATTCAAGAAAACTTCTCAAGATTCCAATGCTTGGAGAGGCATCAATAGGAATTCCAGAATTATGTGACAGGCTTCTTTGGTATTAGGCAATGGAGATAGATTTGATATTGCCTATATATTTTGGGTTTCTACTTGGTCTAGCACTCCTAGTTATTTCAAGGTTAAGGACTCGAAAAATAGTTATAACAACAATTGGGATTTCTCTAAACTAGGTGATGTTTATTCCTAAGAAATCACAATAATTTCACTAACTATCTTTTTCAGTCCCTAGATTTCCAGATAAGTTTGTCTAGACATACTCTCATTAGGGTAAACATTTGGTTAAAGCTAGCTATAAGATCCTTATGCAAAGAAAATGGAAAAATCAGGAGCCATTCCAATTGGAGAAGTTTTGGGAATGAATCAATTAAGAGGAAACTAGAGATGTGTCTTTAACGATGAGCAAGAGGAATCCATAGATCACATCTTTGTGCAATATTAATTTGTTAGAGTTCTTTACTCTGGTTTAGACCTTTCTATCAAAGTTGATGGCTTTTGAAACCAATCAACTATAGATTGGTTAAATCGTTAAAGATTTGATGCAAAGCACGCATTGCTAAACCTAATTACTTGTTTTTATTGAAAAACCAAATCTTTGTATTATAATGGAAGATCAATGCCTAACTTTGGAGCACGTCTAACACAAGATAAAACATTAATATAAGGAATGCATTGATATTCTACAGACTGTTAAATGAGGAGGTTCTATTAAAACTCAATGGGTAACAAGGAGGATAAATGGAAAATTGATAACTTGCAGATTATGCATGGATACATTTGATTAAGATCCTCTCTTGTGAGAGAATAGCGACATTGTCATGTGAGGAGAGAAATAGACATAGTGTAAGAATATAAGATACATCCATTGTCTCTATTATGTAAATGTGGCCTACCAATAAATCATTTTTGTCTATCTCTCTCCTCAGATGCCTTCATGTCATTTTTTCAAATGAGATTTCAAATGAGACGATTCAAATTTTAATAGTTGATATTAGAATGCAAGGTATGCCACTTTTTTTAAAAAAGTATTTTGATAATACATGATAATTTCACAAGTCTTTGGATATGGAAGAATGATATTACATCTAATTTATAGAATGAATATCTCCAATTCTTTATATCTATATTAAGAAAGGCACAAGGATCATGTCTCAATTTGAAGCAAATGTTGATATATAATTTATTTGCTTTTTAAAATTATTTAGAATTATATTGGAAGCTTTTAGGTCTAAGGATTAGTAGGCAAAAATCTTTGGAAACCTTTAGTCCAAATATTACTAATAAGTTTAAGAGGTACATGGCTGGCATTCTAGAAGTAAAATAAGGAAATTCAATTGGTAAGTATCTTGGAACCTAGATTGATGATAAGTCCAGCAAAAGAAGGAATTTTAAAGTTATTGATAAAACCAAAAATAAATTTAAGAAAGCCTTGTGCCTTACACAAGACGCTAGAATAACACTCATAAAATCAATATTAAATTCTAATTTGGTTTTTCAAATTTTTGCTTTCACTTTCCCATCAAGTATTGCAAAATGATTAAGGGTGTGATGAATAATCATTTTTGGGCTATCATCAAGATAAAGCCAAAATTCATATGACAAGTTGGAGGAAAAATTTTTAAGCCTCAATTTGAGGGAGGTTTGGATTTTAAAATATTACATTTGTTTAACAAAGCCTTATTAGAAAAACGTATTTGGAGAGTTGTTAGTAATTAGGATAATGCAATTTTAAAAGTTTAGGCATCCAAATATAATGATCTCAATCAATTGGCATCTTCAAGACAACATTCAAATGCCACTTGGATTTGGAAAGGAATTTTGAAACCTAAAGATGTTACTATTGATCATCTAGCATGGAAAATTCATAATGGTAGTCAAATTAATTCTTTAAATCACCTTTAATGACAAATGCATGGAGTTTTTGCTCATCCCAATTGGATTAAATTCCATAATTATGATGTATGGAATTTGAACATGTTGAATAACTTATATGATTAGAATGTTTTTTTCTATATGACCAATTCTCATTTCTCCATGACTAAGGTGAAGGATAGAATTATATGGAATAAACATATGGCAAGAGAATAAATTATCAAGTGTGGTTATTCTTATTTACTTCAATAAGAAGCTTAAAAGGAATTAAGTGAGGCAAATGGTCTTACTATGCAAATCTCTTTAGTTCAGTGGAAGGTTCTATAGTAGTTAAAATTTCCTTTTAGAATTTTATTCCTTTAAAAAAATTTTGTAACACTATATCATCAATTTCAAATCTCAAGGAACATCATGTGTGTGTTAATGATTTATGTAATGTATGCAAAACAAAGGAAGAATCTTTTGACCATTTATTTGTCAATGATTTATTCCTCGAGCCATGTGGTTTGGTTCTTCATTTTCTAAGATCAAATATAATGCAACTTATAAGTATTTTTGACTCGTTGAAAATTTAGTTGGAAAGGTGGAAGAATCTTATAAAGCATCCTTTAGAATTTATTTTGTCTAATTCTAAATATGATTTGATTTTGTAGAAGCCATGTTATTTTTAAAGTAAAAAAGTTTGGTCCTCTAATGGCTTTATCTGGTATTAGATTACAAATTAATGATATTCAAAGAGCTGGAACATAGAAGGAAAAATTGGAGTATTTAGAATTCTATAAGAATTTGAATGCCTAAATGGGTTTCACCCCTTCACATGGGATGGTCTATTATAACTTGTGGTAAGTCTGCTAAACTTAGAAGAAAAGTGGTTAAGAAAAATTATATATTAATCAGATTAAGGGAGCAAAATTAGGTTGGCTTGGGTATAGAGCAAAACCCTCAATGGATACAAAAAGAATTTTGTTAAAATGTCTAAGAAGAGGAAAGCAATTTCTTTAAAAATAAATCCATGGAGTTGAAGAATGCAAAGTATTTTTTCTGAAGGAATATCACCTTCAAATATAAGAGTCTTGGGTCTAGATATTCGTAACTAGGGTAATTTGTTTCTTAGTTTTGAGTATTGAATGTTAGTTTATCCTTTGATGTCTGTTTGTTATTAATAATTTTACTAAACTCCTTAGAATTGTTCCTATGGGTTGGCTAGATTTTTTGTAAACAATGCTTCTTTTATACTAACGAAAAAGAAACCCTCTAATGACACCTTGTTGAAAATTTTAGAGATGGTGCAAAGAATAAGATAGCCATCATCTTAATAGGGTCGGATGAACTATAGCTTGACCAACCAACACAAACATACATCCATGAAGGGTGATTGTTATATAACTCAACAAGATTCCTTCTTAGGCCATGTTAGCCTCCTTGGTGGCTATATTACAAGGGTCCTATAACCTCCCCCTAGGTTAGCTCTCTTTTTAACCTTTTAACTAACTTTATGATTAGAGATGCATCTAAGAAGCCTCCTCCCCCTGTACATTTCTTGCAGTTCTTCTTCCCCTATCAAACTAACTTTGGTGAACTACATCATCATTGGTGCCCGATGTGGTCAACTCCAATCATAGAAAATATCTTATGATTCACCTACTATTATAGAAACTCTTTCTAGCATTTCTTAATGGCCCAAGGCTAGATTCTCATCGTTCTTACTAAATCCCCTCTTAACCTTGTGATTGCTCATTGCATTACCCGTGACACACTTCGCAAAGTAAGGCAAAGGATGAAAATGTGGCTACACTTAGCCCTTAATAGATTAACTTGCCATCACTCAAAAATTGGCAACAATGAGGAAGAACACTTTAGAACTGAGCTATGCCAACTCACTCCTTATAAATAAGAATGGAGTGACTTTAGCAGCGATGCACCACTTTCTATTTAGAATAACCAAGATCTTCGTCAAGAAATCTTAATGATTTGGAAAGAATTAGCCTTAATACGGGCTACCATTATAAGCCTTTACCCAAACGTAACATTCTTTAGCCACCACATATTCTTCCACCAGATTACCAACCAAGACCTATCATGACAACCACCCTACTTATTTCTCAGGCTGCCATTAAGCCTCTAATGATAAGCATTGAGGTCTATCCTCCTTAAATAACCCAACCTCCTCTAAACAACAGCATCGAGAACCTTAGCCTTACTAATCCCTCACTCCTAAGAATTGTCCTATAAGTACTTGCTTGTCCCAAGCTACCCAAAATGACCTTGGTCACCTAGGCAACTAAGCCATACACCCTATTCATATTACCTCTATCATAGGTGGTATGCTTCTCCACCCTACACCTATCTTAGGTATTCGGCTTACTACCCTTAACAAAACAATTATAAACCCATCAACCAAAGTTCAATCTTTACAAAATCACTAAAAGGGTCACCATCCATTTGCCTCTCATATCATGAATGGTTATCTCCCTATTAGCATTAAGATGCCTACTAAGAAAAAACTCTACGATAGGGAGAAAGATCCTTGAGACTATATCAACACTTTTAATTCCTCCATATCCATCCTTAGCATAAAAGACACTTAGAATTACCACCTTTTCTCCAAAATAAATATAGTTCATACCATGTAGTGGTGCTCTTTGTTACTAGCAAACCCCATAGCCTATTTTGATGAATTGATCAACTACTTCCTAAAGCACTTTGCAACTAGTATAGTCTATAAGAAGACCATTGATGTTCTAATCAGTTTTGCCTAAGAAAAGAATAAGATGCTCAAATGTACCTTTCTCTATTTATCCTAGCCTTGTAAATATGGGATCTCTTCAACTTAGTAGCCATACCTACTGTAAATTCTGGCCATCTTAGTGACCCCTTTTTCTCCTCCTTCACTGGAAAGACACTTATATCCATATGAAAACTCCTTAATTAGGTTGAAAATTATATAATTAAATAAAATTCTTACATAGTCAAATGAGCTATAACCGCTAATCAACGAGACAATCACCCCAAAGATAAGAGAATCAATGAAAAGGATAAGAGTTATAAGAATCTAAAAAAATGAGATAGTAGACATCCTTCTTCCCTCAAAGTCCAACTCTCCTCCCTAGTAGGCATGCTTCTGAGATATTGAACAAAGTTTATAACATGGACCTCATCCAATTCTTTCCCATATGCAAAAAGTGAAACAGTGATCAAGTTGATTATAGAAAATAAAATTAATGCTTTTAATAAACTGTTCATGTAGGGCAAAGAACTAAGAGATTCCTAAGGACTTTGATAAGATTTTTGAGAACACAAGTTCTAATAGAAATCATCGTTCTTACTCATGTCACATAAGGGCCACCCCCATAGATAATAGACATTGATGTACACTTTATCTTCATTAGCCCTTTCATTATCCTACAATGCAATTCTATGGTGACTATCACTTAATATAATCTAGGCAATTATCGCAATAGCTTTCCTACTCATAAAGTTTTCTACCAAAGTTGGGATCAGTTAAGTTCATGCTAATCAGAAGATGGCACGCACATGTTTTGTAATGAGCTTAACAAAGGCGATTAAGGTCCTTATTCCTCTAAAAAATGAAGAAACACCCCCCAAAGAGGGAGCCAATGCCATGGAGATTATACACTTGCGGGATGAATTCATAAGTACTCACCCTTATCCAATCGAATACCTTATAAGAATCAAAATATATGGAGAAAATGATGAAAGGGAAATTTGTGATAGGTCACTTTTGGACTCGATCACCAAACATAAACTTATTCAGGTTTATCAATACAAGGATGTATTTGCTTGGGCTCCAACAGATATGTTAGGGATTAACCCTAATCTAATTTTTCAAACATTGAATAACAATTATTGACTAGAGGTCATACAAACAACATAAAGATTTAAAGAGCAGTAACAAAGGGCGATCAATGAAAAGTTGCAAAAATTGCTCGATACTAGTTTTCCAGGAGAGCAAGTATCCAACCTGGCTATCCAAAATGGCCATGGTCAAGAAAGCTAATGGAAAATATTACTTGTGTGTAGACTTCAATTATTTGAATAAGGTGTGTTTAAATCTAGATGGATACAAAAAAATCCAGATAGACCAAAAAGATGTTGATAAAACCTTATTTATTAATTGATCAAGGAGTATTATGCTACAAGGTAATGATATTTAAATTGAAAAATATGGGAATCACTTATCAATGGATGATGGATATCATTTTTAAAAGCACATATTAATTGTAATGTTGAAGTTTATGTGGACGACATGATCATTAAATCCCTAGAAACACAACAACACTTGGATAACCTCGAAGAAAGTTTTTAAGTGCTCAAGACTGCATCAAATGAAGCTAAACCCCACTATATGTGCCTTTAACATAACAATGGTGAATTTTTTAGTATTTATGATAACCTAGTAAGGGATCAAAGTAAGTTTAGGGAAGTGCAAGGCAATCCTCGCCATGGAATCACCCAAATTGTTCAAAGATATACAACATATAAATGGCCATCTAACGACCTTGAACCATTTTTCTTCATGGTAATATTCAACACCAAATGTAATAGAAAAAATAGTTATAGCTCTCTATTGGATAGAAGTCAAGAAATGTAAGATTTTACCAGGGTAACCCACTCACCCTCTTTGAAATGAATAAAATTTTGTTAAAATGAATGCTTTCTCTCACCTTCCTTTTCTCCTTCTCAAGTACTTTCTTATTTCGATCTCAGGTTAGTCATTCATTGCCTTTTTTTTCACAAAATCCTCAAAATAACCCCAAACTTTTAATAAGCAAATGAATGTAACAATCATTCCAAGAACTAAAAATGTATCTATCAAACCTTAGATCTTGTCAAAATCAAAATTGAAGGAGGCACTCATAATAAACTTAGCTACTTTTGACCATGTTGTCAACTCGACCCTAGTGTGTGAGCAAGAGTTAGACCAGTTCCTTCTCTAATTTACAAGCCATGCCCTTTAAAGAGCTTCATTATCATAATGTAGAAAAATTAACCCTCACTTTATTTCACTTCACTAGAAGACTATGACATTATTTCTAACAACACATTATCATTTTTTGAATGAACTAGCCTAAGGAAAATCCTTCATAAATTTAATCTATCAAGATGCATGACTAATTGAGTGATCAAACTATTTAAGTTTTGGAAGGTCATCAAAGAATAGAAACTCATCATTTTTGTGGCAGAGATAACCTTTCTTAGGTACCTAGAATCGATTGAGTCATTCAGCACTTCATCCAAATTGCATATATATCTTATCCATGTTAACACATTCTTGGGTGGTAAAACATAGGGGCAAGGGTGATAGTTGAAAGCCTTGACGAGGTCACTATAAAACAAGTGGTGTGATCACTCTTTAATGCATCCAATAATCAATTTGAATATGAAGCTCCTACAGTCGATTTGAAACTGGCACTAAACTTGAGGATAACTTGAGTGTAAACTTTTAGTGATTCCCACCTCGTGGTTAGCTAACTAAAAGTATATTACAAAATAAAAATATCACCATTAAAAAATACATCAAACTAATTCAAAAATAGTGCAAAATTTTGAATCTACAAAGGTTGAACAAATTCTCAAAATCTTGAACACTTGTGCATATCTCATTTTCAAATTGGAAAATTCCAATGATTGGCTAAGTCACTGATTGGTGATTAAAGCCACTTTAAAAGAACTCATCATTGGAAGATAGGTCTTCTTGATTGATTCTTTTGACTATTGGATTACCTCAATCAAGGAATTCTAGACTGATACATGACAAGCCCCAAGGTATTACCTTTAAGGAAAGGACATGTATAAAAGAATATTATCCTTACCCCACCTAAGCTCCCTACTTGTTGAGGAAGCTAACAACGTTCTCAGAGAATTACATGAAAGCATTTGTGAAAGCTATTAATCGACCTTTGCCTTAAAATGGAAGGCTCCAAAAACTAGATTCTATTAGCCCACATTAAAAGTTGATGTGGAGAGGCTAGTAAAGAATGTGATCAATGTCAACGACAGCCATTTGATACACTAACCAACCAATGAACATAATGAGATCTACTCCCCTTAGCCCTTTGACATATGGGGATGGATATTTTAGTACCCTTCCCAATTGCATCTGTCTAAAAATTTCTCTAGAAGAATATTATTTTCTCATTTTGGACCACTATTTGCTCTTATTACAAACAATGGAAGATAGTTTATTAGTGAAAGTTTCAAAAACTTTTGTTCAAAAAGGAAGATTTACTTATGAACCATATCTATCAAGCACCTAGATACAAATAGACAAATAAAATTTTCCAACCATTTCATCCTTAAAGGACCAAAGAAGAGGCTCAATTCAGCTAAAAAAAAAAATGGACTAGCTTCTTTTTTTTTTCAGTTCTACAAGACTACTAAACAAACTTCCACCAGTGAAACACCCTTTGCCCATGCATATGGGCATGGGGTGATAATCCCTTCCTAGATTGGTTGCCCTTCTAATTGCAGCATCCACTCCTAATATGATTAATAGATGGTTGTTAGCTATTAATTTAGGTTTAATGCTTGTGTATGTTGTATTAATTGCATACAGTTGCATTAGTGCAGGAACCTAGTTGAAAGTAAGGAAAGCTAAGTCAAAACATGACTCAGCATTAAATTGAAAAGGGAAAAATGAGTGAGGCCAAAGTCATAAAATGGGACAAGGACCAAAATGCAATTATTTATACTCAAATATTCAAAAACCCTAGACCTTCACACAATCCCATCTTCAGCATTTTTTAGAGAGAGAAATAGAAGGGCGAGTAAAGAGAGAAAGAGGCTGAACTAGGGCAAAAGTGAGAGGATAAGCTAGAAGGAAGGGTGATTTGAGGCTAGGGATTGATCATACAGCAATAAGAGGCTTATTTGAGCACAATGTACATGCACTTTTTTAGGAAAATTCAGGTAGCAACTCAACCTAAACCTCATTTTCTGAAATGTTCAGCTTTTTGCTATAAAAATGTGATTTATGAATGTTTTGAGTTAAGTTTAGGGTTTAAACTTACATTCTCTATGTTTCTAACTGCTATTGGGTGATGCTTGCTGAATAGTTATGATCATTTATGCTTGTCATTAATTGTGAAAGTGGCTTATGCCCTAAGTGCGAAAATATGGTTTGATCTTAGTTTAGAGTACTGTTAAGTTTAGTTTTGGGTCTATTATAAAGGTTATATGATGTCTAAGTATTGGTTTTGAGTTTATAGCTTGAGAAATTGGTTTGAAAATATATTTTTGGAGCAAAAATTTAGATTTAACAGTGAGTTTTACAGTAAATAAAATACTAGTAATTAACTTCCAGACCTTGAAAGTTAACTACCGTGTTCTTTATTTTCCAAAAAAACATTTTTAAAGGCTAGTAGCCGATTGTCCTACTCTAGCAATCGACTGTCGGGCCCTTAGCAGCCTTTAGCAATCGACTGGTAACTCTTGGCTAAGACAGAGTAAAGAGGACAGTAGGCTAGCAGCTGACTGCTAGCCCACCATTTCAGATAATGAACTCAATAGCTAATTTTGAGAGGTAAATAGCTCAAAATCTCACTCAAACTAAGGATCTAAACCTAAGATGTAGAGGGTAACATGTAAGATGTAAGATTCCTGTGTCACTAGGATGAGAGGATTCATGTGATAGTGAAATGAAGAGAGCGGGAAACATAAAAAAAGTGAAGAGGACAGTATTCTAAGCATATGCATTAGTGGTAGATAAGCTCATAAACAAGTGACTGATTGTCAGTATGGGACGATTGTTAGGCATTTCACAGTTGTGCCATGAATTATGATGGGTAAACATCCACATGAACATAGATATTTTAAAAATTCCATGATGGTTGCGAACTTTAAGTTAGTGTCATCTTCTAAAGGCCATTTAAGAAACATATACTTAGAGCTAAGCATAACCATAGATATGAGATGAATTACCCTAGTCTATATGTTTGAGAATAGCATACTGGAGCATGATCCATCGGAAAGGGATGGTGATTCCATAGCCCATGATCTGCGTAAGTGGAGTGGATGAGACTTGTCCAAAGTTGGATAGTGATCCCATGAGTTGACATACTAGCCTCGCAATGGACGAAAGGGATATTCTCTTGTTAGTCAAAAGTGATCTGCCAAAGTTGATAGGGACCATAAAGAGAGTTATACCAGCCCCGTAAGGGACAAAACGGATATCAACCTACTAGTCAAGGAATGATCTGCAAAAAGGGTAGTGACCATTAAGAGGGTACTCAGATCTAGCTGGGGGACGCCTCATATAATGCTAGTGGCAAAATTGTCACATATGATGTTAAGTGAACTCATGCATGAATGTAGTGGTACAAGAAGCCATTCGTTAGGCGATGCTCCCCGTAACTTATATAATATGTTTGTTTCTCCTGCTCATATGTTATATGAGAATGCATTTTTGTTACCCTATAGATTGTTTAAGATGAAATTTATGTTGAAAATGATGATGAATGCACATCCCATATTGAAAAGTTTATATGTTTAAATGTATATGCATAGATGTGAGCACATGACATGAGAGTATGTAGCATGCACCATATCCCAATAGTATGTATTATGTTTTTATGATGAAAAGAATGTAGAGATTTTTCATATGAGTATGGTGGTACAGGTTAGTAGTTTTCAAAGTAGGTTGCATTGCTACTAAGATTAATTTCTCACATATATACTGGCATGTACCAGATGTGTAGGTCCCTAGCTATAGAGGAAAGTAACATGAGAAGAAGTACCCTTCATGGGGTATATGGAAAAATATGTTTATTTTAGATAGTATAGCCCTATGTTCATTTGGTACTAGTCTTTATGATTTTCGAGAAAGGCTAGTATAGATTATCTTTTGTATAGCATATCTTAACTTGGATGTATATAGATTAATTATCACTATCAATAGTCCATTTAATTGGGTTATGAGTGGCAAGGATGTTGCCTCCATACCCCATTAGTTAAATTAAAGTTAACTAATGAGAAATTATGCATGTTTGTGTATAGTTATCTAGAGCATATTATATATATGTATGATTTGATAATTCTATTGTGATTCTTGAGTGAGAACCTGAGTGTAGAACGTGACCCCAAATGGCATTCAATTAATAAATTTGGTAAAAAGTTTAAATTTACTCAGGTAGAAGTAATAGTAACACATCATTATTATGATATTTATATATTATAATCCTTAATTAACTTAAAAGAAATCATAGGCTAATGTGGTGTTATAGGCATTACACTAATTGAGTCCACCATTACTCCGATTGGAATCATGAAAACTTACTTCTAGATCTAGAAAGCCTAAAGGAAAAAGGGAGATTGATCACATTCAAGTGGCAGATTCTAAGCAAATAGCAACCTGTTACTTTAATCAATAGGTAAAAAAGAGAAATTCTTTTAAGGGCAATTTGGTCCTCAAGACGATAATTAACAACTTCTTGGATGCAACGGAAGGAGAGTTTTTCTCCAACAGGAAAGGTTCATATTGTATATTACAAGTCATCTCAAGTGACACCTACCACCTTACCATGATAAATGAAGAAGCAATCCCTAACACATTAGATGCTGCAAGTCTAAGATGCCATTTTACTTAGGCTTTTTGAAATGTAATTGTTGTAAACTTATAAAAAATTATTTCACTTTAAGGAAAGATTCTTGTTGTCTCTCTCTCTCTTTCTCACTCTCATAACCACTATTGTTTATTAAAATAATATGCGCTATTAAACACCTAAAAAGACTCATGTCTCTAGCTGGTCTTTCCAACCGCTATAGTAAAATGTCGCTGGTTCAACAAGAATATGCATCTTGTAATGACCCCCTAATACGACATATACAATCCTCATCTGATTAGCGAAAGCATATGGGTTATTCTAAATGATTATTCCCTATGTGGGAACTTCAGGGGATTGCTACTGGTTGAGCGTAACCCAAATAGACTTTCCGTTGTCCATTCGGATTCCGTTCAACCCTAACTCACACGCAGCTAACTAATTATACATGCATACATCACAAATTACTCTAGAATGAAATCTAAAACTTATATACACGTCACGTTATACATTCATACATATTCTGACTTAAATCCATAAATTTATAGCGGTAAACCCTACCGAAAATTCAGCAGAGTTTCCCCTGTATTTTGATCATGTCCAAAATATAAAGAATCACCTGTTTATATTTACACAGCCAGTCCAACAATAGCAATAAAAATAATCCACAGAAATCCATAAAAATAGCGTCAATCCCATCAATACAATCAATATAAAACTCCTGATTTATACATGTACCACTGATCCAATCCATACAGAAAACATAAAGAATGTAACCCAAAGATATAAAGAACATCATCAAAGCATACATATATACAAGCTGATTCAAGCCTAAGCTAAGTTATTCTCCTGTCTATCACCACGGCATCATCGCTCATCGCCTGGCTCTGTCCCTGTCCCTGTTCATCTGAGTAAACAACCTAATGAGATATAAAATCCCAGTAGAATAATTTACAATTCGAATTTCATTAGAAAACTGGTTGAATACCCAGCCTTCCCGAAATCAGTTCGAAAATAGTGAGATACCTTATCTTTAAAATCGTTTAAACACATAGAAATCGCGGCAAGTAATCGAAATCATAAAAATCCATTTCTTTGAGAATCAGTCATCAAAATTAAGTAAAATCCCATGCCTGGTGTATCTAAATCCACGTTGGTCACAAATCCATTATAACTAAGTCTAAATCATCATCTAATTACACGTTGTCTAGAGAGAATACCTCTCTTATCGTTGGGTGTGATCCGTAATACCAATCACCCGAATCAAGCCTATATTGTGAGTGTGATCCGTAACACCAATCACTCACTCAAGGACCGGGTGAGAATCAACATCTAGGGCGTCCCCTAGCATGTGCACATACGCCAATTCTCATCCTCATACAATCTATTCGAACTCACATGCACTCGGTCGGCTATTCCTCAGGGTTCTAGGGTATTACGCCTAAATCACAATGTTTCCCCGTATAGGCTATCCCCCCTTATACTCTTTAAACCTTTCTTAGGGTCGTCCTGGTTTAACGCGAAATCCCTAACTCAGTAAAGGGTAAATCTGATAAAAAAATCTCGTTTAAAAGCTCCCTGTACTAGGAATACTTAACGATCGTCCCATAGCGGTTATCAAGTACCCAACCCTAAGTAAATCCGTCCTAAAGGCATCTAAACTCGATAAAAAAAGTGTTTAACATGCAATTAGGCTTTTTAGCACACAGGCATACAATTTATCCCATCAAAGTAGCACGTAAATCCATGTAAATCATCTAAATCATTTAGGTATCCACTAAGTCAAATCTAGGGTTCGGGAAGCGTAAATTATCCTACCTGGTCTCTTGTCACTCCAAATCAAATCAGGACTTCACGAAATCTCAGTTTCTGGGTCCAATTAGTTTCCTGGACATGAAATTAAATATTCAGCTTCGTCATGTCATCCGTTTTTCAATCCTAAATCTGGTTACGCTAATACCTAGGTCAATTTATTACCTAATTACGTTCGGCAGCTATTTCAGTCATATACCATTAGTTTTTGGGAAATCGGACCTTACTAATAGGATCGAACGATGGAATTCTGCGTCGGGGTGGTCTCGGTTTCTCCCGATGCACGTCCAGAAGCTCCAGCACGGCGGCGCACGGCGGAGGGGTGCGATTTACCTCGAAAATCATACCACAGTGAAGCCCGCAAGTCCAAAAGTCCAAATCTGGTGGTGGCGCGGCTCACTACTGCTTGATCAGGTTTTCGGCCACAAAAATTCTCGCACGGTGGACGGAGATTCCCTCGATCCAAGCGCGTCCGGCCTCTGTTTGACGTCGATGAGCTATTGGAGGAAGCTGGCAGCTCGGGCTACACGGTCGTGGGGGCGGTGACGATCAATGATGACGGACGGCAGCGATCTGAGCTGGTGAAGTTTCGCGCGGTGGAAGAGAAAGTTGGCATTTTTTCGACAACTCTGTCGGCCGTTGGTGGCCGTGGTTGGTTACTGGAGGTTGTGGGCAGTGAGGGCTATCAGTTGGTGTCCTTGGTGGCGGCCCACGGTGGTTGTGGTGGCGGTTCACAGTGGAGGCAGGGAGAGAGAGAGGAGAGAGAGAGAGAAATAAGAGAAATGGAGGGAATTCGTGTAATTTAAAGCCTCCGGGGACGATTCTGACTTTTCCTGGGCCACCCTGGAATGTTTTAGGGTGTCGGCATCCTTCCAGACGTTGGCACGCATTTCTATGCGAAGGTTTTAGCCTCCGTCAGTGGAATTGATGCACGAAATGTCTGTTGTCAGTTTCTGATCGCCAGATTGCATTTCTTTCCGTTTGATCGTGTTTCTGACTTTGAACGACCTTCTGTGTCAAGTCATTATCCTCAAAAGTCATGTTAGGCTTCGTTTGATGGAAATTAGCATCAAAAATCAAAATTTATCTTTTAAAATCCTTTAAAACTCTTTCAAATCTTTTCGGTTGTTACACATCTAGTTTGGTTTAACAACCCTTAGCCTAGATAAAA
This sequence comes from Senna siamea, assembly GCA_031216115.1. Taxonomy (NCBI): domain Eukaryota; kingdom Viridiplantae; phylum Streptophyta; class Magnoliopsida; order Fabales; family Fabaceae; genus Senna; species Senna siamea. The sequence continues at coordinate 11,297,221 of CM062366.1, forward strand.
AGGGCTAATTGAGTGATCACCTTAAACAAACCAAATTAGCCTTTCACTTACACTTCACCATAGTAACCTTAAGAGCGCTATTCAACACTTTCTCCCTATTCTCTTAGGAAATATGAATGAGAATAAGAACAAAATACCCATTAAATTTAAGCGATAAACTAGTATATCCAAATCTTTAATTTAGAGTTTGAATAAAAATAGTAAAAAAGCTATAAAACTTAACCCTGAGCATCCCCAAGGCTGTCTTCACCAACAGGTCCCTTTTTAGCATCTTTGGCTCTATTGCCAAAAGCACTCCCACCCTCGACCACCATCAAAATTTCTATAGGAAGATATGACTCTCAAAAAATTTATCTTTGTCCTACTCTTGGATTACCTTATCAAAAAGCTCCTTGAAAAGGACCTATCAACTTGGTGAAAATCTCTAGATAAAAAAACTACAACTACACCAAGTAGTTGTATCGACCAAAGTGATGGAAGGCCCGAGTGTTGTCCTTCAAAATTTCCAAACCTTCAATCACCTTATCCTACTTGCCCTGAAGATGTTCTACTTCGCTTGCCAAGGTCAGGTTACTAACATGTATTGCTTCAATTTATCCTCCAAAGACCTCTGATTGGTTTCTTCCTCTTCCTTCTATTTTAAGCAATCCTTGTCCATCTTTTACTATTGTCTTTCATCAAGTAAACCTAATCTTGGAGGTTACAATTCTGCTCCACGATGGTGTCCCCAATAACGGCTCTCTTTTCCACCTTTTTCAAATCCTCTAATAGAGAGCCTCTCTCTCTTTACACAACAATCACTAATTAACTGTAAGGTATAATTTTAGGACAATTTTAGTTTGATTTTACTGCCTCTTTTACTAATTTTATACTTATTTCATATATGTTTCCCTTTTATTACAGAACTACCTTCAAAAGAACCAAATTCCTAGGATTTCCTCTATTTTCTCCTGCATTCTCCTTCCTCCTATGGGTAGACTGCATTAAATAGTTTAGCTCAGCACCTTTTTTCATTAATACTCTATCTCCTAGAAATAAAGGTGGACACATGCTAGTGAGCTAAGGAAGATAAAAGAGGGGCATTTTCACACAATATGGCATCATCTCATTTTATCTAGAGACATCATCAAATTCAAGGGCTTTTATTCCTCCTCTCCCTCCTATAAGAGCGTCTTCTTCTCTAAGGAGTGGAATAAAATTGGAGTTCTAGAGCTAGTCATTCTTAGGCTCTTTCTTCTAACCATGAATGGCTGAGTTTTCTTTTTTAGTCAGGTATTTTTTATTCTAACATTTTCTGAGTTGTGAGATTAGGGATTTGGTCTTTCTTGTCTCATCTTTATCTTGTAGTATTTTCTAATTTTCATATCTATAAATCTAAACTTCATTTAAGTAAATCGACAATGTGGATAGTTGTTTGTGAACTTAATGATTTTCTTGCTATTCAATTTTTCTAAATATGTAATTGATTGGTTGAGTTGATTTAGGTAGAGATTGATTTATTGAAAATGTACATTGTACTCTTCTTTATATCAAGGAAAATAGAAATCTAATTTAAACTTAATCGAACGTTTTGTTTTGGTTAATAAGTGTTAGTATGTCTCTTTATAACAATAATGTTGTTTATTATTTAAACCTAGATACATGTTCAAGGTTACTCATAGGTTAAGGTGGTTAATGAACATTTCTTGACTCACTAATTTAGGAAGAGACTTGGCGATTACCATATAATTGATATTCCCAACATATTACAATTTGAATGATGATTTATTTTAATGAAAAACTCTTGATGATGTTGGATGATAACACTCCATAGCTAGGTTTTTTCATTAACATCACGTAGTTTGTTTTTGTACATTTAGTTTACTATTTTATTTGTATTTTAGTTTACTTGAATCCCATCAAAAACCCCCTCATTTATTTTTTGTTAGTTTCTTCCCTTTCATAGTTATTGAAAAGAAAAGTAAATCCTCAGTCTCTTTGGGATAGACCTTGCTCACACTATACACAAATCAATTTATTAGAAGTAGGAATTTATATTTGTTGGTTTTGACACCCAACATTAACCCACAACTTAAACATAAGAAAATTTTAAATCTCACAAGGTTACCTCACCCTAAGTAGCATCCTCATAGAAGGTCAATACTTTGGCAAAAACCTAACACAACGATTGATTAACATGTTGACCCATCTTATCAATCCCAATTTTCTTTATCATATCATCCATTTAAATTGATCACCCACCATTAGGAACCTCTCGAAAATGACCAAAAATAGACTATAATCCTGATCAAAGACGTTGGCTAATGGAGGCTCAATAGTAACCTCCTTGGCCTTGGCCACTTTCTCTTTCTTACTAGTAGACATCCACTATAACTCCTCTAATCACCTCCCAAGGATTAGTGATAGGTTGATAGATTGGGATGAAGTGAGGGGACCTCATGTGAAAGGGACTTTAATGTAACTGTTGCTTGAGGAGGATTCAAAGGCATTACAACTGTTACCTGGTTTCAAAAATGCCAGTCACCATCACGACCAATTTGGAGATAGCATAATGAAATCCTCTAACTTGTAAGATCCAACAGCTAGAGGAAAACTTAGATATTAAAACAAGTATTAAGAATAACACATGAATAAAACATGTGGTAAAGCTTCTTAAAATCAATGAATCAAGTCAACACTTACTGAACTGTAGCTCCCTTTAACTCAAATTTTCAAAAGATCATATGTGGTACTAGGCCAACTCCAAGCGAAAGGGAACAAAGCACGATGAATCTCCTTGCATAAATGCCTTTATTAAAGCCTCAAATCACAGTATCTCCTTAATTGGCAATTAGGAAGAGGTACTAACCTTAAAACCCTAGAGAAATCAGCCTTAGACAAAACCACATATGTACCTACAACTTCTAAATTGACTGTTGCCTTGCTTACCTTGTGCTTCCAAGGATAGTCACTCATCCTCCTTATGTTCACTAAACTGCACCATGAGATGGCGTATCTGCTAAGGAGGCAAGTCCTCATGGGTGCTTAAGGAGTCATCAAAATCCACTATGAGTGGCTCCAATCCCTTCACCTAATTGCACCAGCCCTCTCATTGCTTAGACTACAAAAGCAAAAGGGTGGAGAATAAGTTTTCTTAAAGACATGGCACAAGCTAGTAGTCAGAATAACCTTAAACAAACGAAAGAGAACTATAAAGAGTAAATGAAATGGGCATCTAAGTATGAAATTAAAAGTAAAAATGCCCAAAAAAAAGGAAAGTGTTAACTAGTACAAGACGTGAAAGCACAAGCCAAGTTCTTTATGTTAAATTCTTTCTTTGAAACAGAAACAAGGAAGATGAAGAAATTGAAAGAGAGAGGGAAAAAATCCCTATAAACCACCCATTTTTGAATATGAAAAGATGTAGAGGTGAAAAGACCAAAGTTCCCTCTTACATAACTGCCACACGTCCTCTAACCATGACCCCTCATAATAAGGCATGACCCTCAAGCGTGCAAACATACGTCCATGAAAGGTGATCGCCCTACAACTCAGTAAGATTCCTTCTTAAGCCATGTCAGCTTCACTGGTAGCTATATATCCCATGACCCCCAAGTATGCAACATTTGTCTAAGCTTTTCAATTTTCTCTTAGCTCTCTTTTTAGCATTTTGGCTAACTTTAGTATCAGATGTGAATGTGAAAAGCCTCCTCCCCCTGTGCATTCCTTGTAGTTCTTCTCTCAGTGTAGATCTTGGTGTTTTTCCATCCTTTCTTAAACTAGCTCTAATGAATGACTCCCTTTGTGCATTCCCTGTAGTTCTTCTCTTACTGTAGATCTTGGTGGTTTTCCATCCTTTCTTGGACTAGCTCTAATGAACAACGTTATTAGGGTTACTTGATATATAAAAGAACATTAAACAATTTCTATGTCTATCAGGTGTGTATAAACAACCTTCAACTCAAGGGAAGAATACATTTGGACAAAAAAAAATTTTCTTAGGTCCTACAACTATTGCAATATTGACAACCAGGTGTTGTATATATCACTATTACTTTTATAAATTTTTTTCCTTTGTATAAATTAATTTCCTAAAATTTATTTGTTATATATTCATGCTAATTGCCCATTACAATGGTTAAGAAATTATGGATAAAATATATTCACTTTTTTTTAGATAAACAAAAATTATATTTACCTTTTTTCTATTTTAAAAAATTGCACTCATCTTTTGAATTTTTTTTTACTAAGTTATAATTTCACTTATTTTTACTAAAATATCTTTAAAGATAATATTATTTAATTTTTATTAAAATCATAAATTATTAAAAGGTAGTTTTAAAATTTTTTATTTTAGCATATTCATTTTGGTTTAAAAATAATAATTTAATATAGTTCACATTTTTAAAAAATAACTCCTTTTATATTGGTTCATGCATATTTAACACTTTTGTTATACTTATATTATATATTATATAAATAATAAAAGAAAGATATTTTAATCAAAATAAGTAAAATTTTAATTATTTTTTAATTTTAAAAAATACAAATTTTCAAACTAATTAAATAAAAATGAAATGAAATTTCGGTATTGGTGTATGGAAAATTAGTTGTATATACAAAAATTAAGGCCCTGTGAGATATATTACTCATTCAATTTCCATACAAGGTTTACCTATTCTAAAGAAAGCCGGTGATCTCACGAGTATTTGAACCATTCTCTCGAAATCAATGGATGCATGATGCATTGTGCTGAAAAACTACGACTGTTTCACATTCGCTTCCCCCATTCAACATTATATATATATATAATGTATATATCACTCCTACCTTACTCCACTTCTCACATTCCCTGAGTCTCTTCCTGGTTTCAGGTTTTTGTGAGAGAATCATGGCTGCTAAGATCAAGATTGGGATCAATGGTAATGCCACTAATTCAATTCATTTCTACTTTTATTTTATGTTATTTTATTTTTAAAGGTTAAAAGCCTGCTTAATTTGCTTGCTTTTGCGATGGAGAAGGATTTGGAAGGATTGGCCGGCTGGTGGCCAGAGTGGCTTTGCAGAGAGATGACGTTGAGCTCGTTGCTGTTAATGATCCTTTCATCTCCACTGATTACATGGTAAGCCTACCCACTTTTTCCTATCACTGGGCATTGGAGTCTTTGAGTACTTTTGTCAGATAGTATGATCATATTCATAAATGTGAGACATTCTAGGGTGGATTGGCTTTTTCAATTGTCATCAATTTTTTCTTTTTCCTGCTGAAGGTATTTTAATGAAATTAAAGAGGGTGTCAGTTTATCCATTTCCAAAAAACTTGATCTTTTTTTTCTGTTCACATTGTTTTGTTTCAATTTTCAAATTTGTTCTTTACATTTGCTTTTGAATGCCCGCAGTCATATGTAGTTTCATTTGTTTTTCCTATATAAATCGGAGGTGTTCGTTTTTCTCTGCAGGCTTACATGTTTAAATACGATAGTGTTCATGGCCAATGGAAGCACCGGGACATTAAGGTTAAGGACTCCAAGACCCTTCTCTTTGGAGATAAGCCGGTCACTATTTTTGGTATAAAGTATGGTTCTATATTCTTAGTGATTGGAATCAGATTGGGTATGTTTCATATGAAAAACTAATTAATATTGAGGCAATTTGTCAGACTTAAAAACTATTTATCTGTTGTGTTGAATAGGAACCCAGAGGAGATTCCATGGGGTGAGGCAGGAGCTGAATATGTTGTTGAATCAACTGGAGTTTTCACTGACAAAGACAAGGCTGCTGCTCATTTGAAGGTTTGTCAATTTCAAGTGCTCGTGTTTGGAATGAGGAGGGGAAGGGAAGGGAAGGGAAGAGAATGAATTAAAAGAAAAGAGGAGGAACAAGAAAGGAAATGTTAAGAGATTGTTTCTTTTAACTTATTTAAATTTTTTAAAATCCCTTAATTTGAGATAATTAAAATTAACAAAAGATTAAGAAAGTTAATATAAAATCTTTTAATTCTTTCTCCTCTAAAATTTTAAAAACCAAATAAATAAAATGTTACTAAATTTTCTTTCTTTCCTTTCCCTTCCCTTCCATTCTCCTCCTCCTAAACAGTTAGTATTTTGATCAGCGTTACATAAGTCTTATGTTCCCAAACGCGATACATTTGCATATTGGAACACTAAAATGAGCAAACTAATTTATCCTACAATATTTTATAGATTTTTGGGTTGGCTAAAATGAGAAGAGAACAATGGAAGCTTAGACGGTAAGTTGCATTAAATTTGAAAATAGGAGATAAGGAAAAGATTGGGCAAAAGTGCGAAAATTTGAAGTATTTTTTCTCTAAAGAAAAAATGAAGAAGATAATGTATAGAGAAATTAACAAGATATGACAAGTGAGAAAAAAATTAAAGGAAGCCCTATAATATTGCGATATATATATTAGTCTTCAAGTCTAGTACAACGTAACCGAACTCTATTTAATTGTTTTAGCAAGTTGTGTGTTATAGTTTAGCTTTAGCGCAGTTTCAAAAATCCTGAAACAAGAATAACAAGGAAAATATCATTTCCTGAAGATATTGTTTTTATATTTTCCCTTAAACGCTTCTCTTCAGTTCTGGAAACATTTATACCAATTTAATGGAACAAGGACAGAGGCATTCTTACTCATAGGAATGGCTAACCTTGTTTTTTATATGTTGAAATAATGCTTTCTCTTTTATCTTGGCCTGTTTGATCTCATGTTTGGCTTGTTCTTTTATGTGCTTGCGTTGTCATATCTTTTGATGCCTAGGGTGGTGCAAGGAAAGTAATTATTTCTGCCCCCAGCAAGGATGCCCCAATGTTTGTTGTTGGTGTCAATGAGAAAGAATACAAGTCAGATCTTAATATTGTCTCCAATGCTAGCTGCACAACCAATTGTCTTGCTCCACTTGCAAAGGTATTTTGAGTTTTAAAGTTTCTTAAAGTGCATGTGAAAGGATGATTCTAGTGATTCAGAGAAAAAGGAAAAAACCAAAATAGCTATTCTTATATCCTTGAAATGTTCTCAGGTGATTCATGACAAATTTGGTATCGTTGAAGGTCTTATGACCACTGTCCACTCTATTACTGGTAAGTATGCATGCAACGTATTTCTCTAAGTTGCAAACGAAAGGATTTAGTTTTCCATTAATTGGTTTTTCTTGTCACACAGCCACTCAAAAAACTGTTGATGGGCCATCAATGAAGGACTGGAGAGGTGGTAGAGCTGCTTCCTTCAACATCATTCCTAGCAGTACTGGAGCTGCTAAGGTATTTGTCTTCCACATATTAACTTACATGAAATTTTTTCCCTTCTTTTGTGTGATTTTAAGCTCAAGCTACCCCTTCTAGTGACAGTTATTCTAGGCTAAGATAGGTAGGTGAAGGTTTAACTAACAAGTCTTCGTCATATCCTATACACCCAACATGATATCCTTTCTTTGTTAAGTGCACAAGTTGTAGGAAACCTACTACCAGTTGCTAACGTCGTTTCACAAACTATGTAACTTTTGCAGAACATTTTAGTGGCTTAGTAGAATCTTTTAGTAGCTTTCACAAAACCATGATAGCTTTTCCTGTACAGATGCTGGTTTTGATTAATGCAAACTTACTTGCTGATATCGCAGTTGAATTGTTCCAATTTTCAATTATCTTATAGTACATACTTGCTGGTGAATGACTATGTGCCTATTGTAATAATCCTTAACCGTTCAGGCTGTGGGTAAGGTGCTGCCATCACTGAATGGGAAGTTAACAGGAATGGCTTTCCGTGTTCCAACTGTGGATGTTTCAGTGGTTGACCTCACCGTTAGAATTGAGAAGGGGGCCAGTTATGATGAAATTAAAGCTGCTGTCAAGTAAGAATAGGATCTTCAATTTTTTTTTTATTGAGATCATAATGATATAAAGTGATGCTCTTTATTCATGTGGATGAATTTTCTGTATTTTATAGCACGGTGGTGTTTGATCATGTAGCCGACCACACCTAGTGGTTTGTTTCTTTGTTGTTGTCACAATTATAAAGTGCTCATCTTCCAGTTTTTATATATTTTTTATAGGGAGGCATCTGAGGGAAGCTTGAAGGGAATCCTTGGTTACACAGAGGATGATGTGGTGTCCACCGATTTTGTGGGTGACCAAAGATCAAGCATTTTTGACGCAAAGGCTGGAATTTCTTTGAGTAATAATTTTGTGAAGCTTGTGTCTTGGTATGACAATGAATGGGGTTACAGGTAACAGATCTATGCCTTTCCTTTTTTAATTAATAACGTGCATTGTATTCATTTCCATTATTTCACTTAGAAACTGAATGTTGATTTTGCTTTTGTCGCAGCTCACGTGTGATTGACTTGATTCGACACATTGCCTCTGTTAAATGAAGCTGCATAGATTTTGGCTCAAATTCCATCTTTTTGAAGCTCGGATGTTTTAGATTAGTTTAGCTTTAACTACACCTCTAGACTCTAGCTCCAAAAATAAGCGTTTTATTTATTTATTTAATTTTTTACTTTTAAATAATGTGGCCTTTCTGCTTCATATAGGTTTATTATTTCATATTGCTCCTTTTGGTTTTGAATTATTATTTAACTAGTATTGAGCTCGTGCCCCTCCACGGAGGTAATATATATTTTTATATATTAAGACAAAGAATAAATATTTGTTTATTAGTATTAATATTACATAATATATTTAATAATACATGCATTTAACATGGTGAAAATACCATAAAATAAATAAAACTTAGTTAATCATTATAAGTAAAAAAGAACATAAAAATTTTAGTTAAACATAGTAAATCAAATATAAATATTTGAAATGTGGGACAACCCATGATGTAAATATCCTACTTTACATTCTCAAAAATTTCCGTGTACATCACATTATATGTTGAATTAGTAATGTTTCCATTTTTATTGCATATAAAAATTTTTAAACCTCTTTTACTTTTTACTATAGAAACTCACATATAGTCCATGAAAAAAAAATAGGTCTTGGAAGATATAATCCAACATTTTTCAAAGATTAACCCTGACTTTTGTTAATAGTCATTACAAACGAAACAGTAAAAAGAAATTGATGTATCTCTAGTTGAAATAATAATCTTGAATTAGATGAACTAATAACTATTCGAGGTATCAAAACCTTCTAACTAATATTTTTGCCCTATATAATTTTAGCTTCTAGAACATATCTGCCAAGATGACTAATTCTTAGTCTAGTCCCCTTGTACAACTCCAATGATCTATCAATATTTTTCAATAACATAATAAGCGTACCAACCTTCAATCTCAATTTATGATTAGGCAACAGTGAACCTTTATTATAGTTCAAGAAATCACTGGTGTAAAAATCCTAAGAAGATTCAATATAATTAGAATCTTATTTGCAGACACTATTTGAGTTTAAGTAAATATCTTCATCACTTGGAAGAAGTGACAACATGTGTCACGACCCAAAAACTGGTAATATGATCCATTTTAGGCCCAACCCTCACGATTTTTTTTCCCTTACCTCAGTAGGAAAATGTGTCCACAAGGGAGATGTATCCACACCCTTTTAAGCCCAACCCTCATGATTTCGTTCCCCTCTCCAATCGATGTCAAACTTTACAATCCACCTCCCTAAGATAGCCTAACATCGCTGCTGACACACCGATATAGGTCCTGGCTCTTATATCATTTGTAACAGTCTAAGCTACCCACTTGCGAAGATTATCCATTTTGGGCCTAACCCTCACGATTTTGTTTTTTCCCTTGCCTCAATAGGAAAACGTTTCCACAAATGAGAGGTATCTACACCCGTGTAAGGCACGCTTCGTTTCCTTCTCCAACCGATGTGTGACTTTCCAATCCACCCCCTAAGGGAGCCCAGTATCCTCGTTGGCACACTAATCTGGGTCCCAGCTGTGATATCATTTGTAACAGTCCAAGCGACCCACTTGTGAATATTGTCCGTTTTAGGCCCAACCCTCACATTTTTGTTTTTTCCCTTTGCCTCAGTAGGAAAACGTGTCCACAAGGGAGATGTATCCACACCCTTTTAAGCTTAACCCTCACAGTTTCGTTCCCCTCTCCAACTGATGTCAAACTTTACAATCCACCTCCTTAAGGGAGTCCAACATCATAGTTGACACACTGATCTAGGTCCCGGCTCTGATATCATTTATAACAGTCTAAGTTACCCACTTGCGAAGATTATCCATTTTGGGCCCAACCTTCACAATTTTGTTTTTTCCCTTTGCCTCAGTAGGAAAACGTTTTCACAAGGGAGAGGTATCCACACCCGTGAAGGTATGCTTCGTTCCCCTCTCCAACCGATGTGAGACTTTTCAATCCACCCCCTAAGGGAACCCAGCATCCTCGCTGGCACATCGATCTGGGTCCCAGCTATGATATCATTTGTAACAGTCCAAGTTACTCACTTGTGAATATTGTCTGCTTTTGGCTTAGCCCTCACGATTTTGTTTTCCCCCTTGCCTTTGTAGGAAAATACATCCACAAGGGAGAGGTATCCGCACTCTGATAAGGCATGCTTCGTTCCCCTAACCAAATGATGTGAGACTTTACAATCCACCCTTTTAAAGCAACCCAACATTCCCATTAGCACATCGATCTAGGTCTCAGCTTTGATACCATTTATAACAGTCCAAGCTACCCACTTATGAATATTGTATGTTTTAGGCTCAGTCCTCATAATTTTGTTTCTCCCCTTGCCTCGGTAAGAAAATGCGTCCCTAAAAGAAAGGTATGGACACCCTTATAAGGCATGCTTCGTTCCCCTCCCTAATTGATGTAAGACTTTACAATCTACCCCCTAAAGGAGTGCAGCGTCCACACTGGCACACCGATCTGGGTCCCAACTCTGATACTGTTTATAACAGTCTAAGCTACCCACTTATAAATATTGTCCACTTTGGGACCAACCCTCACAATGTTTTTTCCTCTTGCCTCTATAGGAAAACACGTCCAAAAGGGAGAGGTATCTATATCCTTATAAGGCATGCTTCATTCCCCTCTCTAACCGATGTGAGTCTTTATAATTCATCCCTTTAGGGGAGCCCAACATCCCCTCTGGCACACCAATCTGGGTCCTATCTCTGATACTATTGTTAATAATCCAAGCTACCCACTTGTGAATATTGTCTGCTTTAGGACTAGCCCTCACGATTTTGTTTTTCCCCCTTGCCTCGATTGCAAAACACATCCACAAAGTAGAGGTATCCACACCCTTATAAGGCATTCTTTGTTCCTCTCTCCAACTGATGTGGGAGTTTACAATCCAACCCCTTAAGGAAGCTTAGCATCCCCACTGGCACACCAATCTAGGTCTCAGCTCTAATAACATTTGTAACAATCTAAGCTATCTACTTGTAAATATTGTCCTCTTTGGGCCAAACCCTCACAGTTTTGTTTTTTTCCCTTACCTTGATAAGAAAACTCATCCACAAGGGAGAGGTATCCAAACATTTATGAGACATGCTTTGTTCTCCTCTCCAATTGATGTCGGACTTTACAATTCACCCCCTTAAGGGAGCCTGATGTCCCTATTGGTACACTAATCTGGGTCCCGACTTTAATACCATTTGTAGCAGTCCAAGCTACCCACTTGTGAATATTGTCTGTTTTGGGCCCATACCTCAAAGTTTTATTTTTACCCCTTACCTCGATAGGAAAATGCATCCACAAGGGAGAGGTATCCACACCCTTATAAGGCATGCTTCGTTCACCTCTCCAACCAATGTGGGACTTTACAATCCACCCCCTTAAGGTAGCCCAGCGTCCCCACTGGCATACCAATCTAGGTCTTAACTCTGAAACTATTTGTAACAGTTCAAACTACCCACTAGTGAATATTGTCTGCTTTGAGCATAGCCCTCACGGTTTTGTTTTTCCCTTTGCCTTGGTAGGAAAATGCATCCACAAGGGAGAAGTATCCATATCCTTATAAGGCATGCTTTGTTATCCTATCCAACCGATGTGGGAATTTACATTCCATCCCTTTAAAGAAGCCTAGTGTCCCTGTTAGCACACTAATCTGGGTCTTGGCTCTGATAACATTTGTAACAGTCCAAGTTACCCACTTGTGAATATTGTCCATTTTGGATCTAGCCTTCACAGTTTTGTTTTTCCCCTTAGCTCGGTAGGAAAACACGTGCCTAAAGGAAAGGTATTGACACCTTTATAAGGCATGCTTCGTTTCCCTCTCTAACTGATGTAGAACTTTACAATTCACCCCCTAAAAGAGTGCAACGTCTCTGCTAGCACACCGATTTGGGTCCCAACTTTGATACCATTTGTAACAGTCTAAGCTACCCATTTGTGAATATTGTTTGCTTTGGGCCTAGCCTTCACAAATTTTTTTCCGTTGTCTCGGTAGGAAAATGCGTCCACAAGGGAGAGGTATCCATACCTTTATAAGGCATGCTTGTTTCCCTCTCTAATCAATGTAAGACTTTACAATCCACCCCCTTAAGGGAGCCCAATGTCCCAGTTGGCACACCTATTTAGGTCCTAGCTCTAATACCATTTGTAACAATCCAAGCTACTCATTTATGAATATTGTTTGCTTTGAGCCTAACCCTCATAGTTTTGTTTTTCCCTCTTGCCTCGATAGGAAAACACATTCACAAAGGAGAGGTATCCACACCCTTATAAGGCATGCTTCGTTCCTCTCTCTAACCGATATAGGACTTTACAATCCACCCCTTTAAAGGAGCCCAGAGTCCCTGTTGGTACACCGATTTGGGTCTCGACTTTAATACCTTTTGTAACAGTCCAAGCTACCCATTTGTGAATATTGTTCGATTTGGGCCCAATACTCATGATTTTGTCTTTCCCCCTTACCTTGGTAGGAAAATGCGTCCACAAAGAAAAGGTATCCCTTCCCTTATAAGGCATACTTCGTTTTCCTCTCCAACCAATGTGAGAATTTATAATCCACCTATCTAAAGGAGCCCAACATCCTCGCTGGCACACCGATCTTGGTCTCGACTTTGATACCATATGTAACAATCTAAGCTACCTACTTATGAATATTGCCTACTTTGGGCTCAGCCCTTAGGATTTTGTTTTTCCCCTTGCCTTGGTAGGAAAACGCGTCCACGAGGGAGAAGTAACCACACCCTTGAATGATGAGAATATCATGTTCCATTTTCAACAGGTCTTCCATGTTTAAAGTCTTTGAATGTAAGCTTCTCAAGAACAGGCTTAGCTCAGTTATAAACCTTTAAATCAACTCAGGCTATACACTAAAGGCAATTGAAAGCAAAAATTCCATAATGATGTGAAATCATGACTTTTTAAGTTAAATAACTTTCCTTCCTTTAAATCATCAAATCTTGAAATTTTTTAAGAATACTTGTCAGCCATTTTTAAACCTTTAACTCATTCAAAAATGGCATATTTTTTCTCTAATTTAAAAGTGAACTTAGCTTTTGGTTTAAACATCTTGCCATTAGCAAATTCTTGAAGCTTTAATTCTCTTCATCTATAGTATTCCGTCATCTTTGATCTTCATCTTCACATCGATAACAATATTGAATATATTATCAAACACATTTTTTCTATGTGCATCCTAACTAAATTATGACAAATTAATTGATATTTCCAATATGGAAGCACCCAAAATATACTTTTTTTTCATCCAATTGTGATATTCTCCAAAGCCTGGCAATCTTGAAACACCTTGCTCAACTATTTTTGGAAGGGTATTAACATTTTCCCTGGGATGAAGACAAAATTTTTGGATTTCCTTTCTACTTCAATTTCTTGCTCCTCTCTTACTCTTCTTTGCTCCCTAGAATTTGACTTTCATGTTCTTCATTACCTAGAAAACCTAGGTTCATAACCTGGAAGCCAACTGCTGAACCCCTCTAAGTCGATTGCCAGCTCTCGAACACACTTGCCTATTTTGGGCAGAGAGCTCCAAGTAATAACAAGGCTATGAATCCAATCAAACTAAGTAATTAGAACACTTAAAAAGTAGTATGGGTCTATGGGAAGAGAGGAAATAACAGAAAATGACCGCTAGAAAGTATTCTTAGAGTATGCAATAGGATTAAATAAATTACAAATTAGATGATTGATAGTCGGTATAAGACAATCATTACAAATCCCATGATTGAACCATGACTTAGGATGGTGAAACATCCATCCAATCCTAGAAAGATTTGAGAAAACACCATGTAGGTAACTAATTCTAAGTTGGTGTACTCTGATGGCCTTAAAGATGCTTACTTAGGATTAAGCTCACCTTGACCTGGAATCTATTTCTCTAGTATATATGTTAACGAATCATCTACTAGAAAAATGATTCATCATTTGATAATGGTGGTGATTTTTTAGCAGCATTGAACTGCTACAATGGTGGGTGGTTTAATCTGGTTGTTTGATGAGGCTAGCGACCAATGAGATGAAGAATGTTGGTACCCAGATAACTAAGGGACACTCTAAGGGCTTAAAGGCTAGCACTTCACAACAAAACTCATTCAATGTCTGATTTGACTATTGATACATTATGGTTAGGAAGAGGGATAAGTTCCATCACTCTCAGTTTGTGAATGGATGGCCTGAGTGCCTGCAAGTTTTTTATGATATATTAACTCTTTATTACCAATGTTTGATTGTATGTCCATACTACTATATTCTCATGTGAATTTTGTAAAGATTACCCATAACATTACTTGTTTAGTGCATTTCATAGTGCATGGCATGACATATACTGCATATCATACATTTTCCTAAAAGGTGATAAAGAATGCAGGTTTTTTCATGCGATTCACGGCTGGTATTATCAACGATAAAGTTTTCTTAACTATTTTACTTTATTACTGAGTTTCAAACTCACATATGTGTTGATTTGTCTATATGGCTAGTTATACCATTCTGATTAAGCTAGAGATGGAGGTATATATGGTTCTAGAGGTTAGTTATATCCTAATGGTGCAGGAGGTTATGATGTGGTGGGTTAAAGGCTTACCTGTACCCCTAGTTGGTTGAGAGTTTGAGTTTATGGATGACTTCTTTTATATACTCCAATCATCCCTTGCCTAGTTATCTTTTTTAGAAGCTAAAGGGATTTGTGTATGATGTATAAACATTGGTGGGATTTTCTTTTTAGATATGTAAGTATAAGGTTACTTGTATAGTGATAGTTCCCTATCCCATAATGGCTTGGATAGTCTTAGGCGGGAAGCTTATTATCTTATAAGCTCTCATCCTTATTTTGTAACAATGTAAATAGTTTAATCATATGAAAATAATATATATATATATATAAAGTTTTTGGGTAGAAGTTTAACTATTTATGTATGCTAAGACTTTTGCTAATACTATGAGATAAGTAAGATACTTGAGAAAGAGATACCAAACCCTAAGCCAAATGAATCAACTAATGATCTTGGGTAACTAATTAACATTAAACTTAGGTAGATAAAGTAACAAATAAGTGAGTGGCACACCACCTCTATGGGTAATGCATGTTAAGCACTTGTAGGGGCAGGGTGTTATAGTTTAGATCACCCATTCAATGGGATTCCAATACTAACCTATTCTCTTATTTTATTGGATGGCTTAGAGGAAAATTTCAAAGTCCATATACTGCCTGAGGTGATGGATGTTAAAGCTGTAGAGCCTCACCTTGCTACCCAATGTTGGCTAATTTAGAAATCCTAAAATAGCTTTAGCTTTGAAGGGCGCCCTGTAAGCCTAGTTAATGTGTTGTCTCAAACCAATAGCTTACTTTCATACATAGCTATGGATACAATGGGCACCCTATAAGAAAATTTAATGTTTTTCTACCGAGCAAGCAGAGGCCCTTCCCTTTAAGGAAGCTTGTAGGTTCACAAACAACCTTAAAATATTGAGTGTCATCTTTGAATATGAAAATCAAACAATTGTTAAAGACTACAATCTTCATTCTTTCTTATGGGCTACTAAAAATATCTTCAAGGAAGGGCTAAACTTAATGGAGAAAAAAGCCTTAGCATTAGTGAAATAGACAAGTAGATCGGCAAATAGGGTGGCAAACTTGGTAGCTCGAATGGCTCTCAACCTTTCCCTTCCCTTGAAAGGGGTATGGTACCCTCCAGTGCGTATTAGAGCAACTTTACTAGAAGATAAGATTAGAGCAAGAATCTAGGTATGAATCTATGTTTCCCTAGTAGTATGATCTTTTCTTGCTCTTTCTTTATAGGGCGATTGGGCTTGCTTTGTTTAGGAGTGCAGGTTTGCACTTCATAGTTCTTGTGTAGTGTCTTGTGGATTCTCCTATATCTTTTTGGCCTTCGTGCCTTTTTGGAATCTTATCCATCTTTGATCAAAAAATTAAAAAAGAAAAAACTATTGCATTATCAAAAAAGTTGTCACAAAAAAATTATACTTTAGAGATATCCAATGTATTTAACTTGTCTATCTAAACTATAATTTTCTTTCTTGAAATATATAAATGGCTATCCTACAATATAAACAAATAACAATTTTATATATTTTGATTAAAATGCTTTTATATTTATAATTTATATAAATATTATAAATATTAAATAGGCATTTCACTAATATAAAATAGTGTCAATTTTTAAAAATTTAGAATAAATAAAATTTATGATTTTTAAGCAAAATAAATAATATTGAAATAAAAATTTTAAAATTTTTTATTCTAATAATTTATATTTCTATTAAAATATTCAATATTATTTTAGAAATATTTTAGTAATTTTTAGCTTTAAGTGAATTTATATATATTTAAACCAAAAATAAATAAAACCTTCCAACTTGGATTGGACTATAGCACGGTGGATTGTTGAGTCCACTTTCCAATCGAGTCAAGTGGTTAATATTTTATCCTTGAGGATCTCGAACTCCTTCATGATCATCACAATATATTATTTTGTCATGCAGGGGAATACGGGGACCAAATTCTCAGAGAAGTCAATAGTTTCATAGCTCCCTGGATGTATCATTTGAAATGTAGCTTCTCTATCTCTATGTAACTGTTTTGCATAATAAAAAAAAAGTAGTTAATATTTTTATGTCAAAAGCATCTTTTAATTATCATTTAAAAAGAAAATTTACCAATGATAAACTTGTCTAGTTCACAAAGAAAAAAAGGGGGTGTTAAAAAAACGTTGGTGCGTTGTGAAATTCTTAGTTTAGTTTACTGAATTTATTTTTCCATTGTTAGTAAGTTATTAATTAAAAAATGAAAATGGAAAAAACCTAAAAAGAAAATATAAAAGCTGAGAGTCACAGATACGCGTGGTATATGATGTTCCGTGGGGTAGCGGACACAAAATAAAATCGAAGGAAAACCATTGGCGCCCAACTATTTACGCCTGCCATTCCATTTTCTAATCCTTCAAGCTCTCTTCTTCTCTAATTGTTACCTTTCTCTACAAATAAAAATGGGTTACTCTCGTGTTTTCTTGATTCCAATGAAAAAGAAATGGCAAGATTTCAGCTATTGCACTCCCCTTTATCTGCAACAAAATTTGTCTTCTTGATATGGTGTGGTGCTATTCTGGGTGCTACTCTCGTTGCAACTTTCTTTTGGGCTTCATTTTCTTCTTCCCATTTTTCAGTTGCATCTAATTGGGTTATTGAGAGTCCTGGAACTTTAGTAGTTCCAAATGCCACCACCAACCCACCTCATAAGGTAAGCCCTTTTAACATACCCATTTTCTGGAATTTATTATAGGGTATTAAATTTCAAATTTATGTTTCTTCTTTAGGTCTAGTTGCAAGAAAACAATAAGATTAGAGAGAGAAATATTTAGATCTTAATACATTATTGTCGTGGTTTTATATCATTATTTGTTTGAAGGTTAAAGGCTCAGGGTTTCCACTCATTAGATTTATTTTAGGTACAGCTACAATATCAATCTTACCAAATAGGAGGCTCTTATTTGAGATTGCCATGTCATGCCTGTGATTTCTTTCAACTTTTTCATGTTCTGATTGCCTCTAAGTTAATATATTATTCATGTAGAAAGGAAGCAAAGTCATGATTCACTTTCCATCTGAAAACCCATTGCCATTTACTCCATTCCCTCCCCTAACTACTGAAAATTTTAGCTTGTTGATTGGTTACGAGCAATATAATGATTATATAGGAAGAAGATCCCAATAGTGCAAGGAAGCATGCTGAGAGAATCCTATCAGCAACTTTTGCCGATTTACCGGCACCTGATTTGCTTTGGGAGCCAATGCCCCCAGCACCAGTTCCTCGGCTAGATGGAGCGTCTATACAGATTGAGAATATTTTCTATGTATTTTCAGGATATGGCTCTCTAGACTATGTGAGTATTTCTTTTATTTTTTAGGTTTATTTTGGCTTTCTTAACACATTCAATTCCATATATGTTGCCATAGAATATCACTTGAAACTTACTTTCCTTGTATCTAATAAAAACTTGAATGATCATTTGGTGCCAATGTCGTGTCCTCCAGGTGCACTCTCATGTTGACGTCTACAATTTTAGTGTTAACAAATGGGTGGACAGGTTTGATACACCAAAAGATATGGGTCATTCTCATTTAGGGGTGGCAACTGATGGGAGGTACATATATGTGATCTCAGGACAATATGGTCCCCAATGCAGAGGACCTACTTCTCGTTCATTTGTGTTAGACACTCAAACAAAGAAATGGAAGAGTTTGCCGCCATTGCCAGCCCCTAGGTTTGTATTACCCCATGATATGGTTGAACTGTGCAGAATATCCAACTGGAATTGCATTTTAGACTTTTTAATCTCTCAATATACACATTGGTATTGGTATTTTCTAGTTAAGTTATAGCATGTTCACTAAATAATGATTGAAGATAGATAACATGCTGCTGCAAACACTACATATTGATCCAAGAAGAAAACCTTGAAATAGCAACATGTTAATCTGGAGCAGAGTTTACCAATGCCTGAACTTTAATTTTCATAAACTATTTAGTTGGTATGTTAAATGAAGAGTTTAACACAGGAATTTACAGGTATTCTCCAGCAACTCAATTATGGAGGGGAAGAATCCACGCAATGGGTGGTGGAAAGGAGAATCGCCATACGCCAGCATTAGATCATTGGAGTCTTGCTGTAAAGGATGGTGAAGCTTTGGAAAAAGAATGGCGGACCGAAATTCCCATTCCACGTGGTGGACCACACAGGTTAGCAGACTACCCAGATTCTTATATTCGCTTCCTATGTTCTTGTTCAATGCCAAAACTTTAAACCTTGTTCTCATTTCAATCATGAAAAATAATTTTCAATAAATGACACACATGTAGATTTCCCCTAGACTTCCATTTATTTCTATTGAACATTGGACTCATGCCATATTCTTTCTATCCCTTTTGAAGAAGGTTGGTTGTCTGGCTCTCATCTTTGTATTCCATTTCCCTGGCAGGGCTTGTGTTGTGGTCAATGATCGACTTTATGCTATTGGTGGACAAGAGGGTGATTTTATGGCCAAACCCAATTCACCTATATTTAAGTGCTCACGCAGGCATGAGGTATCATTCATCAGTTCTTGGTTAGCAACAGCATTTTTGTTTTGTTGTTCAAGAACAAATTGAATAATTTATTGTTTACTGTGCTAATTGTTGAGAATTGATCTGACAAAGAGTTTAGTAGGGTATTATATTTACATTTATAAACAAAAATGTCTTACACTATCTTCAATATGCTTAATATATTCAGGTGATCTATGCTGATGTTTATATGTTGGATGATGAAATGAAATGGAAAGTTTTACCACCTATGCCAAAACCAAATTCACATATAGAATGTTCATGGGTGGTTGTCAATAATTCAATTATTATCACTGGTGGGACAACAGAGAAGCACCCAATTACAAAAAGGATGATCTTGGTGGGCGAGGTCTTCCAGTTTAATCTAGACACTCTGGTATTGATATCCTTCTTGTGCTCAATTTGGATTTCTTTACTCTTTATTGGGTATTCTTGGTTTTCAACATTTGAAAATGGTTTCCTAATTTTCTTGATATTGCAGAAATGGTCAGTGATTGGAAGGCTTCCTTATCGTGTGAAAACTACATTAACTGCCTATTGGAAGGGGTGGTTGTACTTTACTTCAGGACAGCGAGATAGAGGACCTGATAATCCACAACCTCAAAAAGTAGTTTCAGATCTGTGGAGAACAAAATTAAGTGCTGTGATCTAGTTTAGCATATATGCGTGTCACAACATGGCAAACCTTTCCCCTTTTGGTTCATGATTTTTGTCCCTGCACAATCTGATTGTTTCTTTTTTTCCTCTTCATATGCTTCAATACCTTAATTTGGTTCCTAATGTGTACATATATTTTTGGATAGTGAAACTGAAACTCAAATACATTTTCGCCAACTATCTTTAGCAAAAAGGAAAAGGAGAGAAATTGGAGAAGAGGTCTTAAGTTCAATTAAAAAAAAAAAAAAAAGAATATATACTACCAAGATTTTCTTTTCTGGGATATTATACTGCCAAGAATGAAAGCATGCAATAGGTAAAAGAAGCCAAATCCTAGGGGCTGGCTTGTTGAGCCTTAAAAACTACATATGGTTGGACCAAAAAAGATATTGACTTATTTAAATTGAGCTTTTCAGCCTGGTCTTTAGGCTAGTCCTTTTTTTTCTTCTATACTATAAAACATTGAAAATATTTATTTGTGTTATTAAAATAATTTTTTTACAAAAAGGAAAACGAATGTTAAAATATTAATAATAAAATAAACTAGTATAATTAACATAATTTTAATTTTCTTATTTTGATATAAAATAATAAAATTTACATATCATATGCATATTGTTGTGCTATATTTGAATACTATATATATATATATATATATATATATATATACTACAATAATATTATTGCAATCAAACAAATTACACTTTTTTTACATATTTTTTTATTTGTTGTAAGACTCAAGATTGAATTAGTAATTTGATATTTGAAAATAGTGAAATAAAAATGGAAAAAAGACAATACGTTCAAAGAGTATAAAAATGAAGCCAATTACGACACTTTTTTTTAAACTAGTAGACAACACAAGCGATCCTCATGTGAATGGGTATGAAAGTGAATTAATATATTTTTATTTGACAAAAAAGTCAATAACATGTTTCTTGTGAAAGGTATAAAAATGTCTTTGAAGAAATAAAGTCAATGAGTATGTCTTTTACAATGAATCAATATGTTTATTACTTAATATGAAAGCCTTTGAGCATCTCTTGCAAATAAAAGTAAAAGTGAACTAATGTTTTTATTTGACAAGAAAGTCAATAAACATGTCTCTTGTAAATAGTTATGAAGTATAAATAAGAATCAACATGTCTCATTGTTATTTAATACGAAAGTTAAATTATTTAATGGATTAATATGTCTATTATTTGATAAGAAAGTCTTTAAACATCTCTCTTGTGAATGAATATAAAAATGAATTAACAGGTCTTTATTTGACCCAAAAAAAAACTAATAAACATGCCTCTTGTGAATAGGTATAAAGTATAACTAAAATCAATGTCTCTTTCTTATTTGTTAAAAAGGTAAAATTATTTGAAGAAATCAACTATTTGAAAAAAAAAAATTGTAAACAACTTGCACTTTCATATCGTAGAAACATTAGATGAACAACTATTCTTTTTAAATTTTTATTATTATATTAATTATGGATATGGAACAATTACTTTGTCTTATATTATAACATTAGAAAAAGAAAAAGAAACCTACAATGCTAATTGGTTAAATTGAAAAAAAAAAAAAACATGTTTTTTAAAATCTAGTTGCTTTTTTAGCCACATTTGATATTATGAAACTTCAAATAAATATTAATTCATTTATTAAATATTAAGATAAAATCAATGGATAAATTGATGAGATTACTTGTTTCGTGAAGTTGGAGAGTATTGGCATATCAAATGATTTGAGAACAATATGAGCATATATCCGTCTTTTATTGTGTAAATTATAAATAACCTCATCATACTTCATTCCCTTCTAATTAATCAATTTGAATCTTCTCACACTTGATTTATAATAATTTCCAATTGATGTAATAATGTGCTATTTTTGTTCCTCATAATGGTTGATCTTAAATAATACATTATAATTGAAAATTTGAAACATCATTTGAGGACAAATTTTTTTAAAAAAAAAAATTCATCAAATGTTGCATCCGTTTTTGATAAATAATAGTTAAGATATTCTTTTTATTAGATGACACAACTATCAATGGGCAATGTTATTTTAAGGATTGTTAACTAGAAATGACTCATTATTAACGGTTAAAGTGAATTAAAAGCAAAATAGAGATATTTCAATCAGGGTAATTTTAAAAATTAAAATTTGTAAATAATTCACATATTTATAATAAAATATATTTATATTGTATATTAATTATGCGATTTAGAAATCAAAACTATTTAATACAGTAAATATACATATATATAATTTATGATAAAAAGGCCTTAATTTCAATACAATATAGTGAATTTATTAAAAAAAAAACTGTCAATGCAATAAAACTTTGAAAATGTCCAAAACAAAAAACACAATTGTTTCGAAGGAAAAGGAAATAAAATATGAAAAAAGATCAATTTATTATATATTTTCCACAAAGGTCTTTAGGCATCTAAACAAGGCTTAAGCACTAACCATTTAAGCAACATGTAATCTTCACCAAAAATTGTACGTACACATACGCGTGCATATAATGGAGACCCTTGATGTATTTTTAATATGAAAATTCCACCAGCTTTCCATATTTTCGTACTATATATGTATATCTTTTGAATTTAGGATGATATTCAATCTGTCATAGAAAAAAATGATTAGACTTATTCCAGCATTAGGAAAGGATTAGAAACCATGTAACCCAAGCAAAAGCCAAGAGGGATTAGATGCAATGGAATGGAAGTGTTAGAGATCATAAAACTAAAACTTAAAAACTTCCCTGAATTTATTAATTCTTCCCTTTTGTTGAAGAGTAGAGTCAAATCATATTTTTATTAGGCCTAAAAAGACATAGGAATGCAGTACGAGAATTATGGATCAGAAGCCAAACAAAGTTAACAGGAAAAGTGGAATTCTATCATGTCTACTTGTATAGGATTCACATTTCTCTCAATCTTTTACAAAATTAACAAACCAATTTTTCAAAACATTAGAAAGATTCAAATACTTGATGCCACTATATAGGTTTCAATTATGAGTAAGATGTTGAAAAGATATGACTTTAAACAACTTGAAAAGACATCATTTTACATACGAAAAGCTGCATTTTGAAAGGGTTTAGTTTAACAATTGTTACATTTGTGTTTTTAAGAATGTTTTAACTATAAAAATGTGTAAATAACTTACAAAATTACATATGAAAGAATATGATTTTTAATATGAGAAGTTAAATTTTAAAAGGACAAAAAATACATATAAAAAGATATCATTTTTAGTATGGGAAGTTAAATTTTAAAAGGACAAAATATACATATAAAACAATATAACTTTAAGGAAAACTTCATATAAAAATATATATGACTTTACATTCGGGAAATTATAATTTGAAAGGACAAAAAATATATATATAAAAGAATATAACTTCAGAGATATATAGTTGTTAAGGGTATTTTAAGTATAAAAATTTGTAAACAAATTATACTTTTATGGTATAGTAGATAATATATATATATATATATATATATTCCCAAATAGTTGTTTTCCTATCTTACTCTTAGGACCTATATGTGAAAGATCAATGAATATAAAAATGAATCTATAATTTTTATTTTATGGTAATAATTGATATTGAGATTTTTACTATAACAAACTATTTCTAAAAGTCTTATAATAATAACTTTATTGTTTCTTTTGATGCCCAAGGGCTAAAGGAAATACTATTAATGTACATTTTATTGTCATGACTACCTCACACAATAGCATTTGGGGTATGGATAGAGAAAAAGATAGACAACCCCACCCATTGTCATTCTTAAGGCCAATAACTTGTGTAACAAATATTATTCTGTTTAGAATTAAAAGTAAAATACAAACTTATATTTTTCTAAATCTTCTAACAAGTATTTTATAATTTGAAAATGTTATATTTTTTAAACATAACATAAGATAATTATATTTTTGAAAACGTCTTGGCATACCTAGCTAAGAGAATTATAGAACTTGCAGGATTACACTTTTAGGTTTATATTTTGAAAAAATGTTATATTTTTTAAATATAAAATAAGATAATAATTTTTATATTTTAAAATAATAAATTTAAGTAAATATTCCTGTACTTCTTTTATATTTCAAAAATTAAAGAAGAAATTAGTGCATACTAAGGCACTAATATTTAATTCTATTACTAACGATATTTTCAAATTATAAAATAATTGCTCTTATAAAATTTAAAAAAATATAAGTTTGTATTTTACTTTTAGTTCTATTTGTTACATACAAGTTAGAAATGACAAGGTGAGTACCCGTCTATCTTATGACTATCTGTATTTATATTTATTTGAAATATTTGATATCCACATTAGAACTAAAAATATAGATTTTGTATTTTAATTTTAATTCGATAAATAATAATTTTCAAGTTTTATAACTTCAATTTTCTAATACTAAAATAAAATTTTCACATCCCTCTTTTTTTTTTCTCTATCTTTCTTTCTTAACTCATTCTATTTATTTTCTGTCCCTCCTTATCTCCTCTTTCCTCACTTTTTCTACCACTCTCTCCTCTCTCTCCTAAAGATGTATCAGGTTAAGATAAATTACATTAAATAAAATTAAAAAAATTATAATCCGCGGATTACATATCAATTCGTTTATAATTAAGACTGATGGGAGTTTGTGAACAAATAAATTTCTGACAAATTTTTAGGTTTAACTTCTTAAAAAATGGTGCATTGGTGAAACTGCCCAATAGAATGGTCACCAAAGGCCACTGCCTCAACTTTTGTGAGATGTGGAAGAATGTTTACCAAATGCTGAGAGCATGGTTCACCCCTGGTGGGAGCTAAGCCAGTGAAATTGAATGGTTTTACTGAACACTAATTTAAATGCGCTGGTAGATTTTGTTAACCAATTCACATCAGCACTTAATTGACTTGATAATCAACATGTCAATCAACCCAATGCAACATCGTAAAAGTCTAGCTATATCAACATGTTATTTTTCATTTACTCAATTTTGATTTAATAACAACAATTTAAAAAACTGATCAATTTTACTGCAACGGCTCAAGCTTTCACAACACAAAGGACCAGAAAGATATAATTAAGTCCAAACATTACCCGTACTGTTGTATGAGAGCAATTATAATTCAGGGTTTGGTCTAAGTTAGAAGATAGTAAAACTGGACTAAATATAACCCAGAAAGTTGTCGAGAACATATGCACAATTGAAATAGGATGTGTGATCGTAGTTTTCATTTACAAAGTATTATGCTACAATTCCAATAGTCAAACTCGGAATTATCTGTGCAAACCCTGGATGAGGACAAAAACTAAAAACTCTGCTTGACTGATATGCTCCCTTCCTCACTAAAAGAACTCAGCAACATCCAAGTAAGACGGGCGAAAAAACTCAGACTGAGTGAATTGTACAACAGACACCGACCACCTATCTAGCTAGCCAACTGAATCCTTCCAATCATTATTCCTAGGTACCCACTCAAATATACCTGAAATGAGATAATTATATTATATCCAGCACAAGAAGCCCCAATTATCACAGTAGAGGTCAGCATCTATGAGCCATGATTCAAATAAAATGACTTGTAATGTCCTATGGTTCCGTTATAGCATTCTCAATCTCTTTATTTTCTGCATAAAGCCTTTAAAAATCAAACTTCATAGCCTCTGTCAATAATAGAGTCCAAACGGACAATGCATAAGTATCTACTCAAGCAGTCAGCCAAATCTAAAAACAAGAAGAGAACAATACTGACCAGATAATAGCTGATTAACAGAGGACAATAATTTAAAAACTTCTAGCAACACATTTCATAAGATGCATACAAGATTGACGTCTTGCTATCTTTTCTTCTCCATTGATGCACTCTGGTTGCATCTCCCTCACTTTTTTGCGGAATAAATTTAAAGCTTAGAAAAAAAAAAACGAAAAGAAAAAATAAAGGCTACTTTGTTGCAAAATGAACAGGTAATATAAGATTGCCTCTTTCCTTCTCAAACTTTAGTACTGGATCTATTGCTGTACTTTGAAATTAAAACTAGTAGGGTAGGATAATGAGGGCCAATTTCAAATTTGCTATCCCCCCATATAAAGTTCTATAATTAATTTGATTTCTATTCACCAGATATCTTATCCCATATATATTCATATGCCGTCTAAAAGGATGGACACAATTTCAAGCACTAGCATGAAAATTCTATTTGACTGACCTGGTTCATCTAATCCACTCTGTACAGATGTATCCAGTCCATCAAAGTAGGTTGAAAACTTCAGAGACAACAAAGGAGATTTGTCGATATCTCAGAAAGTTCATCTGAATTAATAAAAAAGTGATAGAAAAGTTAACAATTGCAAATGCGTGTGCCTGTAAAACACAGAGTGAGAGAGAGAGAGAACTGAACCTTTTAATTCAATAAAGGTGAATAGGGAGCAGGGCATGGTGATATACTATGATCTGGTAGCTGGTTTATCAAATCAACAGTTGCCAGCAAACACGCATGAAGCATTTTCTTTTCCAGCCTAACCAGTTGTCTAGCAACTCGCTCTTTTGGATTCAGATTACCATCTGCCAACTAATGTAACATACAAATTATCAATACAAAGTTGCTAAGCCATAGTATGGTACATCAACTTTATATTGATTTTGACAAACCAGTACCAAAGACTCATCTTCAGCCAAGGTAGTAGGATAGCCAGCCAGCCGAGTCTTGAAATAATCAGAAAGTTGGTCTAGCACAGCCCGTTCCATACAAGGGCTCACCTGTAACATTAAAAAGGTATATGCTTTCCACGTCACAAGATTGACTCAGTTTAACTGATTAGACCACATGATAACAAACCAATAATATCATATAAATGATCACATTGCATCATCAGAGCCTCCAGAAATCACATGAAAGCAATATATGAAATGGGCAAAAAACATCAAAGTAAATTTATTTCACTCATATACAAGACAAACATGATCTTTGGCAGTTTCAGAATCTCTTGAAGTTAACAGAAAAGTGCACAGGATGAGACAAACTTACAGGACAAACAGGACCTTGAGAGGAAATGACAGATTGCATCTCAGAAGGATCTGAAACATAGCCCAAACGCAAATAAGGAAGCATATCTGAGATCGCTTCCCTTTCCTTCCCAACATAGACCTGCAGAAAGGGTGAACTATGGAATTAATGAGAATGACCAGTGTGTAACCTTCAATAACATTAAAAGTCCAGCAATAATAATACATGAAAAACTTGAACGGATAATTTTCCATTTCTTTGAGCAACCATCCTTTTATCTTGATATTGTGGATCTTCAGTATTCAAAGCTGCCTGAAAAAAATATATCAGCGAGGTTAAATTAGAAACAGTAAAATACTAGATGCAGAAAAGTAAAAGTCAACCTTATACCTTAACCACTAGACGATCATAGGAATTATCTTCATCAACAAAACCATAGTTTAGAAGTAATTTTGAATTAGGCTGTGGGCCACACCTGAAAATACCAATTAAGTGAAGGTGCTAATAAAGAAACAAAGACAATGCAAATCATTCTTTTTCCCAGTTATAAGCTGTGAAGTGAAAAATGTACTATACCAAACAACAATAGGCTCCCCAGCTTTATATGGGCGATCAACCACTAGCTCAACAGTACCGTCAACAGCACTCAACATTGCCTTGCAGTTACTTCTGTAGGCCAGTAAAGGAGGTCCAAGGGGAACCAATGCAAATCTCCGAGCTAAACTAACTTTCTGCTTTCAAAACAGACAAATTAAATCTGCACCAACAATCTACAAATAAAGAATAGAGGGCCTAGGTACTAAAAACTGTTATCCAGACAGGAGAATTGAACTCCCAAGAAACTTAACAGATTAAAAGCCAGAAACAGAATATTTCATTTATCAATAAGTTTAGCATGAAGTCTTAAAGCTTAATCTTTGGATATAGCAACAACAACTACATAAAACAGTGTAGTAAACTTGGTGCTGGTGCATAATGTAAAGTTAGGTTGAATTAAATGTTGTTGTGGAGTAGCTTTTTGATCTGACATTGAATTGTATGATGGAGGACTGTGACATTTCAGATAGAGGTATTTCCATGATCAAATCTGACATTCTCACTAAATTAAAAGATTGGTCAGCCACTCTATACTTCACAATCATTCGTGCATATTTTACTATATATATATATACACATACATACATACATATACACACATATGTGTGTGTGTGCGTGTGTACAAGAAAACAAAGAACTTTACCTGCAAATGCACCACACATGACTGAACAGCAACAAAGGCTTGTTTGAAGATCTCAAATGAAAAAGCCTCAGTAGGGATATCAAATGGGTATTGCTGCATAATGCAAATAAAGTAAATCCAACTGTAAAATGACTAATTGGAATTATAGTTCCAGCAAATGTTTAATTACCTGAAACAGAGAACCAGCCATAAACCACACTGTGTCAAGTTCATTATACTCTCTTTTAATTCCTTCAGCCCTTTCAAGAACTTCAGCCTAAATTATAGCCACCAGAATTTAGTCTCATTATGTTTGAAAATATCAAGCATAAGAAGAAAAGATGTGCAAATCTCAGTACAATGGTAGTGGTATTCATCTTCAAGCAGGAGGGAGGGAGGGAGAGAGAGAGAGAGTGAATGTAGTCACCCTTGTGGGACTGCCTGTAAGGTAATCAAGCTCAGATTCTGACCATAAAAGGGGTGATTCCACTGCCAGCTGGCCCCTTCCTCGCTGACGATCAAGCTCCCTGATATATGGATACCAGAAAGACTTCTTACCTTGTTTTTTCTCATACATCAGATACAATGCGAGGCATGCCAATTCCGACAATTTGTTTGTAGTCAATAGTTCAGCTGCCAGAAGGATAAAATATGTGAGGCAAATTGAAATGCTTCATTATGCTTCCACAATCTATTAAAAAGTAACATTCTTATGCCTAAAAAATAAATAAACCCTCTTATTAAAACTTATTTGTGCTTTTTATCACTCCAAGTAGAAGCATGGAAACAACTCTGCCATTCAGCCGAAGGCTCACTTATTTAGCTCACATAATTCATCACAGCCTACATAGGGAGATTTCAAAGTACAATTTTATGGTGTTTAAGCATCTTCAACTAGTAGCTGCACAATGGCAAATAGGGAGAAAAGAAAAAAATACCAGCAGCTGCACAATGCACATAGAGAGCTCCAAAACTTCTATAAGCTCTAAATAGCATTAAGATTGGGTTTTTTCCTCATTTATTTCCACCAAAAGGCATGTTCAGTAGCCCTGAGGACATGGACCTCTTTCTATATGGTTATTAATCTATATATGTCAGTAAACATGGTTTACCATTAGAAGGCTAAAAATCTAAGCTAATAATCTGAACTCCGGCAACATCCTATATGTTTAAGATCTTCTAAATCAATCAGCCACATTGATGAATAACTTGCTACCAATTGGGTTTCTTCAAATACTAAACCCCACCAAGATCTTCAAATACTAAACCATTGCACCTTACCAATAGTCTCGTTTCCCAACACCCTCTCTAATGTGACTACCAATGAATCAGGAACCGAGAATGCAACATCACCCACCTGCAAGAAAGACTGCCCAGAGCATCACGAAACCGACTACAGAAATGATCGTAATAACAAATAACAAAACAAGAAAACCCAAAGTTTCCGCCAACGAACCTGAAGATCTTCACTGGCAGCAACATAATGTATAGGCTTATGTTTATCATTGTGGGAAGGTCTTTCCTTTAGAACAACCTTGCAAATAGGAAGCCCATTCTTGTGCATCCATGATTTTAAGTCACCAAACTCCTCCTCTTTCTTGCCAACAACAATCTCAGGATGATGCTTACCATCCCCCATCCGCGCCCCAGCAAGCAAAGTATCAGGGTTGGAAGCGGAAAAATAGCATGGTCGTCGGAGGGGTCTGACTGTACTAGTAGCCTGACCAAGGTTCTTGCAGAAAGATAACGAAAATCTGGAGAAAGGTGGAAGTGGGTGAACTAAAGAATGACGAATTGGAGGGGGAAAGCATTTGTCTAACAATGGCGAAACTTCCATAGGATTAGGGTTTTGGCGAGAGAGACACTGTTCAGAGAGATTCAGTGATGAATGTAGCAAGAAGAGTGATGCCGAATTTTGAAGCCAGATATTTCGCTTTGGTTTTGTGATTTTCAGTGTAATTGGATTCTAGAGACAGTGGAAGATAAGGATCACAAACGAGACGATGCACAAAGAAAGGAACGTCGTATACGGGAAGCGGACTAGAGTAAACAAATATCTTACTCACTGTTTTGTACGGACGTCTGGTGTAAATTAATCAGAATTTATTGAATTTTTTAATATCGATAATTTCAATAAAAAAGATTCAAAAAAAACACAGATGAAAAATAAGTTGTGATTGATCAGATAATTTAATTAATTGTATTTAATTTATTTTTAAAAAATTATTTTAATTGTTATATTATCAAAATTATATTTAAAAATTTACTTTCTAATTAATATTAATTAAACAAATAAAATTTCAAATATTTATTATTATTTGGGGTATTTAGTCTTTTTCTATCTTCTAAACTGTATAATATATAGAGATACCAGGGAAAAAAAGATTCTACAAGAGATGTTATGGGTTTCACTTTTTTTGTATATTTAAAATTAAAGTTTGACAAAAGTAACCTTTTCATCATTTTCATTTATTCGTAAAATTAGTTCGTCGTACTTATTTTATTTGTGTCAATATCTTTTTACATGTTTTTAAAATGATTCAGTCTTGCACAAAGCTTAATAATGTCAAAATAATTAACGAAATAATCAAAGTGAGATAAACACGTAACAAATATTGCCAAAGTAAACTTTTTTTCCTACTTGGATATCATACTTATTACCTCAAATAAAGAAAAAAAAAAAAAGATGTTAAACTTTAAGAATTAAGGCTTTATTCTTAATTAAATGAAATAGAACGAGTAAAATTATAGTAAATATTTTAAGTATTTTTTCTGGTTACATTCAGAAAGTTCCTACATATCTTAATTTGAGCCGTCAAAATGAGATAAGTCTAATGGGTCAACTCGTATAGTCTGCTAAAATAATGAGAACTAAACTAGATAATTTTTTGTCTATATAAAAATAGATCAAGCCAAAATAAAGGAGACTAAAATGAATTAGGGTCAGACTGAGCTAGCTCACTTTTTTTTTAATTTCTTAATTTTTTATGTTATTTTTAATATTTATATAGAAATTAGTGAAATAATTTTACATTTAATTCAAATAATTTTTTTATTTTTTATTTAATTTATCTAATTACTTTAATTTATATTTTATTAATATATGTTATTATTTTGAATTGTAAATGAAGATAAATGTTATGGTAAAAAAATTTTAGTAAAAATTAGTACAGTGGAAGATGAATTATAATAATAAAAATAATAAAAATAAATGTATAATTTTTATTTTATTTTGTTGATATGTAATGAATTAATGTATTATGTATTTTAATGACTTGTAATCATTATACTTTATATAGTATATTATAAAGTTATATTTGGATAAAGTAATTTAATGGTAATATTAGAAGTATTTCAATTACCTCATTATAAAATTTATTGTTTTAAATAAAAAATAATTTAAAAATTTTATAATAATTTAATCAATATTATATATTTCTATTAATTTAGATATAAAATATTTATATATACAGATGTATGTGTGTTAACGTAATACTTACAAAGATACACACACATATCTATATATATTCATGTATTTAAACAAATAAATATATGCGTGAATATTGGTGTGTGTATATATATGTATAGATATGGATTTGTGTGCACACATATGTATTTATTTACATACATATATTCATAAATTATAGTTTATATATATTTATTAGTTATAAATTACAACAAAAAATTTATAAATATTATGATTATTTAAATAAGTAATTAAAAATAGAAAAAATTTAAATTTTGAAATTTTAAATTATCCAATCTAAATATAACCTAATTGTATGTTTTTTTCTTGTTTGTGATAAGAAAATTTAGGTATAATTTTTATTATGATCAATTATTAAGTTATGTAATGACATGATTTGTCATCTTTAAATTTTATGTATTATACTTTAAATTTTTTTTCTTGTTTGTTTTAAGAATAATTAAAAAAAGTTAATATGATCGATTATAATTATCATTTTAAAAGTATTATTTATTATATTATATTATATTTTTAAAAAAAAAATTAAGGGCTAGCCCAGTCCAGCCTGTGGCTTTAATAAGTTTGGGTTGAGCTAAGTAAATAATGATCCATTTAAAAAATGGGCTAGCTTGACCTAACCTGTTATAAATCGGGTCAAAACGTGTCAGTTCGTTTTGACAGTTCTAATTGTAACTTCAAAAGGTGGTGGGCCCTTTTAACCTTAACATCCTAGTCTAAGCCAGCCCACTTTAAAGCTGTAATCGTAACTTCAAAAGGTGGTGGGCTCTCTTGACCCTAACATGACAATTACTAGAGTTTAAATTTTACAATCTATGATTGGAAAAACTCAATTCTTTGTTTATGGCACCAATGTTATTTTATTTTATTTTTTATTATATGGCTCTCACCATTCACACTGACAAGATTGACAAGATGTCTAAACCCTAATAAGTGGTAGCTTTTTATTTTTTATTTTCACTAGAAGCAACAAAAACCACTACTATAAGTTGAATTCATTTTCAATTAAAAATAAGTACGCAAAAAGAGTACTTATGATTTATGTTAAATTTTTGTTTATAAAATTTTATATAAAATTATAAAAAAGGCTAAATAATTATTCAAAATACATGCTTTTAAGAGAATGTACAAATAAATTAAAAAATAATTATAATAATTTATTTTTTATCAAACATAAAATTATCTTAAAGAAAGTAATTTTTTATTTGTACTTTTTAAACTATTTTATTTTTTCTTTATTAACAAACAAACATTTCTACTGTCATTGAAATTTTTTTAAAAGAAATTTATGAAAAATTTTACTTAAATAAAAAAGAAAATATACTTTTAAGAATATAAATTTATATGTAAATGTTTTATACTTTGATTTTTTTTAATAGTATCACAATAGGTTAGTTCGACCTAATCTATTTAATCAATGAGTTTGAATTATGTAAAGTTCAAGCCCATTCAATTTGGCCAACAATCTAAATGGATTAGTGATAGGCCAATTTTTTAAAATTTTTGAAAATTTTAAATTAAATTTTAATTAAAAAAATAAAAAGCATTAAATATTTTATCAAAACAAAATAGGAGTCACCAAGAATAATTTGGACTTGGATTCCAAAATAAGAATTGGCTTTTTTTTAATATCAATCTATCACATTCTCAAGATCCATATATTGTCCGCCATTTTTCATTTTATGATTGAGGTGGAGAACATCTTTCTTTCTACAAAATAATTAAACTATTATTCTTTGGTACTCAATCAATTTGAGTTCATGAAGGGGCAATTTATAAAAACTTTAATATGATTGATCAAGCCACAAGAAAATAATTTGATCAAATTAAATACAATGATATTTATATCCAAGTTTTAATATCCCCTTTTATTAATATTTAAGCAGAGTACATGCATAAGTAATTGATATTAAGCATTTTATGTCTCTCATAAACATGATTTATTCAAACAAACAATCTAAGGGTATGAGTCATGACCAAATTATGTCCATTCATAAAATTAGGTCATAAGCAATATATCTCAATAGATATCAAATGTGGTTAAATAATGTTTTATAACTTGAAACCTTGACATTGAAATTTGAAGGAAACCATTTCCTTAACCATTGCCTCTCCTTGTAAGTTTAACTTTCTAAGTCCCACTTTAAGTACTTGATAGGTTCTCATTGGTGGTTCCTTCTTTTCTTGACCAATTTATCCATCCTTTTTAGAAATTTTCTACACAATTGAACTACTAGAAGGACTTTTTGGTACCCATCTCAATTTGGGCCCTTGATTTTTTCTACTAGTTCTTTTAAAATATTTTGAAACCTAAATATGTTTCTTTCTCACATAAGAATTTCTTCTAATGGGGCATAAGTGAGAGATATGTCTTTTGTAACCACAATAATTGAAAAGAATATATGAATATGCATTTTGAGAAAGATTTTTAGGAAAAAAAATGTGCTCTTTGTAGGAATGATATCTTAAACTATGTTTTTGAAATCATTTTTTATTAAAGACTTAGAATGAGTACAAGATGAATTTTCAAAAATAAAATCACTTTAAGTTTAAAGTCACAAAAACTTCAGAATTCACAATTCAAAGATCTTGTTTCATGCAATTCTTCAAATTAACATTGCAATTTATGATATAAGAACAAGTGTTAAGTTTAAAAATGTCGTGTACCTTTGATTTCTCTTGAGCCATAGATTGAAGATTTTCCAATTCTTTCTTGGTAGGCTCTCTTTGGAGTACTTCCTCTTTTTCAATGTTGATTATATGGAGAGTTCCTTCACAAATAGGCTTTCATTGGTCTCTTTCTCAACTTCATATTGGTCACCTTTTAGAGACATGGAACAAGTTTCTATATCTTGTACCACCTCTTGAAAGATATCAACAACGAAAACTTCAACAATAGGATTAGAATCGTATAAAGCATTAAGAGTGTCCCATATATCACTAGCATTTGAGCAATTCTTTGTTCTGTTATATAGTGATGATCATTTAAAGCAATATATAATATATTCATTGCTATAATTTTCAAAGAATATAAGTTCTTATCATATTCATTCCATTCATTTCTTAGTTTCAAGTTAAAATTATCATGTACTACATCCCACAAATCTATATCAAGAGAATGAATATATAACTTTACTCTTTCTTTCCAAAATTTAAAACTAATAACATCAAGGAAAGGGAGCTTTTCATTTTCAAACCCTTCCATCATTGTAAAACACTCAATGACTTCCATAAAAAAGTCTTAAGACAGTTAAGTCCAAGAGCCCTAGATTTGATACCACTTGTTAGATAAGGTAACCAACACCTAAGAAAGGGTGGGTGTTTACAAAAGTTTTAGCTATTATCAAAAAAATTATTCAAAATGCTTATAGTTAAAGTTGCTTTGAAGAGTATAGATAAAATCAACAATCTCTATCTATCAAGAGAAATTTTACGTTGACACTTGAAGTATGAAGAACACAATTTTAATTCCAAAAAATAGAGCAATTAGCAATATATAAGTATTCTTGAAGCAAAAAATCAATATCAAGTAAACGAGAATAATTAACAATCTCTTAAACAATTGTATGGCTTAATATAGATTGAAAAATATTTATCAAGCAAGATATGAACACATTATACAAAATCTCAAAATAAAAATAAAGCATTAATCAATAACTTGAAATGAAAAGAGTTTAGGGAAAGAGAGAATCAAACTCAAGATTTATCTTAATTCAACTCAAACCCAAGCCTACATCTAGTCCCTAAGTTTTAACTTGAGATTTTTATACTAATTCCACAGTTTATATCGAGTACTTGTGAGCCATTATAACCTCCAACTTAACTTAGAGTTGTTTCTAATTCTAAAATAGAGAACTCCTCTTTTTTTAGAAAAAATCACACCAAGAGCCTCCCCACTCTTGACTTCTCTCATTAGGGATACATCACCCTTGTCTTACAAATCTTTTATAAGAAAAATATTGATTGAGTAAACTCTCTCTAAGAGTAGATTTACAAGATAAAACTCTAAAAACTTACAATATAGCAATTATGCAAATTTTGGCTCAATGATCTTTTTTTCTCTTAAAGATGATAAAATGAGTTGAAAGATTACAATACAGAACTTGGTTATATTTCCAAATATGATTTCAAGGTCATATATACAAGGTTCTATGAAAAAATAGTTGTTACATATACAAAAGAGTTGTTATATGTACACTTAAAAAAATATGTTTTTTGATGTCATTAGTTAACTGTTGCATTGTACTAGTCAAATTTTGACTTATTGTCTTGAAAAATATGATCGTTGGAGAGAATTTTTCAAAATTACAAGTGACCTATCAATTATCGAGACCCTAGTAGTCAACTTGTGTCTCTTAGGTTAGCAAGTAGTGGAATACTCTTTAGCCTCCACTTTAATTGGTTATAACATTTTCAGTTTAAATTCATTTTAAGAAAATGATCTATCGTTGAAAAGATATTTAAGTCTAGTTTCTAATATAATAGGTGTCACATCAAAATGTGATTTCAAAATATGATTTCAAGGTCATATATAAAAGGTTCTACGAAAAAATTGTTGTTACATATACAAAAGAGTTGTTATACATACACTTAAAAAAAAATTTTGATGTCATTAGTCAACTGATGCATTGTACTAGTTAAATTTTGGCTATTTTCTTGAAAAATATGATATTTCAAGGTAATATATATAAGGTTTTATGAAAAAATAGTTGTTACATACACAAAAGAGTTGTTATATGTACACTTAAAAAAACATGTTTTTTGATGTCATTAGTTAACTTTTGCATTGTACTAGTTAAATTTTGGCTTATTGTCTTGAAAATATGATAGTTGGAGAGAATTTTTCGAAGTTACAAGTGACCTATCGACTATCGAGACCCTAGTAGTTAACTTGTGTCTCTCAGGTTAGCAAGTAGTTGAATACTCTTTAGCCTCCACTTTAACTGGTCATAACATTTTCAATTTAAATTCATTTTAAGAAAATAATCTATTGTTAAAAATCCATTTAAGTCTAGTTTCTAATATAATAAGTGTCACATCAAAATGCCTTTTTGAGACATATGATCAAAAAAGTGACCAAAGGTCAAAATTCAATTTTAGTACAAATTCATATCTCACCATCTTAAAGTGTTGTTGTTATTGCTAGTGTTATCTTGGTTCTCTCTTTAATAACCCTTCTTAAAGTTCCTACAATGGAGTTTTGAGGCTTATTTTTTATCTTACATTCTATCTCAATTTTATTATGCTTTTTTTAGTGTTTTAGAATTTCTTTTAAGGATGATAAATGTTGTTATAGTGTTTATACATTGTTGAATTTTTGTCAAGTATGTTTTGGTATTTTGAATCTTCTCTTGAGGACAAAGTACATTTTAATTTATGGTCAATGTGATGTTCAGCTTTCTTTTAACCATGTTGGAGTCTTGGATCTAAGTTTTCTATGTGTTAAATTCCCATTTAAATAGCCCAAAAGTGGTTTGGTCTAACATGATTTCTTTACCTTCCAATAGCATTTTGGCATATTAAAATTTTGATTTAGATATTTTAGCACCTGAAATTAATTGTATGAAATTTTAAATTGATATTACTTGCATGTGATTGAAGTCAACTGTTAGCGTTAGTGGAGGCAGAGAATTTAGCTAAAAAATCGTATCAAAATGGGGTTTGAATGGTACCAAAAAAATGTTTAGAGAAGAGTGGTATATTTAAGGGATTAATCCCATTAGAAAGGTGTCATAGTAAGGTAAAAACAATGAGAAGGAAGAGTCTTAGAAGGATTAAAAATAGAAATTGTCATAAAGGGATAGAATTTCCCAATAACTTAAGGAATTGCAAATTGGCCTAAAGACCAATTAGAAATTATTTTCAAACAACTGCTTAAAAGATTAATTAAGAAGCTTCCCAATGTATAAGTAGCTATTAGGAGAGAGAAACTACCAAAAAAACTTATCTAGAGAGAGAAAGAGATGTAGTCCAAATAGAGAGGGAAAAGGGAGGAAATTGAAGAAGGTTAAAGGAATTTGTTAGAGGAATCATCTAGATTACTTTTGAACATTTATAAACATAAGAAATCAATTAAATTTGAGCGGTAATCAATCTAAATTGAAACCCCTAAGTTTTGCATATGAAAATTTGGGTTTAGAGCTAAACTCTTAAATATGTGTGATCTTTTGCAAATATGGGGTTTTAAACTTGCATTTTATGTTTTCTAGCTTTGATATGTACTTGAATGTTGATTCATGTGTAGGATTTGACCTAAATAATGGATGAATGGGTATCTTTCCCTTTCCTCTAAGATGTAAATTTTCTTGGTTTCTGCGAGATTTGGCCTTGTTTGTTATTATTTTTGAGTTATGTTGTTCTTATATGGGCAATAGTTAAGTTCATAATTCAATTTCGAATTAAGTTGCACATTTAAGAGTCAAGAATGAATCAAAAAATAGTCTTAAAAAATAGATCATAAACGTAGCAGTCGACTCCTAATAGTGGTATTCGATTGTCGCATCCTTGGTATGCCAAGACACTAGATTTTGAACATAACAGCCAACTACTATGCTACAAGCATTCACTATGGTGTTCTAAAATTTCCAAAAAAAACTCAAGAACTTAGTAGTCAACTACCAATTCTTGCATTTGATTTTTATTTTAGGCAGAAAGCTGCCAGTTGATTACTAACTTCTAGCGGTCCACTAGTAGACTTCTATTTTAGAAAACTAAAAATGGACTTAATCCCTTCCTTTATGCAACTAAAAGGCTAGAAATTCAATCAAACTAAGCATTAGAACATATGAGGGTAATATATGACAATGGATTTATAGGAAATAAACAAAAAGAGATTTAAAAGTGTTCCTAGTATGTGCACTAGAGATAAATAGATTTTGGACTGAATAACCATTATCTGGTATGCGATGACAGTTACAAATCCCATGGTTGAACCATAAATTAGGATGATAAAATATTGTATTGGTAGTTAACCCTAAGTTAGTGTACTCTGGTGGCCATAGAGTTGCCTAAATAGAGTTAGGCATGCCATGATCTGTAACCTATCATCCTAGTATATATGTTAGTGAATTATGTACCCAGAAAATAGTTCATCATTAGAAGGTGGTGATTCTTTAGCAGCATTGACTCGCTACATAATGACCAGTGAGTGGTATGATATGGCCCGATAAGGGGGCATAGTAACCTATGAGAGCAATAATGTTGGTACCTTGGAACTAGGGAATGCCTTAGGGGTATAAGGTTAGTGATTGCACAACGAACTCACTCAATGGGTGCTATAACTATTGGTACGTTATGTGTAGTATGAGAAGCAATTGACATTGGTGTATTCTTTTAGGCAGCCTCTATCTTAGGAATTATCAATCGAAAAGTTTCTTAACTCTCATTTATTTGATAATGATTGGCTTATGTGCCTACTTGATGTGAATGATATGATGTGCTTGCTCATATTGCTTATGTACCTCTATTATTGTGTTTTGTTGAAAATTATATTAGGCATACCCATGAAAACATTTATATGAATATATTAGTGCATTTCATGGTACATATTATAGCATAACATTGCATGGCAACCAAATTATGTAACTGTTTTGGAAAACATAACCAGAATGCATTATTTTTTGTGTTGCTTATGGTTGGTACCTTCAACGATAAATTTTTAAGCCTGGTTTACTTGATTATTGAAATTTTTGTCTCACATGTGCTTTGATGTGTCCAGATGGCTAGATATATTGTGATCTTAGAGGTGGAGGCAGAACTACTAAAAGTACCCAGACTAGGGTATTTTCAGATTATAAGGAATGTGTTTTTCTGAATGGTTATTGGTCCTCTGATGCCCCTAGTGGGCTAAGGATTTGTTGGGTAGTTCGATAGTTTCTTTGTACCTTTTTGTTTCCCTTAGCTTATTATATTTTTGGAAAGTTAAAGGAATAATATATTATGTATAGTTAATGAATGATAATTCTTTTGGTTATGTGTCTGTGTATTATACTGCACAACTACTTACTGTACCCCTATCCTATAATGGGTTTGGTGGTCTTCAAAAGATAGTCTTATTATCTATAAAGTTATCACTTTTTATTTTGGTAATATAATGTAAATATGCATAAATATATATATTTGCATGTATATGTTACATTTATTTTTAGACTTTTGCTATCATTGAGTGATAAGTGAGATACTCAAGAGAAACCCCAAATGAACTGGACTAATTAAAGTATCCTAGGAAGTAATAATTAAAATTAAACTTGTGTAGATAAATGAAGTGACAAAATAGTAGCACATGTCTCTATAGGGTCCTACAAGTAAAGGCATGTAAGTGCAAGGTGTTACAAATTTCATGGGTTTCTAAACGTAATTTAGCATACTAAAATTCTGTCTTGGGGACTCAAAATGTTGGAAACATTTTCTCATGGGTTCCTAGTGCAATTTACCATAATAAAAGGCTGATTTAAATGGTTAAAGTATGGATTTCTGCCTTGTTTTTCTTTATCTTTATTTGTGTGGTTTTAAAAGGGAAAATTAGTGCAATACAAGTTTTGGTTTCTTCCATTTTCTTTTTCATGAGTTTCATCTTGTGTGTCTCATAATGTGTTTCAAGCTTAGTGTAACAAGGGTGTTGATAGCCTTTATGGATTTGGGGGTAATTTTGGCATGATTCTAAATGTGAATTGCACCATCATTTTGCTAGAGGCCATGTGACAAGACAACATGTTTTTGGGTTTGATTCAAATGTGAAAAGGTGTTAACTTATGATGACTATTCAATCAATTTATAATATTCATTTTGGCTTGTTTGAATATAGGTGTGAACCTCTAAACTATCCTAGCATGCTATCCAAATTGGCTACTATATTCTCAAGGTTTCTAGCATGTAATCAAGTGTTTTTTGCATATTAAAACATGTTTAAATGCTGTCTAACTTTTTTGGGTATTTTTTTTTTGTTTTTAGAACTTCTTCCAAGGTGTTTTAAGTGTTGTTTTATCATTTTAATGCTGTCCAATTTATGTTAATCCTTCTTGGTAATTAGGAGCATTTTAAGGTGTTTTGAGTGATTTTCCCTCTCTTTTCCGATCTAGTTCCTCCACCACAGTGAACCACTTTGTTGGTGATTAAATTTTTTTCTAATTTTATAGATCATATTTGTGGAATTTAGGAGGTTCTTTTATGATGTTAGGTTTTGTCATATTATCCATGGGCTTCAAGTTTTCATAAATCTTTTTGTGACATTTTGAGACTTCTTTCATGGTATTTGGGTGTTGTCATCTTATCCATGCTGCCTACTTTGTATAAATCATGTTAGTAGCACATTTTGGCCCCTTTTATGGTGTTTTAAGTGCTATTATATATTTCATATGTCGTTTAGTCATTGCAAATATTATCTTCGGCATTTTAGCGCTTCTTTGAAGGGGTTTGAGGTATAGTCTTATATTTTAAATTCTATCCAAGCTTTGTGAGTCTTGTTTTAGTATTTTAGAGTTTCTTTATGATTTTTGGTTTCAATGTGTTATCAAAACTTTTTTTAGTATGTTTTGCTATTTTACAATGTCCAATATCTCAAAAAAAAAAAAAAGTAGAAGTAGAAATTGAGGAGAATAAGAGTGAGATTAATGTGAATATGCAAATTAAAATATACTAACCAATATTTTGAATTGTTTTGTTTTTGAAATCATGTTCTTCATCTATTTCTTTCTCACTTCACTAAATTTTGCACTTTCCATTTGCTATGACTTTGTGTGTCGAACTACATGGACTTTGATCCCAATTAATTGGGTACATATGCCATAGGTTCTTATCTTAGTTCAAGTTTTTCTTGTAAATATTTTTATTTTATTTCTCTTACTTGATTTATCTTTGTTTTGCTTAGTTTTCACTTTCTTGCATGTCGATGTTGTGCTAAGAGAGTTTCTCTCATAGGTGCCTTCCTTAAATTCTTTCCTTGCGATCTATGTTGTTTGCATGTGTGGCTTTGTCTAGGTGTGTCTTATGACCATTTGCAATATTTGTCGGAACTCCAATATGTTTTTGCATTGTTGTGGTTTTGTTCTTGTTTGTCCTCAATTCACTTGGACATGTTTCTGAGGACCTAAACTTTCAATTAAGAAAGTAATCGAGAGGAAACTATTGTTGTCCAAGCAGATTGTGTTTGTTGTTTGCCTCCAATGAGTCACTCTTCAGTGTTGAGGGAATTGTTTTGTTTTGTGTGATGTTTGTTTGTAATCTATTTGAACATGTTTTTGAAGACCTGAACTTTCAACTTGAGAAAGTGAATGAGAGGAAACCTATAACTATTCAAGTATATTCTGTTTGTATTTTTATAATTACCAACTATATCTTACGAATTCATTAGTTTTAGCCCATAAGACTAATGAGAAAGGGTGAGTTGGAATACGTTAACATTTGTTTTTAGTTCCTTCATTGATTCTTGATTAGTAGAATTCGACAGTATGTAATTGGCCTATAGAAAGCTATGCTAAACATTTTGGTATTTAGCACACATTTCTATCTTGAGTGTATATTCCCTTTTCTTTTGTTTTGGTTTAAATTGACGGTGGTATTTTTCTTATTTCTTGAGTTTTGATTCTGAGAGTTGGATTTTCTTTTTTGAAACTTTGATGTTGTTTTATGTGAGTTTAAATATCTAGTTAAAGTGTTCATCTATCTACCTTCTAGCATGCTATGTTTTCCTTCTTTTTTTTTAGTTTTATTTTTCCTATTTATGGTTTTCTGTTTAATAAAAAGGGATAAACAAAATAAGTTTAGGTTAATTCAATGTTTTGCACATTTATCCTAAGATAACCATCCTTTGGATGAGTGTTGTGAGGTATCTAACATTTTCCCCACGCTCAACCAACTCTTGAACCATCTCTACTTTATAGGCCAGTTTTCGATTGTGTATTTTGCCTTATATTTTCTTTAATTAAAAGGGTTTTTCAAAGTTTCTTTTTAAAATAAAAATTTTGGTGCCGTCTCCTCTTTTTTTAATTGGTTTTTGAAACTTAGTTTTGAAAATCAAAATTTCTTTTTCTTTTATGCCATACGCGTCATATTTCAGGTGTAACAAGTAGTATTTGCAGAAATTGCTCTTGTGCTTGATCAACTATGAAATTACATAAACACAATACTTCACGAAGGGGGTACTCTGAATTCAATGCATGTTATTCATATGGTGAGAAGCCAATTTGCCAAAATTAACTTTGCTTGGAGTTTACAGGAATCTTTTCCAACCACAAGGAAAGAAGACTCTCTCAATAGATTTCTCATGCAAAACATCCACACAAATGATTTGAGCATTTTATTGTGGGGAAAAAAATGCAAATTAAGACATCATAAAGGTTTTAAAGTCATTATGATAATTACTTGGATATGCTGCTTTGATGCCAATTGACACAAACAGAATTTTACTTGAGTGTCTTAGACAAAGAATGCAACATTTAAGGGAAAGGTCTAATAGGGATGTTTCCTGGAATATCTATCTCCTCAAGGCACCACAGTTCCAAGTACTAAAAGCATATGCTAAGCAGGATCTCACTCATAGAGTTCTAGCTGGAAATGTATATTGACAATCTGGGAGCTAATTTCAGATCAATTAATCTCCTTTAAGTTGATAATCTTATTAGAACTCATATCATCAATTCCTTTACTAGGTTGTTTTCGGCTTTTAGGAATGGTTGGGTTGTTTTCTTTTAATACTTTGTACTTCTTCTTGTATCAAAAAAATTAGAAAATTCATAAATTAATTATTTTTTACTTGATCTCAAAAAAATGAAAGCCAAATTTGAATATATAATAATATTCTTAGTTACACATTATCTTAGTCACTTAATCAACTATTTTTTATGCCTTTGTATAAAATATTATCTAATGTAAAATTTTATATCTTCGACACTTCATATTCTAGCACAATGGATAAAGACATGAGAGTAACAAATAGCACATCCATATAATCATAAAGTAAACAAGTTTTTTTTATAGGAGTTTGATATGGGGATCCACTCAAATTCCCACTTTTTTTTTAAAAAAAAACAATATACTTTAGC
The DNA here is from genome assembly GCA_031216115.1 of Senna siamea. Classification (NCBI taxonomy): domain Eukaryota; kingdom Viridiplantae; phylum Streptophyta; class Magnoliopsida; order Fabales; family Fabaceae; genus Senna; species Senna siamea. Next base: position 11,341,130 of record CM062366.1, read on the forward strand.
ATACAGATTTAAAATAGGGATATCATTTCATGCAAAAAAACTATATTTTTGTACACTTAAGTATACAATGTGCATTAATTCCAAACAAATCACCAATCAAAATATCAAAGGGTCCATGAAATTAGGTATCTATTTAATTAAATGAGAGTTACATTGTTTTATACGAATATATATAGATACATACACAAGGTTCACTTTGTATCTGTAGCTTCCTCTTTTTTCTCCTCCGAGCGCCTATATATACACAATTTGACAAGTATATGATTCTGTACAAATTATATTGATTATGCTTAAGGGTGTGTTTGTGAGAAAGATTTTAAAGGAAAAAGAAATGGAAGAGAAGAAAAAGAAATGTATTAACCTTTTATTTATTCATTTTTTAAAATTTTTTAAAAAATTGGTAATATATATATATATAGTCATATTATTCAAATATAAATGAAACGAAACTATATACAGAAGATAAAGTATAGTTGAAGGCCAAAATGAACTTTGAGTCCTTTGTCTTTTGTTGGTTTCAATCATGTCCCTTATATTATTAATTGAAATAATTCGTTTCTCTTCTCAAATATTATCTATATATGCCACTGATAACAAAAGTCATATACGAAGTCCACATGAATTTATGATAAGACTAAAACAAAGTGCAAATTAGTCTCTATATTGTTTCAAAAAATTTTGGACGTTAAGAGTTTTAAATGCTTAGGCATCATTGAGTTAACCATTCTTTGATTAGAATATAATCTCACTTGAATTTCACATATATGATTAATAATAGAGTAAATTAATGGTTTGGTCCTTCAAATATATATATATTTTTAATTTAGTGTTTGAAAAATGAAATATCTTAATTTGATCTTTAAAAAATCAATTCTTAATCAAATTGATCTTTTGATTAATAAAATTGATAAACAGTTAATTATAGCATTAGTAGATACTAACTAACTGTTAAATAATTAATTATATCTTATTAAAAAAAATACAAATAGTATAGTTTGATTATGTATAATTTGTAAAATAAAACATATCAAATTTATAAACTACTCATAAAAAATACACAAATTGTATGGTTTGGTAATGTTTAATTTGTAAATATGATGTCTTTTATTTTTTTTATTATTGAATAAAGTCTAATTCATCATTTAATATTTAAATTAGTATTTATTAATACTACTATCAATTAACTTTTTTTCATCTTATTAACTAAATGACTAAATTAATCTTTTAAAAATTTAATTGAGACATTTTATTTTTCAAAGACTAAATTAAGAGAATAAGTATCTTTCAAGGGTTAAATCATTAATTTACTCTTAATAATAATATTTGGATAGAGAAAAAAATTATAAAGATAAAGAATGAAAAAAAATTTACTTAAATTTGAATCACATGTGAAATTGGTAACTATATATACCTTTGAGCAGCGAGGTACCTAGATAGCTGATAGAGTTGGACGGTCTCGTTAGAGACATGGCATATAAGAAGATGCATGTTACGAGGTTTTACCACCCATGCAAACCTCATGAACATTGCCGAATATACACACATCACTGCAACCTCCATTTACCACACAATTTTATCATCAATAATATTTAAGAGCATTAATTAATTATATAGTAAACTGAATTAAGATTTAATTACTAATACATATTTAATCAACTTTCTATTGCTCAAGAAAGCAAACAAAACCGAACTTAACCTGCAGTCATGTTGGCAGATATCATTTCTGGGGGTTTCTTTGTGTCCACTACTGCCTGTTACCATTATAGCAGTCATTTGAAGAAAAAAGTTTAAGTGTTATTTTTATATATCTGTCATTAAATTTTTTAATTAAAAATTAATATATATATTATACAATTCATCTCTTTCATAATTAGTATTTTTAAAAAAATTTTACACATATTTTATTTTAATTAAAAAATCTAATTTCAAAAATATAAAAACCTATATATAAGGCTAGTCCAAATAAAAAATAATTTCTAGTAGCACTTTAATATATCAATCACACAAGACGAACGAACGATGAGAAAAAAATTCACAATGAACTGTCACTTGAAGTTCACTAATTTAAAGGCATGTTTGACCGTTGTTTTATTTTTTTATTTTTTAAAATTATTTTATAAAATTAATTTTAAAAATTTATATTAATATTATTTGTATATATTTATATACATATTATTAATAAAAAGACTTATTTTTATATTTTTTTATTTTAAATAAGTGGAAGTCAAAATATTTTTAATTGTTCTTTTTTTTTTCAAAATACATATTTTATTTTATTCAAATAAATTTTTTATTTTTCTATTTTGAAAAACTGTGATCATATAGGTGTTAAGTAGCACAATACCTTAAGGATGTTTTGATACATGCCACGAAAATTATAGAATATTAGAAAAGAAATATGCATCCAAAATCCTAATGACATTTTTATATCCATATCAAAATGAGGCATATTGTATAAAGTTGAAAGTCTGAATAGTTTTTCTTCAATTTTTTAAAAAATTAAGAGGAGTAAATTACATACCTCTAATGAAATTTTGTTAGATTTTTTACAAATGTGAAAAAATGCTATTAGGGTCTTGGGCGAAAATATTAACTATAGAGAATATGTGTTGAACAAAATTGAGATTTTGGTCAATTTTTAAAGTTGATAAAAACAAATAACACACCCTTCTAAACATACTAAAAGGAGTTATTTGCACTTTTAATTAACTTTAAAAAAATAGTAAATTACATTAAAAAATAACAATAAAGCATTTATCTACATATGTTAATTAAGTTTTAAAATAAGATTCTCAATATTATAATAATAAAAAAAATTAAATAATGCTATTATTTTGAAAGGAATTAAAAGTTAACTTGATTAATAAAAAAAAATTAGAAATAGGTTTCGACAACATTATATAAAATGTCAGAAAAGTCAGCTTATTTTTTCAAATAAGAATATATCAAAGTATAATTTACAAAAATTTTAAAAATAATTAGACTTATGTACAATTTTTTGTATTTTTGTTATTAAATTATTCAATCAAAAGAAATACATAAAAATATTTTTCAGAAAAAATAAATCATAAATAATAATAATAATAATAATAATAATAATAATAAAAAATTACATAAAACATAAAATTTTTCCAAGCTCTTGGGAATAGAAAAGTCCAAGTCAAAGATGCATACCGCAATGGGAAGGCTCCAGTTGAAGGTAGGACCCCAAAAATGTGTAGTTTTTGGACCAATTGGACTGTTCCAAAACGAGCGTAGCATGTTCATTTCTGAGATACATTTCATTTCATTAAAATTTATGTATGTGATTATATTTAGAAAGATATTTTATGTAGACTTTGAAAAATTTTAAGAATAGAGAACTCTCCATAAACAATTAATTTAAATAATATATAAAAAAAAATAACATCAGATATCTTCAATTTCAGATTGGATCCTTTCTTTAACAAATTATACAGAGAATACGTAACAAATGATCATCTATAATATCCTCATCAGCTGGCTCATCACGTCACGCATCTTCCAACAAAGACTTAACTCCAGATCACTACGTTAATTCTGTTAAACTTAACTCTCATTAATTCATAATCTTCTCAATCTTAGATACTTTGACTGTTATTCCATTTCTATGCCGTTTACAACTGGTTTTTCTGGGCTTGTCTACCTTTTGGATATACTATGAATATTCATACCGCTGCAAATAATAATATTTTTAATTTTTGTCTAAATAGAATCTAGATTACGTAACAAGGGATGATCCTTTTCTCTTCTTTAAAATGATCCTTAGTTTATTTTTTTAATATCTTTTTGGTGATAATTCTTTTATCAATTTATCATTCATGTAGGGAATTTGAGATTTTGCAGTGAGTCGGAGTTGCTTAACAGTATATCTCTTAGAATTTTGATATAACAGAATAAACGAAAAAAGAATTAAGACGATGAGAACTTTATATCACTGACATAAATTTTCAAAAAAAAAAAGCTATGAATTGCACTAGAAGTACCTGAATTAGAGTTGAAATAAAACAGCTTCGAATTAGTAAAATGAGCCTCAATTCAACACCAACGCCTGTATGTCTGAAGAAGCAGAAAGTTGAATAGTGGTCAGATGAGAGAAGAAAGGAACCAAAAAGTGTCAATATAAATAAGTCTTCCCTTCCAGTGCAAATTACAATAGCATCCTTCCATATTTTTTTCTCATTTGATTTTTCTTCTTATCCTTTCATTTTCCAGCAAGATTTCCTTTCTATCTTTCTTCTTTAATCTATTTGAGAGAAAAGAAAAATAAAAAAATGGCAGTAAATTGTTCTTATCCTACCTATTCCAATAAGCTTTGCCCTTTTAAAACTTTGATTAAACTATTCCAAACATGTAAGACAAGCTAATTCTTTGCTTAGACGCCTAGAAGGTGCATGAACATAGAATAATTCTTTTTTGAAGCCATTATTATTTTACTATATATACTCAGCAAGCAGCAGCCCAACATGATATATAAAATGCAACTTCACATCTCTCACTTTAAAGCAGGTCATTTTAGAATTGAGTTACATAATATATTAATATCAGAAAATTACAATCTAGTTTTTTGAAATTATTTTTTTAAAAAATAATCTATTTAAATTATTATTTTCAATTGAAAATAAAAAAATAAAATATATTTTTTAAAAAAACATAGAGTAATTAACAGATATTTTTATTTGTATTTTTTAAAGTAAAAAATAAAAAATAAATCTTTTCTATTAATAATACATATATAAATACATAAAAATAGTATTAATAAAAAATAAAAACAGTCGCATTCAAAGAGTCCCATGGTGTGCAACTCTATCCTGTTTTTTCTCATGCCATTTTATTATATCATATAACATTCATAGAAAAGTAAATTATATAACCTTCTTAAAATTTAGCTAAATTATACTCTTCATCTTTCTAGTTTTAAAAGGTAACACTTACCTCTCTTTTAATTGATTTTCTACTAATGAAAATAACTTTGCAAAAAAAATCATATGCTAAATTTTAATATGAGATTCTTAATATAAAGACAGTTAAATAATTTTATTATTTTAAAATAAACACATATCATATTAAATATTAAATAATTGACAAAAAAATTATAAGGTGTAAAGCAAAAGACTTATGAATAATGCTCTTATGTTTCATTCATTCAGAGAATAAATATTTATATAAAAGGTAGTATGCTAACTAAGAAAAGAAAATAAATGGAATAATTCTCCATAATTGATTCCTAAGTTGTAGCCTATAATCATGCCTATTTAATTACAAATATATACAACATATTTAATTGATTCATATCTGTAACACTCTCCCTCAAACTGGAGCATAGATGTTAACCATGCATAGTTTATTGCAAAGATATTCCACTCGAGTACCATTTAGTGCTTTTGTGAATAAGTCTCCTAGTTGTTCTCCTATCTTCACATATCCAGTAGAAATCGAACCTTCTTGAATCTTTTCTCTAATAAAATAACAATCAACCTCAATATGTTTAGTCCTTTCATGATAAACTGGGTTGGAGGCAATGTGAAGAGCAGCCTAATTATCACACCAAAGTTTTGATGGTGTAGTGAATTCTAACCCAACTTCAGTTAACAAGTGATGTATCCATAGAATCTCACATGTAAATTGTGCCATAACTCTGTATTTTGATTCTGCACTAGATCGAGAAACTACATTTTGCTTCTTACTCTTCCAAGATACCAGGTTCCCAACAACAAAAACACAGTAGCTTGTAGTAGATCTTCTATCACACTTCGATCCAGCCCAATCAATGTGATTCAATGCAATTGTGCTGTGGTTACTATAGAGTATGCCTAGTCCTGGTGCCCCTTTCAAGTAACACAAGATATGTTCAAGAGTTGCCCAATGTTTTACTGTAGGAGTAGACATAAATTGACTAACAATACTCACAGCATAAGCAATATCCGAACGAGTCATTATGAGGTAGTTTAACTTCCCTACTAACCTCCTATACCACTCTGGATCATCAAACGGGTCACCATCATCCTTAGTAAGATGATCATTTGGAATCATTGGAGTACTACATGGCTTGACTCCCATCTTTCCTAATTTTGCAAGCAGGTCAAGAACATATTTTCTCTGTGACAAAATAAATCCCCTTCTTATTCCTCAATACTTTTATTCCTAAGAAATACTTCAATTGACTTAGATCTTTAGTATAAAATTTAATATGCAGAAAGGCCTTCAGAGAGGAAATTCCTGTATTATCATTTCTTGTAATAACGATGTCATCAACATAGACAACAAGAAGAATAATACCAGCCCTGGTTTGTTTGTAAAACACAGAATGATCACATTTGCTTTTGTTCAAGCCAAACTCTTTAGCTACCTCATTAAATTTTCCAAACCACGCACTAGGGCTTTGTTTCAAGCCATAGAAAGATTTCTTCATATGACATACCTTCCCATACTCCCCTTGAGCAACAAACCCAGGAGATTGCTCCATATATACTTCTTCTTGAAGATCACCATGGAGAAAAGCATTTTTGATATCCAGTTGATGTAAAGGCCAATCATAGGAAGCAGCGAGAGAGATAAAAAGACGAATGGAGCTAAGTTTGGCAACAAGAGAGAAGGTATCAGATTAGTCGATGCCATAAGTCTGGGCATACCATTTAGCAACTAAGGGACCCTTAAGCTAAGCCACCGAGCCATCAGGGTTCATTTTAATTGCAAAAACCCATTTACACCCAACAGCCCTTTTTTTGTTAGGTAAAGCCACTAAATCCCAAGTATGATTTGCATTCAAAGCATTGAGCTCCTCAAGCATTGTTGTTGACCAGCCAGGATGGGAGAGAGCTTCTTTTACTGTTTTGGGTATAGAGATTGAGTCTAAAGAAGCAATAAGAGAACTAGACACAGGGGATAAGTGGTCATTTGAAAAAAAATTAGCAATGGGATAAGAAGATTGAGAATGAGTGCATTCACGCTTACCTTTTCGAAGGCTAATGGGTAAATCCAGATCATTGAAAGGAGGATCAGATGACGAAGGAGGTGGTGCAAGACATGTATCATTATGAGTCTCTCGACGCCTAGAGTAAACTTAAACAATCGGTGGACGAGGTGCAGGAGGTATATCAGACTGAAGACCAGAAGAAATATGACCATCATCAAGGCAGTCATCAAGAGGAATCGTTGCTCCTGAAGACTCAATAGGTGGGACTCTGTATATCAGCCAATCAGTGTCATCTTCAGCATTCACAGGAATAGGTTGGGGAGAGAAGAACAGTATCTGCTCTGAAAAGTTCACATCATTAGAGACTAAGTACCGATTCAGATCAAGAGAGTAACACCTGTAACCCTTTTGTAAATGAGAATACCCCAAGAAGACACACCAAAAAGCCTTAGGATCCAGTTTAGTCAGATGAGGTTGAACATCACAAACATAGTAAGTAATACCAAAAATGTGAGGAGCAATAAGAAACAACAGTGTATATTGCATCAGCCCAAAAAGGTTTAAGAACTTGCTTTTCAAACATGAGAGCCCGAGCGGTCTCTAGAAGATGTCTATTCTTCCGCTTAGCAACCCCATTTTAGGTAGGAGTATCCACACAAGAGATCTGGTGAAGAATCCCATGTTCAGACAAAAATTTTTTAAAAGAATCTAAGGCAAATTCCTTAGCATTGTCACTGCATAAGATCCATACGAGTACATTAAACTAGGTTTTTATTTCAGCAAAAAAGGCAAAGAAGTGGGAAAGTACTTCAGAACGATGTTTCCTAAAATAAATCCAAGTCATGCGAGAGAAATCATCCCAAAAATAACAAAGTACTTGAAACCAGATTTAGATGGAACAGGGCAAGGTCCCCAAACATCTGAATGAACTAATTCAAAAATAAACTCAGCTCGTTTATTCATTCTAGAACTAAAAGAACTACGATGGTGTTTCGCAAAATGACACGATTCACACTCCAATGAAGATACGTGATGAAATTGAGGACATAGTTGCTTTGATGTAGATAAAGATGGATGGCCCAACTAGCAGTGAGCTTGAAATGGAGAAGTAATGCTTGAGCAAGCAGCCAACTTTGGTTCCCATGCGTCTAGAATATAGAGACCATTAGATACATGTCCTTTACCGATAATCCTCTTCATCATAAGATCCTGAAAGAGACAATGATCAGGGAAAAATGAAATATAACAATTCAATTCCCTAGTGAGTTTACTGAAGATATAAGGTTGAAAGCAAAATTAGGTAAACTCAATACAGAGGAAAGGGTGATGGATGGGGACGGTGTAACAATGCCAAATCCCTCAATGTAATAAGTAGAACCTCAACTATGGTAACAAGGGAAGGTGCCTTGTGAGACTGATAACTAAAGAAGATAGTGGGGTTACTTGTCATATGATCTGTGGCACCAGAATCAATGACCCACTTGTTTGAGGAAGAAATAAGACATGTGTTACCTGACTCAGCAAGTGTGACAACTTGATTAGTTTCCTTAACGGATTCTCAAAATTGAGAGAATTTAGAGTACTTATCAGCTGAGATGGTTACTATTTTCTCACTCGATGAACTTAAGGTGATGGCAATATTAGTTGTTTGAGCTCTTTAATTACAATTCTGTAATTTCTTATAGTACCTTTTTGTATGCCCCAATTCCTTAAAATAGTGACAGATGAGATTACTAGTATCAATGGGTTTGTTTGTTCCCTTATTACCATTCTTCCTTCCTACATCATATCCTTCTCCTACTTTAGCAACAAAGACACTGGCTTATGGAGTAGAAGGAGTACTCTCGGTACGTATCACCCTACTAAAGACTTCTTGAAGGGAACTAATGTCTGAGTTAGAGAGAATTTGTGATTTAGCAGTTTCAAATTCAGCAGGGAGTCCAACCAAAAAACTCATGATTGCCATCTGTTCTCACTGGGCATGTTGGGTTTTAATGTCAGTGTTGAGTGGTAAAAAGACATTTAATTCTTCATATGTTCTTTTAAAGTTCATCAAGTAAGCAGTGAGAGTTTTAGTCTCCTTCTCAGCCTGATAGAAAGCCCTACACACTTCATACATGAGATTAATGTTCCCTTTACCAAAATACAAAATTCCAAATAACTCATCAGTTCTTTCACAAATTCAAAGTGATTAGTAAGACCAATGATATCATTCTCTATGGAATTTCTTATTTGTAAAAATAGTTGTGCATCATCCCTTAACCAGGTTTGTCTACTATTATCAGTCGGAGGTTCTTTTTCCAAGTAGTCATCTTTATCAACACTTCTTAAGTAAACTCTAATTGTCTTACTCCACTCAAGATAATTAAAGTTATTGACCTTAATTTTAGTAATTTTGGACATTGCAGGAATTATTTTACTAACAGTACCCTTTACTTCCTCCATATTCATCAAAGATACAAATACTTGGTTAAGTACAGTGAGAACTAAGTTCTTCACAGTATGCAATTCTCAAAGAAAGTACTCAATTATTTTCAGCAAGTGAGCCAGCAAATCAACAACTCTAAAATTCAGCCAGAATAGATTGCAACACACCAAAATAGAGTACAAAGGATGCCAAAGATGTGTAAATCATAGAACACACCAGAAATGCCAAAAAAACATAGTGATAATGTCAAAACAGTGACGAAAAAGAGGAGACCACATCAGAAATGTTGCTATCTCTGCCAGAACATGATTGGGTTTGGCCGGAATCACCACTTCGACGCCGAAAAAGCTACCTCGCTGTTAAGTGATTCCCCCACGTGCTCTCACGCACCGGCACGAGAATTTCATGCAAAATTCTTGTGGCAGAACGTGAGACACACGCATCGCGAATTCTCGCCGATGACTGGGGTTGGCCGAACTTGTGAAGGTGGAGGGTTTTAGGGCAGTGGTAAGAGCTAATGGTCACTAGACACGTGACCCAAAGACTAAAGAGCAATTAAAGCAAAAGCAAATCAAAGAGCGATAGGCAAAGAAGCAACCATAGCTCTAATACTATGTAAAGCAAAAAACTTGTGAACAATGCTCTTATATTTCATTCATTCAGAGAATAGGTATTTATATAGAAGGTAGTATGCTAACTAAGAAAAGAAAATAAATAGAATAATTTTTCATAATTGATTCCTAAGTTGTAGCCTATAATCATGCCTATTTAATTACAAATATATACAACATATTTAATTGATTTATATCTATAACATAAGGAAAGTTTGTATAATAATGTGATATAGAATAAATTAGAATCTTTTTTTAAATAAAAATTTTAAAATTACATTTCACATCCTTCTGTTTTAAAAAATTATATTTCTCTATCTTGAGAGATGAAAAATTATAATTTCACTCATTTTCACTAAACTATCTTTATGTTTATTAGTTATATAATTAAATATATATTTAAATAATATAAAATATATTTTTAACTAAAAATAAAATAAATTTATTATTTAAATTCAAAATAAATAATAATAAAATATTATAATTTATGAAAATGTATTTTATAATTTTAAAAAAATTAATAATAATTGAATGACATTATATTTAATATAGGATTAAGAGAGGCATAAGATAAAACGAATCGAGAAATGTAAAATCTTATCAATTTCTAGAAAATAATTAAAATATATATTTAATATTTTTTTTGTAGACATAAAATAATGCAAATTTCATGATATTTGCATAAACTACTTCATAAGTCACCAAGAGTGACTACATCCATACATCAGCAGAGACACCGAAGTGATCGTCATAAAAAGCACCCCACAGTAAGAAGTGATAATTAAGAACTAAATTAACAAAGGAAAAGTTCAAGAGAGATGAATAAAATCACATTCCAAATTCCAGAAGCTTCTAGCACTGGCGCTGTTATTACTAATCAATAATCACTATACAAGGAAGGAACCTGTGGCAGATAACTCACTAGCCACACATTACAATTAGCAGAGTAGTAAGAAAATAAAATGACAAACAATATTGTACAGTAAAATCGTACTAAAACATATCAAATAGAATCCTAATCATGTACTCCAATTAACTTATTACTTCTAACACGTCCTCTCGAAACAATTTCCTGCAGTTACAATCCAGTAGTGTTGAGTATATTTGCAATTCAGGTATAATTTCCTTCACTTTCTCTCCAAACAATACTGTCAGACAAGTTCAATGTGTTTTCTTCTGCCATGGAAGATTGGATCCAAAACCAATTAAATTAAGGTGCACCTTCTGTCATCAAATCAGGGAGGCCTACACAGTTCAGCTGCATAGCAGTTAGCAGTGTATGATCTGCTTCAATGCTTAACCATGAACCTGTTCAATGTTTTTTGCTACTCCAAGAAACAAGGCAACCAGCAAGGAAAATGCAGAAACCATCAGCATTCAATTTCGGTAAAAGCAAATAAGTTGTCTTCTAACAAGGAAAGACCATCAGCTACTGAATCATATGTTCAAAATTTCTTTTCAGGCAGCCTTTAGATGTTCTTGCGGATCATCCATAAACTGACACGCTAGATTCACCCAAAAAAATTTATTGATAAAGGATATTAAGAGCACCCACTGGCCACTAGACTTCTGTAATGTTCCGTTTTGGCTTTATGAGAAAAGCACCGCCATTTGATGAACGCAGACATTTATTGATAGAGAATTCAGGATAAGTTCAGAAGAGAGACAGTATTGAAGTAAATCAACTATTCTAAATTCCAGTACCTTCCCATATTGGGGTTATTAAATCTGCTATCACTACACAAGGAACCTGTAGCAAATACTTCAAAACTACACATTCGGCAGTGTACTAAGAAAATAAAATAAAAATTAAGGCTATATACAATGGAAAATCTTTTGGTAAATCTTAAAACATTTTTAAAAAAAATTTGAAAAGCAGAGTCCTATAAATTTGTTATTCCTAACAAATTACCGTTGACATTTATTTGTGATTTTACAGGCCAACTCCAAAAGTTTGATCCAATTTTGGGAGTTTCCAGACTGAAATATCACCGTAAGCATTATTTTGCTTCACATCCACACAACTTGTAGTTCTCAAAACCTGCAAAATTGTTGTACAGAGATCAATGTCACAATCTGTTCCTTTCCTCTGTTAAGGGAAGTCAGTTTTTTACTTGTTTTTCTATTTAATCAGAGAACGGCACTAAGAGAGCCTACTCAAGAACAGTCAATTTTGAGGCATAATCAGTTCATGAACAACCATATTCCCACTTCTATAGCCAAAAAAAAATAATCTCCAGTCCTACTTTAAACTAAGAATAATATAATAATTCTCTCAATTTTACTTTCCTATATTGACAGCAGTCAATCAGCATCATTGTAGTATGGCAACGACAATATCTGGTACTGCCATGTCTATTAAACCAGCTTGTTGCATTTGGCCAAAAAATAATTGAAGAGCATCATAACTAAATGATTGAGAGGATCAACTTGTTTTGCGCTCTAACAACAACTGCTAGGAGCAAAATGACTTAAAAACATACAAATTGCCAGCATTGTAAATTCTTACTCTATTATTTCATATTCACTATCAACAATCAAATGGCAACTTAAGATTCTACTTTTTCCAGTTATGTAACCAGATAAAGTGGGCCCGCTAATAATTGATAAAAGATTTCCTTCCGTCAACAGGTCAAAATTCAAATTCATCAATAGCTACAATGGTAAAAACAGAAGTTTGCCAGATGGAAAAAGAAAAAAAAAAATCAAAACTTGGTCATGACCATAACTATAATTTTAAAATACACATTGGTTGTACCAGTATTTCATAAAATATCCTTGCACATTCTTTATTGGCCCGTCCTCTCAAAATTTGTGAAATTTTTACAACTTCCTCCTCTCTTTGCTTCCTTAGTTCCAGAAAATTTCTGTGCAAGTACCTTGCAACTTTCCTGTACATTATTGCAGAAGCCAGTCAAAAGCCAACCATGCAAACAGTGAACTATAGAAAAACACAATTATTCCAGGAGTCATTAACTAACTCACATGGTTCGCCCAGACCATCCACCTATAGTAAAGAAATGTATCAAGAAACCATGCCATATTAGACATAACAAAGAATCTAAGAAATAATATGTAGATGAGTTAATAATAAGGATTTGCAAGAGCTCTTACGTAAGTCTGAATTCTCGGTTTCAAGTGAATTTATCTCCTGACACAACAAAAGGCAATCCATCAATTAATTCTCAGTATCTCAAGAACATGATTTAGCTTTGATGCTTGAAATCACCATGTCCAGATATTGGATATTTCCATCACCAAAGTATAATTTTTACATGACCTATTTAGACACGACCTAGGAATATGTCATCCAAATCATTTTCATTAAGGTGTGTTTGGGAATGAGAAGGGAAGAGAAGGGAAAGTTAAGTTCTAGTTTCTCCTCCTCTTGTTTAGATGTCCAAAAAACAAGGAAAAGAGAATATAACAAAAATAAACAAAGCCTTTCTTACACTAGGAGGGGTCGGCTACATGAATCAAGTGATGTCAACGTATTTTATCTTAGCTCATTTATATGGTTAGGTTATTGATAGGTAAATTCATCCTAATAGTTTCTCCTATTATTTTCTTTGATCTCTCATTATCTGGAGTTATTGAGCTATCTTCCATTTGATATACTCTTGGTATAATAGTCTTTGATGGCCTTCTCTATACATGACCAAACTACTTAAGACATGTTTCATCCAACTTTTCTAAAATAGTTACTACCCAAACTTTCTCTTTAATGCAATCATTTTAATCCTATCCTTTATAATGTGTTCATTCATCCAACGACACATTATCATTTTTGCAACATTAAATTTTTGCTCATGTTGACTTTTTATTGCCCAACATTTAATACTATACAACAAAGCAAATTTTATAACTGAGCAATAAAATATTTTTTATGATAGTTCACAAATCACAAGTACTTTAATTTCCCTGTAATTTGCAAAATTGTATATGCCTCCCTTGTTCTTATACAAGGGGATTAAAGTACTTTTCCTCCATTCATCTAGCATCTTCTTAGATTTCATTATCTCAATAAATAACTTTGTTAACCAGCTTATATTTTTTCTTCCTAAACTCTTTGACACCTCAATGGGTATATTATCTAGTCCTATTGTTTTGCCATTATCCATTCTCTTCAACCTAGATTCCCCAGTAAAAAGAATAATTTTTATCCTTCTATTTAGTACTCAGCCTACCAGCGTCACAAAAAGATGTGTCCTTCATTGAAAAGTTTGTGAAAATAACTCCTCCATCGTTCTTGGATATCTTATTCTCTTACCAAGGTATTACCTTCATCCTTAATACATTTCACTTGGTCTATGCATCCTGTCTTTCTCTCCCTACTCTAAGCAAGCCTAAATATCCTTCTCTCCCCACCTTTAGTTCCCAAGGAAAAGAGAATGAGATATCAAATAAATAAGTATAATGCAACTTCACTATTTTACCCTTTGTCTTATAAGAAATTCAAACTATTTAAAAGGAAAAAAGTTACATTAGCTCAATCTCATGATTTAAATAAATAATCTAACCAAAATAATTTTTTGTATACTTGTGCGCATATGTCTATATATATGCATATACATATACATAAATATATACATGCAAAAATATGTATATAGATATATATACCCATATGTGTGAATATATACATGTATGTACATATATATATGTACAAGCGTGTATGTGTGCACTTGTGTATGTACTTTTACATACGCACAAAAATGTGTATATAGATATGCACATACATGTACATGCATATGTACACACATACCCGTGTGTGTGCATGAGTATACACTATACACACACAAATGTGTCTATAGATTTGTTTATTTAAGCATGTATATATATATATATATAAATGCTTGCAGTGTGTTTGCATCCATACACATGCACATGCAAAAAATGTATCCATGTGCTTGTATGTGTATGTACATATGTGCATATATACATGTGTACATAATTATGTATATGTATTAACATAAATACATGCATGTGTGTTAATATATATATATATATATACATATATATGTATGTATGTATGTATGTATGTATATCTATATTTGTGTGTATGTGTAGATACAAATAAATAACATACATGTTTGTATATATATGTTTGGGCTTGAAATAAAAATATTACAAACTTCTCTTGAAATAGATATTTATAATTCACCTCATAAAAATAATTATTTTATAGTGCATAAATATATATATATGTATATATGTATAATATTTTTAATATAGAAAGGTATATTGTTCATTTTAGTAGAATCTCCTCTAAAGTCCCGCAATTTGAGATATCTACAATTAATGAAGAGTGGAAGTTAGGGATTGCAAAATCCTTCATTTTATTCCCCTCCAAAATTTAGAATCCCAAACAAAGGGAATGTTTCCATATTCTCTTCCCTTCCCTTCCCCTTCATTTTTGCCTTTCCCAAACAAATCCTAAAGGTTATCCAAATGTATTTTAGTCTCCAAAGTGGAACAATTTAGGGAATCCAAATGCTTAGATATAATCAATTTTATTTCAAAATGAATCTTTCTAATGCCACCCAATGATAGAAGTTCTTTACCTCATTCATCAAATTAAGTTCTTCATCCTTTCTCAAACACTGTTCTCTCTTTATGCTTTCATATGAACTTGAAGTTCCCACATTACACTGCAATATGGTTTATAAGGTCAATTGTAAAGAAAATTATTCTCAGGCTACTAATGTCACTGTCAGTACATTGACATGATTTTCAATGTCTCCATTATAATTATTCTTTACCTCTTTCATCAGATGAAGTTCCTCATCCTTTTTCAAAGATTTCTCTCTCTCTATGCCTTCATGTAGACTTGAAGGACTTATATTATCTGAGTTTTGAGTGCTCTCTTGGTACTCAGTTGATCTCACTTTTGAGCGCTGAGGAGGGGTTGTTGGAGCAGGTTCATGAGGCACAAGGCTACCAACAGTTTGAGACTCTAGCTCATCTAACTTCCCTGGAGTTTCCACAATTTCAAGAGATTTTGATATCTTGATTTTCTTTTTAGAGAACAGGATTTGGAGCTCTAATGAGTAAGCTGCAGAAAAACAAGATTAGAAAAGATAGCAGAATTTACAAACAAAAAACAAATGATAAATTCAAACTCACAAGGCAGCAAAGATTCATAGAAACCCTCAGGAAGATTGGAAATTCGAGATGCCCTCCAAGCAGCAAGACGAGGACGACGAGATTTTCTCCGCTTGGAAATCAAGTCACTTGCATCATGTATGCTCTGTCTAAGTACCCTAAAATGGTTCCATACGCATAGAGTTCATTTAGTGAGAGTTCAAGGTATCACTATGTTGAGGAAAATCCTAAGACTTGAAAGTCCAAATCTGAATTCCAATATGGGTTTCCTAGCTGCTATTTCAGTTACTGGTAGGTCAGATGAACTGAAAATAAAATTATTGCAAATGGACAGTTTCAAGAAAATGGGTGCAGAGGAAGATAGACAAAGATAGAAATAAAAAATGCAAGCATCAACAAAGAAAGATCAGAATAGTGTTCGGATTATTTTTCCCTTTCTTCTCTTAATTAAAGCAAACACTAGTTTTAACACAAATTTCTAAGTCCATCACATATAAGATGCACAACACGATTCATCATAATCAAATAATATGGCCACTACAAGATATCCATTAAATCAGAGCTTCAAATTAATATTGACCTCCAACATGGTTATGGGAAAAATTCATATTTAACAGTTTAAAATCCTGCACACATGCCAATTCTATCCTTTGCACTAGCCTTGTGCAAAATGGCCATGGACAATAACCATTGCAAGACTTGTTTCTCATGCAAGGCATGATTGAAGTACTTCAAACATATAAAGTAATAGCAGGAAAGGATGGTTGAAAAGAAGGGTTTTTAATAGCACATACTCATTAGGCAAGACTATCAATCCATCAATAACACATTTTCTTTTCCTTGAAAAGCGAGCATACTCTCTCACAGCTGGTGTAGAAATAAGCATGGACTCTGCCATAGTAGCACCTGCATGATAAACCCCTCCCCACAAAAAATGATTTTAAGTAGGAGAATATTTTACAAAAAAATGATAAAAAATACTCAGTAATTATATTTTCTTGTGTTCTACAGAAAAATCATCTTGAAAACCTGGTTTTGGTTTTGCAGCTGAACCACCTGGAAACTTAGTTTGAGGAGTTATATCAAGACCTGTTGACTCTGGTGGAATAACATGAAACTCTTCGTCTTCAATTGAAATTTTTTCTTGTAAGTTTAATCTGCTTTTGTTATGACTCTTTTCAACAGACCCTTCAATGAGTTTTTCAATCTTCTCCTTGTCGACTAAATATCTATCATGGCCCATGCATTCTTTTTCATTGGACTTATCAGCTTGAAACCTTTCCATGCTTGGTGGTGAATTTCTTGCCCCATGAACTTCTCCAATTTCCTGATGCATTTGGCATTCCAAGTTTGCTGTTTCCTTAGCCTTAATCTGCTCTTCATCAAACTTTTCATCTCCAATTGAAACTTCTTTGCCTTTGTTATCATGTTTTTCAACAGAACCTTCAATTAGTTTTCCAATATTCTCGTTGGGAATGGAAGATCTGTCAAGATCCATGTATTCTTTCTTATTATTAGATTTATCATTGAGAAGCCTTTCCATGGTTTCTCGTGAATTTCTTGCCTTGTGAACTTCTCCAATTTCCTGTTGCATTTGGCATTCCAAGTTTGCTGTTTCCTTAGCCTTAATATGCTCTTCACCACCCTGATGAGATTCATTTAGTTGCTCTACAGAAACCATAGGTTCCTCCTCCCTCCTAGAAAACATCCTGATATCCACAGGTTTATCTTCAGGGATCTCACTCAAAAGAATCGTCTTCATACTTCGGTCTTCAGGTATTTCATCTTCATCTGATGCAGTTTCTAGAACTGTCTGCTTTTCATTAATTTGTTGATCTAGACTAAACAAATTGACAGGTTCTGCACCTTTAACTACAAAAAATGTTTCAAAACTTGCTGGTTCCTCTTGAGAGAATAAGCTTTCTTGAAATTTCTCCTCACCTGCCTGTAAATTATGTAGCCTATTTGGTAGGCTAAGCTCAAAGTTGTAGTCCATAATTTCAGATTGATGCACACTGCAAGGCATATAACAACCAAATAAATTCATTGGAGAAGATAAAATGCGAAATTTGCAAAGATTCAGAAAGATACTCATCAGTATGTTTTTATGGAATGAAAACTTATATTCCCTCAATAAATTGATTTCTGAAATACAGTTCACATACTCTTCCAGCAAAAGGTGATCAGGAGAGCAGGTATTTTGACAGAAATCAAACTCCTGGCACTGATACTGCAAATTGAAAAAAAAAAAAAAAAAAAAAGACAAACAAACAAACAAGAGAACTGAGCAAGGGAAAAATCAAGAAAATAAAGATAACTATTTACATATCATTGAAATCACCAGAACTGTTATAATGTAAAGCCAAACAATCGAGAATATGCTAAAGTCAACCATGATAGCAGTAAACCACTGCTCAAATATTCTAGAAGGAAGAATATGCCCTCTAGAAATGCTCATGACTCATCACTGCTTCTGCTGGAGTTACTGGGGATGTCTCCACTATGCTGAAGTGCAAACCCACATCTGCACCTTTCGCCTTTCCTGATTTTTAGTATTCAGTTTAGTTTTCAGCCTTTTTATGCTTTCCTAGATTTTAGGCATGTTTCCGAATTTAGTGCATGTGTTCTCTTTTCTATTTTATGCAACTTAGAAGGGCACTCTGATTATAAATACCCCTAGGCAGTTTTTCTTTGGCATGATCTGAATTCAATAGCCTTAATCTTGTACTGGGTTTAGTCCTCCTACAGACTCATTTAGTGGAGATTAAACGTGTTTAAGATTCTTGCACCTTGATCTGCCGCTAAGTTTTTTTTTTTTCCTTCCATTTAAATTCTGGTAGTGTAACAAACCATCAAAGAGAGTCACATAAATAGTTCATTTGACTGGAGTTTCATCTATCTTGAGTGTAGCTAATCGTGACAGTACTCCATTTTAGGTCATTCACTGATGATTCAGCTTGGCCCACATCCTATAGGTTTTTCCAATTTCCAAACTGATATTGCTACAGTTACTGTGCATTTTTAGCAAAATTATTAGAAAGCATCATGTAAAATCATCAACCCTAATAATGATACTTTGGAAGAGACCAAGGGGTAATTATAAATTTCTATGAAGGGTTAGATCCATATGCTTTTTACATTATTGTTAAGAAAATTTTCTGGAAGTGGTATATTGGATGTCTGCTTGCAATGGGCAATTGATAAATTGATAATTGTGATAATGAAAGTTTGTACATGAGGTTTCATCCAACAACCATTGTGCAGGTATACAAGGAAAAAGAGATGATTCACTGACAAAGATCTATTGGGATTTTAATAGTGGACATAAACAGAACAATACTTGAGAAAATAAAATGGAAAGCACATTGTTCCTGTTAGGCTAAAAAGGATTTGAGACTTGACAAATTTTAAGAACTACTGTGTGAAAACTAGCACGAAAAACCTAGCACATACCTTATCTAGAGAAAACTGCCCAATTCCCTCATCTTTCCACGAAACATCTGCATAATATCACACTGTATCACATATGACTATAGAATAAGATGAAACTTAGGGAAAATTGTGACATAATTCTAAGTACCTTTAAGAGTGATCTCTTCGTTTGGAGCAATATTGCCTCTGAAACTAACAGAAGAGAAAATAATTAAATGTTTATAAATGGGAAAAAAAAATCCATAACAAGTTAAACTGCTATACCTAAAAATAGCTTACCCACTAATATCTTCAACTATATCCAAATCAAAAGCATCCAGCTCAAATCTGTCTGGTAGAGTAATAGACATGCGCAAGGTTTCTCTATTTGACTTGTTTTTTGTATTGATTGTAAAGTTCTTAACTTTGATGAGCACCTCATTGCAGTCATGGGACAGATAATCAACCTTCTTTGAATACATTCTGACAACACCAAGAAGAAGATAGGCCAGCACTCTATATGAGTCAAAATTTGTTTCATCTTGCAAAATCTTGTCTGCAGAAGAAAGAAAAATTAAAAAAAAATTAATAATAGAAAATAGTTATGTCTAAGAAATCCAAATCTGACAACAAAGCTTTCTTTAAATATTATAGTCTTCTATAACTGCAAAAAGCCGTTAGTATTTGTTTAGCAATAGAACTTTCATACTATAGTTCTAGATCTGAAGTAATAATGCTGTTTCTTGCAGAACCTCTCAAATCCAGTGAAAGATCAGACGGTTTTATTTTATGAGATGTGAAAATCAGAGTATTTTTTGTGTTCTCTGATCTGATATAATTGATACACTTGAATATATATACACCACTAATTACACTAGTCATAAATCTTATTCCTAAGAATTAGCTAATCACAAATTCTAATAAATACCTAGGTCAACTATACAATTAAACAAATAAGATAAATTTAAAACAAGGAATCAGCCACCATTATAGCGGATCATCAACATGAGATTTTATATAAATATGTGCATTAAGATGTGAGAACACCTATGGATTTCAAGTGAACTGTCTTTATTTCACATGTTATTTAAACACACAGCAGAGTAGCCTTACCTAATATTGCTTGCAAATGAAAGCTGTTACTGGAATCAATGATGATTATGCTTTAAAATTTGAATTTAAGAAAGTTGTGTTTGAAAATTGAAAAAAAAAATAAATAATAAATAAATAAGACCGCTAAAGTAATCGAAAGATAAACTAAATGTATGTTCCACCAATATGACCGAATTCATCATAATTTGTTTCTTTTTTTTCTCCCTTTGTAGAGGACCATATCAACTCAGCTCTACAAATAGCCATTTATGCCTTACGGCTAACAAAGCAAGAATGTTCTGCTACACCAAAGGTTACCTGGCGTCTATTATTCAGCATTCCACACACATTGAAATGCCCCTTTCGAGACCAATTTCTTATACAAATTATATCCACCCAAAACCATTAACGAAACACAAAAAATATCAGAATGTAGTATCCCCAGTCACCATTCATTAATGTCTATCAATAAAATAGAAATAAAATATGGGACACGGAAAAATGGTGAGAATTAAAAAGCATTTGCTTTTGTCCTGAAGAAAGAATGAGAAATCAAGCCAAAAAAAAAAAGGAAGAATGAGAAAAACCCACCAAAAAAAAAAAACAAGCGACGCTGAGCAAGGATTAGAAATGAAACCATCTTAAAAGCTTCGATTTGTAGAGTGAGCACTGTGTTCTTTCATTTTTTTTTTTTTTCTCAAAACCCATATGATGATTGAGAGTTAAGAGGAAAGGGGAGATAGAGGAAAAATACAAACCAACAGAGGACGAAATGTCAGTCTCTTTGATTTGAGCTTTCTTGAGCCTTTTGAAAAAGTAAGCCGCAACCCATATTGTGCCTTTACTTGAAAGAAGGCACTTGGAGGAGACCATGTCTCTAGCTTATGCTTCTCAAACTTCCCCTCTTCCGTTTCTGAGTTTGATTTTGAAAAATATTTGAAGGACGCAGGCTTCTTCTGTGACGGAAATGCACAGGCTTGCTAAGAAACGGTCCAGGGAGAGGGGAAATAAAACCCCAAAAAGCTCCGGGTCTGAAATTTGTAATTAAAAATTGATGCATTTTTTATAATAAAAGTGAGATAAAAAGGTAATTCGATGTGTCTGACTTTCAAGAAATACAGGACATCCAAAATCAAATCAAAAGGGTACACCAACTGAAACAAAATAGAAGATTTCGTTTAGCTGAAATTAAACGAACGAATTTACAATGGATTTTGGTGGTGATAGGAGCTTAGTAAAAGCTAAAAGGAAATCATCTTAATTGTTGGTGAAATTCGTCTTTTTTCCCTATGTTCTGCTCTTGTTCTTCTTGTACCAAAGGACGGTTCAGTTGCTTGGGACCAATGTAAATTTGAGATTATATTATTTTTTTATTCAAAATTTAATTAATCTTATTGTTTTAATAATTTTACTTAATTTTTAATTTATTTATTATAGTTAAAAATCTTCTAATTAAATTTTTAGAGGATTAAAAATTTTAATTTAATTTTTTCTATTTATATTAATAAAATAAATAATGAAGCGAAATTAAATCACATGCATGGTATGCGAATGCAATCTACATAATGTTAGATTATTTGATTTGAATCACGGATATTCAAAGTGTCTCCCTGCTCTGCTGTGTTTATTTTTGTCTCGCATAGTCTTTATTTTTCGTACTAGAGAAAAAGTCTTACCTATTTTTATTTTTCATAAAAATTTAAAGATTATTAAAATTTTTACAAAGATTTAAAGTGTTAACAATAATTTATTAAAATAATAATATAAATTTTTTATAAAATATATAAAAAAATTATATTAATAAAAAATACTTAATTTTATTAAAATAATAAAATATTAATTATAATTTTATAGTTTTTAAATAAAACGAAAAATCATAAAAAATGACTTTCAAAAATTTTATTATTTTTTAAAGTTATTTATTTTTAAATTTTTTAATTAAATAATTAAAAAAATATTTAAATAGATATATAAATTTAAATATTATTTATATAAATTTTTGGGCTGAAGGACCCATTGAGTACGAGACATGATCTTCATCCTCATTTTTAAAGTTACTTTGAAAAAATTTTGTTCTTTATTTTCATTCTCAGAAGGAAGGATAATTGTTTTTTAATAATTAGTGTGCGTGTCTGTGTGTCTATATATATATAGCTTGATTCGATTTTCTGCACAATAAATTAAAAACCGAATCAAATCACTCATAAACTAATTATATCAAATTGATTAAAACCAAACATTGATCTACTTTGTTCAATTTTTGCTCAGTTTAATTTAGTTTCACAAATTACTTTTAAACACCCCTACTTCCCACCGAAGCCAATTTAAGAGAATTCAAGGCCCACATCCTGACGAATTTTATAAATAATGGTTTTATTTGCTTGACTGCATGGGCTTTAGTATGTACCAAAGGAACAAACCTCGAGACTTGTCAAATACTTAGATAGTTGATACAGGTGGGAAACAGAAAGTTCAATTTTTATTTGACAAAATAGTATATAGTATGAGATTGAGGTGTTCTAAAATTGTTCTTTTCATGTTATCAAAATTTTCTTTTCTATCCATGCAGATCCTCTAGCTTTCTAAATTTCCATGTAGGTGTCTTCATCCAATTATATAAGAACAAACGGTGGAAGAAACGCTTCGAAAAGAAAAAGTGCACATATACAGCTGATTTAAGATCAAAATCTTTACAATAAAAAGCAGCTCAATACTTCGAGATGAAGTACTACTATTCCAAACATCCTTACATCCTACCATATTCACAGCAAAGCTATTTATATCTCTCTCTGCTTACCAAAATTAGCCTCTTTTGTCACAAGTTTTATGCCCCTCACCCAAAGCTCAGCAGCTTCAACCCCACCCTCACATAAAAAATGCACTTCCTTGTTCTTGATAGTGAGTACTCTGAAAATACCTGGTTCTTCAGCATCACCTCTGTTGTGCCTATTTCTACGAAAAGTTAAGCTAGGGCCCAACTCTGCCTCACGACATATTACATTTCTACGGCTTGACTTGCCCCAACACAACACGCCTGCAGATCGCAACATCCTTATCTGTTTGCCATGTGGGGAGCCCTTCCCACCTTTGGTATACTTTTGCACGTTAGCGCCACCTAATACCAATTTACGAGCAAGTTCATCCAGTATAACAGCCTCTGCATCGTTTTTACCTCCTGTAAATTTTCTTGCAAGTGAAAGTGCAGTTTCACCTTCGGCATTCTTAGTATTACAATGGGCCCCACGTGATATTAGTAGCTCACAAATGGACCCATGGCCTCCTCTTGCTGCTAACATGAGTGGGGTGTAGCCCTCCCCATCAGGTACATTCACATCATAGCCCTTATTGGTGAGCAATTTCACAGCATCCAAGTCACCGCGACGAGCTGCGCAATGTAAAGCATGGAAGCCAGCATTGCGATTGCCCTCTTCAAGTGCGAATTCAAGCATGACTTTTTCAAATAAATCACGATTCTGATTTAACTCAGATAGGGAAATTGCTGTTTCACCATATTTATTGTGTAGCTTTACATCAGCTCCAGCATAAACAAGCAATCGAAATGCTTCTACATGTCCCTTCAAAGCAGTAACCATAACCGCAGAGAATCCATTATCATCTTGATAGTCAAGGTTAAATCCTCCATAAGCAATTACATTTTTCAATGCTTCGGTATCCCCAGCTTGGGCAACAAGTAAAAGGGGTGAAAAAACAGAAGTATTGCAGGATGTGGGTATCTTTCCTTTTCTGATAGTATCCAACAATGCTTGCTGAAAATCAAGTGACCACTGGTTTGACTCCGCAATTGAACCTGCAGATTGACCAGCAGTATTCACTAAGCCAAAATCAGCACCAGCCGTTGTGAGTACTTTGAGACACTTTTCTTGTTTATATCTTGCACAGATCATCAAAGCTGTGTCACCGGAGTCTGTAACTGAGTTCAAATCACAACCAAAATCAACAAGGCTTTGAACTATTGTTGATAAACCAAGACGAGAAGCCATGTGCAGTGGACGGAACTCAGTGTTCTGGGTTGTTTTAACTGGGGATTCAACATCAGCACCGGATTCTAAGAGTATTCTAACAACCTCAGCATTGCCACAGATAATGGCATGGTGTAGAAGGGTTCTTCCACAGAGAGGGCTGGTGGGGAAGACATTGTGCAAGAGCATGCACAGTATAGCACCACTCCTTTCAAAATACTCAACAGCACACCAGGTGATGCCATAAGGTTCTCCCAGTCCAGCACCCACACGAAGCTCTTCACCTGTCGAAACATCCCATGACCATGCTCCTAGCCTCACTTGAGTGTCTACCTTAGCACCACTCTGCAGTTTATTCCATGTTAAAAGTTATGTCATTTGGGGTTGATGCGCCTATGTTACACCAAAAAAATTAGTAAATAAAATAAAGTACCTACGTTATGACTTCTTACATACCTTCTGTATAGATTCATGGAGAATTTGTTTGAAAATAATTTAATGGAAAATTCTCAACAAGCAAAGTTAGTTCAGAAGAAGGTAAATTCTGAAAAAAGAAATATTGGTTGTTATCATTGTGCACAATCCTTTTTTTTTAATAGGATCTATCCTAGTTGTTACAATAATCAAATATATGATGGGGGAAAGGGAAAAGATTACCTGCAGCAGCAAAGCAACAACAGGGACCTGTCTATGAATTACAGCAGCAACAAGTGCAGTACAATCAACATTTGTGTGCAGAGTAGGTTTAACTGACTGTAAAAGCACCCGATCTGATGCATTTGCATCCACACCACACTGCCATTGAGAACATAATCTTATCTTTAGCATATGCAAATAGGTAACAAAAAGTTGAAAATTAACCAAAAAGGCAAAAACTAATTAAGTTCAATCACAGGATTATTTAATTTACCTTTAAGAATGGCAGTAATAAAATAAATATCCCCTCTTTTGCACTTCTCATAAGCTTTTATTGTATAATAGATATAAATAAAAAAGGAGATGAACTTTTAAATTTACAAAATTAATAAAATCACACTAAATATGACTATCATATTTTTATAATAATATATTGTCGTTATCGTTTACTCTTTTTCTTATGTTTGTTGGTCAAAATAGAAATTAGAAAAGCCAGTAGAGTCACAAAGAACTTGAGTTAGGTAGTAGGAGGTATTTACGTTCAATCCTACTAGAAAAATAGATTGACGCCTAGCTATTAATAAATTTGAAATGAAAAGAAAAATAGAAACATATAGTTTATTTGTTAATTATCTGAATAATTTTTTGATTAATTTCGTTGGTAAAATCCCAGAGTGGGAAAGCTTGGTTTATTGTTGGTGTTATTAATTTCGTTGGTAAATTCTAAAAATTATATATATATATATATATATATATTTATATTTCCCCTTCTCCGCTCCAATTATCAATGTCTGGAATGTGGATTCCTACCCGAACCTGCCTCCATAATAGAATATAAAGATATACTGCTGTAGAACACTTACTTTTATGAGTGTCTCAACCACATCTACAAATCCCCTGCAGCATGCAGTCACGAGAGCATGTACAGCAACATGGGGTCGAATAAAATCAGAGCTCATGAGCAATTCTGCAGCCTTTGCTTGGCCATGGCAGCTTGCCTCCAAAAGAGCTTCTTCACATGCTGGCTGTGATGCTCCAGCTTTAAGTAATATCTCAAGAATATTAACGTGGCCCTCCCTGACTGCTGCAGTTGTTGCAAAGCCTCTGAAGAGTTTCTGGTTCACATCAACTCCCATACTCTGCCAATTAAAAAAAAAAAAAAATTACTGCCATAAAAATATTTACAGTGACAAGACTCAATAAAATGTTTATTCTTTTATTCTTTTCGTTTTTATCTTTTCTTCCCTTTGCTAAAAATGTTAAATATTAGCAAGAAAATACAAAACAACATGCCAAGAAATCACCAACCACTTCATTCAGGACAAAAGCTTTGACTCTTCCATCATTTTTCTCTTTTACCTTTCTTTAGAAGAGTACAAGAAACTAATTCCGTATAGGGACAAAAAATGGGGTAAAAAAAAAGATGTTATAGACGAAACAATAATCCGAAGTAAGCAAAATAAAATAAAAGAGGTTACGAGAAGAGAATGGGGGATGTGTCGTGTGTTAGTGGTGTTATGCACAATGGTCGGAGACAATGCACTATGGGACAGATAAGACATGCTACAGAAAAAGAAGACATGCTCATGAAGAGAAAAATTGGACGACTCTCATTACCAAGAAAAATAAAATAAACTAAAATAATAATAATAATAATTAATCATAATAATCGCCTCTCTCTTCGGAGCAAAATTGCTGGTCATTCTCAAAGTAGCTTGTTGAATAACAAAAAACATAAGTCGAAGATTTTGTCGATGTAAGCTTCACTTTATTTGCTGCTTAAATAAATCCGAGATTCTGTAGCTTTAGAGTCCTGCCTTGCCATGAAAAATAGAAACTAAATCCAAAGAAAAATTAGACAATAAAAGATAATATATACTAAAATCTATAGCTCTTTTAAATTCAAGAGAAAAGTTTGAAAATGTAACGAGGGGAAACTGACCAATATTAACATTCTAAAAGGAATGAAGGAGAGATAAAGAGGGCGATACGTGGGGGACCAACGATGGTAAAAGCATAGCTGTAGGCAATTACTAGAGAAAAGGCATTAATAACACGTGAACAGTTTGAAATTCAAATTGAATTGCATTTTTACTTTATTTTTCTGATAAGATCGTTAGTGCATTCGGTTTTTTTTTTTTCAGAATCTAATGATTTACTTAAAGAAGAGACTTAAGTCAACTCTATCAAAGAGTAATGAAAAATATTTTAAATTAGCTTAGCAAGAAAGAGAGAGATTTTGATTACGAAATTCAATTTCTTCTATCTTCCTTCATTTCCAAAGAAGACGACCAAATTCTAGTGAGCTTTCGGAAAAAGAGGTCACTATTGAAACTCTTCGTTATCAGCAAATCTCACCAGCAGCGTTTCAGAACCAGAAAAACAACAATTAAAACCACACATATTCACTTAGAATGAGCGCAAGAAATGTGTTTAAAAGTGGATAAATAACAGCTCAAAATCAGATAAAAACAGAGATACGAATAAAGCACTTGAAATTTAAACCGTTCACGGCGATCTGTATGATCACACAAAATGAGCATCTGAAAATCCCATTACCAGTAATTTCTTCACGAGATTCGCATTCCCAGCATGAACAGCGAGAAACAGAGCCGTGACGTCGGTCCTGAATTCCTCGAACTCAACGCGAACTTGGCTGGCCGATTCCTCGTGTAGAACCAACTCGGCTTTTCTGATCTTCAAGCTCACTGCGCCGACGAAGTTGACGTCGACGAACGGATCGGAAATGCACTCTAAAGCCAAGCTCTGATCCCCGGAGTGACAAGCATCGAGGAGGCGCTGCGATACCTCCGCCTCGTAGTCCACCGGAAACACCTGCTTGACGGAAAACACCGTCATTGTCCGGCGAACACTAAGCGAGCTTCGGAGCTTCAGTACAATAGCACCTTAGCTGCTGCAACCTGAGTCGAGGGTTCGCATGTGCTTCAACCTCGAAACGCGAGGCTCGAGACAATAAGTAAAACACCAAAAAAACTTGAAAGGAGCAAGCGCCAGACGTGTGAGAGAGAATACAGAAAGACACGAGGCGGGCGCAATTGCAAATTTATTGGGATGGTTTAACTTCAATTTCTGTCACGGTTAGATGTATAAATAAATATGAAATATATGTTGGTTAGACACTTGGATCTAAGCATGTTACCTTTTTATTTAACAAATATTATTACTTAAATATAAGAGTAAATTACACATGTTTAAATTGCACATTACTTTCTACAATTTTAAAAATATACACTAATTTCTTTGAAGTTGAAAATTAGTCAAAGGTAAAAGTTTTTTTTTAGTCTTTTATGTTTAAATTTTACATTTCACGAAATATATGATAGTGGATATTATTGTATAGTACTGAATGATGAGTGTTAAAAAATTAATATAAAAAAATTTCACGATTCAAAAATAAAATATTATGTTTGATAAATAGTCACACTAAAAAATATAAGATTATGAATAAGCGTATTAGAAAAATCAAAATAACTTTTATAATAAAAAAGTTAGTAAAAGACTCTTCTTAGGTGACTTGTTCATATTCAGAAGAGATTATTAGAGGTTTTTACATGAAAAATTAATTAGATAAAAATAGTCTAATAACTAAAAGTAAGAGAAAACTAAAAAAAAAAATAAGAAAAAATATTATGATAAATTTAATTATTAATAATCTAACTATAAAAATAAATAACGATAAAACATATTGGTGTTGTTTGATACATATAACTAAGTCAACTTAGTAAAAAAAAAAAAAATTTTGTTTTTCTTTTTTTGGTTTAGATTGAGATTCAATTTTGTGTTTTTTTGTTTTTTGGTTCAATTTTGTCTTTTATATTTTTAAAACATCTCAATTTTATCCTAATGTCCTATATCCTCTCAATTTCTAATGAAAATCTTGACTTGTTTATATATTTTAGAAAATATTTATTGTCATATTTTTAGATAGACAAAGAAATATGATCCAGTTAAGCATTTGACAGTGAATATTTTTCAAGATATATAGATAGATTAAATTATTATTTTTTTGGATATTTAGACCTTGTAAAACATGAGATAAGATTGAGACATTTTTTAAAACATAAAAGATGAAGTTGAGGTGTAAAAAAATATGTAGGATGAAATTGAATATTCATCCAAACATTGGGGACAAAATAATACTTTGCTGTAACATTCGGTCCTTAAATACTTATTTGATTAACATATAGATGACTAGTGAACGTAAATTGACTGAGATGTACGTATTTGTATTAATTGTGTATTTGTATTCATTGTACTTACGTTAAAATCCTAATAGGAACTTCATCTTGGGGATAGGGATGAAAGTAAAAAAGAAATAAAGGTAAAAGTGAATGGAATCTTTAAGAGGCCTAGGTTAAAAGTGTAATTTTGAAAGAATGGAAGTAATTAGAAATTAGTCCTATAGATTAAACTATAATTTTTACCAATTAAATAAAGTAAATAATTGAAATTCAAAATTTCGCTCAAGTTAGTTAAGGGATAGAAAATTGAGTTTTTTTTATTAAGTTTAAAAATCATATTTTGGCACCAAATGGTTAAAATGCAATTTTTTTTCTTAAGAAATTAATTGCAGTTAGGGAGAAAGTAGTCGTGAGATAAGAGGGGGAGTAAACCCAAAAACAGGAAAGTTGGAGGAAAGATTAGTATACTGTAACTTTTAATTTTGAAAAAAGAGAGTTTAATATTTTTAAAAGAAGATAGGAGCATCTTTTGAAGAAGAAGGGAGGATAATTTACTAATAATTTTCTTCAAAATTAATTTAGTATTTAAAACATTAAACTGAATTGCTTTTTTTTTAAAACAAAATTATGTTAAAATACACTAGAATTTCTGTTCAAACATTTTTATAAAGATAAAATATAGGAAATTTTTATAATTGACTTTAAACTTTTTTATTTTTGTAATTTATGCAAAAAAATTTATTCATTAACTTTTTATTTAAAATTCTAATTCGTCATAAAAATCATATTACATCAAAATGTAAGAAACTCTGTACTATGCAAATTTTTTTTATGAATTTTAAACTTTATATAGACAATCCTCGTAAACCTTAAGTTTTGTGTAAAAAATTTTTTAACTAATAAGATGTATCTATTTGTTATTAAATTTTTAATTAGATGTAAAAAATTAATTGAGTGTTTCTTATAAAAATTACAAATTTAAAAAATTTTAAGCTAATTTTATCGTTAAGACAAATTATTTATACATTAACTATATTTTAAAATATATTTACATTTTTAGCCATAATCTGCCAAAGGAGTTTTTCGTTCAGACTTTGGCCGACAAAAAACCTTAATTGCACAAGCCAAGACTGAAGGAAAACAATTAAAATCTGACGCGGCTTTAAACAGTTTGTCTTCTTCCTCTTAAAGGCGAAAGGTTTAATTAGGAATCAAATCGTGGACCACTCTTGTTTACTCTCTTATTTTGATGAGCAGTTCAGTATATCTGATTTCTTTGACTGTCGTTTAACATTAAACAAAAAGAATTTTTTTTAATACTTTAAAAATTCTTAAACTAATAAATTAATCATTCTTTTGTTTCAAAACATGTGACAAACGGATTCTTCTATAGCTCCATTGAGGAATTTCAACCATCTTAGAAGTTGGTGCATGTTACGACGCTCACAGATAACAAATAAAAAATGGGATAAAGATAATTAAAGAAGAAGGGTCAGAGGAGCACCAAAATCAGTGACGCGCGTGGCGTGCTATGCGGCTTGCAACGCCATGCAGGCGTTTCTTCTAAGCCAAACCGTGCTGATGAATTATTATTCCTTTTTTTCTTTTTGTGTGTGTGATTTTTCCCCTCGAATGATCGTGCTAAGTATAGTATTAAGTGCCAAAGTTATTGTTGTCACTGAAAAGGTTTTTATTTCTGTAAAACAAAATAAAATTGTTGAGCGATGAATTTTTAAAATAATATTAGTAATTTTTCTTTATATATAAATAAAAGAAACTGCACTTGGTTATTCTAATCTTTTCTGCGATGTCTCCCTAGCTAATTTTAAAAACAAAAGGTTATAATTGATCCCTGATCTATTACATATATTGTCTGTAATAAGGTTCCTTTTACGAGGATGACAGGGCTTTTCTTTTCCTTTTTCTATCCTCTTTTATCTTTTTCAACCAATTTACTTTGACTTTGAAATTTCACCAGTAACATTTCAAGTATTAATTTAAGCAATGATAAAACAGCTTGACGAGGAATCACAATTGGTGGATTGTCATAAAACAAAGAGGTCAAAAACGTAAAAGAAATGCACATAAAAATTAGGGCCGTTTGTATGTAATTTTAAAAAATTATTTTTTATTTTTTAAAAATATAAAAATAAAAAACCTGTTTAAATTATGGTTTTTGAATAAAAACAAAAAATAAAATAAAATATGTGGTTTAGAAAAAAAGATAAAGAATAATTAAAAAAAAAATTGGACTCCAATTTTTCAAAACATATAAAATAAATCTTTTTATTAATAGTATATAATATATATATGAAAATAATACTAACATAAATTTTTAAAACTAATTTTATAAAATAGTTTTAAAGAATGAAAAAAAAAAAGACATTCAAACAATTCCTTAAATTCTTCTTCCCATTTATGTACAATACCCTCATATTTAATTATAGAACTCTAGTCATAAAGCAAGATTAAGGACACTATAATACACCTTTAAGCATACTAATATGTAGGAAATGTTACATCGTACTATTTAACATGTTTTCATGATAAGGTATTACAAATGAGACAAAATCTAAAGAAGATAATTGATGTGGTTCTAGAGGTGTTACAAATTAGACTAATAATCCAAAGTTGACAATTGATATGGTCATCCGAGAAAATTTGTTTACAATACTTTTCCTTAGATGACCAATCATTATAAATATATGCCTCGTTAAAATCTTGCTAAGAAAAATTTAGCGGGATAAAAACTTAACAAATACTTAATTTTTTTCCCTCAGGTTTATATCTTATTATGAAAGTCTTAAGACTATGCATTTCAATGTTGTATGCATACTTCTTAAAAACTTGAGTTGGTAGAACTTTAGTAAAAAGATCAGCTACATTGTTGCTTTACTAAATTTTTCAAACACCAATATCGTCTTTCTTTTGTAGCTCATGTGTGTAGAGGAATGAAATGTGTTTAGTTCTACATATATCACATTTGATGAATCCATCTTTAATTTGTATGATGCATGCTACATTATCTTTATACAATATTGTTGCTTCGTCATTGGCTGTAGGTAACCCACATGCTTCCTTAATATGATGAATCATGGTTCTCAACCACACATACTCATGACTTCTTCATGAATAGTCAATAGCTCTTAGTGATTTAATGATATAGCTATAATGATTTGCTTCACTAATTTTCGTGAAATACTAGTTACTGTATATGTAAAGATGTAACATGTTTGTGAACAAGATTTTTGGGATCAGAAAGATATCCAACATAAGCATATCCAATTAATTTTGGATTTGCTTCCTTTAAGAAGAATAAACTTAGATAAGATGTTCCAAGAAGATATTAAAGGATATGTTCCACACCATTTCAGTGCCTTTTTGTTGGTGCAAAACTAAACTAAGTTCACTGCAAAGGCTATGTTTGGTGTAATACAATTTGCAACATATAAAAGTATCCTTATTGCACTAAGATATGATATTCGTTATATTTTCATGTACGAAAAGGGTCTGTTTTTATATCAAGTGAACAAACAATCATCGGGAAACTTAAAGGATAAACTTTATCAATATGAAATTGTTTCAAAATATTTTCAATGTAAGATGATTGATGTATAAGAATTCTATTTGGTAGTTCAACTTGAAATCCCAAACAAAATTTTGTCTACCCAAGATCTATCATTTCAAATTGTTTTCTTAAATACTATGCAATTTTTGAAATCTCATATAGAGTTCCTACTATATTTAAGTCATCAACATAAACTGCAACTATGAAAAATGCAAAACTCTTATTCTTGATAAAAATAGAAGGACAAATAAGATATTCTTATATTCTTATTTTAATAAATATTCACTGAGACGATTATCCTACACCCATCGAAACTATTTTAATCCATATAAAGATCTTTGTAATTTGATAGAATACATGTGTCGAGGTTTTAAGTTATGTCCTTTAGGAATATTAAATCCTTTAGATATTTTCATGTATATGTCATTATCTAATTACCCATATAAATATGCAGTTACTACATCTATCAATGTATATCAAGTTTTTTAAATGCTATTGTACCAATTAAAAATTGAAATGTAATTGCATCTATAACTGGATAATAAGTATTATTATATATAATCTATGTCAAACCTTTTTGAGAAACTTTGTGCCACAACTCACTTGTATCTCACAATTTCATTTTTCTTTTTCTTTTTTCATGTACAAATACCCATTTATATCCTATTGGTTTAACATGTTTAGATGTTTGGGTAACTGGTCTGAGAACTTTTCATTTTGATAATAAGTTTAATTCGACTTGTATTACTTCTTTTTTTTTTTTACTAATCATTTCACTATCGACATTCTTCTATAGTTTTAGGTTCAAGTCCCTTATTACTAGTAATTTTAGAAGATATTGCATATAAAAAATATGATCAACAACAATTTCATTTCTTTCTCATATTTCTCTATATTTCAATGAGATCTCATAATTTTTCGATATCAAAACCACTCCTGGGGTTACTTATTCAGAAATGTGGGGTTTTTAATTTATATTTAAAACTTTTTGAGTATTTTTTTAGAGAAATTTCTTTACTTCTTCTCTTTTTAGGAATTTTGTTTTTTTCTTTTTGTATCAATTGGTTTGTCACACTTTTGGCATATTTTAGATTTATTAACTACTATACCAGCAGATTGTCCTATAAGGACATCTAACTGTAGTGGAATATTTGTAGCTGGTACATGTAATTTAGTGACTCGGAGTATCTATGAAATTATCTGGTAATTGATTTGTAATATTTTGGAAATTTAGTATTCTTTGAATTTCAAGTTCACATTAATTCGTGCTAGCACCATAATATAATAATGTCGGTTAATTCCAACTATTTTTATGTGTTTTTTCAAATTTATGTTTTTATTTCCATAAAAATAGAAAATTGATTAATCATGAATACAATCTAAAAAATGTGTTCTAAAAAGTTCACCAATTAAGGGTTCAAGATATCTAACAATTAATAAAAGCGAGAATCAAAACCAACAATTCCAAGACCACGTTGAGATCTCTTTTAGTACAATGGAGAGGTGTAATTAAAACATATAAAGTACAACAAAAAATTTCTAAGTTGAGATATATTTAGTTGTTGATCAAAGACAAGTTAATGGAGAAATTTTATGATATGCAGTTGGTTTAAAACGGGAGTTAGGTCTAGCGAAAGAGACTAGTCTCTGATTACATGGCGAACAAAGATTCAAATCCTCGCTGGGAAAGGTGCTTACATTTAGTACCTGACAGTACTTCGAGTAGGATTGTCTCAAATAGGAGAGTGAATGGGATGGGTAGTACTAAAAGACATCCCTAACTATTATACTTGTGGAAAACTAAAAAAAAAAAAAATTGGACCAAAGATGCAACATGTATTATATCATGTTTCCAAGCAGAAGCTTTGACTTTATAAGTGTAGATATAACAAAAGTTGTAACCATTTAATAAAAGATTTAGCTAAACTATTTTTTGTATGAGTGATCTACTAATTTTTCAACCATAATTCCTATTGTCATGCAATAGTGATAAAATGTTTTTGAAGTAAACTCACAAGCATTGTCTAAACGTACTATTTTAATATGATAATTAGGAAAATATGCCAATAATTTTATTATTTAAGCAAATAATTTTGCAAAAGCTACACGTGTTGAAAGTAAACAAACACGTGACTATCGAGTAGAGACATCAATTAAAACCATAAAATATTGGAATGGGTCATACAAAATATGAATAGGACCACAAATATCTCCTTGAATGCGCTCTAGAAAAGTGGGAGACCTGTTGGGTAATTTAGAAAGAGATGGTTTAAAAATTAATTTATCTTAAGCACAAGACTCACAGAAGAAATCATTTGATAATAAGATCTTTTGGTCCTTTAACACGGTTGTCTGTATGTATTTTCTATGATATGTCACATCATAATTGAACCTAAATGACCAAGATGATCATGCAAAAGTATAAAAGTCTTTAGATTTGAGCACTTTCTATGCATAAAAATTGATTTAACCATTTTCATTTTTGTAAAATATAACCCACAAGAAAAAGCATGGAGTTTGTCTACTATAAGATTCTAACTTGAGGCAATAGAAGTAATATATAGATATTCTATGTCTACTTCATTTTTTTTTTGTCTCAATTTGATACCCATTACAAAGTATATCTTTAAAAATTAATAGATTTTTTTAGATCTATTAAAATATAACATTTGCAAAAACAAATATTTTATTAACATTAATTTTGGCTATTGTCCACAAAACATATGGAATCCGCCGTTACTTTGAATATAATTCCTTATCTAAAAACAAAATTAAATTAATTTTAATACTTTGAGATAAACAAAATTATGAAAAAAAATCACTTTATTCAAATTTAAATAAAATAAGGGGGCAAGTTATAATTGAAATTAAAATGAAACATAATCTAGAAATACTCTAAAAAAAGTCATTTCCATCACTAATTAAATGATCAATCTTGTCACTATGATCTTAAAAAAATAGAAATATCAAAATCAATTTTCATTTGTGATCCATAAAAAATAGTAGAATTAACATGCTTAGAAAAATTTACTTAAGTTTAATTTCCTTTATGTTTTTGTGATATTTATCAAGGTCAACCAAATGTTTTAGAGCACGACAAATATGAGACTAATGACTTTTTGTGCTATATCTATAACAAATATCTTTATAATTCTTTGCAGGTTTATTTTTTCCTTTATTTTCCTCATTTTTTTTGTCCCTTTCTTGTGCTTTTGTAAAACATTTGATTTTCATAATTTGAAGAAAAATAAGAATTATTTTCACAAGTACTAGTATTATTTCATCTATGACGTTGTTTTCCACTAGGACCTTGTCCGCGACTTAGAGAAAAAGTCATATTCACTTCAAGAAATGGAGTTGATCAAATTAGATGGAATTGATGATTCTTCATAGTAAGCTCATTATTGTGCTTAGCCTCAAGCAAACATAAAATTAGTTCAAAATATTTGGTAAATCTACCTTCTCAATATTGCTGCTATAGGAGCATATGAAAAGTAAAATATGTATTTTTCAACATATCTTAATCAATAATTTTTTCTCTACATAATTTCAATTGAGAGAAAATTTTAAACAAGATTAAGCTATATTCATTTACAATTTTAAAATCTTACAAAGCAATTGTATCCAATCATAAAGAGCTTTAGGAAGAATAACTATTTTTTTTGTACTCATATCTTTCCTTTAAATTGTTCCAAAGAATTAATGAATCTTTGATAATGAACGAGAATGCTTGATTTTCTTCTTTGATAGTATCTCCAAGACTCATTGCACTAAAATAAATTTTAACATAAAAAACTCATAATAATTCATTTTTTTCAAAAACACCAAATGCAATGAATTCAAACTTTGTGAGATGCGACATTGTAAATAAACAACACTTAAAAAACTTAAAATTAGTAAATGAGAATTCAAATAATTAAGGTATACACATACATATTTCCTTTATTTAAAATTATCAAGAGTAAGAATTACATTTAGGAAAAAAAAATATGAAAGAGAAGAAAAATATATTTTCTTACCTTAAAGTGATGAAAACAAATTTGAGAAACTCTCAAAATTAAAATTTTAAAGCTTCTACTAGTAACGTGTTATAAAACAAAGAGTTTAAGAACATAAGAAAAATGTACAAAAAAATATATTTTCTTCTTATTTGTGTACAATACCTTCCTATTTATAGAACTCTAATCATAAAATGGGATTAAGGACAACAGAATACACATTTAAGCACAATAATTTGTAGAGAAAGTTATATCATACTATTAAAAATACATTTATGGTGAGATGTTATAAATGAGACTAAAAATTTAAAAAAAATAATTAATGTGGTTGTGAAGGTATTATAAATTAGACCAAAAATGCAAAGTTAACAATTAATTTGGTGATCAATATAAACAAATTTATTTATAATATAAAAATTCTTTTATTTTTTTATTTTAGTATCCGTATCTATTTTCGTCTAAAGTATCATGTATTGGTATTCTATATGACTAAAAAACAAAACATGATCTTTAATATTAGAATCTACTTATATCTAAAATATTTAAAATACCTAAAATACTCACAAAAAATTTAAGTAATAGATTATAAATTAGGTGACATGTAATTGGGCAAATATTTATTGGATATCTAAAATCCAATAAAATGTGTCAAACAATATAAATAACTATAAATAAATCATTTTAAAATTAAGTAAAATTTACCTCATTATGATAAAATAAAATTAAAAACAACAATTCCAATGAAATAATAAAAAAAATTACAAATCTCTAATAACATATTAGCTAAATTAAAGTATAAAATTTTATTTAATAATAGATATTTTTGGGATATCCAATATCAAAAAATTCATATCCCTCATTTAGATTGAGCGGATATATAGTATCTGAAATTATTGTTTGTACTACTTCATATCCAACGAACATTTACTTTTAGCCATTCACATTGAATATTTTTTTCTAACGGAAATTTAATATATTACCATCCCTAGAAATTGAAAAAGATAAAAAAGAGACGGGGTATTTTAATATTTTTCATTGTTAAAATTTTTATATTTAAATGACATGGAACATATTGCAATGAGTCTAACAGATCAATAAGTCAATTGTAATTTAAAAAAAAAAATTAAAAAGACATTATAATTAGAGATAAAGATGATAAGTTCAATTTTTTCATATAAATAAGTAGCTACTAGAAAAAAATGAAAAATAAAGATCATGAACTCAGATGATGACCTTGTTAATTAATATCCAATAATTTTTAATTTGTAATTCTTTAACTTGTCATAATCAACTTATTGTTTATTTTGCCAGGTGTCATAATCAACTTATTGTTTGCGACATGCAGATGAGCCTAACAACCATTAGTCCCACTGTCTTCCACGAAGGAAACAATGGAAACATATCTCCTTACCTTTTCTTCCCTTTCACAACAACTTCAATTCATTCTCTCTTAATCCTTAAACAACCAACAAATAAAGTTTCAGTGTTCACCAACGTTCTCACTTTTTCCTCCATCCGTCTAACTTCAAATAATCATTACCACTAAAATGGTGCTCGCTCTCGTCGCGTGTTGCAAAATTTAATTATTAAAGATGTAGACATGATTAGAAGATAATGAAGGATTAATACACTATGCATACCATCTTCATGATAAACAATGTTTTGTTTATAATTAAGATTAGTATAGTAAAATAGGCTAATTTTTTATATGTAGCGCACTAAAAATTTAATTTTTTATTAAGAAAAGTGTCTATATATTTAATATTTAATTATGTTTTGAATAAAATTATTCCAACAAAATAAAATTCTTGTATTATCTTGCTAATTCTTTCCATTCTCCTTCGTAAAATATTTTTGGAGTCATCATCATCATCATGCTTTTTGTTTCTTAATTATCATAGATTTCACCAAGAGGTATAGGGCCCTATATGCCTAGTGAAAGCATCTGAAAAATTGTTAGGCAGCTGTGAAAACCTTAATTTGTCCTGAATCAAGGCTTTTAAATTCTCTATTGTGGTATTTTCTTTTAGGTCTAAGGATGATTATAGGTAAAATACAAATAAGGTATTATAATCTTCGTATCTTAACCTAAACTTAAGAAAGTAACAAAATTAATCTTCATTCTCAAATTTTTTTTATTCAAAAAAATTTAAAATAATTAATTTTTTTTGTTAAATTATAACTTATCTACATATAAATTCATTAAAAAAAGTATATAAGTTATATAAATTATATTATGTAAAAATTTTAAATATATAATCAATATAAAATCTTAACAAATTTATCCTTAAAAAATTATTAAATATAATAATTTATAAATTAATATTAAAGTTAAACTATTTTATTGATAAAATTGAAGTAAATAATATAATTTACATATAAATATGTTAATAGAATAAATTAAATATATATATTTATACTATAAAAATAATATTTAAATAATTTATATAAAACAAGTTGAGATCCAGGTAGTATACTACCCTCTTTATATCCAAACTCGAAACCGTTTCTTTAATACCTGACAAGTAAATTTTTATAGACACTCATAAGATATGAGTATTTTGATTATTCATATTTAAGCCGTATACATTCAAATATAATTTCTCTAGGGTCTTTTTTTTTTCATCATAATAAATATATGCAAATATTTGTTTGTTTATTTTGATCTTACAAAAGTAAGTCAAAGATTTTTCACCAAAATTTTCTTAAATAAATATATAACTTACAAAATTAATTAAATATTTAAAACTACATCAATTAAATTTTCTTAAAAGACGAAAGAAATTTGTAGCTAACTTATAATATTAAACATACTTATATTAACCAAAAAAATATTAAAATAATACCTATAATGCCATATATTTAAAAAAATGTTAAAAAATAAAAATATATTCTTAAGACAAAATAAAAAAATATTAAAAATTCCATGTATAAAAAAAATATACTTAAACATTAAAAATTCCATATACTAAAAAACATTAATAATGCAATATATATACAAAAATATTTTAAGAAAACACATATAAGTATATTCTTTAAAAAAAATAAAAAATATTAAAAATTCCATTCATTAAAAAATATTATGAAATATTAAAAATTTAATATACTAAAAAATTATTAATAATGTCATATATTAACAAAAATATTGAAAATAAAAAATAAATATGTATACTCTTAAAAAAAATAATAAGAATTCCATGTATTAAAAAGATATACTTCAATATTAAAAATGCCATATATTGAAAAAAAGTATTAATAATGCCATATATGCAAAAATATTTAAAAAACACATATACTTATATTCTTAAAACCAAATAAAAAATATTAAAAATTTCATGTATTAAAAAAAGTATTATTAAATATAAAAAATGTCATATACTAAAAATATATTAATAATTTCATATATTAACAAAAATATTAAAATAGTACATACATATATAAAAAAGTAGAGAGTAATGAAAAGTAACATTACAATATTAAGTGCATATATTTAGTATTTTTTAAAATTTTATTTTTATATATGCATTTAAATATTTCTAAAACATTAATAAATTAAATACATATAAAAAATTTTAATAATACAACACTACTTACAATATTAAACCTCTATTTTAACACTATCAATAAGTTAAAATTAATTTAAATCAAATTGATAAGAATATCAAAGTTTTTATTCAACTAATTAATTAAAATAGTACTCATTCTAATTTAAGTAACTAAACGCATATTAAATAATGACTATTGTATCATTATAAGAAAAAGAGTTTTCAGTGACAATACAAAAATTTGCCACTAAAACTCTCTTTTAGGTAGTGACATTTTGTGTCACGACAAAAAAATCTTTATTGACAATATTATTGTCACCATTAAAAATCTTTTAGTAACGATTTTTTAAATATTATTGCTCAACTTCCTAGTGGCAACATAAATGGTGCCACAAAAATTTTATGATAGCGACAATTATAATATCGTCATTGATGACCTTCGGTAACAATAGAAAATGTCATCAATAAATATATTTTTGATGATAGAAATGTCTTTATTGACAACATTTGAAAGGTCATCACTAATGATCCTTCAATGTCAACATTTTGTGTTGCCAACAAATAGATTTAGCGGCGACTTTTGAATTGCCACCGAATGTAATAAAACTTAATTTATTATAATTTTTAATTTAAAAATAGTTATAAGAAATATTATATATTTTCAAAAAGCTTCGTTAAAGTAAAACAATGTTTTTGTGTATTTACCATTTTTTTTTTATCAATAATGCATGTCAACAATAAAAATATAATTAGAAAAGCATGTACATTAATTTTACATTCTTATCAAAATATTTTATATCTATATTGGAATATTATAACAAATATACAAATAATAATAATAATAATAATAATAATAATAATAATAATAATAATAATAATAATAACAGTTTTTTAAGTGGGTGACTTGGAATTCATGAGAGTTTTCTCTTTGAGGTCATGATTTTAATTTTTACATAAGATCTTTCTTAGTTTTGGTGTTAGTTAACTAGGACATCCTAAATGCAATTGAAACATGGAACATGCAAATCCGAATAAACAATTTAGTTCTATTCGTAGTGTCAATAAGTAATTAGGAAATTCTTGCTTTTTCACATGATTATTTATTCAGTTTATAATGTTTACCCTAACCCACCATGACTAATTGACTAAAAACAAACTCTTAGTACTTTTAAGTACGGGTGACTTGCTTAAATATCATTCATTAGTCTTTTATCTTCTTTCGTGAATTCATAGGATTTTTCTGTTTAGCTTGCCATGAATAGCTCAAGATTAATTACCTTGCTAACTATCTATTTTAACTTAGGTATCTAATAAATTTTTTGCTTTGATGTAACAAACTTTCAAAGGCAAAGTTGATCATTTCATTTATGGGAATTAGTTTTTGACAGGATTGTGAAAGAGAAGTAATAGATGAATATTAGCTTATTTTATACATTTATTTGTTTCCTTTTAACCACTTTAGTAGTTTGATGGTATTGTATTTTTTTTTAATCTATAATTATTGTAATTTTATTATCATGAACCTCATTATACTTATTTTTAATATTTTTATTTTAAACAAAGATGAAATTCAAGAAAGAGCAATAATTTTAGACAACAATGATGTTTTTGATTTTTTTTAATTACAATTAGTTGTATAATTATTAACAATTATGTAATTATAGATAGTTATAATACAATAGTAATTATTGATACTATGTAACTTTACTTTTGTGTAAGGTAATTATACTTTATTTTATAAAAACTTTTTAGGTTAAAAAAATATAAAATCAAAAAAATAAAAACAAACAAAGGAGATAAAATGATTCAACGATAATTTTAAAAAATTGCCGTTGAATGAAACTTCAGTAGCAACATTTATGTTACCACTGAAATATTTTTAGCATTGTCAATGAACCCACTTACAATGATATCCAAAAATTATTTTCACTAATAGAGATGAGAAATGGGTTACCACTAAAGAACTTTTTAGTAGCAACATATCTCTTTTATCATTGAACATTGATTTAGTGACAATATATATAAGTCGCCACCAAAGTACCTTCAATGATGATTTTATATGTTGTCATTAAAGTTACCTTTAGTGGTAACGTATACTACTTTTAGTGGCAATTTTTATATATTACCACCAAAGAAACTTTATGTGATGATAATCTTATCGCCATCGCATTAACTTTTGTTGGTAACATTTTGTTGTTGCAATTGAAGCTAAACTCAATGGTGACTATTGTGTCGCTACTAAATGTATGTTTTTGTAGTGACTTTTTGACTTTTTAAATTTAAAATTTGTGGCCATAAAATTTCATTTTTAATGGCAACAAAAGTATACCAAAGACATTCAGTGCCTGAGGCTATAATTTTTTGTAGTGTATATTGACCAAGTCTCCTTATTTTTGAGCTTTCGTTCTTTCCTTTCTGTAATTTTCAATGAAAACATAAGTTATGAATAAAAATGTTTTTGGTAGATTTTATGGAAAAAAAATGACATTACATAATTACAATGAACTTTTCCTTTATGATATTATGTAATGACAAGAAATGAATAATGCATTCTAATTACATTAATTGTTTGTAATTTTTATTTCATAATACTAATTTTTGAATGTTTAATTTAAATTGAGTATTCTTATCAATAAGTTCATTTTGTAAAAAATATGTTATTATAATAAATTATATTGTCTAATTTGTAAATATTATTTAGTAATTTAAAAATTTCAAATTATAAAGAAAATAAAAAAGAAGAACTCAACTCAATCCTAAACTTTAATAGAGTCAAACAAATTTAATCTATATTAAAAATGTATCAGTTTGGCTTGATCATAAGAATATAATACCAAACTAGATTATGTTCAAGTGGATTATCCTACTTTAATAACTTTCATATATATATATATCACTCTATTAATTATCACTCCATTTTACATAATTCAAAACTTTCAATCAAACTCTTATATTTTGGATTACTTAATTGCTTATGACTAAACATCCCAGTATACCTCTATGTTGTTTGAAAAATTCACGCTTCTGACGAAAAAATAATACCACGTAAACAATGTGTAAGTATGGATACTTAGTTAATAAAAGAGTAAATTAATAATTTAATTTTGTAATAATTTTTTAATCAAAATATTCTTTTCCTTAAATAAATTTTTTCCACTTAATAAATTAAGAAAAAAATT
Source organism: Senna siamea (assembly GCA_031216115.1). Lineage (NCBI taxonomy): Eukaryota > Viridiplantae > Streptophyta > Magnoliopsida > Fabales > Fabaceae > Senna > Senna siamea. The sequence continues at coordinate 11,384,816 of CM062366.1, forward strand.
TAAATATAATTTTTATATATTTATTATTAAATTTTTTAATCAGAAATTGATACGTATATAATTTATTTTTTTAAAATTTTTTTTACATGATTTATTTTAATAAAAAAATTTAATAACAAAAATATAAATGACTGCTTATAAATCTAATCCATAAATAAAAATGTATACATAACCATTAACTTTTGACCCAAACTTTGTCGAAGTGCTATTTTTCGTTTCCCTCAATAACACAATTAGGGCAACATTTGTGAAGATAAGTAAGAATTTGAATCCTTTAAAGTAGAGGATATACATATAAAATTTTTGAAGTAGAATAGAAATAATAAAAAAATATCTATCTAAGGTAAGTTTTTTATTTATCTCTTATAATTTTTTTTATATTTCTCTTATACTTTAAAATTTTTACTATGTAAAGTACTTTATATGATTTTTTTTGTTAAATAATTGTTAAAATAACTTAAATTTGAACTAAACTTAAGCATTTTGATTGGAATTTTTTTAAAAAAATTGAATTAAAATAATTTTATATTTAAAGGATCAAATTAAAAAGAAAAGTAGAGTTGATTCTAAGTAAGGTATAGTAAGGTATTATAAATTTTGTACTTAGACTTGTGTGTATAGTAAAATTAATCTCCATCTTTAGACTTGTAGAATTCTCAAATACTTGGACTTGAATTCATTTATCTAAAGAAATTCAAAAAAATTAATTTTTTTTAAATTATAATTTATCTACATATAAATTCATAAAAAAATTACATTAATTATATTATGTAAAATTTAAATATATAATTAATATAAAATATTAATAAATTTATCTTTACAAAATTATTAAATATAATAATTTATAAATTTATTAAACTATCAAATAACATAATATATATATTTTTAATAGAATAACTTAAATTTATATTTATAATATATAAATATTATTTAAATAATTTAATATTCAACCTAAATCTACTCTTTCAATACTCACTTTTTTATTATATCTATAAAGTATGGAAATTTTTATTAAGCATTTTCTTCTTCCTTAAAAGAAGAGTCATTATTTTACTCTAATAAAATTTATTTTTGCCCATTTAAACAGCAACAAGTTACAATTTATTTATCGTTTTTTGATGAACTTGATAAACTTACTGGAAAACGACATGGTCTTGGGTCGCTTGTCGCTATGTATCTCCCCGATCCACCAAACCCGCTTAAACTGAAACCATATCTGTCTCCGCCTGTCACTACCTTCAACACCAGACGAAGAAACATAGAAATGGCCTCCGCTGTAAAAGAAGATAAGTCAAGTAAGTTGTATCCAACTATACACATTCACACTCACCTAATTTATCCTGAAGTTCTATTACCTCATAGATGTTTTTAGGTTCATATTCTGTTTATTTTCTCAGCTATCAGACTTAGGACAATTTAAATAATGTGTGACAGTTATTGATAATAATTTTGAAATTCATGCTTGGTAATATGTTTGTCCGAAATTTTTCACGCACTGGTTTAGATTTCAAAATCACGGTTTGGTATTTAGCCTTAGCGGTTTACTTCGGGCTCATTTTGTGGGTGTTGTTTGAATTTCAAAGTTTTTTCCCCGGGGAAACAAATATTCTAGTCTTTGAATGTAGGAAAAAATTAGTTTGATGGCTGATACAGTTGGTTATCTCTTTTGGTCTTGTGGGTTTGCAGGATCTGTAAAACGAGTAGCTGTTGTTGGTGCTGGGGTAAGGTAATTTGGCTTGAATCTTTTCCTGGTTCTAAGTATTAATTTATATTTACTTATCTTAACTTGTGGCTAGCGATATTTTGATTATTTTTTAATTGAAAATATGCATTGTTTGATGTTAATGTCTCAGACTGACAATTTGGGTTGGTTGGCTTGGCTAATTTTATTCTAAATATCATTGGTATTTGGTACTGAATGTTGGGCGATAAAAGTCAACATAAGCAAACATTCAACTTGAATGGACACACGAGAAAAGATTGAACTAGGAATGATTGCATTAGAAGAAAAGTTGGCTACTATCTATCGTAGAAAAGTTGGAAGAAATGCGTCTTAGGTGGTTTGGTCATGTACAAAGGAGATCATTAGAGGCTCTTTTATAAAGAGTTGACTGAATGAAAGATAATTTAATAACTAGAGGTAAGGAGAGACTAAAAAAGACATTAAGAGAAATTATTAAGATGAATTTAACTATAAATAATTTAACAATAGAAATGAGTCAAGATAGAATACATTGGTAGTGCTTGACCCGTGTAGCCGACCCCATCTAGTAGGAGAAGACTTTGTTTATTGTTGTATCATTGGTATTTGGTAACATGAAAACATGTTCTCATATATTCGGTAACTTTTGAATATCATTGAAATTCATTATGATGGATTGAAATTATGACTAAGGGAACTAATAGCAGTGTCTTTTTAGTATTGCCGCACTTCGTATTGAAACCAAGAATATAAATATGATTTAAAACTGAGGATGTTGTGTCCTTTCATTTGTGTCTGGAGCTTCAAGTTGTTTCACCAGTCTTATTTGGGTGACTTACAATGGTTGATTGTATGCTATTATTTCAGAAAGGGTCTTGGGCAGCAGAACCCTCTCTGAGTAACTGGTCCAACATTTCTACTACCATAGTTGTTTGTCTTTACTGCGAATTTTCTTCAAAACTTCATTATGCCATTTTGCTCAGCCATTTATATATTTGAAATTCTGAATATTTTATTACTTAACTCTGACTAATTTGGTACTGTGGTGACAAGTGGGCTTGCTGCAGCGTACAAATTAAAATCACATGGATTGGATGTCACTGTATTTGAAGCTGAAGGAAGAGCTGGGGGGAAGTTAAGAAGTATTTCACAGGATGGCTTAATTTGGGATGAGGGAGCCAATACAATGGTAAATTTACCAGTTGCAAGTGGATTTAGGTCCTTTAAAATTGTTCATGCACCTTAGAGATGAGTGTGATAATGGACAACTACTGAAGAAAAAATTGTTACAAATTTATGGATCACTGTTTAATCACTTGTACACTGCCAAACAACAAACATTGTTATTTTTGTTGATGGTTATTGATGTGCACTTTACTCTAAAGTCCACCTTTCACTCTTGATGAGACAATTCTGTAAAAAATTGAATTTTTCTTTACATACTTGATAGAAGTTCTTGCTGTAAATGGAAAACAATCATCTGCATGATGTTTGCTCTAAGTTTTGTTCACTGGGTGCAGACTGAGAGTGAAATGGAGGTTAAAGCTTTGATTGATGATCTTGGGCTTCAAGAAAAGCAACAATTTGTAAGGATTTCGTAGTTACCTAGATTACTAACCTTCCAGGACCTTACTATAAATTATTTAGCTCTAGACCCCTATTTCTTTGACTGTAATGTAAATTTGAAGTTGAAAGTTTGAGAACAACAGTGGTTGTTCTTTTATTTTGGTTTTGCTGTGGTAGCGTTGACTGATCCAGATTGACTTCTGTTTACTGTTACAGCCAATTTCACAGCACAAGCGCTATATTGTGAGAAATGGGACACCACTACTGGTATGTTTTACTTATAGGTTTTGTAGATTTTATTTTTGTTTCCCAACTTTTGAATATTTGGACTTTTTAAATTTCTTTATATTTTGTGGCAATCTATGTTTAGCAATAACTATTGCAAGTGGTAACTTTTTACATCAGGTACCCACAAATCCTGCTGCACTACTTAAAAGTAAAATTCTTTCTGCACAATCAAAGGTTAGTTTTAAAAAAAAAAATGCCTTTGAGGTACTTCCAGCTTCTCTGCTCTCTGAATTCTCTCTCATTATCTGGCAATGTTTTCAATCCTATAGGCAAGAGAATCCCCTTGTCTGGAACCGGGAATTTAAGGAGATAATTGGGTAAATCATGACTTTGAGGTCTCAACTCAGTCTCAGGGGATTGCATTTTCAAAACTGGAATCTTTTTTGGTCTGAGTCTGACAGATTAAGAGCATATAATGTTGACGGCCTAACTTCTTAGTCTTAGTCTTTAGATATAACAAAAAGAAAATAGATAATAAATATGGAGACTATTGCCTCATTCTCTAAGTTTCTTGGTTGCTGTCTTTTTACGTCTGGTTAAGTGGTATAAATAGCTTTTTATTGTGGGAGACTATTACATAGTTCTCAGTCATGCCATTTGGCTGAGGGGAGAAAATGGTTAACAGGTTCAGGCTACTTTCTTGTACAAGAGAATAAAAGAAGTTGTGAAGCAGTTGACTTTCTAAGAGTGTGTTTGGATGTATGGGAGTAGACAGAATGGAATGGGAAACGATAGAAAGGGAATTTTACCCCTTGTTTGGAAGATTGAATAATAAAAGAAATGAATGGAAAAGAAGGAGAACTTTTTCCATTTCTTTTCCCTCTTAATATTAACTTTGGGAGGGAACGTCAAGTTTTAATTTTGAATAGACTTTTTTATTCTTTAAATTTTAAAACCTAATTTATTATCATCTGTTATCCCAAATTTAATTTTCTCTCCAAATCTATTGCACTGTTGAACATGTATGCTCTTCAAGTAGGTAACTTCCACTCTATTTCTTCCCAAAGATTTGATTATGAATATCATCCTAAGAATTAAGTTTTCATTTGAAATTCCTATCTCTTTTATGATTTTGAAACTGTTAAGTTTTCATTTGCTTCTCCGGCTGAGATTGCATTTATATACTGCTATATAACTTATCAGAAAAATGTTGACCACAGAAAATCTAAAGAAAAAAGAATAGGCAAAATCACTTTTTATATCCCCAAACTTTACATCAATTTTCAATTTCATCCCACAACTTAACGCTGTCTAAACTGTTAGCAAAAAATGGTGATATAATATTACGTTTGGAAGAAAATACAAAACTGTCAATGAAATCTTTCAAGGCATATACGAGGTATTTATTGAGATTTCTATTGAAGAATTTAATCTTCATGTCAAATAATGATTGAGTGAAAGTGAAAATGCTGTAATTTGAGAATATATGTTATTGTTTAACATTTGAATGTTGTCAAAATCTTGTGCACACTCTTAGGATTTATTGTTAAATGTCACATCACTATTTTTCATTAGTAATTTGGATAGTGTTAGGCCATGGGATGAAATTGATTGTAATTCAAAACTTCAGGGACAAAATTGAAAAGCAATGTAAAGTTTGGGGACATAAAATGTGTTTTTGCCAAAAGAATAAATAAAAGCATATTGTGTGGACTTGTAACTTTGATATTTTCATGATCTTTAGGCAATCCATTAGTAATATGAATCATCTCATTGTAATTTGGTATCTATAATACGAACCTTTTTGGTTCACTTTTGGTATAACTCCCAAACAAAGGAAGGTATATCTACCCAATTCCATATTAAACTTCCAAATAGAAGGTATATTTATTTTCTTCCGTTATTTCCCTTTTTGTCTCATGTTATTTTGTTTTGTTCCATTCTGTTATTTGTAACTTCCTACCATCGCCTAAGATAACTTTTACCATATTTTTGTCTCAGATATGTTGTGAGTTGTGATCTCTGTTTTGATATTCTGGATCTACAATCTGAAGTTGTTTGTTGAAATTACTATAGCAAGAAATCATTTATTATTATTATTATATTTATTTTTCATACTTTCCCCTTATTTTGTGATGGGGATGGGACAATGTGGGGTGTTTCCAAAGTAGTATGGACTACCAAAGTTCTATATCGAGTAGTATGAGATGTTTGATGGGATATTTAAGCAACTTGGTTCTTCCCTCAATGGCTAGCTTTTGAGGAAGGGTTATCCAAGTCACTTGAGTTCCATTATTTGGTATCAGAGTTGATTTGCCAACACTACAGAAAGGGTTACCTACAAGGGTTTCGGATTGGTAGAGGGACTGACTATGGTAGAGTGAAATAACATCGAGCGAAGTGTTATAAAGCGTAGTCACTAGGACATCAGCTCTTTAAAGGGATAGGGATAGTATGAGATATCTTTGAGGTAGTGTGGAGACAAGCTTTGGAGACATACAGGTTTTGTACAAGTCAAAGCAAAACGGAATATATGGAATGTAAATTTAGTGAAAGGGACATTGATTTTAGGGCAGAGGAAAAACTTGGAGACCATACAAGAGGTCACAAATTTTAAGTATTTGAAAATGATAATACAAAATAATGGAGAAATAGACAGGGATGTAAATCATATGGTTCAAGCTAAGTGGATGAAATGGAGAAAGGTTTTAGGAGTAATTTGTGATAGAAAAGTACCACTCAAGCTTTAAAAAAATTTTTATCATATAACTATAAGACTTGCATTGTTGTATGGTACTGAATATTGGGTGATAAAGAGTTAACATGAGCAAAAATTTAACGTTGCAAAAATGACAATGTTGCATTGGATGAGTGGTCAAACTAGAATGGATAGGATTAGGATGAGTGCATTGGAGAGAAAGTAGGGGTAGCACCTATAATAGAAAAATTAGTAGAAATGTGTCTTAGGTGATTTGGGTATGTATAGGAGACCATTAAAGGTTCTTGTACAAAGAGTTGTTTAGATAGAAGATAGTTCAATAACTAAAGGTAAGAAAGATCAAAGAAAATAATAGGAGAAATTATTAGGATAATTTAACTATTAATAATCTAACTATAGAAATTAGCAAAGATAGAACACGGTGTCGTTTGATCCATATAGCCGACCCCATCTAGTGGGAACAGGCTTCGGTTGTTGTTGTAGTTGTTATCTCTAAGGTAGTATGAACTACACAAGTCCCACATTGAGTAGAATAGATTCTTGATTGAGTATTTAAGTGGCTTGGTTCTTTCCTCTCAATGGCTAGCTTTTGAGGGAGGATTCTCAAGTCGTTTGGGTTCCATCGCTTTGGTACTATTTGCCCTTTATAATGATGGTGTACCAAATGGAAATATATTACTGGAAAATTCACTGCTTACATTATATTATTGATTACATTTATGGGAGTCACTGTACTCACTTCAGAATTATACTAATATTTGGTGAAAGCTGATTGATATCCAAATACTTGTGCAAAAGTGGGATTGTGTTTTACAGTAACATAAGTATCTACGTAAGATGCAATCATCTGAGTTGACACCAAAATTTAAAGTAAGAAAAAGTGATGCACATCTTTGTGAGAAAGGGTAATTTGATAGGAAGGTAGTTATCTGTTCTAAATATAGCACATCTTTATCTTCATTTATCCAGCCTACTAATGAACTTTTTTTCACTTAACTACCTATTTTTGCAGTTCCAGATTATTTTTGAACCATTTATGTGGAAAAAAGGTGAATCGGCTAATGCCTGTGATGAACATGTAGAGGAAAGGTGTGATAAACTCCATATATTTATTACTGTGTGACAAAAGTAATGTCCTTAGCGTTCTTGCTGTTTTCTTTCTAGCAGTGTTGGCAGTTTCTTTCAACGTCATTTTGGAAAAGAGGTATATGTCATATTGTATTACTGTGACTTATTTGAAATTTCTGGTCAAGATCATTAATGTTTGTGAAGCACAGTACACCCTTCTTGAAGCATAGTCTAATAATAGTATTTCTTGGATTGAAGTTTTAAGGTCCCTTTTCTTAAAATATTTGAAGGTTGTGGACTATCTCATTGATCCTTTTGTTGCGGGTACAGCTGCCGGAGATCCTGAATCTCTCTCTGTGAGTAATACTTAGTTTTCAAAAACTTCTTTAGTATTCATGCTATTAATTTATTTGAGATGAATATAGGTTGTATTCAGTGTGGACTGTGGATAGTCATTATAACATGATCTGAACTAATACTTTATTACCTAGACAAAGTAGGTTGAAAAGGGAAAGGCTCCTCAAGCTGACTGATTTAGGGTAGTTAACTGTGCTTTTAGAACATAGCATCTTATGATCATAGAAGTTTCTCTGTCAAGTTTTTTATCTTCCTTTTTTATGACATGATGAAATCCAAAAATTCATGACATCTTAGGTGTTGCTTGCTGAACTCCAAACAATAGCATTTGTTTTGACAATTTATGTTTTCCACAATTGCCTTTTTTTTGTTCAAATGAGTTGTTATCTGAACAGTAGTTGAGCATAAACTGGTTCTAAAAAGGTCAAACTCAAAAGCATATATCTTTACTTATTTCTTTCATCCTTCAACTTTTGTATTTTTGGATGAATTTGTTTATGATTAGAAAGTTATTAAACCATGTAATATAATGAATGAATTTTCAGACAAATAAAGTATGATTTAAATAAGGTTAATTTTATATGAATACTCTTTTTGGTCACAATCAAAATAGAACACGTTGACGTTGCTTGATCAATGTAACTGATCCCACCTAGTGGTAAAAAGCTTTATTTGTTGTTGTATCTCTTTTTGGTCACAGTAGGATGTCTATGACCTGGGAAAGAGATAGGAATATAGAAAATCTCCATGAGAAGGAAAGAAAAATCATATGGTAGGTCTTGGTGGAATTTGAACACAAGGCCTGCAAAATCCTGATGGTGACCATAGGCCAAAGGCCTGGTCACATGGCTTTTTAATTTGGTTTTTTTTTTGGTAATTACATAAGCTTTGGAGTGTGCTAAATTCTTTCCTAAAATTGTGACTTGAACCTGTTAGCACTAATCAATACTTCTAGTTGTCCAGATCTTGTCTTTGATTACTTTCTTTCCTGTATTTCAAACAGATGCGCCATTCTTTTCCAGAGCTATGGATTTTAGAGAAGAGGTGAAGCTATGCCAGATTCTTCTAATACTTTTAATTTAGCTGATAATGTTTGATATTTTTTTAGAACAGATATTCTCCAGTTGGATTTTGCACTTAAAATAGGTGTGATAATTTGTTAAGCTACACAAAATTGTATCATTATGTGTGTGTTTTAATTCTAGGATAACAAATTGTAGCTTGTAACTAAAGCCTTATGGCTATAATTGAGTGAAACTTGATTAGTAGAGCTGTGACATTTTGGGAAATTAAAAATATGACTTGTTCTTGATAGTTCCTATATGTTTTAGGTTTGGCTCTATTATAGGCGGTGCTTTGCAATCAAATTTGTTTGCCAAAAGGGAAAAAACTCGAGAAAATAAGGGTGCATTGGAAAAAAAGAAGCATAAGCGTGGTTCATTTTCTTTTTTTGGTGGGATGCAGGTATTGAATCTTTGCAAGTTTCTCCTATTAAGAGACCCTATATGCTAAGACTAATTTCGTTCATTGGCTGTAAAAATTTTATTCAACTCCCTAATTCATCATGCATCTGATTTCTATGCTTGTATCCAGTGCAGACACTGACTGATACATTGTGCAAAGAGCTTGGCAAAGATGACCTTAAATTAAATACAAAGGTTTTGTCATTATCTTACTGTCATGGTTCCTCATCAGAAAAGTGGTCTATCACTTGTGCTTCTAACCAGGATGCAGAAGGTGTTGATGCAGTAATAATGACGGTTAGTATGTTTTCCTTCTTATCCCTTTTCCCCAAATCTAATGACATAGACACTGCACATCATGCACAAGCGTCCATTAACATGCTCAGAAAGATCAAAGTAGGAAAGTCGAGGGGAACCAGGACATGGCTTAGCTTTGTGAAGTTGCAGATGTTAAGAGAAGTCGGAATTTTTAATCCCCATCATTTAAAAGGAAAAGGAGATAGACAAACAATTTTTTTCTGACATCAGGTTTCTCTAGGACACTTAATGAAATACAGTTCAATGGGACTCCTTGAAATTTGTGGATGGATTTAGCTCATCATATTTTCAAATTGGACTTGGATCATTTATTTAATGAATGAGTTTGATTAACATATTAAACTTGTTTGAAAATTTAATATTCGGCTTGTCAAATTCGCAAACAACTTGGTTAGTAATATAATTTTATTTCTTATATTATATATTGTAATCATATATGATTTTATTAAGGATTATAGAAAAATACAAAACTTTATGTATTGTTAAAACATTGTAATATATATATATATATATCTTTATTTTGTATATATAATATTTATAGTACTGTTTGTGATTGTTTGGACTTCGCATGTTTATTAAATGAGCAAGAAAGATTACAATTTGGTTTGTTTAAAGCTTAGGCTTGTATACATGATTGTTATATTGTAAACGAAGAAGCTTGATCATACTGAGGCTTAGTCTACTTAAATTATTTTGTATATTTATTGAGCGTTATTGCTGCATACTTTATTCTGCATGTCTGTTCGTTGAATGGCTTCTGCAGACTGATGTTACTGAAGGTTTGGATCTTAAGAATCTTTGGTGATGGTACATGGTATTTTCACATTGCTCATATTAAATATAATTGGTATTTACGGGAACTCTGACTGACACTATGGATTATCTCTGCTCGAATTTCAATTGCTGTGGATCTGAAGTCTGAAGTCTAACATTGATTCCAATACTTTATAATATTCATCTTTTTGCAATTACTTTCTCCAGTGACTTATAAGAAGTGGTATTTGGTCCAAAAAAAGAAAAAAACTGGATTGTTGTGCTACCTTTTTCTTTTTCTAAGTGTGTTACATACCTAATTTAATTGGTTGCTTAAATTTATTCCAATTATACATTTCTTACAGAAACATTCTCACAACAAATTTTACTGCTAAGAGCATTATCAATTATTTGACCAGGCTTTGTTTTACCATAGGCTCCTCTATCTAATGTCAAAGATATGAAGATCATGAAAAGGGGAATTCCTTTTCCACTTGATTTTCTTCCTGAGGTATACACCATTTCAACTTGACTTGGACTTCTGTTAGTGTACTTTACACTTCTTTGACATATATTTCGAAGAAACCTTATAGTTAGGCTGCTTTTTAACAGAAGTTTGGTTGAGAATGTCGAACTTTCCTGTGGATTAATTGAGGTTTTAGCAAGCCCTTATCCTTTAAAGGATGTTTTTATTAAACTTGATTAATTGTATTGTGCCTTCGTAGTTCTAAGTTTTACAACAGTATCTCACGGTTCTTAATTCTTATTGCAGGTTACCTATATGCCACTCTCAGTCATAATTACCACCTTTAAAAAGGAGAATGTGAAGAGACCCCTTGAGGGTTTTGGAGTTCTTGTTCCTTCTAATGAGCAACAACATGGCTTAAAAACCCTTGGTAATGCTTTCATAAATTATTGTTCCAATAAAGTTGAAATCGCTTTAATTATTTTCTGATATAGCTGCTGAATGTATTCTTCTCAACAGGTACACTATTTTCCTCTATGATGTTTCCAGATCGTGCACCCAGTAATTTATATCTATATACCACCTTCATCGGGGGAAGTCGAAACAAGGAACTAGCACAAGCTTCAACGTAATTTTTCTGTAGTTTTCCATATATATTTTATGAAACCATATATTTTCTTCTGATAATGACTTTTTTAATTTTATTTAATTTTTCTCTCTTTTTTCCTTTTCGCATTCGCATGTTTGCTGCAGCAATGAGCTAAAGCAAGTTGTTACCTCTGACTTGAGGAAGTTGTTGGGAGCAGAGGGGGAACCCACATTTGTCAAGTATGCCAGTAATTTGATATTCACGCAGTTCTTGTTCTTAGCAGTATCTATGCTACTTTTTTGTGCTCTCTGTTCTTATGGCTTTTAATTATACACAATGGCAGTCATTTCTATTGGAGTAAAGCATTTCCTTTGTTTGGGCGTAACTATGGGTCAGTTCTAGAAGCTATTGACAAGATGGAAAAAGATCTTCCTGGATTTTTCTATGCAGGTAAATTACTGGCTGAGAATGTTAGATTGTAAGCTGACTTGGAAAAAATAGGGAAAAATTATATTCTTTTCTCTATCGAGACAAAGAAATTACACTCACATTTCTTCTAATTTGAAACATTACATTCTTTACTCTTAAAAGGTAAGAAAAATTTATAATTTTATTCATTTTGATGAAAAAAAATTTCATATTTATATAACAAGTACTGAATATATATTTGATTAATATAAATTTTAAAAAAATTAAAATAAATCAAATTTTAAAATATTTTTTAAATGAATTATACTTTTAATGAAAAATTAATATAATATTTTAGAGTATTTTAATTAAAATGAGTAAAATTATAAATTTGATTAGTTTAAAATTCTTATATTAAACATTTTGTTTATAATATAAATATAGAAGTTATTGATATGATATGTCCTAAGTCGTGTTCATGAATCATATAATTAGATACAATTCACGACTTGAAAATTGACTTATCAATTCACGATTTGATAACCTCGGGGGACTGTAATTTCTCTCAATAATAATGCTACCAACATATATCATGCATTCCCAAACCTACACAACTGCATAGGTGGTTTCATTTGAGTTTAACATGAAAAGTTAAAGTGGAACCACTTGAACTCAGATGAGTTACTGGTGCTTTCCTGAAGATTTGTTTTCTGTGCTTCTAAACTTGTTGTTTACCAACAAGAAGATGAGAGCATGTGCAATAACAGAAGAAATTTCTTGTAGCAAGATGAAATATTTTTCTTTCTCTCTCACTCTCTGATTTTCAATAAACAATGAGCTTGGTAGGTAACCACAAAGGTGGACTCTCAGTTGGCAAAGCAATTGCTTCGGGATGCAAAGCAGCTGATCTTGTAATTTCTTACCTCAACTCTGCTTCGGATGACGTACGGCCCAGTGAATGACTGCTATTGTAGTCCACTAGTCCTATATGTGATAAGTCACACTTGTTTCTGTATTTCTTTATTTCAGCATACTAACAAGTCAATACTCCTTATCCTTGTTCACTCTTAACTATTCTCATTTGGGATTGGGGCAAGAAAGTGCAAATCTTATCAGAGAGAATCTTCAACCCAAAATTAAAAAAAAATTGCAACAAATAAAAAGAAAAAGAAAAAAAATGCGTATGCCTCTTTAAACTATCATTTAATTATAAATACTTTCTTTAAATATAATTTTATTGTAAAATATTTTTTTAAACTATTAAGTGTAATAAATATCTCATTCAAGTATAATATAATTGTAAAATATTTCTTTAAGTTATAATGCACAAAAGCTTGAAGAATTATGACTTAGTTATAATTATTTCAAAGTATTAAAAATATTTTTTTATATTTTTTATATTTGAATTTAATTATAATCCCATTCCTCTACATTAACTCTATTAGATATATTATATATCATACCTTTATATAAGCTTCTTACTTTTTTTTGGAAAAAAGTTCGTCTCAAAATAACCTTGAGTTTCGCAAAACTTATACAAGATTTTCAATGATCTTGTTTCTGCTGCCAACACTAATTAACATATCCCAAATTTTAGTATTTTCATATTTTGTCTAATAAATTTGAGATAAAAGTAGTAGAAGATTAGAAATAATAAAAATTTATGATTTATTTAAAACTTTTTAAATAAAAAATAATTTTGAAAAAATAATTTTTTTAAAAAAATTAATAACTCTAAATATAAAGAGATATTTGTTAAATTTTATAATTTAGAGATTATTTGTAACTAAATCATAAATAAAGAAATTATATGTCATATTATATAGTTTAAAGGAGTGTTTTATAACTAAATTATAATTAAATGATAATATTTGTTATACTTAATAATTTTAAAAAATATTTTATAATTAAATTATAGTTAAAAGAATTATAATATATTAACTCGGGAACGATGGCTCGAGCAGTCGAGCTTCCTCCATCACAAATTGCTACTTTTCTAAACAAAATGCAAAAAGTTAAAAGAAATAAAAAATTTAGAATAGAATATTCAAATAATATTAAAATGACTAAAATGACAAGGTCGAGCTCCCCATAGTGAACCCTATGTGATTAAATTATAATTGAAGGGGTAATGCATTTATTTTCTAAAGAAAAAAAGAAAATGGGCCCATCATTTAATCTCCCTCCTCTATTTCTGCCCAAAAAAGCCAATAAAAAACTTTAAAAAAGAATAAAAAAGTAAAAGAAATCTTGTGGTACTGTGGCACTGCCTTAAATTAAACTTCTATTCCACTTTTTGAACGCATCCGTACTGTAGACTCTCGAAGAAATCAACGACACAAGCCCCAAGGATTCGGAAATCAGAATGCTTTAGCCTGCTTAAGCACTACCCAAAAATCATGTTATCCGTATTATCATCAACTCATCGTTAGTACCGCCATGCCATTTTTCTTGGATAATTTCACAATTTACGGCTAAACAAGAAAAGAAAAAGAAGCCTCACTTGAAGCCTAAACTACACTGTTCTGAATCTGAATATATACATAGGTAACATGGTGAAAGGACCTAACTTCACCTATTAATATCATGGATTTCAGATGTTAACGTATGCAAGAGTTATAGGCCCCAAAAGTAAGTCAATTTCTTTTTAAAATGTCCAATCACAAATTATATATGTATTAATTTATAATTAAAAATTTTAATAATAAAAATATAAAAATTATACTAAAGTGATCTTGTCTGTGTCACCATCATCCTTGCCTTGGTCCATTTCTTCTATAGGACGTTATTTCCACAATTACCTTTTGTGTTGGTCTCTTCGGACAATTAAAGTCGTCATACACGTAATATGTACTACGGTTTCAGTGAAGGCGTCAAATTTCTTTCTTGAAAGCAAGAACCTATATGGGCGTCCAATACTAGTCTTTTGTCTTGTCCCAGCATAACAAACGGATCATGTCGCCTCATTTTGTTTATTCATTTATGATTAGTTTTGCTATATGGGAAGCTGAAATGGTGTTGTTAACAGATTAATAAATTATAATAATTCATTTACTCTTGTTAACTTATAATTTTTTTAAGAGATATTTTTTATTAAAAATAATTTTATTTAAAATTATTAAATATTAAATATAAATACTTATCTCAAATACATATTAACTCATAATTAGTATGATGATTAGAGAGAACAAAATATTTAAAATATACATCTTACATTTTATATATTAATTTGTTAGTGAGTTAATATGTAAAATAAAAATATTTTTTTACCCATTAACCTACTAACGCGATAATGTTCATAAACAACAATAATGTGAATCCATCGATAGGTTGCTATTTGCGACTATATTGGAAAGATTACCCTCTTGGGGCTATTTAGCTATGGTCAAAGAATTAAAGTTGGTCTTGATTTAAAGATTTAGCTTCTTTCTCTTTGGCAAAGAGATAACACCCTGTGATTGCACCTTTTTCCTATTGCATATCAAACGTCTTTTGATGGTAAATTAAGAGAATTCACAAGAAGACGTAATTGTTATTGGAGGAATAAAAAAAATAAAAAAAAAGGCGTGTTGAGGCCCACAAAATATAGGATTATATAGATGAAATGAGGGCCTTTTCAAGTCTGCAAAAAATGAACTAAATACGTAAACTTTCAGTATTACTGATTTGATTTTGTCATAACGATAATGGAAAACATTGTGCAAAAGCGTCTTATACACGTAACCATGAGATGTTAATAGCTTACCTTCATTCACTTATATGAATAAGCAATATATAAATGGGATTAATTAATGACGCTAAAAGCGTATTATACACGTAGACATGGAAGAAGTACAACGTTCTAGGGATGAATAATAACCGACCCTATGGACTCATGTCTATTATGATAAAATAATTATCATATACAAAATTATTTTATTTTATTAGATTTATTACTATAATTATACCAATTAATTTATTATATCATAATTAGAATTCATGATAAATTAGAGCCTATAAAAATTCAAGGAAAAAAAATTAAAGATTTATAATAAATGTCTGTAAGATCAATTCAACAGCCCTTACTGTAAGATAAATGCAATGAAAATTAATGAAATTGGGGACATATGCTTGAGCTGACTTGGTCAATTATTCCAATAAAGCCATGCTATTGCTATATGTTATACGAGTTTTCATAATGTACTTTAATTAGTGTGCTACAGAAGAAACCAAACAGTCAATGTATGAAAGAAAATATGATTTTTCATGGCATTCATACATCACAGGACATTAAGGGGAACCAAAAAAAAAAAAAAATCAAAAGCTTGAAAGAAAGAAAGAAAGTTATAAATTGGGGTCATCTTCTTCTATGATTCAAACATGATACTTCAGTCTCAAACTCTCAGTCCATTCTCTTTCCCTGTCATTCTCCAATAGTAATTTTTACCCATTAATGGCTGAAATGCCTTGTCAGTGTCCCTAGTACAGCCTTCTCAAAGTCTCAACAACCTCCCTTATCTCTCTTAATTTCACACACTCATTATCTATCAGACCAAAATTAAAGTGCAATTAATGCCACTGCTTTCTGGTGGGTCGTTCTTTGTCTTTCTTGTCCTATAAGTCTACGTTCTTGATTCTTCACCTTCTCTTTTCTTCTTTATGGGTTTTGCTTTAGCTTGTTGGAACTAGGAACTTGGAAGCAACGTTGAGGAATTTCTCACTTTTGAGAGAGTCTACAATCAGTATGGAGCATAATAGTCCAAAACTTGTGCTAATTTCTATGTTCACCTCCATGAAATTGTGTGCCTAATGCTCCTACTACTCCTACTACTCCTACCTTCTTCAATGAGATACTTTCAACTCTATCTTCTGGTTCTTTCCTTGTACATGTCTATCCCAAGTACCCATGAACTTCAGGCTGAACATACTCAAGTCTTGTTACAGTTAAGGAAGTATCTAGAGTACCCTGCCTCTTTGGACATATGGGAAACTCATAATGGAGACTTGTGTGACATATCTCCATCTCCACGTATGAGCATCACATGTAAGGACAATTCTGTAACTGAGCTTAAAATTATGGGAGATAGACCTGTGAAGGTCAAAGACTTCAATGGCTTTCCAATTCCCAATCAAACACTCTCACATAGCTTCTCCATTGATTCTTTTGTCACTACGCTGACCAGGTTATCTTCCAGCTTAAGGGTTCTTAGCTTGGTGTCCTTGGGGATTTATGGGCCACTTCCTGATAAGATTCATAGATTATCTTCACTTCAAATTCTGGATATGAGCTCACATTTCTTATATGGTGCAATCCCACCAAAGATATCTACTATGGTAAAGCTTCACACACTAATACTCAATGCCAATTATTTTAACACCACTATGCCTGATTGGTTTGGTTCATTATCTAATCTACATTCTTTGAGTTTGAATAACAATCACTTTAAGGGTTCATTCCCTTCCTCACTCTGCAAAATTAAGACACTCACTGATATTTCCTTGTCTCACAATGACTTGTCTGGTGGATTGCCTGATCTCAGTACTCTCACTGCCCTACATGTGCTGAACATAAGACAAAATCATTTAGACTCTGAACTACCATTGATGCCCAAAGCACTAATTACACTTCTACTTAGCGAAAATTCATTCTCAGGGAAGATACCCAAGCAGTTTGGTGAATTGGGTAAGCTTCAACATCTAGACCTTTCATCAAATCATCTCAATGGGATTCCTCCATCTTCATTGTTCTCTTTGCCTAACATCACTTACATGAATTTGGCAAGCAATATTCTGAGTGGGTCCCTTCCACACCAAATAACCTGTGGCACCAAACTTGGGTATGTGGATATTTCTAGTAACAAGTTAATAGGTGAGCTTCCTTCTTGTTTGGCAAGTACTTTTGATGCAAGAGTTGTAAAATATGGTGGGAATTGTTTAACTGTTGGTTCACAAGATTCTCAACATCAGAAACAAGGGTCTTATTGTAAAGAAGCCAGCACAGAGAAGTTCAGGGCTTTGAAATTTGCTGTAGTAATAGCAGCCATAGTTACTGGACTTGGTCTCATACTTGTAATTTTTGTGTTTGGAGTTTTCTTTTGTCGTAAAAGATGTCATTTGACAAAGGAATCTGGGCAGCGCGCATTGCCAAAGAATGTGAGAGATAATTCCACAAATGGGGTTTCCTCTGAAATCCTTGCAAGTGCCAGTAAGTATGTAGGTTAGGCTATATTAGAGAAATAATAGGATCCTTTGAAGTTTGCTTTCTGTGAAGTTTTATGAAATTTGCTAAACTATATCATTAGTTCGCAAGCAGATTAATGAAAAAAATGATATTTATTTTTATTCTTTAACTCGATTGCAAGTTTATGCGTAAAGTAACAATTTCAGTAAACTTCACAAAACTTCACTTCGGATGATCCAATTCTATTAGAGTATGTATTGAAAGGCATAGAAGCACAAATAACATGGTTTGTCTAAATTTTTGTATCTCAGGATTGATTTCTCAAGCTGTGAAACTTGGGACACAAGCTAATCCTGTCTGTCGGCTGTTTTCAATTGAAGAGTTGAAGGAAGCAACAAAAGATTTTGACTTGTCAACTTCTATAGGTGAAGGCTCCATAGGGAAGGTACCCTTCCTCAATTGTGATTATTCTTCTGAATGGAGAGTCTTGTTTTCCATGTTGGTAAATATTTGGCAATTTTTTTCCAAACTCATTTGGTATATTTCAGATGTACAAAGGTAAACTGGACAATGGATCCTACGTGGCAATAAGATCTTTGGCTCTATCAAAGAGATGCTCAATTCAAAATCTTAAAGCTCGGTTGGATTTACTCTCAAAGCTTCACCATCCAAATTTGGTTAGCCTCTTGGGTCATTGTATTGATGATGGTGGACAAGATGATTCTGGTATCCTCAAACTTCATCTTGTGTATGAGTATGTGCCAAATGGGAATTATCTTACCCGTTTGTCAGGTTAGTATGGCATTATTCTGAGAAAAAAAATGAGTATTTATCTCGCGTAATTTTTGTTCTTATATCTTCTCAGAGAATCATTTTCCATAGAAATGGTTACCATACCATGATTGATATCATTATTATTCAAAAATGCAGAATTTTCTCCAGAAAAGGCACTCAAGTGGTCTGATAGATTGACAATTGTAATTGGAGTAGCTAAGGCTGTGCATTTTTTACATACTGGGGTTATACCTGGCTGTTTTAATTACCAACTAAAGACCAGCAATATTTTGCTTGATGAGCATAACATTCCCAAACTAAGTGACTATGGGATGTCGATCATCAGAGAAGAGGTCGAAAAGTTTGAGGTATGTTTGCTGACTATTCACTACATCTGTTTGTACTTTAATTATATGATTCAACAGATCCTTGAGTGAACTCTGTTTCTTTCTGTTCGTTGTACAGGCAAAGGAAGAGGAGCTATTATCAAGGTACGATGAATATGAATGGCAATTAATGATGGGTTTAGATGTTACACGGTTCAATTGTGCAAAAACCTAAAACTCTATTTTTGTACGAATTAGACTTATATATAGTTTTTTATATTTTTACTATCAAAGTTTTTAATCAAAATAAAACATGTGAAAAAAAATTTAAAATAACCAATTATGAGAAAGATAAGTTGCATAATCTATACATATATCAGTTTATGATTAAAGAACCTTATAAAAATTACACTTAAATTTTTTTCTTTCCTATTGGCTATTGCCATAGCCACCTTCATTACCATTGATTCTGCTCTTTTACAAGTTCCAGTATGGCTGATAATGTGACATTCTAACTAAGCTCCTACACTAAAAACCCTAAGACCAGCAATAGACTAAATTAATAACAAGTTTAAGAAATTATGAATCAAGTGGGAAATTTGCAATAAGTTCAGGTAACTTGGGATGTTACTGAAAGCATTTTGGTAGGTCTGAAATACAAGACTGAAATGAGAAACTTTTGATGTCCAAACAAATTCATAGCATTTTCAAAGGAGAAGAAAATTTTTTATATTCATTATTCGGAGACTAAACTGCAATAAAATGTTGAAAACTGACCATTTCCTTCAAGCTAATGAGGAGTCCTAATAGGGATAAATTTTAAAAAAATACTTAGATATAGTTTTTATATTTTTGTCATCAACAATCATAAATATATGATTTATATAATTCATTTTTTACATGATTAAATTTTTTAAAAAATTTTTTTGCAATCTTTATTTTGATTGTAGAAATAAAAATATAAGAAATTGTAAAAATCTAATTCTATGTTTTAAGGTATAAGTATAACAGTAAACACTTGTAATTTTCCTTCAACTTTGTGCGAAATATGTATTACTTTTGGAATAACATTTTCTTGGTTTGCAGCCTGAGGACAAGATTGGAGGATGACGTTTATAATTTTGGATTCATATTGTTTGAATCGCTTGTTGGAACCATAGGAAGCGAGAAAAGAGAACAATTTTTCCTAAATGAAAAGGTAACTCAAGCTTTTGAGAACTCTGTTAATGGATGTCTTTTAGTGCTGATATTGTGAAACCACAGGCATCGTTTGGGAGTCAAGATGGTCGAAGAAAAATTGTGGATCCAATTGTGTTGACTACGTGCTCTCAAGAGTCATTATCAATTGCAATATCTATAACAACCAAATGCATATCCCCAGAACCATCATGTCGTCCCTCTTTTGAAGATGTGCTATGGAATTTACAGTATGCAGCTCAAGTTCAAGCCACTGCTGATGCAGACCAGAAATCAGATTGATTCCACGTCATAAATTCAAACTCCTAGAATGCCATATGTTCATCTTCAATCTGCATTGCAAACAAAAAGCTGTAAATGTTGATTTTAATTTGGAGAAAGTACATGATACCTGAATTATAGTCTAATTACAATATTGGTTCTTGAATTTTGAAACATGACACTTTACGTCTTGATAAAATTTTTTTTTTTAAATATAAATTTTTGTTATTGTCACTTAAAAATAACTTCTTTTTCTATAAAACATACAATATACAACAAAAAATAAAATATTTTTATATTAGATATAATCGATTAAGTAAATTAAATGATGATAATATATTTTATATTGATTCATTTATATTGTTAAGTTATTTATAATTAAATCTATTTTAAAATTTTTTTTGTATCTTCTTTTATTTTTAGTTATTATATTATTTTTTATTTAATTAACTTTTAGTACAAAAGTTTTTAATGACCTCTTTTGAATATGACCTAACCAAAGAATTCCAACTCTTCTCTCCCTTTTGCACAACTCTTATTTCTTCTTCATTCCTCCTTTCTTCCTTTACACATTCTGGCTGACTGTTACTCTGCACCACCGAAGGACGCCCCAAATTTGTCAATTTTAGCATTTATTCAGGTATTTTTTATTATACTATTTGTTATATAATATGTATCTTAGATAAGAATTTTTGTGTGTGTAATTTTTATAGATTTATGTATAAGTTTTTAATTTTTTTGGCAAACTTATTGTTTGACCACGTTTATATATATATATATATGTGTGTGTGTGTGTGTGTGTATGCGCGTGCATGTGTATATATATATATATGTATGTATGTATATATATGTTTTATTCGCATGTTCTTTGGTATTAGTTTACTGTTAGACCACTTTATATATTTTAGATTGTCTACAAATAAATTGTTTGACCATTTATATTTTTTTCAGGTGTTGTTCAGTATTATTTTAGAGTTGGACAACAAATCACTTTAACATTTGTTATAAAATATAACTTTTTTGTATAATTTTTTTAAATATTTATTTATTTGACTTTGTTTTTTGTATTTTTTGAATTATGATGTTCAATTATTGTTTTATTAAAATTTTGTTAAGATAATATTTTGATGTATTGAGTTAAAATTTTGTTTGTTCATTTTTCATTAAAAATTTCTTAAAATTTTGAATTAAAGTTTTTGTTAATATTTTGGCTGTTAATTGGTAATGTTGTTAAATTTGTTCATTTTATTTAAATTTTGTTAATATATTATTGAGTTAATGTTTTTGGTTAATTTTATTAAAATTTTGTTAAATTGAGTTAAAATTTTCCTTGTTCATTTTGTTAAACTTTTATTAGTATAATAATAATAATTATAAAGATTAATAAAATATTAATAATACAAAATGCAAAAAGAAATTAACATTGACAAATGTGATAAGGTATGTTGATTTTAAATTTTAATGACATAGACACATTTCAATAATTTCAGAAAGAACATTTTGGTCACAAAAAAAGTTGCATTGAAAATCTACAAAAGACATTAATTTGGATGGAAATTTTAATATTAAATAAATTTTAGATTAAAATATAAGATTTTGTCATTTGTCAAAAAAATATAATTTTTTAAATGAGAAAGAAAAGAAATATAATTTTAAAATCTGAGGAGGAACATAATTTGTCCGCTACTTAAAATGAGAATAAAGCCAAAAGGACAGGGCAAATATGTAATTCAATTTTCTAATAACAAAGCAACTTGAAATGTAAAACGTGAAAGAAAAGAGAAGGATCTTAATTTGTTTACTTGAGTCGTGAATTATGATGTGGGAGTAGACTTCTCAATCTATGCATCTCCTTCTGTGAATAATAATTTTCTAACAACAAAGCAATTTGAAATACAAAGAAGTTATTTATTTTTTCGAAAAGCACTTAATGAAATGTTTCAGAAAGCTTTGAGAATATTTTTAAATAGTAACAAAAATAATTTTTTAGTTATAAATTAGAATTTATTTTAATTAAAAGTAAAAGTTAAAATTAAATATTTTAATATGAAATTATTTATATTAAAATTTTATATTTACTCCTTTATTTACCATTATATTCTTTAATATGATTATAGTGTGATTTTATTATTTATATTTTATTTAATTAATAAAATAAATAAAAATAACAAGTATTTATAACTATTTATTGATTTAAATAATATTAATTAATAAAAATGATAATAATTAATCATATTTTATTAATTAAAATTGATTATTTATTTATTTAATAAAATAATTTATTTTATTAATAAAACTAATTTATTTAAATAATAAATTAATAAATATTTTATATTTTATTTAATTAATAAAATTAATAGTAATAACTATTTATCTATTTAATAATATTAATAATAAACTAAAATATAAACATGTCACTTTTGATAATTTGACAATCAAAAATATTTTTTTATAAAAATTTTTTAAATACAAACTACTCTCTTCTTCAAATTACATTTTAAAAACTCTTTGAAACTCCTGGTGAAAAAGCGCTATTGTGATCAAGTCCGTTGCACCTAAGCTTGTGGTATGTAACTAACTCTTATTTTTGTGAAAAGTTAACATATTCTACGTCATGTTAAATTTGGACTAATCTAGCTGGATTGAAAAATGAACTAAAGTTATTTATTATTTAATGTAATCTCTTGGCCATCCTTTTACTAATAATTTTATAATTTTATGTGAATTTTCACTTGACAATTATAAATATATAAAATAAATTAAATTAAGATCTTTTTATGTGAAAGAATAATATAACAATATCATATAATGAAAGAGATAAAATAAAAAAAATATATTATTCATCCATAGTTTTTATTATGTAAGTAGAGGTAAAACCTATAACTTATTTAATTTTATTTTTATCTCTCTTCTCACATGACATTATCATATTATTTTTTCATATATGAATGGAGTCAAATCTAAATATTAGACCTACCACTTATTTAATTTCATGCATAATGAATATTTAAAAATACATAATGAGCTTTGCTTATAAAAAAATAAATAAATTATATTAAACTCTTCAATTATACTTAACTTCTTACATATTTGACATGTAAGGTAAAAGTCTTTTTTTTCAATTTATTGTTTTGCACATTGAATTAATTTTTTGTACAACATATTTTGACTTTAATATAGTAATAAAAATAATTACATAAAATAGTTTTTAAAAGAAATTCATATTACGTATACTGATAAGAAATAATTTAAATGTTTTTCCGTTAAATTATTGAAATACTTGAACATAAATTTTAAAATAAAAAATTATATCAAATGTAATTGAATTAGACTTGAAAAGTTAAATGTAATTTATAAAAAGAAATAAAATTTAAATAACCTCTTTTAAGATTTGATGGTATTAACACAATAACAATTGATATTTTTGAGATTTAACACAATATTATATATATAATTTATTTTATATTATTAAAATTAGTATATTACACAGTACATTCTAAAATAATAAATTACGCAACTTCTTTATTGTTATATTAAATATTTTATTTTGAAATTTAACATATATTTACTTATATTTACTATTATAATAAAAATACAATCATAGTTTTATTTTATTTAAATTTTTTATGGAAAAAATAAATTAAATAAATAAATACAAAGTTTAAATTAAATAAATCATATAATTTATCAAATCTCAAATAAAATTATAATATAAAAAGCAGATTGGGCTACCACAACCCAAGCATTGGTTGTGGGAATGGGATGAGCGTGAGGGTAGGCGAAACCCAAAACCCATCATAAATTAGCTACAGACTGAGCTTTACCTAATCACGCGAGACCCACTCACTTAATATTGGATTTGTAAAGTAATAAAATGGCGTTCGGATCCCCTGCTGTTGAGGGAGGCGTGCTGTCCGCCCAATCCCATCTGTCCGCTACATCGACGCATCAGGTAATGACATGTGGCAATTTTATTTTATTTTTGCTTTTTGATTGCTTATACACACTGTTTTGAGCGAGGATTGCTTTGTCTTCACGTTCGTTCGCGTCCATTGGTTCCTCACACAAACATCTTCAATTCTCTTCCTTGTGGACGGCTTCCTCGGCGAATGACTTCATCGGTGAACAGTGTATCACAGTCCATGGGGTCACCGCGGTCCGTCCACGCTGAGCACGGTACCTCTTCCTCGACGGAAACATCTTTTCTTCCTCATGTGCTTCACCCACCAAGGGACCGTTAACATGACCCACAACCAAATTCCTAACTCCATTATGATCAAAGTGAATCCCAACATCTCCACATGAGTTACCAGTAATTGGACAGAACTGAAGCTTATAATCACTTTTAAAGTTCTCAATTTTGAACCAACCACTTAAGGTGTTCTCATAGCCAGTGATTTTCACAGGCTTCCCTTTGCGCATCCCATTAACAACAGTCCAAGTTGAAGGTATCTCGGCACATTTTGGTACTGCAACAAAACTTAACCAAAGGGGAAGGCCTTCGTAGATAGTTGCAATCAAGTATGGAGATTGAAATCTCACAGCCAAGCCAACAAAGGCCTCATTGTGAGCTTGGACCACAGAAAGAGGACAAGTCTCGTTCCCAATTCGTTCAAGCCTAATGGGATTGGGCGGACGTATAAGTAATCAAAAGGAAGAAAAGAAGCAATCAACAGAAAGAGGACAAATCTCACAACCAAGCTGTTTTCGTTGAGGAAGAGGTACCACACTCAAAAAGCAATCAAAAGGATGGGATTGGGCGAACGTATAAGCAATCAAAAAGCAAAAAAAAAAAAAAAATTGCCACGTGCCATTACCTGATGCATCGATGCAGCGAACAGCTGGGATTGAGCGAACAGCACGGACAGCACGCCTCCTCGACAGCAGGGGATCCGAACGCAATAAAATGTAGGTTAAATTATTCACATGTTCTTTGTAGTTTTATCTACTTTTTAATTATGTTTAAAATAATTTTAAATTAGTTTTTAAGCTTAATTTTTTGTTAAATTTTGATGTTATATTAAATTTATACTATCTTAACATTATAAATTTACTTAATTTTGATCAATTTATTTATATTATCTAACATAAATTGTATTTTATTTTATACATATAAATTATTTTTCATTATTATTTACTTTTACCTCCTTTTTTTTATATAAGTTATACATATTTAGAGTGTTAAGATATTATATGTTAGTAATATTAACAAAATTTAATATAAAACTTTGACAAAAATTTAATAATATAGACTAATTTAAAAATTTGTTAAATTATAAGGATTCAATTATAAATTTTATACAATAAGAAATTAATTAAAAATTAAGTGAAATTATAAAAATTACAAAATAATTTAATTTAAAATGTATTAAAAATGAAAAAATAAATTAATAACTTATTCTATAAAAATTAAGACTTATTTTTATTATTTTTTGTTTTTGTACTTTACATATCCAAATCCTTCAATATCCAATTTCCAAGAGGTAGGGTGTTTAGTTGGTTTAGTTTGAACGATTTGAAGAAAATTTTAAATCAAATCGTTTAATTTAATTTAACATAATAATGTATTTATTAGCTTAAATTTATAATGTTAAATAAAGTAAAATAAAATTATAAAATAATTAATTTTGAGCAATTTAGTTTAAGCAGTTTGAGCCTTTTTAATTTATCAAATTTATACCTTTAAATTTATCCAAAAAACATAAGAATTATTTTTAATATATAAATATAAACAAACAATAATAAAATTGAGTAACATTTCATTTATAAACAAAATAAAATCATAAATATTTTTAGCCAATATATATTTAAAAAATATTATAAAATAATTAAATAATAATTAAATTATTTTTTAAAATTTAATCCAAATTATTATAAAATCAAACAATTTTCAAAGTTAACAAAAAAATATAATATAGACTAATTAATATAATTTTTTAAATATAAATTTTTATCATTAGTTTTCAAAAAAATCAACTTAGTACAAATAAAAAAATTAAGGTCAAATAATTTAATATAATTAATTTTGAGATTATAAACATTAAACATACATATTTGTTACTTTAAGATAAATAATTATAAGTTAATATAGAAATTTTAAAAATAATATTTTTTAAAGTTTTTAATATAAATAACATCAATATTATAAATTCATAATTGTTTATATAGAAGATTTGGTTTATTAAAAAAATTAAATCGTAAATCAAATAGTTAAAAAATATTTAAATTAAATTAATTCCAACTAAATTTAATCAATTTTATTTAATATTTATTTAATTTAATTTAGTTTGATTTCAAGAAATCAGTTTGAATCGATTTTGAAGAAGCGTGAGGCTGAGTTTTGACCGTTTCAGCTCCAGCTCAGCACGCTTCTCACGCTTTCAATTATTATTATGTCGGCGCACAAGAGCCAGCTACTCCTAGAAAACGACCCTTCCATTTTAGGGATTCGGACACTGAGCCCTGTGCAAACTTTGTGTATTTTTCACGCGCCTTTACTGTTTCTCTTTTTGTTTTTTAATATTTGGTAGAGTACCCAACATTTGTTGCATGCTGTTAAATAACCACTCGTGTCCACATCTACCAAGATCAACAACCTCAACCGACGTACGCGCGCGTGAGTAACACTTTCCACTCCAAATAGGATTTCTTTTTCCTTTTTAATGGTAAAGGCCTACTTTTCTATTGAGCCGTGAAGATGACCATCATTGAATCTAACATAATTTTCAGTTTTTCACTCCTCTGCACCACACGACGTCGTTTGTTGTTCCTCTTTACCAACAATTACTTTAAATTTTCTTTAGGGTAAATTTTGATGAAGCAATTAAATATAAAAAAATAAATTAAAAATATATTATAAATAAATTAAGACTTCTCTTTTTTTCTTTCTCTACTATTTATAAGTTCACCAAAATTTAAACACTAGCGTACACTTGACCAACTGAGTGTTATTATATATTCTTGGGTACCAAAATAAGGCAACTTTTTTAATACTTTATTAGTGAAAATTCTCTTCATTGCCGTCAGCTCAGATTTTTAATATTTTTCCATTTTTTATTTCCTATTTTGTCTGGACGTTATCGGTTCTCTTTACTTGCAGCTTCTGAAGCACAAAGATTCACTGAGATATATTCCCCTCAGATATGGTGAAACGGTGACGCATTTTTGATGGCAGAGCAATGAACGCTTCCTCTTCCCTCTAAGCTCTCTCTTGCAGCTCTCTGATTCTACCTCCATCATTTGCTTCAGTTCAGTAAGGTCTTCCTTCAATGCATAACTCTACCGAACTGGTTCGTATGTTTTGAAGCTGAGTGAGCATTTTGACGACGTTATTCTTGCGTATTTTAACGGGTAACTGTATTCCATGGTCACCATTATGAATTTACTACTTAGTTTCGGCTTCAAATTGCAAGATTCTTAATGGATTCTCTTAAACAATGGGTCGATCTGATGCTTCTATCTTTGTTTCTGAAGCTTGCCCTGAACTTCTGCGTTTGTATTATAATCCATTTCATAAGTTTTCTCTGATTTTTTATGATCAGTTTGTGAAATTAGAGCTCTAGTTGATGGTTTCTCTATATCTGCACTCTTGTAACACTATTATTTTTCATTTAACCTCCGTTCCCCTTCTCTCTCTTTTCTACTTCTTGACTAAGTTGAAACAGACTCACACTTGTACACACTACTAAAACCACTCATTGCTAGCCTCTGACTAGAAAAGAAATTACATGTCTCTGTGCTTTATTATATATAAAGATCGAAGCTCAACCCTGATTTCTTGCACTTAACCTGTTTTGCTTCAGAGGTCTTGAGATTCTAAACATTTTCTGACATTGAAGAAATAAGTTCATCTGGGGAGTACTCATCACGTTGGCAGCCATGGGTACAGGGTTGAAAGCAAAGAACAAGAGAGGTGCAAGTGTTAAAATTGATTACCTCATTCATATCGAGGAAATTAAGCCTTGGCCCCCATCACAATCCCTCAGATCCCTTCGCTCTGTACTGATACAATGGGAGAATGGTGAACGCAGTTCAGGTTCTACCAGTCATGTTGTCCCCTCACTGAGTTCTGTAATAGGTGAAGGCAAAATTGAATTTAACGAGTCATTTAGACTTCCTGTAACTCTGTTGAGGGATATGTCCGTCAGAGGTGGCCGTGCTGATATATTCCAAAAGAATTGCTTGCAGCTCAACTTGTATGAGCCCCGAAGGGATAAGGTTGTTAAAGGTCAGTTGTTGGCGACTGCCATAATAGACTTGGCAGAATATGGTATGCCTAAGGAGACCTTGAGCATTAGTGTTCCAATGAACTGCACTAGGAATTACAAAAACACAGATCAACCACTTCTATTCATAAAAATTCAGCCTGTTCAAAAGATTCGCTCTAGCTCCTTGTCAAGGGACACCTTGTCAAAAGAGGTACCAAAGGACATTAATGGCAGTGACTCAGCATTGAAGAATGAAGAATACACTGATGAAGCTGAGATTGCCTCTTATTCTGATGATGATGTTTCCTCACATTCATCTGCGGCAGCAGTTGCTTCCGCCCGGGAGGCCAGTGGGTGTATGCCTGCTGAACTTGTAGAGGTACTCAGATTATGTTTTGTTCTGTTCTTTTATTGATAGCGTTGTGGATTTTACTTTTGCTGTGAGTGCATTAATGAGTGTGGCTATTTAGGAGAACCTCCAGCCTCATGCACCGATAGGATGTATCCATTTAGAGAGAGAGAGAAGGAGGGAGGGAGGGAGGGGGAGGTTACACTAGAAAACTTGTCAATCCCATTCTATGAACAAACATGTTTACATCATGCATCATTGCATTGTTTTTCCAACAAATCTGGTTCAAAAATATTGCAGTAGGATAAACTATTAAAACTTTTAGATCCTTTGTGTTTCTGGGCAAGAAGTTTGGCCAAGCTTATGGGGAAGAAGTTGCTTATTTTTCTCAAAAGTAGGGTGTTTGGACATTGGACACAAAAATAAGTGCTTTGAAGTGGTAGCAGAAGCAGTTCTTTTAGCTGTGGAATAGAAATTAGAAATTGTAGTTTTGCTTCTAGGAAAAAGCAGAAGCTAAAAATTAAATATTTTAAGATAAAAATACCTCTATCAAAATTTCTTATTTACTATAATATTCTTAACTTCTTTTTCCTAGAACCCTTCACAAACACAAAATCCATGCTTCTTCTTTTTGGGGTAATGATATATATATATAAATATATCTATATATATATATATATATTATTTTGAGATATATGGATGAGAGGATGGAGCATTAATATATAAATTTTTGTTTTTTCTAAATTTTTAAAATATTTATTATGATTTTATTTTTATATTTTTAATTTATTAATAATAAGAATTTAATAAAAAATAACAATAATAATATTTATAACCATTGATCCAGTTAAATAATACTAATAGCAAAATAAATCTAAACATGTGCCTTTTGATAATTTGAAAGTCTTTTATACAAATTGGCCAAAAAAAAATTGCTTCTCTCTCACAACACTTTTCTGAAAACTCCATTTAAAAAGCAATCAATCGACAAGCGCCTTGGCAGGATGCCATTGCCCAAAATTATTCTTTAGAATTAATTTAACAAAGTAAGAAATGTTGCACATGTTTTCATCAATGGCAATGGAAATCATTCTGCGTGCTGAGTGAATCTAAATTAATTAAGAACACGGTTTAATATAGTAATTGCAATTAATTGCAGAATGGACCAAGTAAGAACACTGAAAGTAATGAGAAGGAGCATCCCCTGTCTTCAGAACCAAGGCTTGAAAAATCAAATATGATGCCACAAGATACATGCCAGACACTGGAGAGGAGTTCATCATGCACATCATCATTGGATATATCATCTGATCTTGGGAGTCCAGTAAATGGTCATGCTTCTATTTCTAACTCCCCTAATTGTAGTTCGTTGACAACCCAAAAGCCTATTGTTTCCCCAATTGCTTATTCTTCTCAACAATCCTTAGTTGATGACAAACTAGAGGAAGAAGATTTTAAGACCAAGGCAAGATGCAGTGGTACTAAACATTCGGATGAGGGGGTTCATGAAAAGGTTAATCATATAGATAATCCAGGCACTCTAAACTGTGATGGTTCTGAAGTCAATAACAAATTCAATGGGAGAGATGAGGAGGATGATGAATATTGTCTGAAGAAGGAAGGAGATGGTGAACTTTACAGTAGTTTTTCCGAGGGCAAATGTGGAGAAAAATCTTGCTTGGATAAGAAAAACAACATAGAAAATGAAAGCTCAGCAGCACAAGGTGCCAAAGACCACGTCTTATTGAGTAGCAGTACATATCCTTTAGGCATGGAAAATATGGATATGAAGGGCAATATTCTAAAAAGTGAAAGATTAAAGTATGTGAAATCTGTGAGATCAATTGGTAGTAGTCATAATTTTGAAGTAAAGGAAATTGGCATTGTTGGAGATGCACAAAACAGTGGAGGAAATATCAGAGGCAGTGACAAAAAAGATGCTAAGGTTTATCCAAAGGAAGCAAGAACAAACATTTTAGACAGCAGAGTTGAGCATTTAGAAAACAAAATAAAGACACTTGAAGGAGAGTTGAGAGAAGCTGCTGCTATTGAGGCTGCTTTATATTCTGTAGTTGCAGAGCATGGAAACTCCATGAGCAAGGTCCATGCCCCAGCTCGGCGCCTTTCTAGGTTGTATCTCCATGCTTGTAAAGAGAATCATCAAGCTAGAAGGGCTGGGGCAGCTAAAACTGCTGTTTCAGGTTTAGTACTTGTTGCCAAGGCGTGTGGAAATGATGTTCCGAGGTATACCTTGATCTATGCTGTTCATTTTATTTTATTGTAAACATTTTCTCATCCTTATATCATTGATCAAGTTAACATTTTGACATTATTCTTGGGTTCAAAGTATCGCAAGTTGCATCATGGAAAGTTCAAGATTTTCTTTCCACTGAAAAAAATACTGTTGTTTGTGATTAGCTAACTGATAAAACAATAAGTTTATAAAGTGTGAAGAAAAAATTCTTTTGTTTTATGCTGAACTTGCCATAAATTGCTTTGTTAAAATACATGCTGAAATGATAAAAAGTGTAATCTAAACTAACAAAGTTAGAAGCAAGATCACATGGGTGAATATTTGCAAAACCGTGCTAACTTCAATGAGTTAGAGTAAATAGAGTTTGGTCATCTGATATATGGCTGTTACTTGCTGCATAAGATTAAATGTGACTTAGTCATAAGCTTTGACAATTGACAACCTCCTGCATCTGACTACAGGTTGACATTTTGGTTGTCTAATGCTATTGTGTTGAAAACAATTATATGCCAAACTGCCAAAGACATGGTGCCACCAGCTTCTGTAGGATCTAATGTAAAAAGGAGAAATGAGGGGGAGAGCAATGGCAAATTAACACCCCCATTACAATGGAAGGGATCCTCACCTAGGAAAAATGGATATGCAGCAGCAGAATACAGATGTTTTGATAACTGGGATGACCCCTATGTATTCATGTTGGCACTGGAAAAGATAGAAGCTTGGATCTTCTCTCGCATAGTGGAATCTATCTGGTGGCAGGTAATCTCTCAGTCTTTTCCTCTCTCTAAACATGTTCTTTAAGCAGTCATATAAACTGATGGTTAAAAATCACGAAATCTTTTTGAAGTCTGATGTGAACTCTTCTGTGTCTATATATAGACTCTGATTCCTCATATGCAATCCTGTGATGCAATAATCGCTAATAAGGAAGTGGATCCTGCCTCATGCCCAAAAAGTTATAGAAGGATGTCTAGCTCATGCGATCAAGAACAGGGGAGCATTTCGCTAGACATTTGGAAGAATGCTTTTAGGGAAGCCTGGGATAGGCTCTGTCCCATTCGCGCCGGAGGGCATGAGTGTGGCTGTTTGCCTATGCTGTCTAGATTGGTTAGTTTATCCACCCCGCTTTCTTTTCTTTTTACCCCCTTTTTTTGTGCTAAAAGGTACTTAAAATTTTCATCATAAGAATATCTTTTTGGGGTGGGTAAGGAGAAAAGTTTTGACGTGGGTGATTGTATAATCATAAAAATCCTATGCATCTGTCAATAGAATTTATTACAAGACTGACAACAAACTTTACAGGATACAGTTAAAAGTAACTTATTTAGCTAATAGTTCTCAACATGTTGGTCATAATTTATTTTCTGGACTCTCCTCTGATGCATGTAATGCATGGATAATAGATTTATTTATAACTCTAGTCTCTAGGAAACAAAGAATATCTAATTGGGAGTAAACTGACTTTCTATGTTTCTGTTTAGAATAGTAATGTGTTGATATTTATCAATAACACATTCATTTTAACCTAGCTGTCACACATTCACTATTTTAACACTCTCCCTTGAGTTGAAGTTATCCAAACTTTAACTTGTTACAAATGAAACTCAATTAAATAAATTAAAAGCATAGTCAAGCTTCAAATCACAAAAACCTACATAAATCTAAAATTGTAATAATGGCAGCTAGAATGTGCCTTGTGTATCTGGTCTTGGTTCTCCTAAAGTGCTGAGTGATCCTGACTTTTGGTCTCTCCTTCTGGAGGAAGAAGGAGAGGGGAAAAAGTATTATTTTCTCAGATTGCTCTAGCAGAAAGCCTCACATCTATAACTGTTCTTTTCATCCTTTAAAGTGAATTTGCTCAAATCGAATATCATATTGAAGTTTGTTGTTTCAGTTGATGAAGTATTGTCTTTGTCTGTACCATGACATCAGAATGCATTTGTATTAATCTAGATAATGGAGCAGTGCGTGACAAGATTAGATGTGGCTATGTTTAATGCCATTCTTCGCGAATCTGCTGATGAAATCCCAACTGATCCTGTATCTGATCCCATTAGTGATGCCAAGGTTCTCCCCATCCCACCTGGGAAATCAAGCTTTGGAGCTGGTGC
Organism: Senna siamea; assembly: GCA_031216115.1. NCBI lineage: Eukaryota > Viridiplantae > Streptophyta > Magnoliopsida > Fabales > Fabaceae > Senna > Senna siamea. The sequence goes on from CM062366.1 coordinate 11,418,092, forward strand.
ACTGCTAAAAACTGCGGTAAGCACTCAAAACTATTGCATATGAATTTATTTCAAGGCCATTGTTGTATGAATTTAATTCAAACCTAAAGATACAAGTTAAATTCATGCAACTCTTTCTCCTGGTGTCTCTGGTCTTGGATGGGCATCTAAAATTAGACCATGAATATGACTTGAAAAATGTCGAGCCATGATGTTAGTAGAAATATGTATATATTTTTAATATTTTTATCTTAAGTGATAAGAGCTTCTAATATGTGTTCTGGGCAAGTCAGATTGGGAACTGGTCTAGATGGCTGACTGACTTATTTGGTATGGATGATGATGACTCATCTGAAGATACAGATGGCCCTGACAACAATGATGAGAGACAAAATACATCCTTCAAGTCGTTCCATCTTCTTAATGCACTAAGTGATCTCCTGATGCTTCCCAAGGATATGCTGTTAAATTCATTCATCAGGAAAGAGGTTTACCAATGAACTTAACTCCCTTATTTTTCTGCTGTCTTGCTGAAAATTTCTCTTCTCCCCCAGTTATGTAAAGGTATTTTTGCTTGTGAAGGTATGCCCAATGTTTAGCACACCACTTATCAAGAGGATTCTAGATAATTTTGTTGCAGATGAGTTTTGCCCTGATCCAATTCCCACTGTTGTTTTTGAAGCTCTAAACTTAGAGGTTAGATGCCTAATTTGCACTTAATCTCTTGGTAATTCTGTTAGTACCCATTTGAGATGGTTGTGTATATCTGCATTTTTTTAACTGATTTTATTTTATTTTGTTTCATAATAAGCATTGTGAGAGAGTAGTAGTTTGTGTTTGGTAAAATTGTTTGATAAGCATTTTTGTCTAGTTACAAAAAAAAAGGGTATGTATTTAAGAGGATAGGTAAAAGAAGTAATTACTGATTGAGTGGGCGTAATTTTGTGTTAAAAAATAATTTTATGCATTTTTCTGCTTCCAAGGAGAGTTTAATTTTTTGCTTCCTTCCTAAAACTGAAAAATTTCTTTTGTTATGATGGGGATGAGAATAGTATGGGATATCTCCAGGATAGTATGAGCTATGTCTCACAGGAGTAGTATGGATGCTTGATGGGGTATTTAAATGGCTTGGTTCTTCCCTCTCAACGGCTAGCTTTTGAGGGAGGGTTTTCTACATCATTTGGGTTATCAATTGGTATCAGAGCGGTGACATTGAACTAAGCATGACTAACTTGGAGAATAGGATGGGCTATTTGAAGAGGGATGCCAAGGGTGAAGGAGGACATATATAGGAATCATCAAAGAGTGCTTGAGAGACCTTCATGATGGGGGAAATATAGAAGGAGCCTATCAAATGGTCTTCTAATTGGAGCTCATTGGAGAAATCTTGGCTTTCCCAAGTAAATTAGAAGATAAAATCAGAGGTTATCCAATTTTCTGAGTCCATGAAGACCACAATGGTTTCTAGCTCATTGGAAGCAAATTGGACATCAGAAGGGGATTATCTCAATCCCAGTGCCAATATCAAGCTAGCCAGAAAGTATTTACTGCCTCTTCAACATGGAGGTAGCCAAGGTGAAAGAGTTGTATTGCGGTTGCCAAGGTGATGTGAAGTCTGGCCCAATAGATGGACGAGGTGGCATCCATTTTGGTTGACAGCAAAAGAAGAGGAAGATGAGGATAAAGGGAAGAAAGATGGGGTCTTGGATTGAGTGAAAAAAAAATTAAGTGGGGAAGAAGCCCAGTCTTAAATGAGGAAGGAAAAATTATTGGGCCAACCTTTTTTATTACAACAATCAAACCGACTACCCAATTAAAGTTAATGGGCTTGGCCCATATGATGGAAGAGAGATACCTAAACCCAAGGCCCAAAAGGATTTTTTGGGTTTATTAAATCTTTGGGCTTGCAAACCTATATATTTGGGTTACCCTAGTATTTGACTGAGGAAAAATCACCATGTACGTGCCTATGTAAAGGTTTCAAAATTCTCACAGCCTAGTTTAAACGCACACAGCAACAACTTTTTTATGGTTTAGTTGCCATGTTCTTCCTTGTCATCCAGGTTCTTTGTTCTCCCTCTTCCAATTTCTCCATCTTGCTTCTTCTTGGCTCCATTCATTTTTACTGGTGAAGAAGACGATAGAGACAAAGGAAGGAAAGAATCTAAAAAGGATATTCAAACTAAAGAAAAATCATATTCCTTTCCTACAACAACATCAAACAGCCTAGAGACCATCATTCTATTAACTGCCTAACACTGAAAAAGCAGGAAGGGACAAAGATTTTGTTTCTAGTGCGATGAGCAGTGTAGGACAAATTATAGGAAGAACCTACAACTAGTAATTGCTATGGATGAGGATGATGAAGGCAAAACAAAAGAAAGCAGTTGTGTTTTGGACGAGAGAAAGAGCCCAAAATTGAGTTGTGAAGGGGCATTGATTGGGCGCTATAATTTCTATTTTCAGATAATCCAAAACCATGGATTGACCCATTTTCATGTAACATTTCAAACCTATGATCGAAAAGAAGGGAAGCATGGATAAAATGACTGATGCTCCATAGATAGCTACCTTATTGAGATCATATGAAATACTTAAAAAAGATTTTGGAAGTAGTGGCTGATCACTATAGTGAACTAGTGAGTTACTCATCAAATGTTAACATGTCAATCATAAGAGAAGTTTTCTTTGTGATCATTCTTGCTTAGAACGTTTTGGAAGGGCATGAAGATGCTAATATTAAAAGAATAATTGCTATAGATCTTTCAATTATGGGGATTTCCTAGGTGAGATTACATAATGGAGGAATCCTTATTGTGGAAAGCTTATCTTCCAGAGGAATTTATTTCTTCACTAAAAAATTGAAAGGTGTGAAGACAATTCAACAAGAGAGAATTCTAATTGTGCAACCCCTCTGTCAATTGTGGTGGTTTGCCTATGTTTTTGGTGTTTAAACCTATAAAAACCAGTATTCCTTAGAGTATTCCTATACTTTTCTGTTAGGGCCCTATCAATTGGTGATGGGGATAGTATGGGATATTCTCAAGATATGGGCTACCCAAGTCACTTGTGTTCCATCAATTGGTATTAGAATTGTTTTGCCAACGGCACAAAGAGAGCTATCTGTAAAAAGTTCTGACCAGCGGAGGCATTGACGTGGTAGAGTGGAGTAACATATGTCGTCAAGACGTTAGTTCTTCAAGGGTGGTGCTATGATGAGAATGGGGATAGTATAGAATATTCCTAAAGTTAGTATGTGTTAATCAAGTCCACATCAAATAGTATGAAATGCTTAATAGGGTATTAAAATGGTTTGATTCTTCTCCGGGTAGCTTTTGAGGGAAGATTTTCCAATTCACTTGAATTCCTTCATTCCATTTAGAAGTAGCTAGCCATAAATCTTCAGCCCTTTTTCTCATAGCTCATGTTTTTATGTGATCCTCTAGTGGCACATTTCTGTTTTTGCATTTATATGTTGGTGAAGTAAACAACTTCGGTGTAATAGTAAATATTTACTATCAAGTTCTTTAATAAAATATTATACATGAAAGTACTTTTAAAAGGTCACTAATTTGGTGTTAAATTATAAAATTGTTCATATGTTGTATTTTCACGAGAACTTGATGACATAAATTTAAGGAGGTTTTACTTTTAAGTCTTGTCTTATGTGAAAATAGAAAAAAAAAAAATTAAGTACAACTGTAGTACTTTTGTTATTAGATTCTTTACTCATAATATAACGAAAGAAATTTTTTTTAATGACTCAACACTATGTCATTGGATCTTTTTAAAAGTGCCCACTATATTTTATAGTTTTATTAGTTGTAATTAATGCATAGCCGTCTAATTAAAATCTTAGAAATTAATATTTTGAAAAACTGACTTGAACATTCCCGCAATTATAGATTTTAAAGAAAAAGAGAAGGTTTTTTGGGCCATATTAAAATTTTTCTGTAATTATTGGTCAAATTTCTGAAGAATTTGCTTGTAATCTCTAAGTTCTGTTCTGAAATTGAAACAGGATGATCTCGAGTATGGTGAGGAGTGTGTAAGAAGCTTCCCATGCAATGCAGCTCCCGTTGTCTACTTACCTCCTCCAGCAACTTCCATTGCAACCATTCTTGGTGAGTTTGGAAGTGAATCTCAGCTGAGAAGAAGCAGATCTTCTGTTCTCAGGAAGGCATACACCAGTGATGATGAACTCGATGAATTAAACTCCCCATTGTCTTCAATATTATTTGATGCTTCCTTATCCTCAGCAGTTTCAACAAAGCTAACCTGGAAATCAAAAGAAATTTGCAATGGTTCTGCTGTCAGATATGAACTACTCAGGGACATATGGATGAGCAGCGAGTAGTGTTGCGGACTTTTCAATTAGATTCAACCTTCTTCCTATTACCATTCTTAGATGTCACTGTACAATAATAAATAATAATAAGATGTATCTCTAGGATTAGCTGAACACGAAATATAAATAGAGTGTTGGTGAGATAAGTACAATATGCATATAAATAAATGTTATTTGGTGAGTCTCCACACTCTACATGGAACTAACAACAGTCCGAGAAGAGAGGTTTATAAGATTTCTGATTTGTTGCTGATTATCTTGATTTCAATCAGAATCCCAAAAAACAAAAATTTAAGTACAATGTTAGTCAACTGAAATTGACAAATCTGGAGTGGATTCCCATTTTAATCATGGCATAATATTTCTTAAACGCTAAAGAATTATGTATCAAGTGAAATCCAACGTACTTGGGGAAAAAAGTCACTCAAGAATTTTGGTCTTTGACCTAAGGAATTGTGATTCTTGTCTTTCTACATTGCTAATCTAATCACAGAGGTGATAAAGACCAAAATCTTATTTTACTCGCCTGCAGATGAGGTGTTTTTTATAAATTTAATTCTTTATAATTTTTTATTTTTAATTTGATCTCTCACATATTGAATCAAAATTGTTAAAAGAATTCTATTAAAAATTAAGACTAAAAATATATTTTGGTTCCTTACATATGAGACTTTTCTCAACTTGATTTCTTATAAATTTTTGTTTTCAATTTAGTCCCTCATATATTCAATTGTTATCAACATAGTCCTTCCATGCCTAGCTGTTTAAACTCTAAGTCATTAACGAAATTGATGATATACTCGTTTAATGCTAAGTTTGAATTGTTACAGTAGAGAATTGCTAACGATGGTGTCTTGGAGAGATAACAGAAAATTAGATTTCAATCTTAAAGTTGTTAAATTTGTAATTCATTTATGAGAATTATTGAATACTGAATGAATTAAGGAAAAGAAATTGTGTACCTAATTATGCTAGCTGTTTGGTAAGTTGAGTTGTTCCACACGGCGGTTTGTCTTCCTCTCTGTGGCTCTGGATCTGAGTAGCGAATTTGAATGAGTTTGATACACTGAAGGGTTAAAGAGAGAATTTAATCTTATAAATGGTTTTCGTTATTGGACCCTCACATTACCAACTTTAATAATGCAAAATGACTTACATTTCTTTGCCACCAATCAAGTTTACTCAAATATATGTCAAAGCCTAATAAGTGATAATATCACTTAATAATAATGTTTGGGCTTTATGTCAATATACTTTAGTTGATCACTCATTAACCCATTTAAAATAAAATAGAAAGATTAATTTGAGCCCACAAAACTTTTTTAATGTAAAATTTCTTCAAAAATTCAAAAAAGAAAAAAATTCCCAAACTAGAATATATTAAAAATAAAAACCCCCAATTTCCTATCAAAAAAAGGATTTAACAAGTTTTTTTTTTTTTATAGATTTTGATGAATTATGAAAAGATAGAATATGTTGGTATTACTTGATTTATAAAATTGATCCCACTTAGTGAAAAAAAGCTTAGTTTGTTATTATTGTATTGATTTTGATGAATAGATTTATTTAGTGGTTAATCATTCTCAACATTCTGAAACAAAATTCTCAAACTAAGAAATATTAAAATAATAACCTTGCATTAATTTTTGGTTTAAAAGAGACTTGAACAACAATTTCACCATAATTTTAAGGTACAAAAGAAGCAATTAGGCTAGTGGTTGAGAGTATGTAAAATATATTCTCAAAAAGCAAGAGTGAATGTTTTTACTGTGTTCAGAGGCTACAAAATTAATTTTTTGTGATTTTTCTGTCAAAAAATATTTTATAAAATATTTATTTTGAATTAAAATAATAAAACATGCCAAAAATTCTAAATAAATATTTCAAGTTTTCAAAAAATTAAATTAAAAATATAGAAAAATCTAGACAAAAGTGAGAAGTAACATAGAACTTGAAATAGCCTAATTGGCCTTGGGGCTAGCCCCCATGCGCCACCGTATGTAAGACAGCGAGTGGGCCTTGCACAAGGCCTGGTTGGTCATCCCCTGCTTTCAGTCTGGTCAATTTGAAACTAGAAAATTATAGATATAATGTGTTTTATTTTTTTATTGAATAGAATTAATTCATCATTTAATAGTCAAGTTAGCATCTATTAATGCCACTTCCAATTAACTTTTTTTCTATCTTATTAACCAAAGGACCAAATTGATTAGAAAGTGATCTTTAAGGGATCAAGTTGAGATATTTCTTCTGTCAAGGGCTAAATTGAGAGAACATATATCTTTTAAAGACCAAATCATTAATTTACTCTAAATTTTTTTAATACATTTAAAAGTGATACGTTTTAAATATTTGTTTACATAACAAGCTATTTATGACAACATATCATCATTTTTTATTATATTAAATGTACTTTAAATATGGATTTAGATCCTCTAAAGTAGGAGAGAGAGGTGAAGTAAGAAAGAGATGGTAAAAAAAAAATTTGAGTCCTAATCAATTTAGGATGGGTCCTTTATTTATTTCTTTCCTAATTTCTTTTTTCATTTTTTTTCTACTTTAAGAACTTTATCCTTTATAGTGCTTCAGAGAAATTTTTCTCTTTAAATATACTAAATAACCTTAATTTAATATAATATATTAATTTTTGTTGTAATCGACCATTGTTGTTGTATTGGATCCCCTTGTACTTTAGCCTTTGTGCATATTACTCTCATGTACTTTCAAATGTGACCCAAAGCCCCCTTGTACTTTCAAAATGTTATATGAAACCCATTTCTATCCAATTTTTCATCCAAAAACTAATGGCAATGAACACAGTAGCTTATAGGATGCCATGTTGGAGCAAATAATTAAAAGATAATAGGTGAAAAGACATAAATACTGACAAGAAATTGATGTTTTAATGATGAAAAAATTAAAATACTCTATTATCTTTTAATTATTTCCTCCAACCTAGCATCCTAATGTGTTCATTTTGGTTAATTTTTAGATGAAAAATTAGACAAAAATAAATTTCATGTAACATTTTGAAGGTACAGGAGGTTAAGGGTCACATTTAAAAGTACAGGGGAGTTATGTACATATATGCTAAAGTATAAGGAAGTCTTGTTCATTTTAGCCAAAATTTTAAAACATTATCATATAAGAAGGAAGGAAAAAGTGTTCAACCATCCACCTTTATCTCTAGAAAATTTAATAAAAATATATTACTTTAAAACAATTTTTAAGACATTAAATAACACAATTGTGAGTTTGGGAACCCTTTAAAAATCCCAAAACATACAAAATAAATTTAAATCTATGGTTGTAGCTTCAAGAAAAATGGTGAAAAAAAAGGAAAAAATTATGTGTAATTTTTATATCTTTGTCATCAGGTTCTCCAATTAGAAACTAACATATGTATGATTTATATAGCTACTCTCTCCCATGATTGGTTCTTTTTTAAAAAAAATTTCACATACTTTATTTTGATTAGAGAATCTACTATCAAAGATATAAGTAATTGTAAATAAGTCTAGTAAAAAAAATGGTTTTGGATCTTCTCATTCACCCATTAAACTTCTTCCAAAAGAATTGATGTTAGAAATTAATGCAAGGGTTGTCTTTAATTCCTTCATAGATCTTAATTATAGAAGTTTTTTGGATGTTAAAGGTATGTTTAGTATTGATAACACCAAATTTGGCCACCATTGGAGATCGCCCCTCATGTGCCCAATCGCCCAGATAAGACCTTGCCTTTAGCTAGAAGTGGCCTAATGGCAAGTGCCCACTGAATGCCACGTGTCTATGACTTGTTGGTCTCAATTATAAATATTGCCTTATCCCTTGGTATCAGGTATGCATATTCTGCCACTCTCATAGCTCACTACGCTATTACGCTCTCCAACCCTCTTTGACTTAGGCATTGGAGGTGCATTTAGAGAGTCCTCCCCTTGTTTAGTTCTTGTCTGTTTTTGGTGCAAGATCTCATCTTCTCCAGTGACTCTCTTGCTCCCTCCATGGTGGGTTTGCCCAAAATTAATTCATCATTAGCGCTCACTATGGTTTTACTCTGACCAATACACCATATTAATCTTTTATGATCAATCTTTCTTTCTTTATCTCAGGTATTATTCTCTTTCTTTGATCAATTTACCATTATATTTCTTGAAAAAAGAAACTATATGGTTCTTTCCCTTTTAATCTGTTCTTGAAAAGAGAAACCATATTAATCTTTCATGATCAATCCTTTTCTCCCTTTCGAGAGCATTATTCTCTTCTTTGATGGTTTCTTGAAAAAAGAAACCATATTGATCTTTAATTATCAAACCTTCTCTCCTTTTTGAGAGAATTATTCTCTTTCTTTGATGGTTTCTTGAAAAAAGAAACCATATTGATATTTTATAGTCAATCCTTCTCCCTTTCAAGAGCATTAATATCTTTATTTTATGGTTTCTTGAAAAATGAAACCATATTGATCTTTCATGATCAATCATTCATTCCCTTCGACAACATTAATATCTTTCTTTTAAGGTTTCTTGAAAAAAGAAATCATAATGATATTTTATGATTAATCCTTCTCTCCCTTTTTGGAGCATTACTCTTTTTCCTTCATAGTTTCTTGAAAAAAGAAAGAAACCATATTGATCTTTCATGATCAATCCTTCTCTCCCTTTCAGGAGTATTCTCTTTCCTTGATGGTTTCTTGAAAGAAGAAATCATATTGATCTTTTACTATCAATCTTTCATTCCCTACGGGAACATTATTCTCTTTATTTGATCTTTTCTTGAAAAGAGAAACTATATTGATCTTTTATGATCAATCTTTCTTTCCCTTCCTTGGGTATTATTCTCGTTCATCCTATGACTTGCCATTAACACATGTTCATCCTATGGCTTGCTATTTTTGCAACCTATGTTTGCCTTATGGCTTGCCATTACCACACGTTAGCCTTATGACTTGCCATTACCAAACATTCACCCTATGGGTTGCCATTAGCACACGTTTACCCTATGGCTTGCCATTACTGCACATTTGCACTATGGCTCACACTGTGGCTCGCCATTACCATATGTTCACCTTATGGCTTGCCATTATAGCATGACCTCCCTCACACACGTATCTAGTAACATGTTTACCTTTCAGTACAAGTACATTTTGCTTTAACCTATAAGTGATGCTCTCAAATCCTTATATGTCTTACGTCAGGCAACATTAGTAGCTTCTAAATTTTTTATCAATACATATTTGTAGTATATAACACTATACATTAAAATTAATTAATACCCGATATTATTTATTTTCATCATAGACTTGACGAATAATTTATATTTGCATACAAACATGCTCTATAATCTTAAATTTCTTTAACATCTTAATTTTTTTAAAAAAATTGAGAAAGGCAAGAAGGTCTTATAACCAATTGAACAAGGCAATTGACAAAGCCTCATTGATTGTCATTGGTCACCCTCTACCATTAGGGTCACTCTTCGGTACCCTTCGACCAAAGCATCAAAAGATAATGCTTGGAACTCTCAAAGAGCTTTTTAGCCTCCCATATCCACCTTTTGGCGTCTACCAAGGATCTAAAAGTGGCCCAACGGCCTCATGGAGAGCTTGTCAAACTTTAACGTCTGCCTTTCAGCATCTGCCCAAGGATCTAAGAGCAATCGAATGGTCACGTGAAGAGCTTATCAGCCTTTAACATCTGCCTTTTGGCATCCACCCAAGGATCTATGAAAGATCCAACAACCTCGTTGAGAGCTTTTTCAGCTTCCAACATTAGCCTTTTGGCCCTTAGGATCAAAATGAGATCCTCGATCTAAGCTTTTCAGCTTCCATTAGCCCTTCAACCTTCTCCTAAGGATTGAAGAGTGATCTGATGACATCTGTAAAAGGATCAAGAAGCAATTCTCAAATAGCTCTTTTAGCTTTCATTGGCCTTTCGACTTTGCCAAAGGATTAAAAAGTAATCCTACGATCTCATCGAAAGCTTTCTAGTCTCTGGCATTCACCTTTCAACCACCTCCTCAAGATCCTAGATAGAGATCCTAGATAGAAGGCTTTTTAGCTTATACTAGCCTTATTAGGCAACCACTGCCTTAAGCGAACTTCACCGAGCAATCTAACTGCCTCGAGGCATTCTAACCTCGGTAAATGATCCACTTTCTAAGCAAACCAACCTCATTAAGAGATCCATTTTTGCCCATTTACTACTAGGTGATCACCTTAAATGATGTCAACCTTCTCGTAAGAAGGGCAACCTAAACCAAAGAAACTTACCAAAAGGATTATTTTAATCCCTTACCTAGAAAGCTTTGTAACTTTCACCACTGGCCTTTTTGGCCTTCGCCTAAGGATTTAATGGCAATCCAACAACTTTCACAAAAGGATCAAAATGCAATCCTCAAACTCAGCTTCTTTCAACCCTTTGTCCTTCACAAAAAGAATAGAAAGTGACCATTGTCCCAACAAAAAGTTTTTTAGCTTTCGTAAACCTCGTAGCCTTTGTAAAGAAGGATTACACAGCAATCCTCGCACTTATTGAAGGCTTTTAAGCTTTTTTTGACCCTTCAGCCTTGAGAAAAATAATCAGACAACAATCCTCCCCCATAAAAAGTGTTTTAGATTCTACCAGCCTTACCAAGCGACCTAATCTCCTCGTGAGTTCCAACCTTGTTAGATGATCTATTGCCTCGAGCGACACACCTCACCAAGCAACCTAACCCCCATGAGAAAACTTACCTTGCTAGGCCATCTAATTGCCCCGATAAAATCCATCGATTCAAGGCAATCTAACTGCCTCAACTAATCAAAAATCATTAGGCGATCTAACTGTCTTACTTAACCCAATCTCCTTTAGCAACCCAGCCCTACTAGGTGATTCAAACTATTAGGTTACTTAAAAACTCGCTAAAAGATCATCTGGTAATCCCTTGCCTTGAAACTTTTTTACCTTTTATCACATGCCTATCGAGCCTTTCTAATGGGTCAAAAAAAATGATCTTTGACCTCACAAAGCTTTGTAACTTTTGCCACTAGCCTCTCCATCTTATTATAAAGATCCAAAGGCGATCCTTCACCATTCAAAAATCCTTTCAGAACCATTAAAGGTGATTGACCCTTCTAACCATCCTGCCTATCCAGGCAACCGATCCCCTTAAAAAAAAAGGAGAGTGAATATTAGGAAAGCTTTTTCAATATATGAAACACCTTTTAAAGAGAGGATCTCATCCTTTACATGCATATTTAAAATATCCCCTTCAGGCACACACTCTCAATCAAAAGTAACTAAGCTGCTTATTGGCTCCCTAACCTTTCCTACAAGCTTCTTCAACCTTCTCTAGCTCTTTAACCTTCTCAAAAATTCAAATAGATATGTCAAAGGGATAATGACTTGGAAGCATTACCAAGCTCCCCTACTCAGACTGGGGTACTAACAAAGAAAAATAAAACATTTTGTAAAATTTTGAGCTAAAACCCGAGCTCTCACTCTTAATCAAAAGCAACTAATTTGCCTATCGGCTCCCTAACCTTTCCTATAGGCTTCTTCAGCCTCCTCTAGCTCTTTAGCCTTCTCAAAAATTCAAACAAATGTGTCCAAGGGATAATCACTTGGACACTTTACCAAGCTCCCCCAACTCAGACTGGGGGACTAACAAAGAAAAATAAAACATTTTGCAAAATTTTGAGCTGAAACCTGAGCTTAACACAAACGGCTAACATTCTTCTTCTTCTTTTGAGCTGATACCCAAGCTCAACCCAAACGGCTAAAATTCTTCTTCTTCTTCTTGAAAATTCAAACAGATGTGTCTAAGGGATAATCACCTGGAAGCATCACCAAGCTCCCCCTACTTAGACTAGGGGAATAACAAAGAAAAAAAAAACATTTTTCAAAATTTTGAGCTGAAACCTAAGCTCAACCCAAAGGGCTAACCTTTTCTACAGGCTTCTTCAGCCTCCTCTAGCTCTTTACCCTTCTCAAAAATTCAAACAAATGTGTCTAAGGGGATAATCACTTGGAAGCATTACCAAGCTCCCCTTACTTAGACTGGGGGACTAACAAAGAAAAACAAACATTTTTGCAAAATTTTGAGCTAAAACCTGAGCTCAACCCAAATGGCTAACATTCTTCTTCTTCTTCTCCTCCTCCTCCTCCAAACCAATTTCAACTATTAATTGTTGGTTTTAACCAATTTTGACGATTTTTGACCAATTTTTTACAACTTTGATTTTAAAGAAATTTTGATTGAACCTTTACTTCAATTTTAAAGAAAATTTTAACCTTTACCATGGCTGGTTCACCGATTTTTCGGTCTAGTTTTTAAAACCTTAGTCAGAAGTTATACTAGCAGGTTGCATGTTTCACTTTTTATGCCAAACACATATGGAAATAGTGTGCAAGCATATTGCTAATATATATGAAATTATTACAAGATTTGGCTGAAGCAAGCATATATAGTTGGGATTTAGTAGTCCTTGCCTACTTATACTATGAGTTGTGCATAGCCATCCGATATGATCAGTTAAGCATTGGAGGCTTCATAGATCTCTTACATTTATGATCCTGGGGTAGAATTTCCTATCCTGGCACCAAAAATTAGAGGATGAAACCCTCTTTGGACATCTGATGAGGATGAGTTGCAAATGTACCCTATTCATCCTCCACTGGGTTTTAGGTATGTATTAGTTAGTAATTCACATTATTTAAAGGACAAAATTTTGATTAATTATCAACTAACATGTGTTCTTATTTCATAGGTGGATTGATTATAGAGGATTGAATTCCTCTCCGAAGCATATGGTGTCATGGACCAGATGCTTGACACCTATGTAAGTTTACTTTTGAAGTCAAATGATTCCTCTATTATTTTTTATATTGTATTAGTTAGTACTTATAATAAATATTATAATTTATAGATTGTGTGGGATCTATATGCTTTAAGGATTTCTCACAGACATATCCTTGCTTACTATATAGCAGAGAGTGAAATATAGTGAGTTGAGGTTTCGCTCATTTGCTTCCACATTGTTGAGAGGTATCAACTAGATAGAGTATTGCAAAAATTTGGCCTACAACAACCTATTTCCTTAGATGCAGTGAACATTGATTTTGAGCACACATAAAACTTAATGGGAAAAACTTAAATATATTGGCTAACAAAATAGTTACAATACTAAGGTGATCACAATGCACTATGCATAGATGTTGATCAGTTGTGACTCTTCATATTTCTATTGGTATCTAAGGATCATTCAAAAATGGATTGTTCCAAAGGGTGCTGCATTTTTTGTAGTAGGAATATTTTTTTTATTTACTTGTTGTTTAGTTATTTTTTTCCTTACTTGTTGTGTTAGTAATTTAATTTTTTTTTCTTGAAGGAGGCTAATGCATTCAACTTCATTGACCACGCCTACATTGAAGGAGTGGAACAACTATATGCTATATAGAAATTATGTAGACAGTTGAAGAATTGTGTATTTATCACCAATAATGATGAAGATCTTGCATTAGATTTCATGACTCCACCATTGCAACCTCTGTATCATCCCCCTATAAGGATTTTAAGTCAGTCAAGGCTGAGGGTCAGATGATGAGTAGACTATTCCTGAAGGTGCCTCGTCTAATTAAAAGTAATGATGACGATGTTGATGGTGACGATGGTGCCGGTGATGATGATGCTCTTAGTGATAATGGTGTTAGTGATGACAATGCGGATGATGATGACGATGGTACTAGTGGTGATGCTAGTCCTAATGGTGTCGACCCTTTAACATTTGATGCATCTCCATTGGATTATAGAGAAAATAAGCCACTAGAACACATTCTAACTTTGTTGATTGTTCTTAGCTTTAATTCCTTGAAGGAAGCCTTATTATGTGTCATTTGATTAGTGTAACCACTGTCAATTAACCAATAATCATAAGATATACTGTCAGTTGAGAAATAGGAGGCTTTAAAGAGTAGGTCCTCCTCCTCTTCATCAACAACTTGTGCCTTTTCTTCTAGTTTTTGCTTCATATTTTACATATCACCTCTTCATGTCTAAGCTAATTACATTTGTTGCACTTTGAATCAAGTCTCCTCCAATACTTATTAAGATGATGACCTTTTTTGCTACAGTGATTGCAAGGAGGGTAATTTCCCTCTGAGGTTCTTAACTTGTTCTTGTCATCTTCATTTGCAGCAACTTTACATTTTACTAGAAGATTTTTGTTTTTATTCTTCTAATTCTTGCCACCATTTTGATGCTTTGCCACCAATGCTCCCACAACAAATCCATCTTCCCTCATAACTCTTCTTTGTTCTTGTGCCTATAATGCATTCAATAACTTTTTCAAAGTGATCTTGGATAGATCCTTAGTATTTTATAGGGTGGTTATTGTTGCTTCAAAATGTTTAGGCATAGTTACAATAAGTTTTTCAACTATCCAAGAATCACTGAATTCAGTACCAAGGAGTCTTACCCCATTAGCTATATTCAGGAGCCTGTCAGAGTACTCCTTGATGGCTTCTATAGTTTGAAGTCCCTAATCAAGTTCAGCACTTTCATACCTCTAATTCGTTCATCTCCTTCGTACTCTGATTTGATATGATGTCGAATGGCTTTGGCCAACTTAAGAGAAATAATTTAGGTGAAGATGGTTGGCAATACTGTTGAGAATAAGCATGCCTTTACCTTGAATTTTTGAGCATTCCTTTCTCTGTGGTTCTTGATTTGAGCCATGTTTGTAGTTTTTGGTAATGTAGGAACCTCATAATAAGTTTCTACTAAGTCCCACACATCTAATTCATCCATATATGCTTCCATTTTGACTATCCAAATCTAGTAATTTTCTCCCTCAAAGATAGGAAGCCTATATTAGAAAGTCTTGATGTTCCTTCCATAATTATGAGGTTGGCTTTCAGTGGATGGAAGTTTGGTGTTTGGTGAAGACTAAATCTCTTAAGAATACTCACATAGGTCCCTCAAGAAGAATGCTCTCATACCATTTGTTAGTTTTTTTTAAAAGAATGCAAAAAAAAAAAAAATGTAGAAGCAAGAACATTATTGTAGTTTGATAGGAATCTTGAAGTTACTAAAAATTTCAAATGAATTAGCTTGCAATAGCTTATCTTACACTGACTTGCAAATGAAAGGTTCTAGTATAGAGAGCTAAAAGCTTTATAGGATAAGTTATCACTAGCTGAAACCCACACTTTTTATTTTTTTGTTATTTTAATATTTGTGAATTGGAGTTTGAACCCTCTCTATCCTATAACTTTTCTATTTTATTATTATTTAAAAAAATAAATTCTCTTTGCAAATGGAAATTCATGTTCTACTTGTACCCAACTGAAAAAATAAAGAAGAAAAGCTAAAATTTCTCCTTTCTCTCTCTTCTTTGTAAAGAGATGAATAAATAACATAAACAAATAAATTTTATTTTTTCCTTATTTAAAATAGAAAATAAATTAATGGAAGCATTTTTTATTTATATGTTAAATATAAAATATTTTGTTATTTTATTTTTGGGATTCTTTATTAAGGAATATGTCAATTTGAAATTTGTGTATCCTATTTAATTTAATTTGTTTACAAACTTTTTGTTTACAATCACATCCGTCAAAGTTGCACTTGTTTCCTATTTGGACATGTCATGCGATTGTGCCCCTCTTTTAAAAAAATAATAATGCAAATTTAGGCTATGAATTAGAATATTCATGTCTAAGTTTTTAGATTAATTTTGTTAATTTTAAGTTGAGATTTTTAATATTAGGTTGTTCCTTCTTGTATAAGTTTCAAAAATGATAAGAAAATCACAAAAATGCACATTTAGAAGCTTGGATGTTGTTGTTGTGGCTGGGCACAAGATTTTTGTGCCTAGGCACAATTTAGTTTGAGATGTTGTGCTTAGGAAAAGAAATCTTGTGCCTCGACACAACATCTAAGCCTAAACTGCATTTAGGCATTTTTGTGCCTATGCACAACATCTTAGCCTAAAATGTGCCTAGGCGCAAGATTTTTGTGCTTAGGTGCGAATACGACATCAAAGCTTCCAAATGTGCATTTTTGTGATTGTCTTACCGATCTTAAGATTACACTCTAAACTTTATTATTACTTTTTATTAATTTATTATTTAATTAAAATATAAAAAATCACAATAAATATTTTTGAAAAATATAAATACATATAAATGCTCTATATTCTAATATATATATATATATATCTCAAAATAATATAAATAATTACTCCAAAAAAGAAGAAGTATCATAGATAAGAAATTTTGGATAGGAGTATTTCTATCTTAAAATATTTAATTTTTATCTTCTATTTTTGGCTAAAAACAGAAGTTTCAATTTATAACTTCTACTTTAAAGTTAAAAATAATTACTTCTATTATCATTTAAAAGTAATTTTAAATATTTTCCAAACACCTTAAATTTTAAAATAAGTTTTTTTTTTTTAAAAAAAGTATCTTCTCTCATCCCAAAAGCAATTCTTAACAAGCTTTTTTTTTTTTTTTGAATATTGGACATATTTCTGTTACTAAATCATGAACTCTTTATTATTAAATGCGGCTTGCCAATTGCTATAACGATATGTTCGCTATAATTGATCATAATAATATTTTTTTTAAGTCTTCTCAAAAAATAAGAGATATATCATAAATACATATACAAGGTAATTATTTAATATAAAAGTATTAAAATAAAAATTATAAAGAAATATATGAATACAAGAGGTTTTGCATATACAAAATTGTATGTCAATTTTTTTTAATTTTTTAAATATAAAAGAAAAAATAATACTTTTTAAAAATAATAAATTAAAGAGTAAATTATTAGTTTAGTCTTTAAAATATATAACTTATTTCAATTTAATCCCAGAATCATAAAAATATTTAATACAATATTTGAAAGATACATTATTTTTTAATTTAATCTTTACGTATGAACATTGTGCATCTTTTTATGTCTCAATTTATGATTTTAAAGACTAAATTGAAATATAGTATATCTTTTAAGGACTAAATTAAGTAATTTTATGATTCAAAAATTAAATTAAGGCAAGTTACATTTTTCAGGGATAAAAGCAATAATTTACTCTAAATTAAACAATTGGATGTTGTGTAACTTTTCACTATCTTTATTTTTTTTTTCCCTTCTTCTCACACCATATATATTTTTTATATTTTATATAATATATAATTTTGAATACCAACTATTAGCAGACGCCGGAGCCATTATAATATAGATATGATATATTTATCTTCATAAAAACAAATTTTTTAACCATTAACTTTATAATATTGATTAAGAAAATATTTAATTGGTTGATATAGTTTTTAAATATTAAAAGTATTATTTTTTTACAAGATATAAATTTTTAAATACTCTATTAACTAATTAAATATTTTTTAATTAATATTTTAAAAAGACTGATTAACAAACCTCCACAAAAGAGCCTCAAACCTTAAATCTAATTTAACCTTATGGGCAAATAGGCTTGAAAGTTAAAAGAAAAAGCTTATATGAAAAATAGGCTATTATTTTAGCTAGGCCTTTCTTTTTGTCAAAGCCGGTTCATAATATTTAATTGGTGAATGTAGAGGCAAAAACTGAGGCCCACTAACATTTTAAATAAAGCCGAAACTTGGAAAGCGATTAGAGCCCAAAATAATCCCACAAGTAGAATTTGGAATTGGACCACAATTTCAAAAGAAAAATAGATTTCAAGTTTGGACAGCAGTTTTACACTTTCTATGAGACCTACCGACAACCGTCCAAACAAAAAGGTATTTTGTGCTTTAATAAAAATTTATGTTAATTATTTATAAGAGATTTTAAATTGAGAAAAAGTTTATTTTAATACTTAAAAAATATGATAACTTTTAATTTAATTTTTTATAGATTATTTTTATTAATTTAATCCTTCAAAGAAAAAAAATTTTAATGTTATCTTTTTATTAGAACTATATTCATATCTTAATATCTCATTTTAAAAAAATATTATATTAAAATTTTTCTTGTAAATATAAAATTTATAGGTGATAGATAATTTACATCATATGAAAAAAATTATGTTTTTAATTATCTAAATCAACCCTAATTTTTAAATTTTTTATGCAATTAATAAAAAAAATTCATGAATATATAAAATTAGAGAATTTTTTTTTAAAATTTTGTTTTATGTAGATTAATGCGCGAAATATAAGATAACTATATTATCAACTAAATTATATTTTAATATTAAATTAAATAAAAAATTATAAATAAAATTTAAATAGAAGAACAACATTAAATATATTTTAATCTTTAAAAATAAAATTGATAAAAATAATATGTGAATCAAATTGAAAGTCACAATGTCCGTTAATAATCAAAATAAAGTTTCTCTTTTAAATTTGACCTTTCTTATGCTTTCATGTATAAAATGAAATTCATTAATCTTTCAATGATTACATGTGAAAACATTATTGCAATAGGTGTTGGTAAGTAGAATTATATAAAAAATATATAAAAACTGAATGGATACTTTTAATTCTTGAAAAATTATAACTTTGAATAGTTTGTATTTTGAGAAATCACAACTTCATAGCTGAAGGCGCTTTTCAACATCTTGAACATTAAAAGAAAAAAAAAAAACAAGAAGACAATTTAATGAAAAGATAATCCAAACGATGAACTTTGGACTAAATCTACTTAAAAGATTTATAGAAAGAGCAAAAGAAGCCTACAAAGAATGTAAGGGAGCAGACTCCCTAGTCCCACCTCTAATGACAAAGTCAACGAAGGCAAGAAAAAGAAAAGGGTGGAAGAGTGTTTAGAATGATTGTGTACCTTATAAGGGATTTGGAACACCCCTATGTAAGTATCAACATGTTACTTATTTTAAAAAATTAGTATTATTTTTAACTTAAATTAATTTTATTTAATTTTTAATAATTAATTATCTTCACATGTTACGAGTAAATTGTTGTCATAACATAAAATAATATAAAACTATACAATTATATTTATTTTAAAATAATTTGTATTAATTTTAAATTTTATTATTTTTTATTTTTTGCAAGAAAGTCTATCCTTAACCCATTTAGTCAACGGGTTAAACATACAAACTTATTTAGGGCCATTTTAAATGAGTCTATTTTGTCATTCACAAATCCTCAAAATTAAACGGATTGTCTTACTGTCTTTGGCCTATTTTAATAATACTATCTTGAATCACTTAGTTCTTAGCGAAGCATACTAGAAAATTACCAATATACACAATTGAACATGAGAAAAAGGCATCATGAACTCTTCAAGAACTTAGTTCATGAAATTGAAGACATTGCAGGACATGGCTTTGAACTACTTAATCAATGGGCTTAAGAATAAACGTTGCTTATCTCACTCACCAATAAGTGACCGACAATTATCAAGGAAAGAGAAATAAAAGGATGGGTTAGGCTCCAATTAATCCATCAATATGTTTAAGCAAAGAGACAAAATGGATGAAGGAGCAGCCAAGCTAAGGGATGTTTTCAACTATTGACAAGACGGAAGGGATGATTTACGAGAACGATCGAATGACACGTTCAACAAACAAAAAGAGATTGCTAGGGAGATTAAATGTCGAGAGAAGTGGTGATGAGCAAGAATGAATAACACCCTCACCAAATGAAGCAGATTGCTAGGGTGAGATTTAGTTTTTAGGGACACTAAGGTTTTTGCTGCTATCCCATTGCCTGAGTTAGTGAAATTTCTCATAGGATGGTTAGAGAGCATACACTATATTTGAGGGCCCCAGGGCAAGGGTATTATAATAATTTTAAAATGTGTATGCACACACATGAATGTATATATGTATATACATATATCTGATATATATTTGTACAGTTACACAAAATTTGTAGATATTAAATAACTGTCCAAAAACATTTTTTTAAAATGACATCAATTCAAATTTTTACATGACAAATTCAAATGTAACATTATGGAATTGCAAGGGGTAGACATTTTCACTACTGAATGATATTCTAGAAATGGGAGATTCAAATTTCATAGGTATAGACCAATGAAACAACCAATTATTAAGAAGGTTTTAGTATAGAAGAAGCAGAACACTCTAGATAATTATAAGACAAGAAAGTTTATACATTAGTAAATAAAATGTTTTTTCTAATCTTAGGGTTTCAAGAATTCTTAAAAAATTGAAAGTTCTTATGCATAAATTTGCCTTGCTCTTTCTTGTTCCCCAAATATCTAATATAGGGTCTATTTATAGTGAATGGTAAAATTAGTCAATTACTATTTACTAATTAATGTATTATATGTTAAAAAGGTGATTGTATGCACATTTTATAATAGAGTAGTAGGAGGTTAATAAGTAGTAGGCTATAGTTAAAGAAGTCAGAGATCATGGGTGGTTATGTATGTGGGAAGTATGTATATGAATGTAAGCTATTGATAACATGCATAGTAGTAAGATGTAGAGGAATCAGTGTTAAGAGGTTAACTCCTTTAAAAAGATAGAGACTAGTTGGTAGTATTAACTCAATTAGGGACGGAGGGTTTGCGCTCATTAAAATGATAATTTATTTATAAAATATTAAACTTTTACCTAACATAATTGGAGTGATTGTTCTTAGACACTAGGGATTTTCACTTCAATTCTACTAAGACACTTAAGACTTTTTTTTAAGAAAAGAAGAATGAGAACACTTCTTGATGATATTCTGAACCTTATTTAAATTGGGTGTTGCAAGAGGCACTTGGCTTGCACCAAACTTACTTTGAGTATGAGAGTGTTGCTTCCTCATAAATTTAAAGTAACCTTGGTATAGTTCTTCTTAAGTCAGCATTGTTCTAATTCTAAAAGAGGAAATAATTCTATCTCACTCTCCATTACCTCTTATTTTTTAAGAGAGAGAAGTGAGATATTTTAATTTACTATCTAAGTGAAGAATTCTCTAAACACATTGAAGTACTTTGTTTAATAGAAATATTACTAAAAGTTATCCTGTGATTAGATATTAAAGATCATGTAATATTGAAGTGACCAGGGATAGATACTTTAAAAAATTTTAGGCCAAGTTATGATACCATATAGGGTATAGTTTGTCATCTAGTCTTTGACCTACGTATGGAGTGGGTGAAATAGATGTACTTTCTTTTTTAGGTAGAAGTATCACTTTACCTAAATGGAGTCACTTCTTTTATTTAAGTGGAGGGACATCTTCTACTTGAGGTAAAGAAACATTTTCAACTAATTATCTCTTATTAGGAAGTGTAGTCATCTTTTTCTATGTAGGGTAGTCATTTTTTTTGTATTTAATAATTATAATGATTCTAAATTTAAATAAATATTGTTAATAAACAAATTAATAAAAAAAATAAAACCCATATAAGAACAATAAAAAAAAGTTTGGAAGGAAGAAAAAGAAACTAAAGGCCAAGACTAAGTCAAATTTTACAACTAAAGGATGGAGTAACCAAAAAAAAAAAGAGAGTTAAAAGTCGATTAAATGGAAATTCGAGTTAAATTGAAGGGATAAAAATGAGACTTTCTGTCAAAATATAATTTATATGTTACTTTTTTTATTTTAAAAAAAGTGATTAGTGATTTTTCCCATCCACATGCCGAAAGCCGAAGGAATATTAATTGAAACTTGACAGCATATGAATATGAATCTTGAACCACCAAATGTAGGCATTGAACATATAATTGGGGGTCTGGCTGACAACATAAAGCCACGGCAGTACCTTTAATCATACATCCACGTAGTTATCAATGGAAACGTGGTTTAATATTATTTACAAAAAATTTAATGAAATTTATTATATAATGGTTAATAAAATTTAATTTACACTTAATTTAAAAGTTTATTTCAACTTTCATGTAATTTAATATTTTTCATTTGATTTCTTTTAAGTCTGACATTAATATTACTCATTCAACCTTTTTATTATTTAAAATTGACCACGAACACGATAAAATTATTAAATAATTTAAAATATAAAAAATAACAAAATATCATATAAAACATACATTTTATATACCAAAACGCTATATGTAAATTTAACTTGATCTATTAGAAAGAATTTATACTTGATGATCTTTGTAACAAAACAAATGGTAGTTGATCATTACAAACGTTATATATAGGCACGTCATTTTAAGTTTATTATTGTGTTTAGAAAAGTATTAGTTTTTTATTTTTTTTCATGGATCTTATGGTGCCTACGTCTTAATTTTTAGTTAATTGATTTAATTTTAATCAATTTAAATTTAAATTTAACCGCCCTTCTTATTTTTGTTAACTTTTCTCTTATGTTACTATTTATTTAAAAGAAATTAAACTTTTATCTACTCTATTTTTATTATACACAAATTCATAGAGAAATAATTAAATAATTTTATTTGTAAGCTTCAACATCTAATAAATACTTATTATATATTTTCTTTTGTATGATTTCTACTTCATTTGGCGGTGAAAAGTCAAAACTATATTTAAAAGATGATGTTACTAAAAGAGAAGTACATCCCCCCTCAAGGGTCAAATCAAGTTTCACTGCCTATCTACTAACAAGAAAAACAAAATCTCTCTACTAAAAGAGGAAAAAAAAATTATAATGCATTTGGAAGATTCAATGGAGGCATGTAGCCTGAATAAGGCATAAAATAATGAAACACGTTTTTTCCCCTATTTCCTACTGTTCTTCTGAACTTGGCCATAAAATAATGAAACAAATCTTCACAGGCATGTTCTTTCACGAATTAAGAGAAGACCTAAAATCCAAGTACAAGAAATGACAATTTATTTAAAATCTCTCTCTCTCTCGCCTACGAGTATGGCTTGAGTATCGGCTGCTGCCTGCTAGAGAACAAAACACCAAGACTTGGACGCGAAAGGATCGCCTGCTGTCCCATGCGTCTGCTGTCCGCTGCTGTCAGCTTCATCCTTGCCGTCTGATTCATCCGAGCGTCACTGTGCTGCCACGTTGCGCTGCATTTCTTTCTTTTCGTCCTCAGTCTGAAAATTACACAGTCTGAAAATTACAAATTATAAACTAAAAACACTTTTCTTTTAATTTTTATCATGCATATCATAACATTTGAAACGACTTTGATTATTCACAGCAAAATTCAGAGGAAGAGAAAAAGAAAATTTACCTTGACTTCATCGTACAGCTTCTTATCCCACATAGATAGTTTCTTCAAAGTAGAAGACAGATTCCCATAACTGAAGCTTTTATCTTCATCAAATCCTTGGTACCCAGATCCCCTTCTCTGACCAAGAAGTGAGAATTCCATGCTTTTAACTGCGGGGGCCTTTGAGGAAACTGATGGAGTAAAGACGTGCATCAGCTTCAAAATCATCGTCGGTTTTTTAAAGATTTGATAGGCCATGTTTCGCCGATGACGTGCAGCGAAAGTGAGCTACGGCGGTGCTTTTCCGGCGGCGAGAATACGCTGAGGAGGATGCTCTCTTGAGCGAAAGTGAGCTACGACTTGGACATGTTTGCCTGACCTTTCTTTTTCTCTACCAAATGAGGCAATCAATCACCGCTCACTTTATTATAATTATCTCACAAATATACCTCAATTATTATTGTTACTAAATCGAAATATATACAATAGTGTTTTATTTTAAATAGAAATTTTAATTTCTTTTATTTTAAAATTAATTTATCTCATTGATAATTTAAGGCTTGACGTACTCTTGCCGATAGCCACTGTGTGCCCAGGCATTGAGGATTTAATTAGGAGAAGGAGAAAGAATAGTGGGGAAGAGAAAGAGGGGAAAACGTGACCTTCCGTAAATGAAATTAATGAATGTAGTTGGGCAAACTCCGTGATGTGCAGGTACCGTACATGAGGAAGCAGCGTTCAGTAGTGTCAAACATCACCGTCTAAAACTGTCACCATCTATACGTTCATACTGCATTGGAGCCATAATTTTATATTTATTATTTAATAATATTTTAAATAAAATTATTTTTAATTAAAAATATATATATAAATAAAAAATAATATAAAAAAATTAACTAATGTTATCATGTTTTATTATTTATTTTAAAAATTAAATTTACTATTTTTAAGGATTAATATAATATTGTTATATAGATCTTTTTTAATTTATTTTTTATCAATAAATTTAATATTTTATATAATATGTATTCATTTTAAAATAATAAAATTATTTAATTATTTTTATTATTAGATAAAATTTTTTTTAGTTCTTTAACTTTATTTCATGTTTCAATTTTTTTTAATTTTGATTGTTTTTATTTTATTTCATTAACTTTAAAAAATTTAATTAATTTTTTTTTAATTTATGAGTAAGCAATTCATCTACCCAATCACGAATGTCATTACAAAATAAATCTCTATGTAAATTGAAGTTGGATTGAGTTAGATTGATATTTTGAAATATATCATTTCTGTTTCAATTTAATTTCATGTATTTGGGTTAAGTGTTGATTTTCAAGATGAGGGTAATTAATAGTTTTTATCTATGACAAAAGTTGCTTTCTTTTCTGCGTTGGTAAGATGTCATATTGATGATGTTATTTTTTATAATATAATATCTTAGATACTACAGTAGAATGACACTATTTATCATAGTATTATATGATAATAGAGAAGTACTTAAAATAGTACTATATTATCTCATGACATTAAGAAAAAATGTTATCTTATAAGACAAAAAATCTTATGTCATTTTACATTATTTTATTTGGTGGGATTTTTTTTAAATGTGCCAATTATCCATTTTATATTTTATTTACTTGTTTATCTAAATTAATAATATCACTTATTTTTAGTTACATTAAACTACATGTGAGATTTAATTAGTATTTTATTCAATACTATGAGCTTATAATTATTAGTTTTTTAATTTAAAATTAATTATAAATTTTTTGGGTTAATTTTTTTAATTTAAAGTTAATTATAAATTTTTTTAAATAGTGATAATATAAATATAATAGGATATTTATTTAAATTTATAATGGTAGATTTGAAAATTACAAAAATAAATGAAATTGATTAGTATAAATGAATAAATAGACATACTAAATATAAGTATCATAAATATCATGATATATAAAATCACATTATAACATTTAGGTTAAGGTTTGATGAGAACTTAAAATGAAACTCAAAGATTAAATTTAGCTATATATATATATATATATATATATATATATATATATATAGACACACACGTGTATGTGTGTAAGATAAATAGACTGTTAATATTAGTCATTGTTTGACATAGAGATATTAAGATTGATTTAAATTGAGCATTTTTCATTAAGTAAATTAATGGTTTTAAGGATAAGAAAATTTTTATTAATTTTTTAAAATTGAAGGACTAAAATCAAACATATTATATTAAGGGACCAAATTTTGATTATATTAAGAATTTTGCCTTAAAGAATAAAATTAAAACTTAAGCAAAATCAAGGGACCAATAGTATTATTTTGCTTTATTATTATATAAAAAATTTTATGAAAACTTTTAATATAAATTTAATTATATTTATTGTTATATTAAAAATAAAATTATAGTCATGTTAAACATATAAGGTTATTATTATTGACAAAAAGTAAATTAGAGGATATATAATTTTTTAAACTAAATGAATAGTAAATGCAATGTAACCAAATTTTAGGGTTGCCTTTTCCCTAAGAATTTATCCACTTCAAGTATGCATACAAATTCAAAATGAGGAAAAACATGTATTGCTCCTTAACGTGGATAAATTAAGCAAGTTTCATTCTTCACGTTACAAGTAGTATGAGTTTCTAAATGTTTCCCATTAATAATACTAAAATTGGCTACCATTAGGGGTCACCCTTCATGTGCCTAACTACCAATATAGGACCTTGCCTTCAGTTATGGGTCGCCTAATGGCAAGTGCCCACTGAATGTCACGTGTTTACAGCGTGCTGACTTCATCTATAAATACTGCAATACCACCTTATACCAAGTAAGCAAACTCTAGCATTTTGAAAGCACACTACCCTATTATGCTCTCATACTCTCTGACTTTAGCATCAGAGATATATTTAAGGAGTTATTCCCTCGCTTGTAGTCTTGATCTTTTCTTTGAACAGGACTTACCCCTTATGGCCACCTTCTTGCTGCCACAGTAACATCTTTGTTGTTCCCCTCAATGGCACCCCACCAGCAACCCTAGATGCACCATGCATAACGCATAATACTCGCTGCCAAAGAGGAGAGGAGGTGGTCAATGAAACCACCATCCCCAGCCCACAGAGTATTTTTTGAGAGAACTCCCCTAAAAACATAGGGGAGGACTAGCTTAATCAGCCTTAAGTTCTTCTCGAGGAAGAGAATGCCTCCAACAGTAATGCCCACCGTTGACAATTCATTCTTGAATTACAAAAAGAAATCTCAGACCTTATGATTGAAATTAACCAAGTTTGCTACTAGGGAGGATATCCTTATCTATGGAGAAGATGATGATATAGAAGTCAAGATTGAAGCCTTGCTCAATGCCTTGACCAAACAGCAGCTGAGTAAGTTACTAAGATACTACAAAGATGTCTTCTCCTAGCCAGTCATATATATGTCAGGCTTATGAATACTTAATTTCAATTATGAAAAATGGGTTTTTCCTTATGTTTGAGAATTGGGTTCAATCTAAGATTTGAGTAAAAATATTGGTATTTTGGACTATTTTTGTGTGATAAATGAAGCTTTTGCACTAATATTGAGTTTATGATTGTAAAAAATGATTTATAAACTGATTCTTGGGGTAAAAATTTTGGTTATCCACAAGTCCTAAAAATAGAGTATAACGCGGTATTTGCCGGCTCTAGCGATCGTATCGTGTTCTTTGGTTGCTCAGAAACGTATATAGAGTGCTAGCAGTCGATTGCCAGCCCTTGGAAGTCAATTGTCGTGCCCATATTTTCTAGAAAATTGCCAAGAATAGAACAGTCAACTATTGGGCTTGTAGTAGTTGACTGGTAGCCCTCAGGTTTGGAAATTTTCAGGACAGTAAGCTGCAAGTCGACTGTTAGGAGGCTAGAAGTTAACTGGTAGGTCTTTGTTTTGGAAAATGAACTTAATGACCTAATTTGAAGTATAATTAGCCCAAAAATCCACTCAAATGAAGGATTTAGACCTGAAATGTAATGATTAACATGAGAATTGAGAATGTTTTGAGAATGAATGAGAAAGAAAAGAGAAATATGATATTTTAAAGTGAGATGAGCATGAACCATAAATGAGAATAACTACAACTAGTTAAATAGCGAGAATCGTTGCAACTGGTTATATCACGAGAATCGCTGCAATTGGTTATACTGCGAGAATCGCTACAACTAGTCACAAACCACGAGAATATTGTAGATGGTTAACCATGAAAATATTGCAGACGGTGAAAATCACGAGAATATTGCAGATGGTCAAGGACTACGAGAAAACTCATTTATGATTGAGAAATTTTTAAAGATTTATTTTATGATGCTTTTGATTATGGCCATAGAAAAATACTCTGATTTCTTTTGTTGATATGTAGATATAATATTGTTACCATTACAATTTGAGAATATATCTTATGTGGTGGATATGTGATGAAATGCATGTGTACTCATAAGTATATGTGAGAAAATTGTGTAATTCATGCATGTTATCCCAATAGTTATAATGTGTTGATTGATAAGAAAATAATGTAGTGCATTTTCGTACCATTACAGTGGTACAATGCAACAATTTTTAAAATTTTAGGTGATTATTGCTACTGAGAAACTTTTCTTATTAAATGTTGGTTTGTATCATATGCTTAGATACCAGGTGTTGCTGGAGATGGAACTAGAAATGGTGGAAATACCCTTTCTAGGATATTTCCCAATGATTAAGGAAGTATGGGTTATTTTTGTATTTGAAGTACCTCCCACACCCTGATTGCATGAAGTGTTAGATATTGTATAGTGTTTTAATATGCCCTACACCTTGATTCTTTGTTATTGTTTTTTTTAAAAGAATTAGGATGATAATTTTTGGATGTACACAGAGAAAACATATATGTATTAAGATATGTAAGTTAGGAAACTACTAGTCTTTTGTTAAAATGGGTATGAGTGACAAGTTTGTTGTCTCTTTACCCTATTTAACATTCTCACATATCTATAGGTATATGTCTTGTATAACTAAAAAACAATTATTGTACATTATTCATGTATGTGAATGTAAGAATATAAGAATATCTATATATTTGTTTTTAGTTATTTTTGCTACGTAACGTGTGAGAATCCAAGTGTAGTAACTCAAACTAATAGTACTTAATTATTTAACTTGGTAAAAATTTAAAATTTATTTAAGTAAAAGTAATAGCAACTCATCAATCTTATAT
The DNA here is from genome assembly GCA_031216115.1 of Senna siamea. Lineage (NCBI taxonomy): Eukaryota > Viridiplantae > Streptophyta > Magnoliopsida > Fabales > Fabaceae > Senna > Senna siamea. The sequence goes on from CM062366.1 coordinate 11,446,764, forward strand.
TATGTTATATTATATTATTTAATTAATCAAAAAGAATCATAAGATTAAGGGTGTTACAATTAGAGACTACTGATCATGACTTAGAATATTGGATCTACCTTGAAGAAATTGTTGAATCCTAGTGAGTTAATTATCTGGTTTTTGCTTTGCAATAAGGTCAATGAAGGTTCTCCGAAGTCGAGCACGAACTACACCCCAAACATTCCACACAAAAAAATTAATTAGATCCATAACCACATATAGTCGTTGCAAAAGTTCTGGCATAAAAAGCCAAATGTGAGGAGTTGGTTCTAACTGTCCCTCTTCCGCCATCGACAAGGCTACAATCAGTGTAGTACTCCAGAAGTCTTGTTGTGAGTTGCAAAAAGGCAATGACACATATGTCTATAGGAAGGAGATTCCCATGCTCAGGTGACCCCGGAGAAGACTGGAGGTTGGATTCAAGAAGATCGACTTGTAAGATATGAGTTGTCTTGAGATCAAAACATACTACTTTACTCCCTTAGAGAGGGAGAGAGATATATATATATATATAAATATATATATTTATATATATAAATATATATATTTATATATGCTAAATTTAATATCTGTTAGTCACAAAATGAACAATGAATTTTAGAGTTTTAAAAAATGATTCATGCTATTCATTTTATGAAATTTAAATCTAAATTAAAAAAATCAAAATAAGAATTAAACTTTCCTTTTTGTTATATAATAAAATATTTTTAAGAAGATTTAATAATTAAGGTGATACGTTATAAAATATATGTATGTTATTTTCTGATTAAAAAAATAATAACAAAGATATAAAATTATAATTAATTTGTTATTCTACTATAATCAGACTATAATTCAGTGATAAAATGTAATTTCCCCTTTGATTTTTATAATAAATTCTCTATTGTTATCATGTATCTAAAATAAGCTGATTCAGCGCATACAGCCAAGGGTTGTCATAGCATGAATTGTTCCGATGGACGTGCATGCGTGTATTAATTAATTTTGTTAATTTTGATAATTATTTCAATATTCTCTTCAGTTTCAAAATTGATTTTGCCCCCTAAATTTCTGGCCATGAAAAATGTTAAACAGAAAACAGGATGATTAGACTTTAAGATGCAAAGGTAATAAAGCATAATATTCAAAGCAGTGGAATGGATTCAAAGTGATTACTCCTTTGATAAGATAAATGGAAAAAAGGGGGATAGCATTTGGAATTTGTTCTTAATATTCGTCACGTGCATTGCATTATTCCCCTTCATCAATGCATCTAAGAATCTAGACGCTTTATTTATTCAAAATTTCTTTTATTTTTCACGCACACACTGTTGGTTAACGAATTAGAATTCCTTCTGGCATTTGGCTAGATGATAATTGGACCACAATTTGTATATATTTGGTTAAATTATAATTATGATTCTCATAGTTTTATTTCATTTTTTAATTGAATCTATGCAGCTAAAAATTTGTAATGTGGTCCTTATAATTTTAAAAAATTTCATTTAATTCTTTTTATTAATTTTTTGTTATAACTATATTAAATTTTTACTCATGTAAATAGTATATATTATTTTTGCATTTTGAATATACATAATTTATATTAATAAAAAATAAATAATAAATAATAAAATAAAAATAAGTTGTATATTATGAAATGTAACTTGAGTAAAGTAACTTTAATTAGTTGCAAACAAAGTTTAATAAAATGTTAATAATAAAGACTAAATTAAACAAAAAAAGTTGTAAAATTTTAAAGATCACTTTATTATAAATTTTTAACTATAAGAATTTAATTATATATTAACTAAAACTAGAGGATGAAAAGAATAATTTAACCTATATATTTGTATGATTGTCCCGGAGCATTTTCCTAGCAAACAAACAAAATCTAATGTCGAAACGGGTATTCGGGTAAATTAGTTTTAAAAATTTATATTAATATTATTTTTATATATTTATGTATATATTATTGATAAAAAATTATTTTTTATATTTTTATTTTAAAAATTAAAGTTCAAAATATTTTAATTGTTTTATATATATTTTAATTAATTTAATAATTAATTTACTTTTTAAAATATTGATTTTAAAAAATCACAAGCTAATGGTTATTAACTCATCGTAAACGTTTATAAGAAAAGAGAAGTTTTTGAGAATTTATTGAAAATGCCGATCAATTAATGGTTGCAATGGGAAAAGAATTTTCCCATGCTTTTGCCGATCACGGACTGAAGCAACAACCTTGCAGTCCCATCCAATTTCAAAGACCATATTTATTTATTTCTTTTCCAGTGGGACCTATAATCGCTGAGAAGTGAGAATCCACATAGACGTACCATACATACAGTATGAAGTAATTGTAGCAATCACACACTTATAGTGACGCAAACTTCCCTTTCAAGGCCAATCCTCTGTCTTTCACTCTTTCTCTCTGAAGTGGGTGATTTTCTTACTAAGGCATTTCCCACACCTTCGTTATAACGCCAAAAACGCCTTCCTCTTCGTCAATATTCATCTCTTACTTCTGCTTTACTCTTTTTCTCTCTCAAGAACTATTTTCTGGGTCCGTGATGATCAGGGGGTAATGGGTTCTTGCGCTTCAGTTCACAGAAAGTCGGAGACAGACATGAAATTCAATCTGTCATTTGGGGGGAAAACTGACAAGGTTGTGATTCCACAATCACCCTTGAAGGAGAAACCCAACAATGGCAACTTCCGGATCGACGATATAGCTCTCAACTCCTTCAGGGACTACGGTATTATTATCTGTGCGGAAATCTTTATGCTTCAAAATTTGTGTTTCTCTGCTTGTGCTTGGCTGCTCCAAAGGAATGATCCCATTTTTATTAATATATGTATCATCAGAATTCAGAAGTGAACGTTTCTGGGGTTTCTAATTACTTTTGATGTGCGATCTGAAGTTGTGTGTGGTCTATAAATATTTATTTAAATCCAATTTTTATCTCTGATTTCTTTTCTGCAGTTTACTCACTATTTTTGGAGATTGTGTGCCTTATTTCTGTTTGATTCGTTCTGCCTTTTTCTTTTGGGTGATTTGTTGATCATCTTTTGTTTGTTTTTTTTTTTTTTTTTTGCGGATTGATCTATTTGGTTTACATAATGAATTTTGGTTGCGCTCACTTTTGATTAAGTGAAAATACCCAGATTGTTCATTGAAGCGCTTGTTCCATGATGCTTCTTTCATTGCGTTTGAATATTAATACGATGATATATTCATTCTGGACACGTAATTTATGGAATGGTTATCTTTATTTGGTCTATGTGTGTGGAAAAAAAGATAATTTTCCCACTATGATATATTCTGTGTGGTGTGTGCTAAAGGATCCAAATCCAATAGTATGGACTATGGGCATCAGAAATTCCCAAAATAGATAAGCTTTAATTGTGGGCAAAATGAATTTTCTTGAAGAAGGCATCCCAAGATAAATAGTAATACTAAATCCTCCTGCCAAGTCTCTCCTGCATGAGTTATAAGACTGATAAATTTGTTTTTATCATTTTTCCGGTAGAGTAGAAGGGTTGATTTACCAGTATATACTTTGAAAATGGCAAAACAAAGGAGAAAGTGTACCTAATAGATATTGTTTCTAAGTTACACTAATTGAACATTTCTCTGTTTGCTGGAATTGGAAGTAAGCTTTGCTCAAACTCCATATGTCCTACCAGTTATCATCTGGAATGAGGCTTTGGTTTTAACATTCACAAACATTATTTCCAGAGTGGAACTGGGGTGTGTAGGCTACAGATACTTGAATATTATAACTCTGATTGAATTTGTGATATTTTTTGACTGTAATTAATGGTAGATGCTTAGCAGTGATATGGTCCCTGCCTTATGGAACTTTCAAATTTTGGTACCACTATTCACTAATGCTGATTGGGTATTATGTCGAGTTTCTTGGTCTATTTGGACTAATGCACCACAGGGGGATAAGGATGCAAGAGTTATTGTCAAAGAAGAATGGAAGACTTTGAATATCTTGAATTAGATGGAAGACTTTACTGATTGTAAAGTTTATGTAATAGCACTGGCAGACAGATGAAGATTATATTGTTTTGGTGGTTGCAGCAATTCAAATTTCTTGCACTTGAAACTCTGTGGACTTCTAAATTACACAATCCAAATACAACATTAGATTGTGGACAATCTGCACTGTGAAGAAGAGCATGGAGTGCCCTAATTATGGTTTCTAGTGAAAAAAGGAAAGAAAAAAAAAAGAAAAAAGAGAGGGTGCTAATGTTGGGTGTCCAAGTCCTAAGCACTATTTTTTATCACTCACTTGTAACATTCCAAAATCAAGAAGCAAATCTAGTCAGTTGAATTAATCCCTTTTTTGATACTTCATTTGTTGATTTAATTTTTCAAATCTTTTGTATTCAAGTTTGCTCTTCATATTTCATCCTTTTTTTCATGCCTGATTTTTGAACTGGTATGTTATTTCCTTTTATAGGTAGCAAAGAGGAAGCTTTTTTTGATTCAAAGCCCTGGTTAGACTCAGACTGTGAAGATGATTTCCATAGTGTCAACGGTGGTAAGGATTTCTTGCAAGGCTTTTCCCTCAAAATTTTATAACAGATTATAGTAATGCATGTACACGATGACTGCACTGCAGAACCATACTGAACTACAGTTCTTTTCAAGTTTTTTCTCTGATCAGAACTCTTCTTCCTCCAGTCAGCTTCAGTTTTTCTTTGCCTATTTCGTTCTATGCAGAGTTCACCCCATCTCGTGGAAGCACTCCAATTCACCACTCTTTGGGGAACTCCAATGTCAGCAAAACCCGTTCTATTACTGGCTCACTGCCTGAACCATCTCCAACAGAAAAGAAGAAGAAACTATTAGAGCTTTTTCGAGAAGGCGTTGGAGATGATAAAGACGGTCATGATGATGATGATAAAAACACCTCACACACCCAAATCGTAGGCAATGGAAAGAAAGAAGTTGTTAGAACAACAATACAAGACCTCCTTCCAAAATCTGCTCAAAGCACCCCTTATATGTCTGGGGCTAACTCTGCGTGTAGTAGTGAAAGAACCATGAATGAGGACCCTTTGTCCATCAAAGAGAAACAGGTTAAATCTGTGCAGTGCTGCCTTCCAAGCTTGGCTTCATGTCGTAGCTTTAGTGAGAGAAGGAGGAAGATGAGCCCTGCAATAGGGGCCAATGGAAAACCTTGACAACAAGTCACAACTATATTTAGTGGCATTATGAAAGAAGTGTCTTTGACACACTGCAAGGTAAAAGTGGCTGAATTCGCAGAATGTGATTATGTATATCTTAACATATTCCTGTAAAGATACCAAGTAATGAATTTGAGAGCATGTAAAATATTAACAGAAGAGATGCTCTGTATCAAAATTTAATGAGATTTTCCTCTCAAATTTATCTTCCAGGGTTAAATGTATCTTCAGATTTCGTTGTATTCGATGAAGTATTTATTTAGTAAAATTTATTTTCTGAGATGAAGATATACTTGATAGAATCATCCACTACTAACTAGTAACTACATTACTGGGTGCTTCAAAATAGCAGTGAAGAAACTTCAATAGTTGGATACGCAGTAGCACCTGATGGTTGATGCAAACTTTGTGACGGGTGGTATAACAGATAAAATTTTTAGAGTAAATTATTTTATCCCATGCATGTTTTTTTGATTTAATCTTCAAAAGATGAAATATCTTAATTATCCTAGAAAGATCAATTTGTGATGAATTAAGTCTTTCATTAATGAGATAGATTGAAAATTAATTGTAAATTAATTGTAAGCAACACTAGTTTGACCGATGAATTGTATTTTATTTAACAATAAAAAAATAAATCACATCAAATCAAATACAAGTAACACAATTAAATGTATTGTTTAATACTAAATAAAATTTAATTGATCATTTAATAGTCAATATTTACTAATGTCACATTAGTGTGCTAGTTAACTTTTTATATATCTCATTAATTATAAGATTAAATTGATTGATGATTAATTTTTTAATAATCAAATTAAGACATTTATTTTTTTAAGAATAAACTGAAAGAACGAATCAAATTATTAATCAAATTATGATAGATTACTGAGAAAGGGATTATGAAAGGCTTTAAAAAAAAAAAGAGTTTGGATAACTTATATTCAAACAATCAAAAATATGTATGATGGGGTCACCACTTATGTGAGAATACAAGGTAGACATGAAGGATTTTCCTATAACCATAAGATTACATCAAAGTTTAATTTTGAGTTCTTACCTTTTTAACTTGGTATTGGATGTATTCACGAAAAATATCTAAGAGGCAGTACTACAAGGTATGCTTTTGCTAATGAATGATGATATAGTATTTGTTGGAGATTTTAAAGAAGAAATAAACAAAAAATTAAAGAGATGGAGAAAACATTTAGAGAGATACGGATTCATATAAATTATAGTAAAATAGAATATATAAAATGTAAATTCAGTAAAAAAAGATTGATTCTAGGATAAAGATGAAGTTTGAAGATCATTCTATACAAGAAATCACAAGTTTAAGTATTTAGGAACAATAATACAAAATAATAGAGAAATAAAAGGGAATGAAAATCATAGGATTCAAGTTGGTTGGATGAAATGTAGGAAGGCTTCAAGTGTTATTTGTGATAAAAAAAGTACCACTCAAGCTTTAAGAAAAAATTTTATCGTATAGCTACAAAACTTGTATTATTGTATAGTACTGAATGTTGGATAATAAAATGTCAACATGAGCAAAAATTCAACATTGCAGAAACGAAAATATTGCATTAGATAAGTGATTAAATTAGAAATGATAAGATTAAGAATAAGCGTATTAAAAAAAAATTTAGAGTAACGAATATCATAAAAAAATTAATAAAAATATGTCTTGAATAGTTTGGTCATATACAAAATTAATCATTAAATTCTCCCATATAAAGAGTTGACTAAATAAAAGATAGCTCAATAATCAAAAGTAAGAATAAATAATAATAATAATAATAGAAAAAAATATCTGACGTCCCTTCATCTATATGTAGCCAATGCCACTTAATTAGAAAAGGCGTAGTTTGTTTTTGTTCTTGCGTCGGAGATATTAATTACGTTCCATAACTAACTATCTGATGTCCAGGAAAGGATTTGGGAATTTGGGTTGTTCAGCTACGCTGGGGAGGAGAGTAACGTTACACACTAATTGTGGGGATAAATTTTAAGAAGATTCCTTTGAGATGTTTAAATTACATATTTTTTTTAATATTAAAAATATATATAAATCTTGAAGTTAAAATATGACTAAAATATCTTTTAAAATAATACTAATTATTTTATTTAAAATTCAATTTATTAACAAATATATTTTTAAAAATTTCTATATCAATATTATTTATTGAGTTAAAAATTAAAAATTTAATTTTTTAAAATTTAAAATTATTAATTATTTTTATTGATAAAATATTTTTAATATTTATCATATTAAATGAACTAATAAATACTAAAAATATATCATTAAATAAATTTAATTTATTAGTATTATATTGTTATAAAAAAATAAAGTTAAAATATGACATAATTATAACATGAATACATAATCTCAGATATTAAACTAGTAAACCATTCGGTTATTATTAGTTCGTTGAGAGACCCATTTTAAAATCATCCAAAGTGGAAAATTAATTGGTTTGTTTACCAATTTACCTGAAGTTACAAATATTTTTACTAAACCTAAGAGCTCACATATTTTTTATTCTTGTCAAAAACAAACCTAATATTGATTAAGTTCATATCAAGATACTAAGTTAATAAGGAAGTAGAAATAGGAAAGAAAATTAAAGAAAGATAACAAAGCATCTTTCACATTAATATAAAATTATAATATTTGATACAGTACAATTTCATCACTAACCAAAAATGAAAGAAGAAATATATGATTGATTGTGAAGGAAACTTAATTACAAAAAGTAAAACGTAGTAGCCAAAAAAGGAAACCAAGTTCTTGTCAGCACATATTGCTTCCTAATCCTCTCTTTAAGATTGCTAATTATTAATGCCTTGAAGAAAATGTGCTTTAATTAGTTGGAGCATGAGATTCAACTCATTAATTCACGGGAATTTCTAAAAATGCGAGATGAAGATTTGAAATGGCTAGAGTCCAATAAAGCTCATGTTAGGAGGCTAAAATAGAAGGAGACTGAAAAATAAAGTAAATTAAAAGTTAATATTCGAGTATATTTGAAATTAAATAAATCTGATTATATGAGGAATTATATTATTGACCAAAAGCAAAAAGGAATGTAGCATTTATGTTTTACAGGGATCATTAATACTAAAAACCAAACACAATATCCCAGAAATAGAAATAGGCTCTTGACAGTAAGAGGATCTCCTTCATCAGCTCTTGATCACGCAAAGACCTCAAGAAAAACATACTTAAATAGTTGGAGGATATCAATCATGACATATTAGGTCTAAATCAAAGGAAAATTTCAAAGTTAGGGCGAGTTCTCCAATAACCTCCTCTTAGACACATATAAAAGGCTTATGTCTATTAATAATGCGGTAAAGGAGAAAAGAACCAAAAAAAGAGATATCAAAGAATCATTTAAAAAGTGATAAATTGAATTATCCTCTTAGTGAGTTAGCATTTTGAATTTCTAAATTATTGTGACTAAGACTCTTCTTCTACTCGTGTGTATTTTTGTGTGTTAGTGTAAGGTAGTCTTAGGTAAAACCTTGTAGGGTTGATCTTTAGGGGAGTTAAGGTTAAGGGGATGCTTTATATCAAACATAGAAATTGAGTGTGCTTGTGGTGTTTGTTTCTTTGTGTTTATGTAAGGTAGTCCTAAGTAGAAGCATGTAAGGTTGATCCTTAAAGAAGCTAAGGTTAGGAGAATACTTTATGTCAAGTTTAGAAAGTGTGTGTGTTACTAGGTTCTTGTACTGTTGAGTGTAAAAGCGATTATGCTGATCTCTGTGCAAGGGTTACTCAGATTGTAAGGTGATTATCCTAGTATGAATAAAACTCTCTTGTTGTGTGCTTAAGGAAAGGACATAGGGATCAAGACAACTGGATCCTAAACCTTCATAAATCGTGATGTTTCTTTTATTACTTCCTATTAAACTTGTCTTTCTCTGAAAAAGAAATCTTTCAAATTGGAATTTCAAATCTAAGCAACCTAAAAGTTTTCAAAAGATTTTTTTTTAATAACTACCTAATTTAACCCCTCCTTCTTGGGTAGATTTTTGGTTAACATTTGGTATCAAGCAGTTGTCTATTATCTTTTTTTCATTTTGTAGGACTAACATCCTAAGAGAAAAGATCCTAACTAGAAAGTAAGTTAGGAACTAGAAGGATGCTCAATCTACGGACCCTTCTTTGATGGAACAAATTACACCTACTGGAAGATGAGGATGAAAATGTTAATCAAATCAATAGATATTGATGTGTGGAGAGTAATTGAGAGTGGACCTCACATTGTAAAGGAAGAAGTGGAAGGTGTAATGGTGGACAAACCAAATAGTAAATGGGATGAAGAAAACAAAAGAAAATTTTAGATAAACTGTAAAGCTATTAACAATATTTTTTGTGTAGTAAATATTGATGAATTTGAAAAGATTTCAGGATCTCAAACAGGAAAAGAAATGTGGGATAGTTTTCAAGTCACATATGAGGAACCTATAGAAACAAAAGACAAGAAGGAAGTAATAATAGTAAGCTCGTTGATGAGTGATCTTCTTAAAGGAATAAGAAGTGAAAGAAAGGATGAACAGAAAGAAACAACTAATCTTTGCCTCATAGCCAATTATGACTCTAAAAGTGAAAAGGAACTTGAGGAGGAGCTTGAAACAAAATCTAATGAGGAGCCTAACAAAAATAAGGTACATTTTTCTTCACCTTCTAAATTATTATAAGCATGTGATACTATTATAGATGACTCAAGAAAAGTTTTGTTGAAAGATAATCACCTTAAATTTGTTCATGTGAAAAATCGAAAAGATTTTAATTTTAACTATATTAGTTGTGAAAAAGGGATTTTTAAATAAAGGTTCAAATTGATAGAAGAAGAATACTCATTTTTTATTTTTGAAAATAATTTAGTAAAAGGTCAAGGAAATTTGGATAGTTTACCTGGAACACAAAAATGCTTTTTTTTTTTTATAAAATTGGATTAAGATGTAACAATAAATATTTAACAATAAATGTTCTTCAATTCATGACTCTTGACCAAGCCAAGGTGATTCTATCTCATGGATGGTGTAAGGATCTTTGCGTGAGTAGATGGAGGTGATGAATGCATTATAATCCATTGGTAAACCAATTAGAATGGTCTCAATGTGATCCCAATGTGCTCCCTAGCTACTAAAGGACTTCCAATAGCAGTGAGAGCATCTACAATTGCCTTGATACGCGGAAGATATTCACTCATTGTTCTACTTGCTTTGTTCATGTTCCTCAACCCAGTGCAATATTGATGTACCTTTGCTCCTGTGTGAGCCTCAAAGTACTCTTTGATCCATTTCTGGAAAAAGCTCTGATACCATAAAAGCTAAAGATCTGAGAGAAGAATAAGAAGAGACTAGATGAAATAGAGAATGCTTTATTGACTTCATAATGTTGACACAGTACATATATTTATAACACACATACAAGAGAGTCACGATGCTTAACTTCAGTAACCATAAATAACTGAACGTCAGCTTTCGCAACTAATCTAAGACTTCTAAAACTCCCTTCTAACTAATCTACACGCTTATCAAGCCTAAAAGAAGTTGCAAAGAGAGAACTCATCTATCATGATAGAGAGCTATTGCATCTTCTTTAGAAGAAATTGTGATTTTTATTGGTCTTAGATGGGGTATTGAGAAGGAGTATGTGATGGATAATCTATACGTGCCATTTATGTTCGATGAAACTGAATGTGATGGATTCTTCACAGACTATTTTTATGTTATGCAAGATTTATGCTCTAATATACTTGATTATTGAACTTGTGGATGAACCCTGCTAAGAATACCCACTACTGGGGTTTAAAGAAAGAAAGCATGGTAACTGGTTGTCGAAACTCAAAGTGATAACAGCATAATTATCTTTTGAGTTTCAAGAATCAGAGGATTTATTACTGCTTTAAACAATTGGTACAATTGATCAAGATATATAATTTATACCAATCAATCTTTTGAAATTGTGAAAATTTATGAAATTCTAAAATTCTCCCTTTTCTTTAAGCCTAACAAATTATCTAATTAAAAAAAGAGTTTTTCTAACCAGTACCCTAAATACTAGTTAGGTTTTATTTGATTGATTGATGAAGTTTTTAAACATTAAAAATTATCATTTTTGTTAATCTTTTACAAATTTTAAATAATTAAATGCTCTATTAACCAATACGAAGAAACCTTAACCAATACTCTAAGAATATTAGTTAACAAACTCATTAAAAAAATTATATATTAGATACACATTAAGAATGCTTACATACCACTAAGAATTCGCTTAAAATTTCAAACTATAAGGATTAATGGGAAATGTGATCTAAAGAAAGCATTCCTCGAAAATATTATTAGATATCAAAACTAATTTTTTTATTTTTTAAAGAGAAATATGCATTATTTTAAATAATTTATAAATTACATTTATTCTTCCATTAAATTCTAAATTTAAACTTGAATTTATAACTACCACTAAATCAACTCTACTCAGCATCTACTTATGTACAAAAGATCAAGTAACAATGGGATGGAAGAGAGTGTTGAATTTTAAGGGGGAAAAAAAAAAAAGCATCCATGCGCAGCATTAATTTTGCAAGAATGAAACCCTATTAGTTGGTGGCTGAAACAATGCGTCCGGATTCTCTGCTTGGAATTTTCTGCTTGGCGTGTTTTTAGCGGCGGTTTCTTCCGTTGCTAAATTTTCTGCAACAAATATTATTGTCACTGTAAGTTAATTTTATAAACAAAAGTTATAGCAGCAATAATATTCGTCGCAAGAATGATAAAACACACTTTAGCAATGGATAAAACCGCCGCTAAAAACGCCAAGCAGGCACCGCACAAATAACTTACGGCAGTGGATCCAAAATCTGAACGAATATGGTCCACAAGTCACAAAATATAATAAAGCAGAACACCATTCATTTAACAATGAAAGGAATGATACAATGTGAAAGCTCCAAAAAAAAAATCAAAGATGGTGAGGCTTTAATAATGAAAGTGAAACTAAGGTATTTATTCCCTCCCCATATCGCTTCCACTATAAGTAGTGGGATTGAACTGAAGGACATAGTGGGATTGCTATTGACAATAGAAGCAGAGATGTCCCAATCAAACTCACTTCTTAAGCTTATCACCCATCACCATTCATTTCTCATTAATTCTTAGTCTTTTGCAATAGATATATTTAATTTTTTAACAGTGCACACACAATTCTTCCAGGCCACTGCATATATTTTTCTTCTCTATTTAATATTGATACAGCAATTCCTTTTACAAATTTATTTTATTTGAGATGATTTTACTTAAAATATTATAAGATACTCAATGTCAATATCTCTTCTATGTGAGAGACAATGTTTTTTGTGAGATCTACTTTTCATTAGTCAATAACTTAATGTGTCACTCAACTTAAAAAAAAAAAAAATTTAACTTGTGTGTAACTTTTCATTTTTTATTTAATTTCAAGTTCGTATAGCCTATCTTTCTAGCACATTTTAATATTGCTCTTCAATCAGACCTCAAAAGGCTCAAAGATAGAAGCTTTTTACTCTGAAAAATAAACTTTATAACCTACTTTTATGAATGTATCTATAGTTTCATTAAACCTCTTTTTCACATAAAGAAGATTGTGGCATCAATGATAGCTTTCTTCTGTTCGGACTCAACAAGCACAAACTTTCAAGAATGAAAGTACCCAATAGTAAGTTACCCCTTTTTCTTTTTTGAAATTCAATTACTACACTTTTTTATTTCTACTTTATTTTAGTAGAGGAAAACAAACAAGTCCCCCTCTCTCTCTTTCTGGACCTTCTTCCCTTTCCCTTTCTCTTTTATTTTTTTCTCACCTCTCTCTCTCATTCTGTTTTCTTCTTCTTTTGGGATAATTTTCTTCTTCTACCTAGTCTGTCTTCTTCTACTATCCAATCTGTCTTCTTTTTCTTTTTCTTCTTTCTCTTGATGACAGTTCTCTCCCTCTTTTTAGTGTTATGTTCAAACTTCTAGTCGTACGACTAATTGATTTTATTTTTTGTTTTATCAAATTTTGACAATTTTTTATGACCGACTTTTTAGGATTATCTAGACTAGTACCATAACTAATTGTCGATTTTCAGATCTACCCGGTTCAATTTTTTCATCATTGTGCACAACTAATAATATCAAATATGATTATTAGGCAATTAGGTGCTATGTTGGAATATGTTGTGAGAGAAAATTAAACTGATATGGTGATGCGATAGTATGTTTCAATTATACATTAATCATTATTATTATTATCTAACAGTTTAATATGAAAGTAATATTAAATTTATTTTTTTAATCGATTGACATGAAATGTTGTAATTTTATAAATCAAATTAATATATATATTGGCAATTAAAATCTTAAGTAAATTGCTCTAATTATCTCAAAATTTGGTTAAATTATACTTACCACTCCTTTAATTTTAATTTATTTTATATTAATGAAGATACTTTCCTATGTAGAAAAAGACTCTAATTTTATTTTTAATATAAAAATAAATCCAGTTAAATTTATACTAAACTTCAATATGAGATTCTTAATAAAACTAGTAGAGACAATTAGCTAAATTTTATTATTTTGAAATAAGCACATATTATGTAAAATACTAATTTCATTCATTAAAAATAAATTAAAATGATTTTTTTTTGTAAAATTACATCAAACCTTAGGAGTACATAATGTATTTGTAAAATTACTCAAACCTTAATTAGGAGTACGTAATGTAATTTTTTTAAAAACTAAAAAGCTGGTATGATTTTATCAAATATTAAATTTTAGAGAAAATTTAAGTAATTTACTCTAAAATATTTTTTCACCAAGAAACATCAAGATCCTAGTAGAAGACTGTTAGGCCTCTAACAGATGACTGTTGTGATCTTACTTCGCCTAGAATTTCATACAGTAAGCTAGTAGCCGACCGCCATCTTGGTGGCAGCCAAATGGGAGCTCTTGGGTTCCCAAATAAGTGATTGCCAACCAGCTTCCAGTCGACTGCCAACCAGCTTCTTGTCAACTATTAACCCTCTGTTTTGAGTAGCTCATTCCAAAGAACTACAACCAATTGCCACCATCTTGTCAATCGACTAGTACCCTCAAAAAGTGATAAATGAACTTAGTTATCTCAATGAATAGAAGCTCAATAGATAATCTAAACTAGGTAATTACAAGGTATGAGTAGTATATAACATGGATTAATAGGGAAATAAGGACAAGAGCTAAGTGATAATTAAGGAAAGTATTTGTAGTGTACATACTAATGATAGATAGGTTTATGATAGAGTGACCAATAGTTGGTATGAGATGACTATTGGGCATTCTACGGTTGATCCATGATTTAGCATGGTAAAACATCCATTTATATCAATCAAGAGAATTTCAAAAACACCATGATGGTTGCTAATTCTATGTTAGTGTAATCTATATGGCCAATTTAAGAGTCAAGTACTTAGAATTAGGAATTACCATAACTTAAGATAAATCATCCTAGCATATATACTTGTGAATAATATACCAAGAATATGATCCATCTAGGACAGTGATTCCATGACTTTGTGATCCATTAGGGATGGAGTAGAGATGAACTATCTAGGATAGGGATCTTGTGAGTTTGTGCAATTGTTAGGGACTATGTTTGGCTTAAATAGTACTGTGGTATGAGAAAACGAGGTGACTCATTCATGATGAGCTTGGAAAAGGTTGTTAGTTGGGTGATGCCTTCTATGAGATGTTCTTTGGGCGATGCTCCCATTGTTCTCTATTCAAAATGGTAAAGAATTGACAAGATGGCATATTTTATAAAGTTTATCCCTATCTCCATATTTTATAAATGTTTATATTACTGTGATTTATAATGAGATGAGGAACAAATAAACATACCTTAGATATTGATGATATGATTGTTTACTATACATGCATTTATAAGTACATGTCATGATGAAGGATGATTAATGAATGGCATCCAATAGGCAACTATTTTATATAAAATTGAATGGTAAGAATTTTTTAGTTTCTTTATGCGTATAAATGGTACCTTCAATGGTTTTCAAAATAAGTGATTTGATTACTGAGATTATAAATCACACATGTTCGTTGATGTGTCTAGATGCCTAAAATTCATGTTCTACTCGAGATAAAAGTGACATAGGTAGATGTCCTAATCATGGGACAACTAATGCTAGTATGTGATGTATAGGTTTTGTTGGTTTTGGAGGTTCCTCTATTGTCTTGTGTCGGACACTTGCATGAGTAAGATGTAGAAGGGAGATTTTGTACAAATATTTTGACCCTTTTGGAGATTTTATCCTTTAGTCATAGCTTATAATACTTTTGGAAAGGCTAATAACATTATTTAATCTAGTTGAGAACACGTACAAGGTTGAAGAACCTATAAATGGAATGTAAAAAGGGAGGAAAACCTCCTTGAAGCACCTCTGACAAGTAAATTACTGAAGGTTATGAGGATGTAAGCAAGAGAGCTTTGAGAATGTTAAGAATGTCATACCTAAGGAGGGTATAGACCACTCTTTATATAGGTTTTGAGTGAGGGGGCCTTTAGAAGTTAGTTAAGGGTCATCGCCATGTTGTTTCACCTTTAATAGTTTATAATCCATGCCAGTCCCATTTCTGCCCTTGTCAGCACGTTTCTTGAGCAGTCTGGTAGTGGTGATCTTAAAGTTTTTTAGGGTAAATTGGTAATTTTGTAAGGTTTTGGTGTCATCCTTTTAAATTAGTAGGGGCTATTGGAAGGAAATTTTTCGTATTTCTACTTTAGTGAGAATTTTTCTCTGTTTTCTCTCAAGATATTTCTGAGTATGGTGCTTCTGCATTCTTTTCTGTGAGAGCTTCCTATAAAAGAGTTTGAAGAAGAGTGTTTCACTCTTGATTTTCTGAACATCAATTTAGATTTTGTGAGTATCGCTATCCCTTTCCTTTCTCTTATTGATTTGTTGGGCATTTCGCTTATTTCTCCTTTTCTTATTTTAGAGGTTTTAGGGTGGGTTTTTTTTGCTAGCATTTGGGGATTTCTTCTTCTTTAAGTGCACTCACTTTTGTTTTCTGATTAAAAATGGTGAGACATTTAGTTCAACTAGGTCAAAAACTAAAGGCCACCATTGTAGATGTACCTCTAGTGGTTGAAGATGAAGTTTAGAACCTCAATTTGGTTGTCTTTTCTAATGACAAGAAGAAGGCTGATAGTGAAAGCCTTCTGTTCTTGTTAGGACCTCTCCTTAGGGCAAAAAAGCTATTAATAGTGGTCGCAAAGATAAAGGAGATGGTAAAGGAGAGGCGATTAGTAGAGAGTCCTCCTTTAAGATAAAAAGTATGCAAGATTTTATTGCAAAATAACCGATCACCCATAGATTTATCTATTGTGTTATTTTGACTTAATTTGTTGTTTTAATTTACAGATCGTCTTGCTAGTTTGGAGGCTTTATGCAATGCTTACCTTTATTTTGTTGTTGCTACTGAGGCTCTTTAAGAGGTCCCTTTTGCAAAAGGATTATCCAAACAATGATTAGGGGTGATCGTTGCTTCAAGGCCTAAGAGGGTGAGAAGTTGGTTAAGTGGCTTGCCTATTCAAGCATCTATTTTACCATCTACTGCTCCTGTTCTACCGCTTATGAGTTCGTCACAGCCTTTTTTAGCCGATCGGCCTGTGGTTACTCCTTCCTACGTTGTTCGAGGAAGCCTAGGTTCAGTGAAGAGGATCACAGTCCTTCCAAGAAAAAGAAATTTGTGAATGGGAAGAAGGTGGTGTAGAACGAATAGAGCATTTTCTTCAAGTCATATGATCCCTTTATGTTGCTATAGAGACATGTCTTCACTCCTGATAATCAGGAGTTATCGGAGAAAGAACTTAGGGATCTGAGGCTGACATAGATCCTTTAAGGAGTTGGTCAACTAAGGCTCAAAGGTTTATCGAGCCTAGAGGCTAACACTAGGATTATTGAGGTATTTTACTTCTATAATTGCCTTTGTTTTTGTATTTATTAACTATTATCTTATTGCTTTCTTTTGGTTGAAGGTTAAGTAGGACTTCCTGCAATCAGAGGGTGATTGCCTGTGAAGAGAGTAAAATGAAGCTACTGATGAGTTCAGGGTAAAGCTAAAGTCTCTTTAGTTCAGATTGTAGATGAACAGGATGCAAAAGAGTGCCTTTGGATCTAATTTTTGATCGAGAAAGATAAGGCAATTCATGAGAAATGAGTCACCAAGGAAAATTTCATCTAAGCTATGGGGAGAAATAAGGAATTGGTTTGGAGAGGCAGCTAAAGGTTTCAAATGAAGAGTTGGCTAACCTTCATCAATAGCTTGATCACCATGAGATCTTCATGATTTAGATCAATTTTGACAAACTTTGAAAATATGAGGGTTATTGCTTTTGCCTTATTAGATGATGTCCTCCCTTTCTTTGATGAGTAATCGAGTGCCATAATCAATTACTCGATTTTATTATTTGATTGGGACTGCAAGGTCTCCTTTTGTACACTGCCTATAATTATGTTGATCATCCTTCAAGGAGGTAGGTTTAAATCATTCTCCTTGTTGCGATCATACCTTTATTTTTGTCAAAAATCATGAGTCATCTCGAGGGGTGTCCTTTTAGACCTTCTATCCTTCTTACGAACATATTTATTGAACTTCTCCCTCTAGATCAGTTCTTCAATTTTTTCTTTTAGTTGAATGTATTCATCTATGGTGTGCTCATAGTATTTATGGAATCGACAATACTTATTTTTTTAACCCTTGTGTTGTAGACCTCATCCAAGATGTAAGATAAAGGTTTTGTGAGCAAGGTGTAGGAGAAGAAATGACCTTTAAGAGGCAATCTTCTTTTCCTATCTTTAGGATTTTGCTCTTTCTTTTAATTGTATTTTTTCTTTTCTTTCTTTTTATCTTCATCATTATTAACCTTAATACCCTTCTTGGCTAGGTATGCATTCTCCCTGATGATTTACTTTTCTTCTTGATCAAGTAACTTAGAGTCTAGCTAGACAAATTCCTGAGATAGAGAAGTAAGAAAGAGTGGCTCAGAGCCCTTGGTTGATTGTATATATTGCTAAGCCATCTTCAAGATCGGCAGTCTAAAGAGCCATCATGCTAAATCTTGAAACAAACCTTTAAAATGTTTTTTCTTACCCTATATAAGTCCGAATAGGTTATCAAGAGTCTTTTTTTTTCCTTGTAGTAGGTGGCAAAGTGCTTAAAGAACTCATTTGACAACTTATCAAAAGATCTAATCGAGTTGATTGGTAACTAAGAATACCATTGATGGGCTAGGCCTTTCAATGTACTAGAGAAGATTTGACATTGTTGTACATCAAACATGCTCATAATGGACATGATTGAATTTAATGTGTTTATACAATTTATGGGCTCTTTCTCCCTGTCGTATGAGTAGATCTTCATTAACATCTTGAAGATGATTGGTACATGATGCTCCATAACATAGGGGAGGAAGAGATAAAGTCTCTTATTCTGAAATCTTTCAAGGTTAGTCTTTGCGTCTATGGTTACTGCTTGATTGAAGTTTGGTACTGGCATGATGAGGTAAGGGCTCTAAGGAGGAGGGTACCCGTATCACTTATAATAATAGAGGTAATATGATTTGGGTGACGGTGGGCTAGTTAGTTGGATGATTGGAGCAACTGAAGCCGTTGGAGCTGTTGGTTTCATCGATACTACTAGTATAATTAATGACACATTGAGTGTGATAAGGGGTTAATATTAGTTAACTCCTATGAATGATGGTTCCTCGTGCACTGGTGTTGGTTGTAGAACTAGGGGTCTTGGTGTCGGCAAGGCTGCCAAGACTGGTTGGTGCATCGTTGTGGGCTCCTTTGGTGGCTGCATAGTCTTGCTTAGCACTGATAGTTCTTGGAGTAAGGCCAAGACTTCATCTTAAAGGTCAGTTAACTTTGTTTAACACCTTGAGTATGGTGGGGTAGAATCACTAAAACTGCTCATCTCTCTATGAGACCTTTCAGGGGCAAAATTGGTTGAAGGTGGCAGTTCTAAGATCAATTATTTGTTTACCTTTTAGGAGTTGTTAAATCACTAGCTTAAGGAGAGAAACATCTTGTTGCCCTCTTTGGTGATGGGTACCATGGGGGCTTCATTAGGGAGGATTGGGTACAATAGGTGGAGCAAAAAAGGTGGAAAAAATTGATCAAGTCTACATCTTGTTGGTTCTTTTGGAATTCATGAAGATAATCTTTGCATAAAATGATAAAAAGAAAGTCTTTTGGTGGTCAAGGGAAAACCATGGTGGGCTCAACTAATATTCTTTAACCTAGTTGAGAATACGTACGAGATTGAAGAATTTGAAAAGGGAATGCAAAAGGAGAGGAAGACCCCCTTAAAGTACCTCTAACGAGTAAGTTAATGAAGTTACAAGGATGTAAGGAAAAGGACTTTGAGAATGTTAAGAATGTCATACTTAAGGAGTGCATGGACCGCTCCTTATATAAGTTTTGAGTAAGTGGGAATTTAGGAGTTAGGTAAGGGCGATCACCAGAGATTGACCCCTTATGAGAGATTTGCCAACATGTGGAAGTCCCTTAGTGCTAAGCTAATCAAGTATACCAGCTATAATGGCTTCTTTTGGTAATCATAGATTGAGATATATGTATGTGTATATATATATGGGGATATTTGATGTTTTATCCATTAGTAGGTATGCTGATTGGAGACCGAGTGGCAAGCCTGTTGGCTTTGTATCTCTATTGACTAATTGTATATATTTTTTACCATCAAATATCAATATGTATGTCTAACATAAGGGAATTACATATGTGTTTAAGTATATGGATCATTGTGCATATAAATTAGTAAAGTCATACTTTATTCTTCATTGTGATCTATTTACATGCATGAGAACTTGAGTGTAGAAACCTAAAACAAAATCACTAAATATAACTTAACTTGTTAAAGTTAAAAATTTACTCAGATAGAGGAGATAGTAACACACCTTTCAATTAGTATTATATATATGTATATATATGTATGTATGTATGTATGTATTAGTTAGAACTAAAAAGGAACCATCGGTTAGGAGTATTACAATCATTAGAATTTTGATAATCTTTTCCTTTATTATACTAGAGCTTGAGCCATCTAATTTAGTTTGAAGGTATCCTTATGTACTAATAACATAAACCTAAATGTCTCTTAATGGATACAAAGGATGTTTGAAAGTCAAGATAGAGTTGGAAAATTAAAGAACAACCTAGATCTTATAGATTATATTCTTATAATATGTTGGTGTATACCACTAAAGAAATAAATATATTTTTAAGGAAAAATGGTAGAACTAAACGATATTATCCAGATGGCCAACCCATTTGAAGAAAAAGTTATGAATTACAAGAATTACACTGAGTAGAATCTACAATTGAATCAAATTAAGAGAGCTAGTTTCTATAACCCAAGGCCCAAGAATGAAGAAGTTAAGAGTGTTCTTGTTACTTGGAAGAAAGATAAAAGGCAGAAAAAAAAATTATTGGGGTTCGTATTTTTTGCAACAAAACCATTACAAATCAATTGTAGGTATGGTAACTTTGTTCCACAAAAGGATTCTAGAGCTGATCCTTCAAGGTATCAAGATATCTCTTGAAGTGACTAAAGACCACTTGGATGACTATACAACTAGCTATCCCCTATAGAAATCTTATTTGAATGTTGTAGAAACATTAAGGATGGCCAAAAGAGCTATTAGATTTAGGTAGAGATGTTATATTTCTATTGAATACTTACAATTAGGTAGCTCAATTGTATGTAAAAAATAATAATGTTAACCTCTTGAAGCATCCTAAGGAAGCTCTAATAGGTATTTACTTAAACTTATAAGTTGTTTCATGTAATAAAAAAAATAAAAAGTTGTAAGCCAATTTAACTAACTTTTGTTATATTAGTCAAACTGCAACATCTGCTCCTAAATTTTGATAGATGTTTGTTAATTTTAGTTAATTTCTTGTGTATGTTGCATTTATGTTATGTTAGATTGCATATAGTTGCATGAGTGCAAGAATTAGACTAGAAATGAGTAAGAAAATTGACTAGAATGAAGAAAAGGACTAAACTGAAAAGTGAAAAATTTTAGGTATGACAATCGTAATTTTGGCCAAAAGAATTACTATAACTAACAGAATTTTGTAATTATCCAGCCAATGGGTTAAGGACAAAATGAGAATTTCCCATATAGTTTGAAATTTACCAATTTGAGGCCAAATGATCAGAAATTGTGAATCCATGCAAATGTTGGATTGTCATATAAATAGGGCCAAGAGTCAAACTCCTTCATTCTAAAACTTAGACTTTCACTTATAGAGAGAAAGGGTGTAACTTAGTAAAGAGAGAAGTTGAAGGATCAAGGAAGTGAATCTCATTTCTAGCAAGATTTAAAGTTAGAAAAGTGATTAGGAAGGCATCTACAATATTAATCAACATCTAAACATCATTTAAACATGGATTAAGGTAGCATAATAACTCGATCCCTTTATTTCAAAGTTTACTATTCACATGACTGAAATTTACAAAATTGAACTTGTTTGAAAGAAAAAGGAATTAAAAACTACATTCTTATTGTTTTTAATTACTATTGGGTATTTTTAACCAATTGAAGATACTTGTGCATGTTTTAAATTGCTCCTAAAAAATGGGTTTTTCACCTTGACTGAAAATGAGTTTGAATCTCATATTTGGACAAGATTATATGATGTTTTGGGTTATTTTCTTGTGTTAAATGTTGTTGAAAAGTTTATCTTTAGTTTATTAATTTCAAAATGGGTTTAAAAACAAGTTTTTGGATTAAAAATTTGGGTTAATTGCAAGTCATAAAACAGTAAGGCCTTGATGGCCATTGCTACGGTCTGTGACCGATCATCGTGCTCTTAAGGTGCCCAGAAACGTATAAAGAATGCCAACAATCGATTGTCGGGCACTTGAAAGTTAACTGTCATGTTCTTTCTTTTTCCAAAAATGCCCAAGAAAAAAGCAGCCGATTGCCCCAATCTAGCAGTCAACTATCAGGCCCAACAGTAAGCTAGTATGGGACAGTATGGTTCATAAGAGAAATGAGAAAGAGCATGAAAGTGATGAAATTTAAAAGGAAAGAGTAAGAATTCATAAGAGAAATGAGAATTGTATTCTTAATATATGTATTTTTGGTAGATAGGTTCATATCTGAATGACTGATTGTTGGTATGGAACGGTGATTAGGCATTCCACGAGTATCGTGATAGTTGTAAATTGTAAGTTAGTGACTTAATGGCCAATGTAAATGAAAAGTCACATACTTAGAATTTACAAAACTATAGTATGCATCGATTCACCCATATATATATGTTTATGAATAGTATTTTGAGGACCCCAGTATGTACTCAATGTAGGGACTCAATTGTACTTGGATCCACTAAAGGATGCTCTAGAATGTACAAAAATATGAAATGCAATCAAGGATTGCCAATAGGCATAGTTGCCAAAGTACATATTCGAAAGTATGGAGTGGTGCACATGATGATCCTCTGGATTTCTCTTATATTATGCAATTATACGATAATGATTATGATGAGAATTGGCTGAGGCCATCGAGAAATGCTCTTATTTCCTTATTGCTCTTTATTTTATAATAAAAGTTATATGAATGATGTTATGTTACCTGTATGTTCCGATAAATTTATGTAATATAGCATATAAAGTAAGCAATGCATGCAAGTATGAATACTAAATGAAATGTTATACAAGATAACCAATAGATGTATTGTTTTTATGAAAAAGAAAGTAAAATTTTCGTATGAGTTTACGATGGTACAAACTAGCTATTTTGAAAATTGGTTATTAATGTTACTGAGATTTATTCTCATAAAAATGTTAGTTTGTATCATATGCCTAGATACCAAATCCTCCTTGAGGTAGAGATGGAGTTGGTTGAAATACCCTTCTTAGGGTATTTCTCTATCATTAAGGAATTTTGGGTCATTTTCGTGGTTGAAGTACCCTCTACTCCCTGATTGCCTGGAGTGTTAGGGATTGTAAAGTATTTTGACATGTCCATTTCCCTGAATCCTTTTTAGTATTTTGAAAGAATCAGGAAGAAAATTTTGGTGTAAGTAAGGAGGGCATATATGTATCAAGATATGTGAGATAGGTAATTTTGCTTAAAATGGGGTATGAGTGGTAGGCTTGTTGTCTCTTTACCCTACTCAAGCTCACATATCTATAAGTATATGTCTGCACACACTGATGTTTATGTATGTATAAATATCAATGTGAATGTTAATATTTCTATATCTATCTATCTTATTTCAATTTCTTTAATTATTTATGTTGCGTAACGTGTGAGATCTCGAGTGTAGTCGCCCAGACCAATAATACTAATTATTTCATTTGCTAAATATTTAAAATTTGACTCAGGCAAAGGAAGTAATAATTCATCAATCTTATAATATATTACTTATATTATTTAAATCACTTAAAATAAACTGTAGGATTGGGGGTTACACAAACTAATATAGTAAACTCATTACTTAAAGCAACGAGTATGCAATAATTTTTTAAAAAAGATGTTCACAAGTATTATGTGACACTTAGGGATAGCAAAATGACTCGTAACTCATTTAACCAAACAACCCAACTATGTTTATGACCCTTTTCAATCCAAGTATTTTGACTTACAGGTTACTTTGGGTTAGGTCATGTAATAACCCTCTTCAAAAGAGGTTTGGGTCAACCTTAAGTTAACCATTTGACCTAATGCAATATTTTATACTATCATTTAGTTTATGAAACTTTGCTTTGTTTTATTCCAAAAATAAATTTGTAAGATGCGATATTTTTATTCTAAATTTTATTTATATTAAATACTGATCACTCTCACTGGAAGGACTATATATATATATATATGCATATAAATATATAGACGTAAAAAACATGCATATGTGCACAAGTACTCACATATATACTATATAATATACATATATAAATTAAGAGAAACAAGCATATATACATACATACATGTACATGTATTTATATATTTAAATAATTATATGCATGTGTAAATCCAACCATAACCAACCATTTGATGCGAGAGATATTTGTCTCCTTTGTACCGTTCTTTATTTGTCGAGAACAGTGTAACCAGGTAAAAGACCCGACTTATTACATATTTTGATAGGTACAATAAAATGAAAAGATTATTTATATCGAGAAGTGGAACTCTCTATTCGACTTGCTGCCCATCAAAGTTTTGTCCCAGAAACAAACCTAATCTCGTAGCGGGCCCCACATAGAAAACTTCATCAGCAGAGTCAACGTACAGTCCAGATGCCACAGATGCCACATTCATCCAAATTCCAAAGTGCGATAAGTTGTTCCTTAACTTGTGATTTCAGGTTTCAGAACACCAATTTTTTTTCCTTTAAAAAATAAGATATTTTTATAAATTTATTAAACTTAGATTAACATTATCAAATTAAAACGTTAAAAATATCTATATTTTTCAAAATTCGTATCTATATTCTCTTGCTTATCCAAATAAGACTACTACAGTCTACAGCTAGTTCCTCCACCATAATAATTCAAAGCACCTCTTTGATGATTTAAATCCATGTCCATTCCCATTTTCCTACACGATAAGAAACAAATTAACAAGCCCTCCACATGGGCCCCTCCACGACGTCAAAAAACCTTCCACTTTATGCCACTACATCTTCCATTAATATATATATAGTCCTTCCAGATAATAAACAAAGAAAAAAAAGGTAGCAAAACCGAATCGTTTTCCCATTCTGTGTCCCTATTTATTTTGTTTTCTGTTTCGTACAAGCTTTTCTTATCCTATATAAAGGGCATCCTCCTTCTCAATTCTCACCGTCCATACTCACAAACTCAAACCAAAGGCAAACCAATATGGGTATGCAGGGCATGCTGGGTTTTGGGGCTTTAACCACCCTATTTTGTTTCTTAGTAATAGCAGCCCAGCCTGATGGAGCATTAGCTTCAACACGTCCCTTCTTTCCCAGAAAAAGTGCTGCTTCTGCTTCTCATCCTTCACCAGATGGTATATGTGCGTCTTCGGTCATCGTCCATGGCTACAAATGCCAAGAACTTCAAGTACGTACTACGTAGGACGTCTAATTAGACATAATGTTAATAGAACCATTCATATACATGTATATATGTATATGATGGTTTAGAACTAAATATGCTTGATACAATATTAATTATTAAATATCTTTTACAGGTTACAACCAAAGATGGGTACATTCTTAGCCTGCAAAGGATCCCACGAGGTCGAGCTGAGGTTGGAGGCAGTGGTGCCAAGAAGCAGCCAGTGATAATACAGCATGGATTGCTTGTGGTAAGTGAGTGATATGTATGTGTGTGTGTATATATATATATATATATATATACACACATAGCATTAGTAATATTAATTGCTTCATTTTTCCAGTTTAAATTAGCCTATTATTATTCATGTATTGTCCTGCGTGAATAAGTTATACACATAGACATAGTATAAGAAAAAAAATTTAGGTGTAATTTTTTAATAAAATCGATATGGGTATAATTCATTTTTTTTATAATTAATTTTTAAAAAAATATTTTAATATATATTTTTTTATTTATAAAATAACAAAAATATATGCAAGTTCGTATCGAAAACGAGGTGATGACAAAAAGGGTTCAGTTCCGCGTCTGTCACATTATGGGTCTATAGTTATTGCTTTCTGTTTTTGTCCTTTTTTTAAAAAAAAAATTTTAAGTGAAAGAGATTATGACTCATGACAACGCAAGTCAGGCCCATGTGTCGGCTTGCAGGACTGGAAAGAGTCCACTTTGTTAAGATTAATGACATTATATTTAAAGGCAAATTACATTGTCAACGAGAAATGCATAAATTTTTATGTTTTGAAAAAAGTTATATTCTTTTTTAATTTAAAGATGTTTTATTTTAATATTTATTATTTATATAATATAAAAAGTATTAAATATGAATTAATTAATATAAAATAATTAAACTTTTAAAGATTAAAATAAATTAAATTTATGATTCTTAACTTCAATAATTAAAACTGAATTGAATTTTTAAAAAAATTTATTTAATTTGCAATAAGTTATATTTTCAATAAAAATTAATATTATATTACCTTATATATATATTTAAAATAGAAAAAAAAAGAATCTAATTTTCGCATCTCTCGTTAAAGAAAAATATATATTACCTTATATTCAATCTAGCCATAAAGGTGATGGAAGGACATCATAATGCGAGATGTTTTTAGCAAAAGGGACACTTTTGAAGTAAGTACAGATACGAATATAATAAAATATACATTATATAATTTGAAAAGTTTACATTACACTTTGGATAAGTGCCTAACATGCGGCGAATCAATTATTTAGACACACAAAAAAGAAAAAAGAAATTTTTTATTTTATCTTGAAATATATTTATCTTAGCGTGAATATTTTATAGAATAAATTATAATTTTTTTTTCTGATTGATGTTAAAATTGGAATCATCTATTTTTTTTAAACATATATTATCCTCTCTTAAAATATTAAAAGACTTAAAATTTTATTTTTTTAGACTAAAATACCCTTAAAAATATTATTAAATCTTTTTGAAAAATTTATAATTTTTAAAATTATTATTTTACTATTATTTATTGTTAGTTTAGAATAAATTTAAAAAAGAATAATTTTTTATATCATTCTAATATATATTTAATTATATAAATAATAAATATAAATATCTTTTAGTTAAACTAAATAAAATTGTAAGTTTTTCTTATAGAAAAGAGTATAATTTTTTAAAATAAAAAAATATAATTTCAACGTTTTGAGAATATAATTTACACTATCTCACAATGTGTTCTAGGATCCCTCTATTTCATAATGTTTTCCACGATCTCTGGACCTTTGACATCATTTTCTGTTTAACATGATCTTGTTCTGAATGAAAAGGCAAACATCGTTGGATCCAATCCATGCACATGCAAGTAACTGAAAATACCTTCAGCACAATGTACATGAATCAAAGGCAATCTGTGCAATTAATACATGGTTATTTGGCAACGCAAATGGGCCTTATTATATGTCACATATATTAGATAGCCCTTATTTTCTAAAATTTTAATAATCTGCACCTCTAGTCTAAGGGCGAAACAGCACGAGCATTAATGAAGTCATAAAATTTAACATAAAGCATCAATCATGTCTGAAAAATATTTAGTTTTA
Organism: Senna siamea; assembly: GCA_031216115.1. Classification (NCBI taxonomy): domain Eukaryota; kingdom Viridiplantae; phylum Streptophyta; class Magnoliopsida; order Fabales; family Fabaceae; genus Senna; species Senna siamea. The sequence goes on from CM062366.1 coordinate 11,474,241, forward strand.
TATATATTTATATATATATTATGTAAATTTATTTATATATTAATTAATCATTTTTAACTATTTTTTATTTTATTATGAGGGATTTTCATAATATTAATTTAGTTAAATATTATTAATTAATACATAAATAGAATATCACAATATATATAATGTTAGCATGACTATTCATTACAATTTTTATTTTCTGTGTTACTTTTCTAGGAGACACGTATATGATGGATCAAATACTTCATATTATGTAGTGTTGATGCCAACGGTTATGTCTCTTTGGATTTCGAATTTAGTTGAGAAAGAGTATATTTTTTTATATTCATAAAAAGATAAAAAAAAATAAAGAACACATATTAATAGAATTTCACTCTTAATTGATATTAGAGACTTTTTTTTTTCTTCCTGTCTGTTTTAAAATAAAAAGACATCATCATTTTTAAATGCAAAGAATCTCATCTCTTCAGTGGGACTAACCAAAAGTGGCACTACAAAGTCCAATCTCCACTCCCAAGACCCCAAACTAGTTTATAGTTAAAGTTCAAAATAATATATTTATTTATTTTTGGATAGAATTCAATATATTTATTTTTTAGATAAATTTTTTTACTAACATGAGTTAAGTCTAATGAAAAAAATTAATTCTCAATAATATGATGAACTTGAGTTTAAAATTTTAGTGAGAGAGATATATATATTTAATTTTTGATAATACTTTAAATAAAATTATTTTTAATAAAAAAATACATGTAAAAAAAAAGTCATTCTCACAAATACATTTTTTGAGATTTAAACATGTCTCCTTCCTTATTAGGATAATACCATCATCTTCAACCAATAATTTATTAACTCAAAGTAATAATATAATTTGTATGGTCTTTGTATGAGATATGACCTTCTAATTAAAGAGTGTGACTCCAACACATTGACGGCGCCGCAAATTCACGCACCGTCTGAAATCGCATACGGTCCATTTGGGGTTCAAAGTTTAAGACCTGCACTACTTTGTCTTCACTTTTCACCTTTACGTGGTGAAACATAGAACACTAACAGTGTATTGCAGAGATAGAGATTACAGAGCTATGACATCTTAAGACTCAGAATGGGCGGGCAAGTTTGTTTGTTTTTTTCATAACGCAAAATGGAATATATATATATATATATATATATGGGTCTAATAATTAATGCTATATATGTTTTTGTGAGTTGGCTGAACTTAGTATATACGACTTGGCGTGCAGGATGGTATGACATGGCTTCTGAATCTTCCAGAACAAAACCTGCCCTTGATTCTAGCTGATAATCGCTACGACGTGTGGATTGCTAACACTAGAGGAACCAGATATAGCCGTCGACATATTTCTCTCGACCCCTCAAGCCCTGTTCGTTAATTTCTAGTTTATTTTTATTTTTATTTTTATTTTTTGAGAAATATATATCACCATTTTTTTAATCTACTGAATTGAATATTTGGCAATATATGGCAGGCATATTGGAATTGGTCATGGGATGAACTGGTTAACTATGATCTGCCTGCTGTTTTTGACTATGTGTTCAGCCAAACAGGGCAGAAGATCAATTACGTGGGCCATTCTCTGGTACATCATATCAATTATCATCTCATTATTTATTAAGTAAATTATACTAATTTCATTTTAAACTCTGCTTAGTTAAGTTTGACTTTTACAGTTAGTCTCAAGTTTGGATAAACGAGGAGGTTTGCATTATGTAGTCAATAGTTAGCACACAACTTTGTCAAATATTTATGAGTATGAATCAATGACATGAACATGTTAATGCTAAATCATTACCCAAAAACATGTTGTATGGTTTGAGTATGGTGTCAAATGAGCAAAAGCATCTGCATCAACACCTAGATGTAGTGAAAAATAAGTAAGGGCTCTAGCATTTTCATGGACGGATGTGGATAAAGAAACTACTCCATAAGAGTAAGATATGTTTTGGGACTTTAAATATTGGTATAGTTACAAGTAAATTAAATCAATGGAGACAATAGAGTACACTATGATTATGAGAAAGATAAATGTTATATGCTTATAAGAGACTAAATGGGTAGGAGATAAAACAAGAGATTTACACATTTCTGGTTTTAAGCTTAGGTACACTGGCAAGTCAAAAGATAGCTAGGAATGGAGTAGGTATATATATTGTAGATAAAGAGTGGAGGTACAAAGCAGTGGATGTAAAAAGAATAGGAGATAAGATAATTGCTCTAAAGCTTGTAATGGATTAGCACATCTTTAATATTGTTAGTGCTTATATACCACAAGTAGGATTGAAAGAACACTATAAGATTAAAATTTAGGAGAACCTAGTTAGAAGGTTTAGTAAAGAGAGTATCTATAAGAGAGAAGATTTTACTAGAAGGAGATTTAAATGGGAATGTAGGGAGTGAAGTTAGAGGATATGAAGGCTTTCATAGATGAAATGATATTTGAGAGATAAATGAAGAGAGTAAAACAATATTAAATTTTTTTTTTAGCTTTTAACTTCATTATAGCAAACACGTGTTTTAGAAAAAAGGGTAAAACATCTCATCACATACAAGAGTGGAGTGATATATTTCTAAATTGATTTCCTTTTGGTAAGAAAGTCATATAGAAAACTTTGCATCGACTGCAAAATCATACTTGGAGAGGGCTTTACTATCCAACATAAAGTCTTAGTTATGGGTTCATGTTAAGAGAAGATTCAAAATGAATAGTAAACAAACATGCCCTAAGATAAGGTGGAGGCAATTGAGAGGCGAACCTATGAAAGTTTCTATAAAAACATACTAGAAGATGAGATTTGGGAAGTACAAAGAGATGCAAACTATATGTGGAAAAAAATGGATAAAGAGATTAGGAATGCTACAAAAAGAAATTATGCGAGGTATATTAAGAGGTTGTAAACCAAAAGGGAAAAATCTTGGTAGTTGGATGCAAATGTAAAAGATAAGATTAAGGTTAAAAGAGAGTGCTATAAAATATAACACTCATGAGGGATAATAAAAATTGAGAGAAGTATAAGGTAGCTAAGAAAGATGTCAAAAAGTTAGTGTCAAGTAAGACATAGAGCTTTTGAAGTGTTATACCAATCCTTGGGAACTAAAGATAAGGAGATAAGAATATTTAGAATAGAAAAAAGTAGGGAGAAAAAGACAAGAGACATAGATTAAATGAAATTTATTAAGGATGAAGAAGGAAATTTCTTGGTAAGGGAACAAGATATCCAAGAAAGATGAAAGAATTATTTTCACAAACTTTTTAATGGACACATATGTCTCATTGTCAAGCTGGTAGATAATGTATCCATTGCGGTGTGAAAGAGTTTAGGAAGAAAGTTGGTTAACAAATTTATTTAATGAGATAATGATATCTAAGAAGATTTTATATGAATGAAGGAAAAATATTTTATCCCAGAATATAAGAACAAGGGTGATATACAAAATTGTACAAATTATATGGGAATCAAGCTCATAAACTATATTATGAATTTATAGGAGAAGGTTATTGGGCCAGATTAAGGTTGGATATGTGAATTACAGAGAAACAATTTGGTTTTATGTTAAGGAGGTTAACCATAAAGAAGGTATACTTATTAAAAAAATTGATGGAGAGATATTATAGTCTTGTAAGGATTTTTATATAGTTTTCATTTATTGATTTAGAAAAGGCCTATGAAAGAGTAATAAAAGACTTTAGAAAGGAAAGGAGTTCATTTGGATTATATTTGATCAATTAAAGACATGTATGATGTAGTCACGAATTTTGTGAGAACACAAGGTTGAGCTATAAAGGATTTTTCTATAACCATAAGACTACACCAAGATTCAACTTTGAGACCTTACCTTTTTAACTTGGTATTGGATGTGCTCATTGAACATATCCAAGATGCAAAGACATAGTACATGCTTTTTGCTAATGATATTTTCATTAAAAAAATAAACAAAGAATTAGAGAGGTGGACATAAGCTTTAAAGACATACCCTTTTTGTATTAGTCAAAGTAAAACAAAATATATGAAATGTAAATTAATTCTAGGGTGGAGGTGAAACTTGAAGATGATTCCATTCAATAAGTTACAAGTTTTAAGTATTTGGAAATTATAATACAAAATAAAAAAAATAAAGAGGGACGTAAATTATAAGGTCCAAGTTAAGTGGATGAAATGGAGGAAAGCTTCATATGTCATTTATTATATAAAAGTACTACTCAAACTAAAGGAAAGTTTTATCGCATAGCTATGAGACTTACATTATTGTATAATACTGAAAAGTCACCCAACATTAGTGTCGCTTAATCCATATAACTGACCATACTTAATGGAAAAAGACTTTGTTGTCATTTTCAATGTTATTGTTGTTATACACTAATTTCATTTAATATCTTATAAAATTATTTTTTGTATTCTTCTTATTTCAAAAATTATACCAAATGTTTTTAAATTTTAATATAATATTACAAAAATTGTCTTTACTGTTATATTATAAGAATCTCATGTTGAAATTTAGTGTAATTTAACTGCATTTACTATTGTATTAAAAATAAAATCAAAGTTTTATTTTACACATAAAGTTATCTTCATTAAAAGAAAATAAATTAAAAGGAAAGTATTGTAATTTTTCAAATTAAAATAATAATTAATAAGTGTAATTTTATCAAACGTTAGGAAAAGTAATAATTTACTCTTATTTATTTGTACCTTTAATTAATTAGGAAAGTTGAGTTTAATCAAATAATGTTGAGTTTTAACATGAATTGGGCCATGTACATTTAGCAGGGGACTTTAATAGCTTTGGCATCCTTCTCAAATGGAAACTTGGTAAACCAGTTGAAATCAGCAGCCTTGTTGAGTCCTGTTGCCTATTTGAGCCACATGAAGACTGTACTCGGACTTGTTGCTGCAAAGTCCTTTGTTGGAGAGGTACATGAAATATTTTATGCAAAAATTAAACCATAGGTCGAGGCATTTATGCTAATTATTGCCATACTTTTGGATTTTCCAAACAGATCACCTCCTTACTCGGTGTGGTAGAATTTAATCCCAAAGGGTAAGAATACAACTTAGAAATTTGAGAACGAATAGCTTTGATCACGATTTAAAAAATGAGATTATGATTCTAATCCAAATGCTCTTACAACAATTATTTTGAATAGATTACCAGTTGCTGCCTTTATCAAGTCTCTCTGTACTTACCCTCAAGTAGACTGCTATGACTTGTTGACTGCAATAACTGGTATAAGTCTTTTCACAAACTCAATGACTTGTCAACTATGGAGTTTTGATTTTTGACCATATATGTGAATGCTTGAATTCTCTTATTCAGGTAAAAATTGTTGTCTCAATTCTTCCACTGTTGATATCTTCTTGAGGAATGAACCTCAACCAACGTCAACAAAGACCATGGTGCACTTGGGTCAGAGTAAGCTATTTTTAATTCTCATATATATATATACCTCAATATCCATTCATTACTATTAATTATTAAGCTTGTTCAATAATTCATATAATTAATCAACTTTGCAGCTGTAAGACGTGGGATTTTAGCAAAGTTTAACTATGTGAGGCCAGACTATAATCTCATGCATTACGGAGAAGAATTACCTCCAATATATAACCTTTCCAACATCCCCCATAATCTCCCTCTCTTCATTAGCTATAGTGGCCAAGATGCACTCTCTGATGTTTTCGATGTTGGGAACCTACTTGACAACCTTAAGTTCCACGATGAGGATAAACTAAGTGTCCAATTCATTAAAAACTATGCACATGCTGACTTCATTATGGGATTCAATGCCAAAGACATAGTGTACAATTCTGTGCTTGCTTTTTTCAAGCGTCAATTCGACACTTGAGATGGAGGGAGATCAGCTTCAACTTGCCTTATAAGTTGTAAAGTACAGATGTTATATGGAAAAGGCTATCACTATGATTAATATGTAATCCAAGTTATATATGGTGAATTAAGTTTAATTAACTAATGGCTAATTATATGTTGTGAACTATCTTAGGTGTTTTAACAGTGAAAATGGTACCAAATTCCAACTTATTATTATTGTATTATACTACAGAGTACAAAGACTACTAGTAAATGGCCTTAACTATTTGACATGGAAACAAGTTGATGATAATTGTCAATAATGAAAAGTTCAAATTATGATAATTTTCTAAATTCACATATCATATTCTAACATAAAAACAACTGGTAAGAACCTATCATCTTCATCTTATTTTACTTATACTTTTTCAACTTTAGCCTTATCTTAATTGTGCTAATCATTGATGATAGAAATTAAGCCTAGTGTTCACCACTCTATATAACCAATGCAACCATCTTATAAACTATATTGGAGAAAAATGTCAAGATTTTGAAGTAAATAAATCTTTTAATGCCACATCCCTATCTACGTACTATTGGGACTTGTCTTTTAATCATGTGTTTCTCATGTAGTGTGGTGAAAATAAGGAGAATGCTATGTTTCAATAACAAAAAAAAAAATCAAAATCAAAATGTAATTTGTAAGTGATTTAGTGTTGTGAAAACTTATATCTTATTATGTGGTGACATATATTTGTGCCATTTAGTTTGGTAAGGAATCAATTCTCATCATAAATTCTTGTGTGCTACATATATAAAAATATCTCATGAACTTGAGTCCAAGTTCCTAAGCACTAACCTAAGATGTGGAATGAATAAGGAAAAATTGTTAACTAGAAATCTATCCAAGAAGGGGGGTTGAATTGGGTATAGTTAGTAAAAAAATTCTTTTAAAAACTTTTAGGTTCTTTAGATTCAAGGTTTCAATTTAAAATATTTATTTTTTAGATAAAATCGAGTTTAACAGGAAGTAGTCAAAGAGACACTACGATTTATAGAGGTTTGGGATTAAGTTGCCTTGATCCCTATGTCCTCTTCTCAAGTACACACCAAGAGAGTTTCATTCATGCTAGGGTAATCATCACCTTACAACCTGAGTAACCCCCAATTAGGGATTCATAAAAACGTTTTTACACTTAACAGTACAGGAAATTAATAACACATAAACTTTCTAAGCTTGACATAAAGTATTCTCCTAACCTTAGTTCTTATGAGGATCAAATCCACAGGCTTTTACGTAAGACTACCTTATGCCAACACAAAGAAATAAATACCACAAACACACTCACTTTTATGTTTGATATAAAGCATCCCCTTAACCTTAGCTCCCTTAAGGATTAACCCTAAAATACTTTTACTTAAGACTATCTTATACCAACACAAAGAAATACACGAGTGGAAGAAGAGTCTTAGTCACAATGACTTGAAATACACAACATTAACTCACTAAGAGGATGATATCAGTTTTACACAATGAAGGTTGATGGCTCTAGATATTTTTTATTTAAGGTTCTCTCTTCTTAGCCGAATTATTGTTAGACAAGATCCTTTTATATGTGTCTAAGAACAGATTATTGGAGAGGTCACCCTAACTTTGAATTTTCTCTTTGATTTAGGCCTGATATGTCGTGATTAATATCCTACAAAACTTTAAGCACATTTTCCTTGAGTTCTTTTTATGATCAAGAGGTAATGAAGGAGATTCTCGTGTTGTTAAGAGCCTGTTTCTATTTATGGGATATTGTGTTTGAATTTTAGTATTAATGATCCCTGAAAAACATGAATTCTACCTTCCTTTTTTCTTTTGGTAAATAATGTAATTCCTCGTGTAATCAAATTCGTTTAATGATATGATTATGGTTTTAAGGTTCAAATACACTTCAATATCAACTTTTAATTTACTTTCCTTTTTCAGCCTCCTTCTATTTTAGCATCCTGACGTGGTCTTTTTGGACTCTAGCCATTTTAAATTTTCATCTCGTCTTTTTAGCAAGCTCCAACACTTAATGAGTTGACTCCTATGCTCCATCTAATTAGATCATATTTTCTTCAAGACAGTAATGATTAAAAATCTTAAACAGAGGATCAAGAAGCAATCCGAGCTAATAGGACCCTATTTCCTTTTTGGTTTCTTGTAAAGTGGCTTAGATGAAATCTCTTTAATTCTTTTAATCTCTTAATAATGTTTTCTTGCAAAACAATAAATTTCACCTTTCCTTTTTCTTTTTGGCTCGATTAGGAATGTGATTATGAGCGATATTCAAATACTTTAAAAATAACTGCCAGATTTATTCTTCAAGGAATCTCATATATTTAAGAGCAAAGATATAAGCATATAATTAAGTTAAGATGTTTTCATTGTTCAACATTCTGAATTGGATTTATTTTGATTGAGTCATTCTAACAAAATTTTTTGATAAGAACCAAAAAATGTGGGCTCTTAAGTTTGGTAAAAATATTTGCAACATCAAAAATAATTGTTTCCTTCAATGCAAGTAGTGAATTAAGAATAGATTTTCAATATTTTATCATTTTTTTTTTTTGCAAAATTACCAAGATCAAAAAGCTTATTGGGATCTAACTAATCTCACTCTAGTTAGCTGAGATCCCTAACTAGAGCATAACTATTACATTATGATTATTTTCTTACACAAAACTCAAATCCGAGACTTTATAGAATGCCTACTACTCTAACCAACCACTCGTCTCATATTCATATTATGTTAAAACTAAAATGGGTATATATATATATAGTCCCTATAACCTCCTTTAAATATAAAAAATAATTTAAAACTCTCTCAAACTTCGCAATTTGTGCAAAAAAAGCCTTTCTATTAACTTTTTCATTCAAAACTCTAATAAAGGGTAGACATGTCAAATTATTTGAGGTATTTTCTTGTACAAAGCCTAAAATTAAGGGAGATGTTCTAAACAAGCCTAAATTTTAAAGGAATTTTTTGCGCAACTAAAGTTTAAAAGGTTTTCTACATTTTAGTATAATTTAATTTTATTAATGTGTCACTATTTTAATAGAATTTTAGATGAAAAAATTAATAAAGTTTTTTTCGAACAAATCATAAAGTTTAGGGAGAGTTTTAGGTTAATTTTTACGCACATGATATAGTTAGGGGTTCTTTTTTTGGTATTTTAATCTTATGTTAGGGACTTTCTAAACCTCCCCTCTAATAGGCTGACATATTTATGAAAAGATTAAAAAACATATATTAACCGATTGGGGCTCAAGCCATAGAAGTAGGAGCTGCCCATATGATTTCCCTTATGTTTATTAATTGAACCTTCTTTTAAAAAATACTTTGTAAATGTTTTTAAATATATTAAAATTTAAAATAATTAATAAAAAAACCAATAACTAAAATTAAAGACCAAAAGCATTTAACTGACTAAAAGATGAATTATTTGATTTCAATAATATTATTATATGTATTAAATATATATCTAATTAACATAGGCACGTATAAATGTAAAAAAATAAAATAAAATATATTATGTTTATATTTTAAACACTAAAAAAATAACATAGAAATAAAATTTTTATTTCTGTGTTGGCAGTATTGTTATCAGCCCCCAAAAAAATTTGAAGTTGCAACTACAAAATTTCTACCATGCACCAAGTTTGAAGAAAACTCTTTTATCGATATCAAAACTCACATCCGAAGGCAATTTTGTAGGGTTTGGGTTGAAGGATATTAATGTATATACAAGTCTTAATCCCACTAGCACACCGATCATGGAAAAGGCAGGCGCGTTGAGTTAATCTATGTGATGTCTTCCCAAGAGGTGTACATAGACAAGACAAGAAAGAATGAGACAACATGCCTATGGCATCTAGTTTTCATCCTGATACTCAATATCTCCATGTTAGTGAAAAATTCAACAGAGACAAGTTAGTTATCATACGTTATTTGTGTGTTGGGTGCTAGTATGGTAAGGCGCATCAACTATATGGCAGAAATTAAAATTCTTTTATTGTGATATAATCGCAAAAAAAATGCATTATTTTGTGACAGCTTTTAATGACCTTCCAATAAAAAGAGCCACTAATTTTCATGGTTTCTTTTTTGTAGTGTAATGAATAATGATTAGATAGGATAGTTATCTATAAAAAAAAAAAATACACATTTGCTTACTTTTTGTTTAAATATTTTTATCAAAATGAATTAAAATTAAAATTTTCAAAATATCAATTATCATAAAGTTTAAAACTTAATTTCCTTAATATGTTTAATGGTTATATATGAGAGAAGATATTTATATTTATTGGTTTAAGATTGAAATATTAATGGAGAATCTTATCAATTAAGAAAATTTTTCAAAGACGAAATTAGAAAACAAAGGTAAATGCGGTTTAAAAGATAAAAATTTAAGTGTTATATTTTAAAAAAAATACTCAATTTAATTATTTTAAGAATCCTGAAAAATTGAAAAAATATTGAAACTATATGTTAATACTTTCTTCACAATATGTAAAATTCAATCATTGATTTACAATCATTTTGTTATGAACGTATAAATTTACAAAGCGGTTTCATTTTGTTTTTTTTCCGTTTATAAACTGTATATATACATATTATCTTTTTACATATATTTCTAAATTATTCAAATGCAAATATTAAATTTTATATTGCTCAAATTCATATTTAAAAAGTATTATATCATTAAGTAATAGATATAAGAATTTTTTTTTATCAAAATATGCTTAATTTTAGTTTCTTTTTCATTGCAAGCGAGGTTATAAGTGTAATGTATTATGTTATCTAATGTTAGAATATATTTTTAAAAAAGAGACAGGATAGTGTATTTTGGACATTTTTTTATGAAAAAAGGGAGAATAATTTACTCTTGGTTTCAATATTGGCTGAGAGTATTTTTTTCATTTGATAAAAAAATATTATACCCACATTAAAAATGTGAACAAAGATGTATCTTTTAAAAATTATCAATTAATATAATATTAAAAATATAATATTTTTTTAGAGGTCCAAATAGTATTTTTTTATGACTCATCCACTTAATTTTATATTTTGTTAGTCAACAAATCTCTAACTTATATATATTGATTTTTGAAAAAATAATGTAATTACAATATAATACCATTAATGTAGTATTCAAAGAATTTTTTTTTAAATTTAAGAATGGTAAGTATTAAAACTGTATATTTTGATCATATTTAATTTTATAAATTTGATGTGTTTTATATTTTTATTATTGAATAAAATTTAAATTATTATTTAATAATTAAATTAATATTTTTTAAAATTACTATCAATTAATTTTTTTATTTATTCTATTAAATAAAATATTAAATTAATTAAATATTAAATTATAATATTTTAATTTTAAATATTTAATTAAAAAATATGTATATTTTAAAGATTAAATTATTAATTTATAAATAAAAAAGAATGGGGAAAAGCATATTCACTGTGTAAGTCACGTGATAAAATGCCTGTCCATCTTGCTTCACCAAATTTGACACTTCAGAAGTCCTTTGGCTCCTCGAGAATAGTGACAGATACACAGCAAAGCGATGCCGGAGGAGACTACGTCGATCGACTATGTCATGGAGGCTGCTTCTGGGCCCCACTTCTCCGGCCTCCGACTTGATGGCCTCCTCTCGTCTCCACCTTCTTCTTCTTCTTCATCTCCTGCTCATCGGTTTTCTTCTGCTGTTTCTGCTTTAGATTCCTCAACCCTACCCTCTGATTCTGCTCCCAAACAACCCTTCGTTATCGGTAATTTTCACATCAATTCGAAGTCTCAGTTACCATTTCCACTCTAGGAAACAATTTGATCACTTGTTTATAAAAGTGATCATACTTTTAAATATGCTTGAATTGTACGCTTTATTTATTTATTTGAGCTATTTGCTTCACAATTTCAATTCCTTCATTACGATTTTGGTGGACTGAATATGTAGGAGTTTCGGGAGGTACTGCTTCAGGGAAGACCACTGTATGTGACATGATTATCCAACAGCTTCACGATCACCGCGTTGTGCTAGTGAATCAGGTTTTCTTTCCGGGCTTTTTTATTTAGACAGGTTTTCTTCTGCTTTCAAGTTGATATACTTTAGTTGCAGGATTCGTTTTATCGTGGTTTGACGCCTGAAGAATCGGAACGTGCGCACGAGTACAATTTTGATCATCCTGGTAATTTATATGTAGACGAAGTATTATCATTATATATTATCGAGTTCCTTTAAGTTAGTCTGTAACATAGGTCTTCTGTTACTTTCTGCTACTTCGTATACTTAAGCAGATAGCTTTTAGTGTTATACTGTTCCTGCTCTATTCTACTTGTTTCCTTACCTCCAGCATATGTTAATTCTGTTAATTCAATTTGGGTTTTCCTCGTAGATGCTTTTGACACTGAGCAACTATTAGAATGCATGCAAGCACTCATAAGCGGTCACTCAGTCCAAGTCCCAATTTATGACTTTAAGAAGCACCAGCGCTCTTCAGATAGTTTTCGGCAGGTATTACTTCAAATCATGTTGAATGATGGGTCTTTAGTTGGAGGATAGGCTAAAACATGGAAATTTTAGAATGTTGTTTATATTTTGCCGTGGCATTCTTAATTTTATTAAACTGTTGTTTTGGCCCTTGGAATCATCCTCCATCATTTGAACTTACAAAGTTCCTCTGCTTTTCTTTTTGTTCAGTTTTGGTGCCGTCAATGATTGTACTAAATGTGATTAGTGGTTACTATGCCCTTTCCTCTTTTGTGAGCCATTTGGATACCTTGACATGTATAGTTCAAGCTTGATTGATGCAGTAGGTAGCACATGTTTTCTCTGACAAAAAAGAAGCGTACCAAAAAGCCTATTTAACATGGAAAAGGCTGTTGGGCAATATACGTACCAATGTGCAACTGTTTACTGGTTAGAGTCTCATCATGCACATATCAGGGATAAAATTCTTTTAGGTTTGTGAATCATACATAACACAGTACTTATTGCGCTTGATAAAATCTCTTGTCATGCTAAGAATATTGTTTTTATGGCAATGACTTCTTATTTTATTTTAATGGCCCTTTGCTAAACAGTTGTTGATGAATCTGATCAGGTCAATGCTTCTGATGTCATTATATTGGAGGGAATTCTAGTGTTCCATGATCAACGTGTCCGAGATTTGATGAACATGAAAATATTTGTTGACACAGGTTTTATCCTTTCGTATCTCCTATTCCTCCTCCTGAATGGTGTATTGTTTGTGTGGGAGTTATGTGTATCCATAGTTGTTGACAGTGTGGTGTGTGCCAACATTGAGTTGTGGTGCACATAATTATATAATTTAAAATAATAAAATGAGAGGGAAAAAACACATGTATATGAGGACATTAACATAAACACTTGAGCATCATCCTAAATACATTATCCAACTTTACCAAAGCATATTGCGTAAATAATGCCACATCCCATGAGCACAAGTATGCGATTTTGTCCTACACTTAGTGTCCTAGCCTTAAATGACATATAAAAGGAAGAGAAAGCAATAACCTGACCTCAGAGAGAACAAAAGTTTAGAAGAGTGAGGGGAACTACTGGCTATTGGGAGGGAGAAAGAATCAGGAACTTAGAAAAGAAGAATAAGAAGCTGGGAATAAATAATAAGAAAGTTAGAAAAGAAACTCAAAGTAGGAAGGTAAGAAATAACCATAAAGTTAGGAAAGAAGGGGCTAACTTGAAACATTGGTGCTACTTGTGAGAGAGAGGATGAGAGAATGGGACAAAACCTAGGGGTGGCTAGGTGAATGGGAAAAAAAGATCTTTTCAACCCTAAATTCTTTATTTTTAAATTGAACTATATCAAGAACACCCTAATTCAAATTGCCCCAATATTTGCACCATGGGCAATGGCACATTGCACTGAAGGCACATGCCACATTTAAGCCAAATGGTATTGGCAATGCCACAACCATGCATGGTTCAACTGTCCATGGTGCTGGGCAACGGCGACTCTGTGTGTATCAATAGTAAATACAAAACTGTAATAATAAATTTTTGCAATCATTTTCTGAGTTTATCTCCCCCTTACAGTGTTTTGTTTTGCATTTCTGTCAGCGGCTCAAGTTATTTTTATTGGATTCCAGTACTGTGTAGGTTTCAGCTGGATAATTGAAAGATACAAGACTAAGTTATGCTAAGAGTATGAAAAAGTAAACTTCTAGAAACAACCAATGAATAATATAATTGCTTTAGGGCTGAAGTGTTGAGCTATGAAATGCCAAAAATGACTTTGTTAGTTTGTTTTGATAGAGAATTCAAATTGCCAACATGCACTCTAATTGTGACAGAGTAGCATGATGGGTATTCAATGCTTGGATTTCGTATATGATGAGTTTCATAGAAAATTTGAAGAGTTAGTAGGGCAGAATACTTGTTTCTTCCCTTTTTTTTCTTTTTTTCTTTTTTTCTATTTCTCACAAGTACCTTCCTATTAGAGGCAATCTTGTTCGACACTGTTGGACACTAAATGTGGGCTTCTCTTCCAACAGAGATTCGAACTTTGGTTCATCACATTATGTTATTGTTATCTTTTTTGAATAAATGGAAAGATGCACTTAAATCTTCTATAACGGTTCACTTATTTTTAATCAATTTCATCCAATATGCCTGTTAATGTATTGTCCAGATCCGTGCTCCCTGTTTCATGAAGATTTCAAGCCATAGTAACTATACAGGCATGCTCAATTACATGATTTAAGAGTTAACTAGCTAAATAAACATATTTAACCCTACCTTTCTTACCTTTCTGTTCCCTTCTTTGTGCTGAATTATTAGATTAGCTCCTTGCAATTAATTGAAGAGCAGTAGGCAAAGGAGTGCTAATTTTTTCTTTATTTTTTATTGTAATGATAGCTCTCTCTCTCTCTCTCTAACTATTGTTATTGGTGATTAATTACTGATAGATGCTGATGTGAGGCTTGCTCGTAGAATTAGACGGGATACAGTGGAGAGGGGTAGAGATATCAACTCTGTTCTTGAACAGGTAAGCATGGGAAACTAATTTGTAACTGAGGTTAACTGCGATTAAGCTAAAAATGATATCTCTTAATGGTTCTCTTTTTTCTGTAAAAAATAAATCCTGATTGTAATGTTGATTGTGTAGTATGCAAAGTTTGTCAAACCTGCCTTTGATGATTTTGTTCTTCCATCAAAGAAGTATGCTGATGTGATCATTCCCCGAGGCGGTGATAATCATGTTGCCATTGATCTGATTGTGCAACATATCCACACAAAACTTGGTCAACATGATCTATGCAAAATATATCCGAATGTGTATGTTATTCAGTCAACGTTCCAGGTATCTACACTTGAAACATTTTATAGAAATATTCCAATTTTCTATTCTCTTCCTGAATTAGAAGTAGAGGTAAATGTGTGGCATGAAGCTTTGCTTGTTTGTGGGTCATGGAAATCATATGTTGTTTACATGCTGAATCATTGTCATAGTTTTGAAGTAATATCTTTGATAAGACATGGAGAAAGAGTTTTAGATAAAGATTTGAGCTGGAGATTTTAATGGTCCTTCATTGCTTATGCTTAAACATTTCAGATAAGGGGGATGCATACCTTGATTCGTGACAAAGACATATCAAAGCATGACTTTGTATTTTATTCAGACCGACTTATACGTCTGGTACTCAGTGCTCTCTGGCTGCTATAGTTGTCTACTTCACTGGTTTTCATATCTTCATCACTTTGAACGCTGGACAATGACTACTTTCATTGATATTGGTTGTGTATAGGTTGTTGAGCATGGGTTAGGCCATTTACCATTCACTGAAAAGCAAGTGGTTACTCCAACAGGTAATCATGTATCCTTGTCCCCAATTCCCATATTTGAAGTTTCTAATTCATCATATTCTCCTTCCCTTATTGGGGAACAGGAATTTAGAATTATGCTTTGTGAACTGCATTATTGTAAGATGTACTCTGGTTTAGTCAAGTATTTTATCATGATTACCGAAGTAGGTATTGAGTGAAAATAGAAGGTTTATGAGCAATCTTGTTTAAGCCCTCATTTATATCAGGATAGATAAGTAGGTGAAGTGATACGAGTCCTCTTGTTTCTTTCAGTGTTTACTTTTTATTTGTGCAAACGATGACAACTTCCTTTTCATTTGCCCTTTGTTTTCTTTACTTCTCCTGGATCTGATGTAAGTGGGACATAGTGTTTATTTTTTATTTGTGCAAATTGATGACAACTTCCTTTTCATTTGCCCCTTGTTTTCTTTACTTCTCCTGGATCTGATGTAAGTGAGACATACAACAACAAACAAACCCCTTTTCCAATAGGTAGAGTTAGCTACAATGTTAACATATTCAATCTTGACTCATTTCTATTGTTAAGTTATTTATAGTTAAATCTATATTAATAATTTTTTCTATTGTTTTCTTGGTTCTCCCCTTTCTTTAGTTAATGATATCTTCTATTTGGTCGACTCTTTATACAAGAGTCTGTAATAGTCTCTTTTGTACATGACCAAATTACCTAAGACGCATTTTTATCAACTTTTCGACGATAGGTGCTACCCAACTTTTCTCTAATACATTTATTTCTAATCCTATCTTTTCTAGTATATCCACTTATCAACCCAATATTCTCATTTTTATAATGTTGAATTTTTGTTCATGTTGACTTACACTTAGTATTATACAATAATGCAGATTTTATAGTTGTGCGATAAAATTTTTTCGTTAAGCTTGAGTGATACTCTTCTATCAAAAATAACGAAGCATTCCTCCACTTCATCTACTTGGACCTTATGATTTACACCCCTTCTATTTCTCCATTATTTTGTATTATAGTTCTCAAATACTTAAAACTTATGACTTTTTATATAGAATGGTCTCCAAGTTTCACCTCCATCCTAAAATCAGTATATCTTCCACTAAAGTTACATTGCATATATTCCGTTTTACTTGACTTACGTGGAAACAATATGTTTTCATGTTTGTTTCCACCTTTCTAATTTTTCCTTTTTTTCTTTGAAATCTCTTTGACTATATCATCAGCAAAAAGCATGCACTTTGGTGCTGCCTCTTGGATTTTGTTGTGGTCTGGACTCTAGGAGCATTGAGAATTGTGCTTATGTGTACAGTGATCCTTCTCTTGATTGCTGATGTGTATGCATTAATGAATTTCACTCCTTTTATTTGATTGCCTGATCCCAATAAGTTAGAGCAATCTGTAAATTTTGATTTCTGTTTAATGTCACAGGATCTGTCTATACTGGCGTTGACTTCTGCAAAAAATTGTGTGGTGTTTCAATTGTCCGAAGGTGAGCTTTGAACCATGTATTAATTTTGGCAGGTCCTGTCTCTAAATGGATATAAACTTACAAGAAATGCAAACTTCCAAGTAAAAGTACCTAAACACCCGTATATGATTACATTAATATTCTCAGATTCTCATTGTCACCATGTTCATTATGGTGCGGACATTTTGAGTCCTGATAGTAAATCAACTGCCACACTCTATACAGGCTGTTCCCCTGAAGTTAAATATTTTTCCTTTGATTATAGTGGTGAGAGCATGGAGAATGCTCTACGAGCATGTTGCAAAGGCATTAAAATTGGGAAAATTCTGATTCACAGAGATGGAGACAATGGAAAGCAGGTAAATTAAGGAAGTTACTAAACGTGGTCCTGTCTGATGATTTTCTATGGATAATATATTGTGGTCAGCACTAAAATTTTTTGCTCCTCTAAGCAGCTCATATATGAGAAGCTTCCCAAGGATATATCAGAACGGCATGTCTTGCTTCTTGATCCCGTCCTGGCTACTGGTGATCTCCTCTACCCTTGAAAATTTGAAATGTTGTTCAGCTGTTCTGCATACTGTTTAATGTTTGAATAGGCTTTACCAATCTTTATGCTAGCAATTAATGCTCAACCCTTTTATGTCATCCTTTAAATTCTTGTGGAAGAAACTCATTGTCAACATGTAGAAAGTAGTAGCTGGGAAGAAAGTAGCATGGTCTACTATTTCAACGTGTCTGCAAAAAGCAGGCTAGCATGGCCATTATGGTTCAGGATTTATTAATTGTGGAAAACTATCTGCTAACTACTGGTCAAGGAACTGATAAAAGCTGAAAATAGTCACCTACAATAGTATATGTTTAATGATCAAATTATGATGTTAAGATGACAAATCTGAACACATCAAGCTGTCTATCATTATTCATTATCCTCTTTTGTTTAATGGTTACTTAAACCATCTGCTTCCAGCTAATTGAAATAAAACTGACATCAGTAGTTCCATTGCAGGTAACTCTGCAAACCAAGCAATTGAGCTACTCATTCAGAAAGGAGTTCCAGAATCCTACATAATATTCCTGAATCTTATTTCTGTGAGTTACTTTTGATGCTTTCATTGCAGATGTTATCTGTTATTAATTTATCTTTGCATTGTTAACACGTTGGTTTTCATATTTAGGCACCTGAGGGGATCCATTGTGTATGTAAAAGGTTTCCCTCATTGAAAATTGTGACATCCGAGATTGATGTTGAATTAAATGAAGAGTTCCGCGTTATCCCAGGACTGGGCGAGTTTGGTGATCGGTACTTTGGAACCGACGATTAACCCTGCAGCGTGAGTTAAGTTGGGAATCACCTTTTGGGTTTAGCAGCTCACAATAATTTAACTAGATATTAAAAATCAGCAACCCATATGACTGTAATTTGATTATAACAGCTGTCTATTGCATTGATGGAAACAAAATAGTGTATTGATGGTGATGATGATGATGATTGACGAATGAATAGTTTCAGCGGTTCGTAACTATGTGGGGCTTAGCATATTATAGATATATTAGTATCTGTTACGATGGGAATGAATTGTTGATATTCTCTGGAATATCTCGCGTTTGGAACAGTATTATAAATTATTGCAGTGTATGTACAACGGAGTGCCCCGCTATGTCTGTTCTTGCATGGTTCATGGCTAGCAAGCATTGGCTGAGCGGCCTGCAATGCTCTATGCATAATAAGAGTGATGTGATCATCCCTAGATATTAAAGAAGCATTGATTGAAATAAAATATTTTAAATGATAAAATTGAAATGTTTTTTCTTTAAATAATTGAAATGAGATAAATATCATCTTTTAAAATCTAAATTATTAATTTACTATACTCCAAGCTTTTGTAATATTTTTATTAGTATATTTAAAAATTCATTATAAATAATATTTTTTATATTAAAAATAAATAATTTTTTTAATATATTCATGATTTAATTAGAATCAATCAATCACCTGTGACTCAACAAATATTTTTTTTCATTTAATTGTTGGTCTAATTGGACATTAGTATGACTAAAGTATTATAGTCTTTAGACTTGAACTTTGAGAAAATATTTGTGGTCCTTGAATTTAAATTCGAATGGGTAGGAAAATTAACTTTTATCCCTAATATGTTTAATTGAAAAAATTTAAAAATATTTATTAAAAACTTATCTGTTTAAAATTTATTTTATAAAATCACATAACAAAACTCAACCATAATATAATCCAAATTCTAAAACAACTCAATCTCAGCTTTTGCTATAATGTAGACCTGGAACATACAATTAAAATTAATTTTTAACAAATTCATCCTTGAAAGTATCAAATATAACTAGACAAAAATATATAGAGTAAATTAATGATTTGGTTCTTAAAAAATATATGTTTTTTTTAATTTGGTCCCTAAAATATAAAATGTCTCAATATAGTCTCAAAAATATCAATCTCTAATCAATTTGGTTATTTGATTAATGAGATGGGTGAAAAGTTAACTGATAGTAACCTTAACATATACTAACTTAATTAGTAAATGATAAAATGAATTTTATTCAATAATAAAAAAGATGAAAAATATTATATTTGCAAATTAAACATAGTTAAAATGCATTGTTTATATTTTTTTCATGTGTAATTTGTAATGTGATGTGTTTTATTTTAATTTTTTTTATTGAATAAGATTTAATTCATCATTTAACAAAAAAGTCAAAGTCTATTAATGCCACATCAGTATTCTAGTTAACTCTTTTTTCATCTTATTAGTTAAAGGACTAAATTTATTGGTAATTGATACTTTAGTGAATTAAATTGAGACATTTTATTTTTCACGAACTAAATCATTAATTTAGTTTTAATATATATGTATGAGAAGGGTTGAGAAATAGGTTTTTTAATGAATTTTAGAAGAGTTTGTCTCCCTAAAGTAAAAATAAATATAATTATTATATTATAATAATTTTAGCTATAATATATTGATATATATATATTAATATAAATAAAATGTTTTAATATATAATATATGCAATAGATTTGAATTTGGAGTGAATACTAATCTCTCCAAATTTGTGAAAAAGAAAATCTTTGGATCAAACCCGATAACTAAAATTTGTGGATTATTATCCTACTGGTTTCTATGCTATTTGCTCACCAATCCTTTGATTCATAAGCTATTTAGCTATGCCTACAACAAACAAATTCAAATTACCTCCCGAACTTATTTAATATGCTTTTAACCAATTCAGAAGCAACAAAACACTTCTCTATTAAGTTCCAAATGGTTTATCTTAAGACAAAATATACTTTGGAAGATAGTTACTAGTTAGTTCTTATGTTAAGTACCAATAGAATTGCACAATCTTCCCGTAGGCATCAAGATGAATGACAATGATAAGGGATCTCACCCCATTTTTACGAGGAGGATGACCTACTGACTAGAAAGAAGGAAAAATCCTTGAATGAAGAGCAGATGAACCATGATGAGCACATCGAAGAAAAATATTGAAAAAATAAGAAATAAAGCACAAGGGATGCGACCTGGAAGGAGAGCAACTAGAGGATGCATTGATTACTGAAGAAGATGAAGACAAGGGAGCATATAGGAAACCCATTTCCTACTGAGATACACTTTTGGGAGGAAATGGTGGAGAAGAATTCTACTCAAGTAAGGTGGAATTGTCAGAAGATCATTGGAGATCAGAGGAAGAAGATGAGGAAGAATTTGAAAACCTAGATGCTTTATGCCTTGATTTGAAAATATCCAAGGAGGAAAGGCGAGAACTATGAAGACCTTGTAATAAGTTAGTCATTGTCAAGCTCCTAGGGAAAAGATTGAGATTGATGTTTCTTAAAGCCAATATTTTGAAACTCTAGAACTTGAATAGTGACACTGAATTCATTAACAATAAGGAAATGACTTCTACCTGGTAAGATTTTCTAACACACTTGACTAGGATTTTACGTTTCATAAAGGCCCCTAGATGATTGTTGATCATTACCTAATGTTTCAATGTCAAATGAAATTTCATCCTTTTTGGGGGTGAATTCAAAAAAATGGCAGTATGGGTAAGAATTACAAGAGCTTCCCATCGAGTATTATAATAAGCACTTTGGAAGATAGAAAATAGATTAGGAAGAACTATCAAGGTCGACGTCCACACTTTATGAGAGAACAAATTTGGGAAGGGGAGGAAGCCATAAATAAAATAGGGAAATTCGCAAGGATCTACATAGAAGTGAGGTTGAAGAAAAAATTAGTCCCTAAAATGAAGATAAGGAGAAGAACCTTCAAACTAAAACACGAAGGACTACATTCAACATGTTTTGCATGTGAGAAGTTTGGCCACCAACAAGAGAAATGCTCGAAAAAAGCATATAAGAACCATAATATAAACGAACAGCCCCACTCTGAAAATAGCTCAAGCATATACAAAGAGACTAGATTAAATCTCTAGGAGGAAAATTTTAGGCCCTGGATGTTAGTCTAAAATCCAATCCAATGATGACAACAATTCTCAAGGGCTTAAGGTGTAAAAGGAAATTTAGATTCGTGTTTGAGAAGATAAAAAAGCAGAAGAAACCCAGTTACTAATACCTTAGTCCAAGGAACATGCATTAATGCATTAGTTGATTCAGAGGGAATAGAGAGGGAAATGGAAGAGCAGGTTAATACAGATTTGGACGAAGTGGTGGCGTATACTGGAGCTAGGTTAGCTTCTATTAGAGTAAGGAAAGAGGAAAAATTGTAGACTAATAGGACAATTAGATAGGCAATGCTAGGAAAGTTTAGTTTCTTGAAAGGTGGTAACAATAAGCAAGCCCTAAAGGAAATTAAGGAGAATACTAGGATGGAATAACATGCTTATGTGTCAAAACATAAAGGTAGAGACTTTGCCAGAAAAGTTAATGTAGTAGAGCAATTAGAAAAATATAAGAGAAGTTGGGTGAATATTGAAGGACTCTTAGGGACCAAAGAGGGGATGAATTGAAGCCTAAAAATTGGCCACACCAACCAATCTCAGTTAGATAGGCCCAAAGACTTGAATATCTCAAATCTGAAGCCACTAGACATACTTGAAGATTTACGGATGGCATTGGATAAATGTAGTAAGAATGGCCTTCAAGAGATGAACAACCAAGTTGTGGGAGGTCAAATAATGGAGGGAAGTAATAGGAAAAAGTTAGCCCATGATTCTGCTTCCCCTAAAAGCCTATTTCATTAAGCACCTTTTAGTCCTTGTACCCTTCACTTTCATATTGTCATTTATAAATTTTATCTCTTGGAATATCATAGGAGCAGAGGCAAAGCCTATCTCATCCTTGATTAGAGATCTAATTGGAAATTATGATCTAAAATTAATTTGCCATTTTGAGATACAAGTGAACTTGAAGAGTGCAAAAAGCATCTCTAAAAGAATTTGGTTTCTAGGTAGTCTAAAAGTTAAACCTTTGGGAAGATCAGGTTGTATTTGGGTACTTTAGGATGAATCAAAATTAATAGTGGAGCATATTTTTGTTCATAGTCAATTTGTTCATGTCAAGGTTTGTAAGAAAGGGGAAGAACACTAGTTCCTTAGTATCGTTTACGCCAATCCAAGACCTAGGGAGAAGGAGATTCTTTGGGAATTTTTGGAGACAATAGCCAACCATAATTAGGAAAAGTGGATTGTAGTTGGAGATTTTAATTTGATCATGTTGGCAGAAGAGGAAGAGGAGGGAGTGGACTTTAATTGGATGAATACTAAAATTTGTCAGTTGTGTTAAGGCTTACATTCTTATCAATCTATGATTTAAAGGCCCTAAGTTTACTTGTGAAAGAAGTGAGATTAAAGAAAGAATCAACCATTGTCTTAAAAATGTTTTATGGAGATTAAAATTAGTGAAACTAATATCTTCCATCTAAATCTTTTTAAATTAAGTCACATGCCTTTGCAAGTTAAATTAATCAATAAGGATAAGAAAAAGGGATTCAGACTATTTAGGTTTATTCTGTCATGGTTAATCCATGAACATTTTCCTAAGGTGGTGAAGAAAGTTTTGCAAGGCACCTTTGAATGGAATGAAAAGGTGACTAAATTTACAGAAGTTATGGAATAGAATCACAAAGTTTTTGGTAATATTTTCTAAATAAATAGAAGACTCTTATGCAAATTGGAAGGCTACATAAGAGTCTGGAGGAAAATCTAAGTAATTAATCATCTTTGTTAACTTTCCTGTTGAAGCTTTGGAGGGAGTGTGAAAAGGGTTTATTGCAAGTGGAAATATTGTGGTATTAAAAATCTTGGTATAAGTGGCTTAAATTTGGTGATATAAATAACCAATTCTTTCATGCCTCTATTGTCATTAGAAGAAAAAAGAAAAAATTGAAGCCTTGAAGGATGACAACGAGAATTAGATTTTGAATGCTAAAGAATTGAAGACCATGACTCAGAACTTTTTCAAGAAGCTTTATAAAAACGAAATGGAGAATAATCCCTTTCCTATAAGCAACAGTTTCCCTCTCCTTAACATATAAGCTTTAACTGATCTAAGTAAGGCAACTAAAGAGGAGATTAAGGCTGCCATATTTAGCATAGGTTGATTTAAGGCTTCAGGTCCAAATATTCTCCAGGCCATCTTCTTCCAATATTAATGGAGTGTTGTTTGGGAATCTGTTTGTGAGCTTATCATAAGGTGTTTTAAGAACCCAAAATAAACCATACCCTTATTACCCTTATACCCCAATCTCTCATCTTTTTATGTTGATGACCTAGTGGTGTTCTCGAAAGCTTATATTGGTCAAATGGAGTTGATGAACAAGTGCTTAGAAGATTTTTGTGAATCCTTTAGCTAAAAGATTAATAAAGATAAAAAAAGAACGTACTTCTCTAGGAATTTTAATCATAACCAAGCCTTGAAGCTTAGGACGGCTCTTAAAGTATCTTTGACAAGAAATCTTGGGAAATACTTGGGATCCCCCCTTTATCACAAGAGAATTAGAAAGAGTACATTTGACTTTTTCACCAACAAAGTACAACAAAGGATGAATGGTTGAAAAGCAAAATACCTTTCCTTAGCTAGTAGAACTGCTATGTCAAAAATTACTATAAATACTTTACTCCAATATTCAATGCAGACTAACCTCCTCCCTATATGCACTTGTGACATTATTGAGAAAATGAACATAAAATTTACTTGGGGAGGCAGAATAAAATTGAACTTGATCACTTGGAACTAGATTTGTCATTTGCTAGATAAAGGAGGTTTTGGTATAAAGAACATGAGAAGCATGAACATTTCATTTTTTATAAAGCTTGGATGGAGTTTGACATATAGGAAAGACAATATCTGAATTAAAATCCTAAGATCCAAATATAGTTATGGTGTTGAGCTCCTTCTAGAGGTGCAATGAAAATAAGGTGATTCAAATATTTGGAGAGGTATCTGTAAAGATTAGCACAAACTTGTGATGAGCTTAAAATGAAGTGTGGATAATGGACAAAGTGTTAGCTTTTTGGAGGATATATGGTGAAACTTAGAAGAATTGCTCATCCATTGTTTGACACAGCCACTAAAAGATCAAGAAAGGAGCTACAAAGTCACAAACTTGGTTAATGAAGATGGCTCTTGGAGATGAAGTAAAATTAAAAGTAGTCTACCTAACAACATTTGTATTCTTATAAGGACTAGTCCAGAACCCAACAACCAAATGGAGGATGATAATATTTACTAGAGTGTTAGTGCTAATGGAACCTTTTCCATTAAGTCAACATATTATGTTGTAATAAAGGAGAACTTACCCCGTAAAGATCTAGGAAGAGAATATGGAAGCTTGATAACCCCCAAAGGATTAACTATTTTCTTTGGTTGGTTACGAATAAAATATATTTTTTTAATGAGAATAGATTTTTGAGACATATGAGTGATCATGGAAATTGCCCTAAGTGTAACTTGTTCTTGAAATCTACTATACATTCCTTTAGAGACTACTCATAGGTGATCAACTTATGGAAAAGGATTTTGGAACCAAGAAATTAGGGTTTTTTTTTTTATTCCAAGGAAGCATTTATGATTGGATTGACTTTGGCCTTAAGGCTAGATTCCCTTGTTAGGACTATCTCCCTTGTCATCTCATCTTCTCTTTTACTATATGGGAAATTTAGTTGGACAAAAATGATACTATTTACACAATAGAAGTTGTTATTTAACCATACTTCAATACATAAAATTTTGTAAAAGTTAACGAATTCAAAGGATGATACAAAGGAATCTTAGCGAGGAATCTTAAGAGGGAGATACTTGTTCATTAGGAAGTGTTAAAAAAGAGAGGGAATTTGAAACTGATTTGAAGACTCATATTTTAAAATGTGGTAAAAGCTCCAGGGTAATTTTATTCATGTTAGAGTTTATACAAAAAAAATAACAAACTTTCCTATCTAGATGCCACTTACAAAGTGGATAAAACATAATCAGAAAATCTTGCCACTAACAGACATAATCAAAATTTAAAAAAACAGCAAATAATCCCAAAAAATTAGCAAATAATTCCCTTGAAAATAGGAAAATAAATTAAATAATAAGCTAAAACTAAAATGCCTATTTATTTAACACTTCTCTTTGGCATTTTGGAGATAAATGCCATTTATTTCCCTCTATCTTCAAACCTTCCCTTTGGCAGTGACTTGGTGAAAATGCCAACTAATTGGTTCTCAGATGAGCAATGAACAAACAACACTTTATTAGATTGTTGAACTTCTCTAATAAAATGAAACTTAATCTTGATGTGCTTAGTTCGACCATGAAACACTGGATTTTTAGAGATTGAAACTATTGAATGTTGTAACACATGATCTTGGCAGGTTCTGTTTATTCATTCCCAAGTCTTTTAGTATCTCCCTTAACTAAATAGCCTGGTTCACGGTAGAGCTAGCATCAATATACTTGGCTTCTACTGTTAATTGAGCTACAATTTCTTATTTCCTTGAGCTCCAGCTAAAAGAACTTGCACCTAAAGAGAATACAAATCCAGAAGTGCTTATGTAATCATCAATACAACCACCCCAATCACTGTTGTAGTAGCCAACTATCTTTATAGTTTCTTTTATAGATGTAGGGAAGAAAATCCCAAGTGTGTTGGTTCCTTTAACATACTTTAACACTCTTTTAGAAGTTGTGAAGTGTGTTTCTCTAGGTGAATGCATGAACCTAGAGAGCAAACTTATAGCAAATAAAATGTCTTGCACTGAGGTATATAATCATCCACTTTTTTAGAATCCTCTTCTTTGCCAAGCTTCAACCTAGTAGAAATTGGAGTGCTAAAAGGTTTGCAATCTTGCATTTTGAACCTGTTTAAAACATCATGAGTATATTTTGCTGGAATATAAAAATTCCATTACTAGATAGCATCACTTCCCTGCCAAGGAAGTACTTTATGACTCCAAGATCAGTCATTTACAAAGACTTGCTCCATTTCATCTTTGAACTTTTGGATTAGTTCAATTTTGCTTCCAATAACAAGAATGTCATCAACATAAATTGAAACAATTAAGGACTCACCTTTGGTGACTTTCATCCACAGAGTAGCTTCACTTTGACTTTTGTTGAAACCAAGTTGGATGAGATGATTGTACATTCATTCATACTAGGCCGTTGAGGCTTGTTTTAGGCTATACAAGGCTTTCTTTAGGAGATAGACTTGATCCTATTTACTAGGGATTGAGAAACCATCAGCCTGCTTTACATAAATCTCTTTAGCAAGTAAAGCATTTAGAAAGGTTGATTTGACATCAAGATGGTGAATTTTCCTAGAATGGTGAGTTGAAAATGCAATAAGAAGTTTAATTGTGTCATACCTTGCTACTAGAGAAAATGTTTCCTGATAGTCAACACCATACTGTTGTAAATATCCTTTCATTGCCAATCTGGTCTTGTGTTTACAAATTGAGCCATTAGGATTGAGTTTTGTCTTGAAAACCCATTTTACACCTATTACTTTGTAATTTTTTAGCCTGTCAACAAGTTGCCAAGTTTCATTTTTGTTGATCATGTCCAGTTCAACTTGCATAACTCTCCTCCATACTTGAGAGTTTTGTGCTTTTGCATAGCTTGTTGGTTTTGAGATCACCAAGATGCACTTTTGAAAAAGATCCTCTAAA
The DNA here is from genome assembly GCA_031216115.1 of Senna siamea. Lineage (NCBI taxonomy): Eukaryota > Viridiplantae > Streptophyta > Magnoliopsida > Fabales > Fabaceae > Senna > Senna siamea. Next base: position 11,501,551 of record CM062366.1, read on the forward strand.
GTTCTTGTGCCTCTCACAGGCAAGTCATCCATCATTTCATTTACTACAAGTTAAGGCTGCTCTTAAGAATTCTTTTATTTTTTCCAATCCCAGGAAGCTTCCTCATCAAACTTCACTTCTCTGCTTAGAATGATTTTTTTATTTTTAAATAGAAAATCCTATTACCTTTTGTTGATGAACCCTTTTATTGGAAAATTGGCCAAGCAGTGAGCGGGAAGTCGACTGCCAAAGGGTGGAAGTACATTTGTCGTCCCCTGTTTTGAAAAAATGAACTCAATGATCTAGCTGAAAGTGTAATTAGTCCAAAACTTCACTCAAACAAGGGATCTAAACCTAATATTATGTAATGGGTAACATGAAGGTTGTGAATGAAAGAGAAAAAACAAGAATGAAATGAGATGAGAATTAAAAAGGAAAGAGCATGAGAAATGAATAAGAGAAGTAAGAATTGTATTTTTAGTATATAGATTAATGGCAAATAGCTTCATACTTGAATGACTAATTGTCAGTATGGGACGGTAATTAGGTATTCCAAGGTTAGGTTATCACCTTAATTTATCTACTTGTGAATAGCGTGATGAAATATGATCCATATGGGATAGATGGTGATCATATAGACTTATAGCCTCATGATGCACAAGTGTGGAGTAAGAAAATGAATTGTTTGATGTGGCAGTAAACTCGTGTGTTGAGATATATCAGTCTCATTTTGGGTAGAAAAGAAAAGTAAGATATCAGAGGAGATATCAATCCTGCTGGTTTAGGAATGATTTGCCGGACAGGGGGTGTGGCAGGGACCATTAGGAGTTACCTACTTGATAGGGGGTGTGGTAGGGACCACAGTGAGTATGGCAGAGACCCCATTGAGTACTTGGATTTATTGAGAGACGCTTCAGATAGTACATGAAAGTTAAAGTGAACCATGAGTAGAGGAAAGTAAAGTGAAATAAAAGAAAATAAAATAAAAGAATAATTATTCATGAGTGCTAAATTTAATGCATAAAGTTGTTCGCTTGCCGACTCTTCTAATTTGTCTTATTATCTTATAATTATTATGAGTTTGGCTATAGCCACTGAGAAATGCTCTGATTTCCATATTGCTCTATATGTGAAAATGTTTTTATATGAGAATGATCATGTTACGATTATAATCTGATAATTTATCGTGTGTAATGAATATGAGGTGAAATGCACATGCATTTATAAGTATGGCATGTGATGAAATTCATGCATAGCATCCCTATAGTCATGATGTTTTACATGATGATGGGAAAAGAGTGTAGAGTATTTTTCGTATGAGTACGGTGGTACAAACTAGCGATTTTATAAATTAGTTGTTATTACTATTGATATTTATTCTCATTAAAAATGCTGGTTTGTATCAGATGCCTAGATACTAGGTATCATTGGATATTGAAGTGGAGTATATGGAAATACCCTTTTTGGGATACTTTCCTATCATTGAAGAATTTTGGGTGTTATTAGTAGTAGAAGTTTCCCCAGTATTGTAAGAGACAGGGGATGATATTTTGAATATTTTGGGCATGTAGATAGATATTTTGATGTAAGAAAAGCATAAAGGCATATATGTATAAAAATATGTGAGGAAAAGGGGTATGAGTGGCAGGATTGTTGCCTCCTTACCTTAGTTGACTAGTTTTTGTAAACTCACATATCTATAGGTATGTGTCTTGATAAGTAACTGTTGCGTATATAACTAATCATATATGTGAATGAATATATATATTATTTCAATTATTTTCACTGCATAACGTGTGAGAACCCGAGTGTAATAACCTAAATTAATAACACTTAATTATTTAACTTGATAAAAAGTTAAAAATTGACTCGGTAGGGGTAATAGTAATTCACCAATCTTATAGTGCATTGTATTATATTATTTAAATAACTAAAAGGGATTATAAGATTGGGGGGCTACATTCAAAATAGGGGATGCAGTGTATCTAAAATTAAGACCATATAAGATGAAGTCTATAGAAAAGAAGTATAATAAGAAGCTAAGTCTAAGCTATTATGGTCCTTTTACAGTGTTGGAGAGGATTGGATAGGTTGCCTATAGATTAGAGCTACTAGAGACTGCAAGAATACACTCAGTTTTCCATGTCTCCCAAGTCAAAAAGAGCCGTCAGCCCATGGGTCAAATTTTACCATTACCATCCGAACTTACTGCTGATATGGAAATGCTAACAGAACTCAAAGAAGTTCAACAAATAAGGCAATTAACCAATAATCAGTGGTAAGTGCTGGTCAAATGGAAAAATCTACCTTTACATGACAGCACTTGGGAGTTATATGAAACCATCCAAAATCAATTCCCTGACTTTCACCTTGAGGACAAGGTGACTCTTTTAGGGGGTAAAGATAAACCCCAAACCAATCAATACTATAGGAGGAAGAGAGGACATAGAAGTGAAGAGGAGAATATCAAGGCTATAATGCAAGTTTATTCTAGAAGGAATAAGAAAGGTGAGTTGGCAGAAGAGGCAGAAGGGATTAGTATCTCCAATAACTAATTTCCGTAACGACTGAAGTGAAAGGCTGGTATGAATATGGGGACCACCAAGCAGGGGGAGAGGGAGAGAGTGGTATTTACTATCAGTTAGGATTTAGAAGGAAGGGCATCTTAGACAGTAAGGGATTGGGAAAGAGCTAACCTCTCGAAAGCTAGCAAACTTTTTAATTTTCTGTGATTTTCATTCTGTTTTGTTTAGCTTATTTTCTCTGTTCTATATTTTGTTGTGAGTGGAGTGTGCTGTTTAGTGTGTAATTTCAGTGGTTTCCTCTTACTCTTAAGGTTGCTATACTTCTAAGGGAAAGAAAACCAGATTCAATAACATTCAAAATTATTCAATTTCATCCATTTTGAGTTGGGTCCTATCAGATTTTTTCTATTTTTAAATAGAAAATCCTATAGCATTTTGTTGATGAACCATAGCCCAAGAAGATTCCCTTCTAAGCCTTATTGTCCAACTTACTTCTTTTAGGTTCTGGCACTTGATAATAACAGATACACCCAAAAATGCTGAGGTGGTATACTGATGGCTTGTTGCCATACCAAGCTTCATATGGAGTCTTGTCTTATAAGGCCTTTGAGGGCAGCTTATTTAGCAAATAGATAAAGGTATAGACTGCCTCTGGCCAAAAATGATTTGGAATTTGTTTTTTAATCAAAAGACACCTAGCTATTTACATTATAGTCTTGTTCTTCCTTTCAAAAACACCATTTTGCTGTGGTGTGTAAGGTAAGGTCAATTGGTGTACAATGCCTGCACTATTACAAAATTCTACAAACTGAACAGAAGTATATTCTCCACCATTGTTAGACCTTAAATCTTTAATTTTGAGATTACATTAATTTTCTACTAAACCTTTAAATTGTTTAAAAACATTAAAGAATTCACTCTTATGTTTAATGAAATAAAACCAACACATCCTAGTGTAGTCATCAATAGAAAGGAGAAAATATTCATTGCCACTCAAGGATTCTGTTTTCATTAGGCCACACACATAAGTGTGGATGAGTTGAAGTTTCTGATTTGCTCTCCATGCTTTGTTTTCTGGAAATGGCAGACTTGTTTGCTTACCTAAGTGACAGGTCTTAGAAACTTGAGCATCACAAGAGATTTCAAGCATATCTTCCACCAATTCCTTCTTGTTCATTTCTGCAATGCCTCTTTGATTGAAATGTCAAAGACTTTTGTGCCATAGATTGTAATTGTCTGTGAAGTACTGACATAGGCCTGCTCAGTTACTTTCTCCCAATCAACTGAAAAAATTCTGTTGTTCATCTTGACATAAAATAATTCAACTTCAGAAGGGTTAAAAATAGTGCATTTTCGATCTTTAAAATGCAGTGAGTAGTTCTTCTCAAGCATCTATCCAACACTGAACAGATTTTGGCTTAAATTAGGTATGTACAAAACATCAGGGAATAAAATTGTTGAAACAGCCACTGAACCTCTGCCTTTGAATTCTAAAAAATCTTCATTTCCTACCTTAATTTTGGATTTATAATTAGCATCAAGAGATCTGAACATCTCAGCATCATTGCATAGGTGATGTGTGTAGCCATTATCAAGGAGCCAATCATTGGATGAGTCATTTGTTGAGAAGCAAGTAACTGTGAAGAGTTGCTCCACTTGTTCATTAGTAGTTTCAGCCAGTTATGCTTGTAAAGGTTTAGAGGCTTTGTTTTGAAACTTGTAGACTTTAGATGTGGGCCCAGTTTGTTTGTAGTTGCCACAAATAGCATCAGGCCTCTACCAATAATATTTCTAAAAGTGAGTGGTCATCTTGAAGTGCTTGCAAGGTGTGAATTTTTTCTTGCCATTATAACCATCATTTTTCTCTTTTGACTTCTTGGAAAATTGCTTCTTGCCTTTGTTTCCTTTCTAGTTTTGCACATAAAAGGCTCCCTCGATAATTTTTTCTTGCCTCAAAACTCTCCTTTGCTCTTGAGCTTGAAGTGCACTCATTAGCTCAACCATCAAAATATTGTTAAGATCCTTAGATTCTTCTAGAGAGGAAATTTTTTACTCAAACCTCTTACAAAGCATTACTAGCATCTTTTCCAGAATTCTGCTTTCTGGAAAATCATCACCAAGAAAGCAGATTTGGTTAACAATCAAGGAGATTCTATCAAAATATTTGTTGATGGATTCATCTTCCTTCATACTTAGAGCTTTGAATTCCCTTTTTAGATTTTAAATATACATTTTCCTTATTCTTTCACTTCCATGATACTCCATTTTTAGTGTGTCCCAACCTTCTTTAGCAGTCTTGCATGCCATGATCCTAGGGAAGACTAAATCTCCCACAAAATTCTAAATAATAGTCTTGGCTTTGGATCGTTTAGCCTTTTTTCCAAAATGAGCTCTTATTTGGCCAAGGTAGGATTTCTTGGCAATGGAGGTACAAGTTTGTCTTTAGCTACAACCTCCCAAAGATCAAAGGCTTCTAAATAGGTTTGCATCTTGACTGACCAAATGTGGTAGTTTTCATCAGTGAAGGTTTGTGGTGCAGACAAGGAAGGTACTGTCAAGTCTAGGCTATTGTTGACTGACATTTTGGAACTTGGCTCTGATACCACTGTTAAAATAGGGAGGGAATTTGAAATTGATTTGAAGAATCAATTTTTAAAATATGGTAAAAGTTCCATGGTAATTTTATTCATGAAAACTTTAGACTTTATACTAAAGAAAATAACAAATTTAATTTCCTATCTAGACGACACTAACAAAGTGGATAAAATAGAATGAGAAAATCCTGCCACTAAGTGCCATAATCAAAATTAAAAAAAACAAAAGATAATCCCAGAAAATTAGAAACTGAATTCCCTTGAAAATAGGAAAACATGAAAATAAAAAAATTAAATAATAAGCTGGAACTAAAATGCCATTTATTTAACAGGAATCTCATAGCTTAGGTTGGTTGAAGTGCAATACAGATGGTTATGTCAGAGATCTAGGGAACTCAACTAGCTTTGGAGGATTTTCAAGAGATCGAATGGGCTAGGGAATCGTACTTCAATATAACAAAGTTCTTATGGAAGTTGAGTCTAACCTTGTTCAGTTAATAAACAACTTCAAAGATCAATCTCATCCTATGGTTGACATTCTTAGTAGAATCAAGGATCCTATGAATAGAAGGTGGCTTGTTAGAATGAATCACATTTCCAAGGAAGCAAATGGACTGGCTGACTAGCTTATGAACTCTTGCCATGATCTAAGTGACTTTGATCATGTCTTTTAGGATAATCCTCTAATTTTGTACCAACTTGGTGCTGAATGATATCCAGGGAATATTGCTTACTAGAATAGTTTCGTAGTAGGCAGGTGCCTAGAATGAGAATCTTGGATTCATATCCCAACTTCAGAACAGGTTAACATGAAAATAGATTTATAGACACAATAATTTCCTTAAAATTGCATGCTACTAGATTTATACATACAAGAGTTAATTATAGCAAGGTAAGATGTCAACTTCTTTGTCACCATCACAATATGGAAAGCCAGAATTAAACAATAAAAATGCTTTCTGATCCAAATAAAAATAACCAAGTCATTTGTTTTATGAATCACGTATAAACCAACAAAAAGAAAATCCATGAATGCAATTTAATTATAAAAATATTTTCTCATTCTAAACATTACAACAGTAACAAGAAGAATATGGCTAAGCTAGCAAGGTCAAAAAAATTTATCTAGATTTAGTTTAACTATCCAAATTTTGTTTAAAAAAATAAGAGAGTTAATAACTTCGGTATTACTATGGAATGCCCGACCAAAACATGATATCATATACCACTAAGGAATTAGCTTTGCAAAATGCAAAGAATAAATATGAAGAATTGAAAAAACCCATATATTTTGTTCACTATGCTCCATTGTCTCTATTTTTTGTGCTATTTTTGTGGCTCCCAGATCCACCTTTATCATGAAATTAGTAAGTTTCAATGTCGTTACTGATGGTAGGAGAAAGAAGCTTCCTCTGAAATTCAATGACACAAGGAAAACATAGGGACATAAGCTTCAATAGTCGCACATGCTTTTTGTATTATGCTACATTGGTTGAAAACCTTGCTACCTGATATCACAAACTTCATGCCTTCTCCCTGATGGGGAAACGACGATGATGGGTGAGGTTGGTTTAAAACTTGGTGTTTCTCTTGTCTAATGTGAGGTGGCTTGTGATTTGGACTTCCTAGACTAAAAATTCTTATGTGCAGTTGTTGTGTTGCTTTACTTAATACATTGATTAATAAAATTTAATTATTTGGGCTCTAATTTGAAAAATGAAGAATTGAATTAATATAATTAGTTAATGCATAAATGACATGGTACAATATATGCATCTAAAAACTGTTCCTTTCTATACTTTTTTTATTAAGCATTTATTTGCCAATTCAGCAAAGATTAATGCCATATAGGAATCTTAGTTAAGTTGTCATCTATTCTTTTTAACAAAAGGAATATATTGATTGTGAAAAAATCTTTTTGGAAGATGAAATTGAGATATTTTAACTATTAAAAACTGGATTAAGATAAAGATTATGTTTCAGGATTAAATTATTAATTTATTCTAAGTTATAATAGTTTAAGCATCAATAAATATTTTTATAATTATATTAAATTTTTTAGTCTCAACCCATACATTATATTGGCGTCCGGATTTTTGGTTTGGCATTTTTTGTCACTTTTAGCGGCGGTTTTTTCCGATGCTAAACTTTAGAAAAATGTATTGTTACTATAACTTTTTTAAATTAATTATTTAAACAAAAGTTATAGCGGCAGTAATATTCGTTGCAATAATATTAAAAACACATGCTAACAGCGAAAAAAACCGACGCTAAAAATGCTAAGCAGGTGCCAAGTAAAAATTCCAAAATCATTATATTAGCTCAAATAATAAAATATATTGCTCATCCAAAAATTTAAAAAAAAACTTAAAAAAATGCCAATTTTCAAATTTTACTTGGATCTAACTTATAGTTCAATTGCTCATTCAATTTTCAGAGGATTACCAAACCGTTTAGTTGGATGATTCCTGATTCACCCAATTTTCAAAACCCTGGTCATACCATACCATGGCAAAACAATTTTTTAAATGTTTTATAAGATCTCTAGCTCATCACTTAGAAGTAGGGATGACAGTGGCTACAAGCATTTTAGATATTCAGCAGTATTCATTAAAAAATAAAAACCAATAGAATAGTATAAAACCTAAAAACCGATAGAATATTATACACAATTACTTTGAAAGTGGAATTGTATATATTCACGACTACGAAGTTTTTTGTATCTTCCTTCAAAGCGTTTTCATTTTATTATTTTTAAAATTAAAAATATCATTTAATTTTTATTTTAAAATATTTAAAATTGTTTGAATCAAAAAACTTAAAAAAAAAGGAAATTTTAAATTTTGATATCTTTTTATATCAATATAAAAAAAACTTTATTCCTCTTTAAAATATGTTTAATTTAATGAAAATGATGATATAAAAAAATGTTAGAATTAAAATAATTAAAATAAAAGTTTCTTTTTTATTCTTTTTTGGCAAAAATACATTTTACGTACCTAAACTTTGTATTAATTATCAATTTGTCCCTAAACTTTTTTTTCTTAATAATTTTGTTTCTAAATTTTTGAGTTGTTGTCAATTTCGTGCCAAATCTTGAAAACATTTATTATAGTAACGAAGCTTTTACCTTTTTTCCAAACTCATAGTAATGAAAAAAGTATGACCAACTATAATAAATATCTTTCTTTATATAATAAAGAGTCAACGTCCTATTAACTCAACCAATTGGCTTAAATTTAGTTTCAACTTTCTTAAACATAATACTACTGTGTTACTTGCATCTTTGGATTACTACTTTTTGATGTACAGGATCCCCGCCAAAGACAAGTGCATAACATACTCGTATCTCGGTAAGGCTTAGAGGAACCTAAAATGAGGATGGATTTCAAGCAGAAGAAAATTTAGAAAGCCATAGAGAGAACAAAATGCACAAGAGTTTTATTTGTAAGAACGAAAGTTGGTTACAACTGAAGTAGCTAAGGGGTTTTATAGTGGAACCCCATCATTACAAGACAGGACATTTAAAATATATGACAAAAGACATTACAATAGTTTAAAACACAGTTGGCAAACATTGATAAAGTTCACAATTACAATGGCCGAGTTATAGCTCATGCTGTTATTATGAATGTGGGACCTAGTTGGTCTAACCCCATCTTCTTTTGCAAATAGGTTCATGTGATAGGAAGAGATCGAAATTTTTAAAAGAGTCCAAATTTATAAATTCATCAACATCTATATTGATGTTGGGATCTTAAGAGTTTTGTTAAAAAATCTTCAACAAGGATAGGGGAGTTACTCCTTTTCTTCAGGACAGTTCTCATTTTCTGAGGGTAGTGACCTTTTAAACGGCTCACTATGGCAATAGGACAGCTCACCTTGACAGTAATCTGGCCCTATGTTATGGTCTAGCATTTTGGGTTCTCCTTGGATGAACTCTCCTAGGTGTGATCCAATGGAGCTACAAATGATGAGTTCGAATGGGTCATAATTATTTATTTGATAAAGGAAAAGCTTAAGATTTTGGAGTGTATCCTATGTATTTGTGGTGAAATGTCTCATAGTTAACCATTCACTCATCCTCTATGTTTCAGGGATCATGGTGTCCTTCAAAAGCGTTTTTAAAAATAAATGAGACTGGATGTGTAGAGAGGAAGGAATTCCACAGGTTGTGGGAAATAATTATTTCCCTAAGCTTTCTCCTCCAAGTGCTTAGGGGACTGAACCATCTTAACAAGGTCCAAAACTCAAAATCTTTGTTCTAAGGATGACAAATATGCTAATATATTGGGATAGGATACAAGAAGATGGTAATGTAGTATTGTTTAGCTAATCACCATGGATACCAGAGGTCGTTATATGTGAGATTTGTATTAATGTGAATGAGGGCGAGAAAAAGGGTTTCTAAATTAAAGCAAGTCGAATAAGGAGGGACAATGACTTAAGGAAAGAACCTATGAAAGTATGTGAATATCCCTCGCCTAAAAAGGCTGAGTGCCATTGCTAGAGTAGTAGTAATGAAAGGACCATGTGGGAACTAGAGAGACTTTCCTTCTGTCATGCAAGGGGTACGAGGTGGAGGTGTTAGTGAACTTATGGTTTATATTAAAGGAATTGGCCTGGATGGAATGTCGAGGTAGAGATGACTTGTGGTTTTTGGGTCTGGATAGTAAGTCAGTAAGGGTGTTTCATACTTTTGCCTTCTCAGAGGTCATTTGGTAATGATTTGAAGAATCACTTTGAGAGGGATAAATGTATCTTGGTTGAGGATAGTAAGGTGTAGCCAAGATGAAGGGTGGGGAGTAACTTCCGTAGATGCTTCATTTCGGATTTTCTTGGCCACGTCTTCCTTTAATCTGACAGATTTGGGATCTAGGTTGCTTGAGTTCCATCTCCTTATTAATGAATTATGGCCTGTAGAATTCTATGGCTGAGAATTGTCTCAGCTCATAGTTGAGCTTGTTGATAGGACCTTTGAGATCTTCATACAAGGGGAGGATTTGAGCAAAGAACTTGTCCACCCTAGAGTGCAGTTGTTAGGAACATATTGTAATATCATTTAGTCTAGCATCTATTCGTTGCATAATATGATTTTAAGCTCTGGCGTCCTGGATTTTCCAATTTAGCACTTCCTCTTCTTGGTTGGGGGTCATTGAACCATTTGCTATGACTTTCTAAAGCCCCTATGTATGAATCCTTCCTTTGGAGTCAACTTATCTTTGTAATGGAGGGAATTGCTCTTCTGAGGTAGGATCGGTTGTGGAAGATAACATCAGAGGGATAAGATTTTTTTTTTTTTTTTTTGGTATTCTTTACCTCCTGCCTTGATAACTTTTATTTCATCAAAGCGATAAACTTGTCTCTTTAAACTTCAACCTTGAGAGTTTGGTGCTAAAGTTCATTCCTAAGCCTTTGGTCTGTGCAAGCCTCTTCTAGCTTAACTAACTCGTTGTTCAAGTTATATCTTTCTCTGTGTTGATCCTTTGAGCTGTTAGTGTAACATCTATGTGGGGTTGCTGGTAGGATCTTTTTCATTGTATCTTATGTGATTCTCTTTGTGATAGGAGGATGACGAACTTAACCTGCACCTTGTTTGGTGGTTCTTTCTAATGCCTTGCATAGACTGAATAGAGACTAGAGGTTCCATTTCTAGGAAGCAGTCCCATTCCTCTAAGCACATTAGGGATCTGCTTCCCAGACGAAGTGTCTGCCTATATGAGAAACATAGGAAAAGGACGCATATGGATAGATCGAGTGGATGGGGAGCTCTTCTCTCCCTTTTGTCTCTTTCATGTCTACTCTGATTATAAAAGCTTGTGGATGGGAGTTGTCAGTAGGTTGCAGCATGTTGATCTTACGCATCGAAGAAAAGAGAGGTGCTAGAGCAGAGAATGCAATATTGGTTTTGTCAGGTTGGTTTAGATGTCTGAAGATCATCTTTACACTACCATTTTTTGTGAAACTATGGTAGGTGCTTCAGTGGTATGAACTGACCTCTGCTACTCAAACCTTTTCTTGTAGTCTGTTAGTCATTCCATGGGCATCAACTGTAGTAGGTCTTCTTTAGGAATCTGCTTAGGCATATTGATAATGGTGCTTCAGTGTTAGCTTCTGCCCTGATCATGGGGAATCTTATGTGTGGTTTGGAAGCTGGAAATCACAAGTATGATCTTGTAATCTATATATCATCTGATGATAGAGTGTTGCGACTATGGCTCTGGGTTTCTACTTGTGGTCTCCTTGATTTGAATATGGACCTACGATTTGTTTGGCCAAAAAAGGGTCTACCAGACTAGCCACAAAGTCATTGAAGAATGAAGATGGTAAACATAGTAGTCCCTGCATTTAGGCTAGTGATAAAAACTCCTATAAGGGCTTTAGCATACTCTCTGCAATTTGTGTCAACAAGTCCTACTTTGGCTATGACTGAGTTTCCTTTACAGCCATGGTAGGTGAGAGCAAGCCTAATGGAACCATAATGGAATAGTTTTTTCGTTGCCAAAGCTAGATGAGCTTTGGTGAGATATGGAGGGAATAATACATTTCTTTTTTTTTTGTGTGGCAGAGATGGAACACTGGGTCATTTTGGTACCTTGGACATATTCTCAGATAGGGTTAGACTTCCTAGAAATTATGGATTGAATTCTTGAAGCAATGGGTAAAGGAAGCCATCATAGTATCTGTAGGGGATAAGGATGAGGAGAACAGATCTAGTGTTGAAGGAGTCTTCATAATAAGTGGTTTCTACAAGGTTGTTTATGTAGTTGAATAGGTTGACCTACAAGAATTTGAGATCTGGAAAGAGTTTAAAGAGGAAAGAGAAGGTGAAGATGGTATGAAATCCATAGTAAAGAAATTTCTTCCTTACTCTCAACCTTAACCACTAGAGATGTTATAAGCCAAAATTAATATAAAGGCTCTCATACCATGTGGGTGCAGCGAAACACAAAATGGGTAAAAATAGCATAAAATCAAGGCTGAGTAGTGTATTTAAAATTCAAATAATTGAGACATATTTTAAAAAGATGAAAAAAAAAACATTTCCTTATTTTATTACATACTTATATATAACATTAAAATATACAAAACATTACCTCAACTTTAAAAAGAAATTACTATTTTAATTTAAGTACAAAATTCAGAGAGATATTTTGTTACATCTCAAAATTCTTGTTCAATTAACATTTCTCCCGTTTTTTTTTTCTCCCTTTCTGGAGTTTTGGCTATAGAAAAGAGCAAAACGCAACATTCCTCTATACAAAATTAAAAGAGTATACCGATATATTGCCCAAGTCTAAAACCTTACACACAAGATAATTTTCAGTCTACTGCTACATAACGGTAAAGGACTTGCAGATTGGTTTATTGCTCTGAGGATAACTCAAGTCTTAAAGGTCCATTTGAGCAAAACAGAGGACCATATGTTCAAAGGGTGTTCCACCATAGGCCACTCAGATGTCTCTGAAAATTCAAGCGTTTGTATCTGCTTTGTAGGGTGAGACTTGCGAAAGGAAAGGTTAAGTAGTCATGTCATGGATCAATTTTTTTTCTAGTTTGGCTCAATTTCCCTTCTACACTGCTACAAATCAAATAAAAACTACTGTTTCAATAGTCAATACTTCAATCGTTAGAGGTGCACCTGTTCTAAGTAAACTGCACATTCCTTACTCTCAAATAATCATTAAGCTTTGTCAGCATCTACCTTGCTTCTTTGTGACTATAAACTCCTGATTGGGCAAAATGCAGATAAAAACCACACTTAGTCTCAGATTGATTAGCCTCAGTGCCTAATTCCCAATAAAGTAGTGTGCCCATTTGGTAAATTACACAGAGATGCAAAATTATATTCCCATTTTCTAAAATTAAAAGATGAGCTACAATTTTACTTATTTTAATGAAAATAGCCTTATATTTATTATTTATATAATATAAATAGTATTAAATATATTCTTTTATTAATATAAAAGAAATTATTGTTTGACACACTAGAAAGAATAAGATTAAGAATGATTGTATCAGATAAAAAGTTAGAATAACAACTACAATAAAAAAGTTGATAAAATCACGTCTTAAAAGTTTAGTCATATATAAAAGAGACCATTAGAAGATCTTGTATGAAAAGTTGATCAAATGAAAAATAATTTAATAGTTAGAGTTGGGAGGAGACCAAAGAAAATAATAAAATAAATTATTAAAATAAATTTAACTATAAATAACTTAATAATAGAAATAAGTCAAAATAGAACATGTTAACGTTACTTGATAGATATATTGAACCCTACCTATTGGGAAAAAACTTTTTTTTTTTGTTGTTGACTTGTTGTATAGAAGAATTGATTTTTAAAATTTAAAATAAAATAAAATTATAATTTTTAACTTAGAATAAATAATATTGAAATAAAAATTTTAAATATATATTTTCTAATAAGCTATATTTTAAAGAAAAGAAATCAATAATTTCTTTAAAAGTATTTTTGTAAAAACGAATAAAATTATATCTTATTTTTTAATTTCAGTGGAGGAGTATAAGTTTTAAAACAAATGTATGTAGAGTGTGTAATTTACCCTGTTCTTTATAATGCATGGTCAGTTACGCCTTAATGTGTCTCAATCAAAAATTGCAGTCTCTTTTCCTCCAACTCAATACCCTCCTCAGTCCTCACCAAAGAGTGAAAAGTATTGCTGACATAAAAAAGCAGAAAAGTGGATTGCAGAAATCTTTCTAGGCAAGATTTTGGAGACCATCAACAGCACCTAACTATCTAACAGGTATGAAGTACAATACTATCTAAACCAATGCATCCTTTTATACACTTGGCACCTGACCTAATTATATTCATGGCCCTCAAGACTGCATCCAAATTGAACAGGTCACCCCTCTCTCATTTCCAACATACTTTAATTTTATCCATTAGTATTAAGAAATATTTCACTGTCCAACGAGGAAGACATTTCCTTGAGCATAAATTACTCTATTTCGGACCTATATTTCTTTTCTGATATACACCTAATCACCTTTTTCATGACACTGTTAAATAATGCAACATAAATTCTAAGTTGATGCAAGATTTCAAAAGTACAAACTGCAAACAAAGTCTTCTCAAAAAAAGCATTATATCAGAAAAAAAATTAATTAATCCACTAACTCAGCCCAAGAAACAATTTTTCTTGACAAAACTTACGTGCTGGAAAAGCCAAGCTTCCCTAAATCAAAGTTGAAGATTTTACAGAGTATAGGGAGGTTATGTGGTTAGTAGGGAGTGTCTTCTTCAGGTAGATCCCAGTTATCCTCGTCCTCTTCCTTCTTGCTTGTTGTTGGCACTTCCGGCCTAATCTCTGTTGAAAATCTTGGCGAACGCGGCCTGAAAATGATGAAAGCAAACGAGTATTTAATGTCAATATAAGATATAATTGTGAGACAACCAGTCAAGATTTGAGAGAGAGAGAGCGATAAAACAGCTTAGTAACATTCCACCCAACCCTATCTCAGACTATTTATTGAATTTCAAAGCGAGTGTCTACCCCATAATTAAGATTGTTTTCAGCCAAGTTATTGAAGAACAGATCAGATTATCACATATGCTGAAGATTTGCATAATAGGATCAGAAAGAGGATCTAACTTTATCCTACATTATCTATATTCCTTTTAAGAATTTGTACTTTGTGCTCTCGTGTATATCACAAATGCTTTCAATTGCTATCACATTGCTGTCAAACCACTAAGCACTAACCAGTTAATTACAAGTTCACATAAAACGTCCACCATCACAGTGACCATTTAACCATTTATGGATTAACATTTGAAATATTTCATGAAGTAAATAATATATTATAAAGATACTTTTAGAGCCTCTATCATGTTATTTCATCCTCAAAAGAGCCTATTAGATTTCTATAATCATAATCCAAAGCACTAACCTAGCAACTTCATATATATATATATAGTTCTCAATCATCCACAAACCAATGGTCATTGGCTGTCCCCAGCTCCCACATAATAAAATTAAAAAAAAAAAAAAAAAGATCAAGGAGTGTAAATGTGTAATTGAAAAGAAAAAGGGAGGCTTCACCTTCTGCGGTTACGCTTGGCGGCCTCACGGGACTTGCGCTTCTTCTCGTCTTGTTTGTTCTCGAAGAACCTCCTCCTCTTGCATTCCTGAATCAGACCTGTCTTCATCACCTCTCTTCGGAACCTATTCAGGAGCCTCTCCTCCGACTCGTTCTCTCCCACAAGCACCTGCACATTGTACGCTGATTTGAAGAACAGAGTGTTCGAATAAGCCAGAGAGGGGCACATCACAGACGATAACTCTGCTGATACACTATAACTACTGAGATTCTCATCATCTTCTGGCAACTTCTGGTGCCTTTCCCTCTGAGAGGGCAAGCGAGCAGACGAAGGTTGAAGAGGAAGACTCAATTGGGAAGGTGGTGGTGTCTTGGAAGGTGCTGGCTTTGTGGGTGAGATGAATGAGAGAAAGTTGAAGAAGGAGGATGAGACTGCCATGGGTGTGTGTGCGTTTGTTGGTGAGATGTGGCTGTGGGCAGTTCAGATAAGCGTGACTTCGGACAAAGTTTCCGTATGCCATTTGGATAGCGTTAATCGCAGTAACGAACGGTCCTTAGTAGAATGACTTTTCAGAGAACCTCCAAACGGCATCTTATCTATTTTCCGTTTTATAATAATATAAATCTCAATTCACTATTTTATATAACTATTTTTACTCGCTCTTGTGTCAATTTTTAGTAATATAATCTAGAGCTTTTTATTATTTGGACACTTGTATACTAAGTTTTTTTTTATTTTTAGATTTTTAATTCTATTTTATAATTTTTAGTTTAATTTATTAATTTTAAATAGAGATGTCTAATCTTATATCATTCTTTCTTGTATAAATACAAAAAATGACAAAAAAAATTACAAAAATACATATTTGAAGGCTTGGGTGTCATATTTGCGTCAAGGCAAGCTTAGTGTCACGGACAGTTTTCAGAAGTTGTCCCGTGACACTAGGCTGAGATCTTGCGCCTAAGCACAACATTTAATCTTGTGCCTTGGTGTGAAAATAATATCCAAACATCCAAATGTTGCATTTTTATACCAGATGGATCAACCAAGCCAGTAAAACATGTAGGGACAGCCACATTACATCCTAAACTGATTCTTCACAATGTCTTAATTGTACCATCCATCCTTCAAATACAATTTTCTATCTATGCACAAACTTATAAAGAATAACCTTGTATCCATCATTTTTAATCCATCTTAATGTGTCATATAAGACTTGAAGAATGACCAAATTATTATTGTTAGTGAATTCATTGGCAATCTAAACATCCTAAACCATAAGTCATTTATTTTATCAAAACCATGTATCATGCAACATTCTGATTCATCGATAGTTTCTTGTAATTTGATTTTTGAAAATTGTACCAATTCAGTCTCCTTCTTTTTGTGGCACAAAAAACTTGGCTATACTCCTTTAAATGTAATAAATAAAAGTTTAGATATAGTGATGAATAAATCTAATATTGATTCTTTAACATGTGATGCATGCCACAAAGCAAAATAAAAGAGGTTGCCTTTGCCAAATAGAACAATTCAGACCAAAGAACCTGTTGAACTCATATATCTTGAAGTATGGAGGCCTTACAAATATCCAAATTTGAATAAATCACATTATTTTTTAACCACAGTTGATGACTTTACTAGAGAAACATGGACCTTCCTTATCTAAAAGAAACTCTCAAATGCCTACCACATTAGAATCCTTCTTTGTTTCGTCTAAACACTATTCCAAAAGAACATCAAAACTGTCAAAACAGATAATGGTACTAAGTTCATGAATTCAATGTACTACTCTTTTCAGTAAACTAGGAATCCTTCATCATAATTCTTGTGCCTATACACCCTAAAAAAAGGCTAAAATTCACAAAACTCCCCTAAGGTTTGCATCTTTTGCAGAGAACCCCCTGAGGTTTAAAACTTAACAAGAAACCTTCCTGAACTTTCAAAATCAAGGAAGTAACAGCTTTCGTTAAATTTTTCATCCAAAAGCTAAGGGTTAAAGGCCACATCGAATCTCATTGACTCCACGTACGCTAATATGCTAAGTTGCACCAAGAGCATTTTGGTCTTTTCTCTTTTTTCTCTCTTTCTTCCTCTTCCTTTCTTTCTCTCCTCTCATCTGTTTCGTCACTGGCGCCAAAAATTATGACAGATCCAACTGATGGTATGTCTGTTGTCACCATTGCATAGAAATTGACATAAAAAATTATGACAAATCTGACAAAAAATACTTAAAATCATGACAGATTTTGCCTCTAAATCTATCAGATTTTGCCTTCACCGCCTTCAGATTTTGCCTCCGCCCTCGCGAGACGATTTTCGCCGAATGAGTTACTGGAATTGTCACATGGCTACTCGAAGGGAGGTGAAAGGTGAGAAATCGCGAATCATTCGTAGATCTATCGCGCCTCGCCCTCACTGCGGATCTGTCGTGTTTCGTGGAGTTCATTCGTCCGCAAATTTGTCAAAAATCGTTTGTGGCCATTCATTCGTGGAGTTTCGTCGTCGTCCAATGAAGTCTAGAAAACTGAAAAAAGAAGAAGGAAGAAAGAGAGAAAATAGAGAAAATACCAAAATGCCCCTAGTGCAACTCAGCATATTTGCCTACGTAAAGTCAATGGGATCTGACTTGGCCTTTGACTGTTAACTTTTTTATGAAAAATTTAACAGAAAGTGTTACTTACTTGATTTTGAAAGTCCAAGGAGTGCCTTGTTAAGTTTTAAAACTCAGGGAGGGTTCTCTACAAAAGGTGCAAAACTTAAGGAGGTTCTTTGCATTTTAGCCCCCAAAAAAATGAGGTAAAGGAGAGAAAACATGCACACCTCATTCAAGTTGCTAGAGCCATCTGAGCAAATCTTTCCAAAATATTCTAGGGGGAAGCAATCTTAATAGCTACATATCTTATAAACATATTGCCCACTGTAGTATTAAATTGGAAATCTCCATTTGAGCAACTTATGGTCATCCACCTAACTTTAATAGGCTAAAGCCCTTTGATTGTTTATGTTATGTCAAAAAAACTTCACCAAAACAAAGACAAACTATCACCTAAAGCCTTCAAATGCATATTAGTAGGATATGTCATAGGACAAAAAGCCTACAAGACCTTTAACTTAGAAACACGTAGAATTATTATATCAAGATATGTATTACTCTATGAAGAAAATTTTCCTTTCACAAATACTTCACACAAACCAAATGAAATCCCTTTACCAAATCCAAAAATTTTGACAAAATATAGCCAAGACACCATACACATGAATGAACCCATAACTACAAAAGGAAATCTCATTTCTTTATCTTTGAATAATGCAAATGACCAAATAAACAACCCAAATTTTGTTCAAGATAGAAACCAAATCAAAACCAATTCAGGAAATTGAAAAACCCCTAGTTGGTTGCAAGAATATGTATGTACAACTTCCATAACTGACCAAAATAAACCAAATGATTACTATGATTCAAACTCTTTAATTCCATATAACCCTCAATATGTTGCATTCATGACCAATATTTCAACATCCAAGAACCACACAATTATAAAAAAAACTGTTAAAAAGGCAAAGTGGGTTGAAGCAATGAATAAGGAATTTGAGGCTCTTAAATTAAATGACACTTGGGAAATAACTCTTTCACTGTCTGGAAAAAAGGTTATTGGGTTAAAATGGGTGTATAAGGTGAAATTTAATGTATATGGAATAGTTAAAAGTTTTGATATTCTCCAATATAGTCAAGAATACATATAAGGTTAGGAACACCAGCAAAGGAAAGGGAAAAAGGGAGGAATGCTCCTTTGAAGCACCTTTGATGAGTAAGTTAGTGAGGGATACAAGGATGTAAGAGAGCTTTAGGAATGTTAAGAATGTATATACCTAAGGAGGGCTTGGACCACTCCTTATATAGGAATCGAGTGAGGGGGTCTTCAGGATTTAGGTGCGGGCAATCACTAAGGATCGATCACCTAGGGGAAATCTACCACCATGTGGTAGTCCCTTAATGTTGGTCCAATCTAGGTATACCATAAGTCCCTCAAGCCTAACTATACATGTGATCTTAGGTCTCAAGCTTCAATCAGTGATGGATTGGGCCAAAAAAAGTGGAATTTGAGTCTCCCAACTTGAAAACTCTGTCATTTTTCCTTAGAAGATTCATACTCCATGCCAGCCACCTTTTTATCCTTGTTAATGTGTTACTTGGGTAGCAAAGCAGTCTAGTAGTGGTGATCTCAATGGTTTTATGGTCAAAGTGATACTTCTGTATAGTTTTGGCACCATTATTTTAAATTAATAGAGGATATTCAAAGGGACTTTTTAAATTTTTGATTCTATAAGAATTTTCCCTTGTTTTCTCTTTGAGGATTTTTTAAGTGTGCTAATTCTCCATTCTTCTCTATGAGAATGTTTCTCCCAAAGGGTGTAAAAAAGAACAAATCATTGTGCCTCAGTTTTAGATTTGTGAGTATCATCACTTCCTTACTTCTTCTTGCTGGTTGATTGGGTGTTTCGCTTATTTCCCTTTTTCCTAATCGAGAAGATTCAACATTTTTGTGCATCAGATATACTTAGAATGGACATGGCCGAGTTAAATGTATTTATATGGTCTTTAAGATCTTCCTCCCTATAGTATAGGAGAATCTTCATCAGCATCTTGAAGCCAATTGGTATATGTTCCTCCATAATGTGGGGAAGGAAAGGGGATGGCATCCCTTCTTCTACAATCTTTTGAGTATAGCCGTCCATGGTTATTGCCTAATTAACGATTGGTACTAACATGGTAGGGTGAGGGCCTTGAAGAAGAGGGTATCTATACCACCCTTAATAATAAGGATAATACAAGTGCTAATTCCAAAAGCACTAAAGTTGGTTATGGAACTAGAAGTCTTGGTGGTTGTGGAATTGCCAAAACTAGCTGACGGATCCTTATAGGCTCAATGGACAATTGTAGAGTCTTGAAAAATGCCGATAGTTCTTTGCATGGGCCAAGACTTTGTCTTGAAGGTCAGTAACCTCTATACAGCATCTTGAGTGCAGCGAGGTGGGCTCACTAGAACTGTCCTGTTCCTTGCGAGATCCTACTGAGGTGGAGTTGGTTGAAGGAGTGGCAGTCTTGCCATCGACCATTTGTTTATCGATTAGGAGTTGTTGAATCACTGGTTCTTGGATAGCAACGTCTTGTTGCCCTTTTCGATGATGGGTAGCACAGCGGCTCCCTCGAGGAGGATTTGGTACAGTAGGTGGTGTACTAGAGCTGGAAAGAACTGAATGTGTCTGCATCTTGAGGATTCTTTGGAAAACCTTAAAGAAAGTCTCGTAGATTATGGTAAAATAAAATCTTTCGGTGGTTAAGGAAAGACCAAGGTGGGTGTAACATCCCAATCTTATAGATTTTCTTTATAAAATAATTTTTTTAATAAAATAATTGACTGCAAGATTGACATGCTATCCTTACCTTTGTCTTTAACTTTTTTACCCGAGTAAAATTTTTATTTTTCCAATGTTATCCATTTGTTAATTAAATTAGATCTGGGATCATTTACTCGGTATTACATTCATACAATACGCAATAACAAAACTAAATAAATAATTAGATTTAGTTACAACGTCCTAAATAAAACTTGCATAAATATGCATCTATTATCATTTTTATACATTGTTACACATATATTTCAGGATATGTGTAGTGATTGTCATCAATTAAGGGTAAGGAGGCAACAACTCTACCACTCAAATCCCCTTTTTGTCAAAATTCACACTTTCACATATCCCAACATATATATATGCCCATTTTACTATAAACATCCAAAAAAATTTGTTTATCCTGATTCTATTTCCAAAATATAAAGAAGTCAGGATAAAATGGGCTAATTCTTACATGTTAGCATTATATTCAAAAACATATCCATATATCCATCCTACTATGGGTGGACTTCTACTATAGTCACCACATAAACTCCTTGGACAATGTTGATTATTCCCAAAAAGGAAATCTCCACCTACACTGCGTCCACTTCGATCCCCACCAAATATTTAGGCATCTGATACATGCTAGATATAATCATAAGAATATTATCTCAGTAGTTAAGTAATTTTCTTAATTTCATAAAACATCTAACATGTACCACCGTATTACTACGAAAAAACATTTATTCTTTCAAATTTATACAATGTAAATATGAAGGAATTATATGAACATATGTAGCATCTAACCATTTCAACAGTTAAACTATAAATTATAATTTAAAAATAAATCAATAAAAATAAATTTATAGTAAACTATTCACAAGGAATACGTCTCAATCATTTCTTAACCTTTTGAAGCCATCACCTAGTGCCTTTCACCTTAGGGATTCATTTAGTGCCGTTTATCCCTTAGGTGTTTCCTTTAGTGCCATTACCATAAGGGATATTTTAGTACCATTTCATCTCTTAGGTATTTATTTAGTGCCATTTGGTACCACTTCACCATAAGGGGTATTTCAGTGTCATTCCTCTCTTGGGTATTCATTTAGTTCCATAATCCACATTATCACATTATAACATTACCACAACATCATTTAGGACCATCAAACACACCACTTAAATTTGTCATTTACATCCTCATGCCATTAGCATCAATCAATACATATATACATTCATCAAACTTTAATTCCATAAATGGTGCCATTTATTTTAGCATCTACAAGCTATCTATTTAAATATTATATTTTTGTGCCAACACAAATTGCATCAAGTACACATTTCATTATTCTATCCTTTCTCTTTAAATTTTCTGTCAAAATTTATTGATCATAGCTTCTTTTCCATTAAATGATGGAACTTGAATTCTTCTTAAGAGAAGAGACAACATTCATTCAGCCTTAGGAAGGAAGAAAAACAACCCAGGCATATTTATATAAAATACAGCATTTATTTCACCCTTCTTAATTTTTTTCTTCAAACATTCTTTTCATACCAATTCAAGGAAATCATTGGGCCATTATGATTTTAATGCTACCCATTTATTCAACAATCATTTCATCTTAACAAAACAGGGGAGTTTTCGGTCAAAACCACCAAGGAAAAAGGAATTGCCACTTTAAGTATTTTCCTACCTTTTTAAGATATCTATTATGATTTTTAACATTAAAGAATCATACCTATTATCTCACACTTCATTTTGCCGCATTTCGCAACATTCTACAATAACTTACAACAGAATTTTACAGCAATTTACAGTTTTACAGTATTTCACAACAACTTACAACAATATTTTATAACACATAATAGTTTTACAGCAACTTACAACATTTTACAACAACTTACAGTAGTATTTTACAGCACATAATAGTTTTATAGTATTTTACAGCATTTCACAACAACTTATAGTAATATTTGACAGCACACAACATTTTTACAACATGAAAGAAATTTTACAGCAACTTCATACAACAGTGATATCTTGGCCAAATTTCTAGCAAACAGAGGAAAATGCATTTTCAATTCCTTTCTTCCTCTTCAAGAGTTGTTTCATCATTTTTCTCACATCCAACATCATAATATATTTAAAGCATACCATAGACATACTTGACCATCATTTTCCCATGAAAGAACGCATTAAGTGAGGTGGTGGAATTGTAAATGCCAATCTCATAAAATAAACTCAATCACACCTTCCAACTAACACAAATTCATATATTTACTAACATAAATACATTGCAACAAGATTTCAAGCTTAAAATGGAGTAGAGAGAAAATTTGCTACTGTTCATCGTCTTGAAAATAATTGGCAACCTCCATGAAAATCACCATGAAACCAAGAATAAATGCTAGAAAGATGCTTAACTACCTTGCTTTTCCAATACAAATGATATTTTCTTCCAGTTTTATGAAAATTTTCTTCTCCCTTTTCCCTTCCCTATGTCTTCTTCGTGTGGCTGGGTTTCTCCTCTTGTGTGCTGCGTTCTGTTGAGAAAGAAGGAGGAAGAAGACTTTTAAACATAATTTAAAATACCCAATGTGTCCCTTTTGCAAATTTACTTTTCTATCCTTTATTTTTCTTGTCTCTTTTTTCTTTTTTTTCATTCTTTTTGGACATAGAGGTCTCCTATTTAGGTAAACAAAATTATGAAATATATGGAATAAAATGGTCATCATATTTGTGTGAAAAAATGATAATTTTAACCTTTGGGATAAAATTACCATTTTACCCTTTTTAATTAAAATGACTATTTTACCTATCTCTTGCTTCAGAATTTTGAGGAAAATTTCTTAAGAAAATTTTTTCCAATTTTCTTAAGTAAAATAGCAATCTTATTCCTTAGGTAAAATTACAATTTTTTTCTTTGGGCAAAATTACCATTTTGTCCCTAGTAAAAAATTTGATTGTTTTGTCCCTTTTTCCCATTTTAAAATTTTTAGAGTGGTTTTAGTCAAATCTTTAGTCGAAAATCACAAAATTTTAATATCTAAAACATCCCTAGAGATTTAAAAAAATACAAATATTACAGTGGGTGCCACTAATATTCTCCTATCTGGTCAAGAATACGTATGAGGTTAGGAACATCGAAAAAGGGAATATAAAAAGGGAGGAAGGCCCCCTGAAACACCTTTAATGAGCAAGTTAATGAGAGTTACAAGGATGTAAGCAAGAGAGCTTTTGGAATGTTAAGAATTTGCGTACTTGAGAAGGGCTTGGACCACTCCTTATATAGAATTCGAGTGAGGGGGTCTTTAGGAGTTAGGTGAGGGGGATCACTAGGGATCAATCACCTAGGAGCGATCTGCTACCACATGGCAGTCCCTCCAGGTTAGGCAAATACCAAGTATAAAGCATGATTGGTAGCCAAAGGCTATAACCAAATTGAGGGAATTTATTACTTTGACATCTTCTCTCCAATAGCCAAAGCAGTCACAGTTCATTTTTTTTTTTTTTTTACCTCACCTTGAATAAATGGTTCCTTCACCAATTGGATATCAACAATGCATTCCTACATGGCTATTTGAAAGAAGTGGTGTAAATACTTCCACTAGAAGTTTAAATTAAAGCTAAGCAAAATGAAGTTTGTAGATTAAAAAAATCCCTATATGAACTAAAAAAAGCATCTAGAGAGTGGAATTCTGAATTTACCACTCAACTGATTAAGGATGGTTTTAGGAAGTTTGTCAATGACCACTATTTTTTCATAGAAGAGTCTGATAGTTCATTCATGGCTTTTTAGTTTATGCAGATGATGTTGTGATTACTACCAGTTGTGAAGAAGATATCTTACAAGTTAAAAGGTTCCTTCATGATACTTTCACCATCAAAGACTTAGGAAATGCAAAATATTTCCTTGGTCTGGAGATCACAAGACTGTCTATAGGAACATACATGTCACAAAGAAAATATATCAGAGATATACTTTCAAATGTAGGAGTAACAGATACAAAAGAAAGTTTGACTCTTCTTCCAAAAGGGCACAAGTTTGATAAAGAATCTCCATTACTCCAAGACCCAAAGAAATACAGACGATTAGTGGCAAGATTGTTGTATTTGAACATGACCAAACCTGAAATTACATTCTCTGTTCAACAATTAACTCAATTCATAGAAGCTCCTTCAGAAGCACACTGACAAGCACATTACAGGTAGTTCTCTACCTGAAGGGTTTAGCATCACTAGGCCTATTCTATTGAGTAGATGCAGAACTCTCCATCACAGCCGATTGTGAAAGTGACTGGGCATCCTGCCCCATCACTAGAAGATCCATTTCAGGGTATTGCATCTTCCTAAGAGGTTCACCCATCTCTTGGAAGACAAAAAACGCAGACTGTGGTATCAAAGTCATCCTGTGAAGCTGAGTACAGATGCATGGTTTCCATAGTCTGTGAATTAAAGTGGATATCCTATGTTCTGCAAGACTTTAGGCTGACATACCTACCCCTATCCCTCTTTAGTGCGGCAATCAGTTTGCACTTCATATATCTGCAAACCATGTATTTCATGAGAGGACAAAGCATCTTGACATCGACTGCCATATAGTGAGGAACAAAGTTAATCACCTTCATCCAGCCAAAAATACATTCCAACGCAGTTGCAAATTGCTGATGTTTTCACAAAGCCCCTAGCTCATCCTTAATTTTAGCCACAACTAGTCACCGCTGAGATTGGTTAATCCCCCATCTCCAAATTGATGAGGGGATGTTAATATTGTGCCAAGTTTATTTTAGTTAGTTCAACTTCAGTTCAGATTTCAGTATTAGTTTGTTTCTATTTCTATTTTTTGGTGAGTGTAGTTACTAGTCATGTGATTCTCACATATACTGAGCTATATATGTATTTGTCTACCATAAGCTAAATCAATCAATTTTTCAGGTTTCATTTCCACTCTTTTTCCTCTTTCTTTGCATTCCGATAAAAACTTTGGACTTTGATTAGTAACCCTTAAACTGCAATTAGAGTTTATGATATTTAACATGCTACAATTTTTTTTTTTCTAAAATCCATTTTGCAATTTTTTTGGAAATCCTGACCATATATACTAGCTGCTTGGCAATCAAATATATATTGGTGCTGCTGAAGGTGAGAGAGGAAAGTGGCCCAAGGGAATTTGGATCTTTTGGTAATTTGGAAGAGAATAAAAATGACATTTTTATCCTTGTTAATGTGTCATGTTGATCTAATGTGTAAATGAGAGGGATAGCATTTAGAGTTTTATCCTCTTAAATAAAACTTTAAAGAGTTATTAGTCAAAGTCCAAAATTTAAAAGATTTCTTTTAAAATTTTATCCATGATTGATTAATGAGCCCACGTTAGAAGCAGATAGTGTTTGGAGAAGAATTGGTGGGCAAATGGGATATCATATATTCTAAGAGTTGCTTCGCCAAGTTTCTTACTCTTTTTAAATTCTGTGGGCTATAAATTAATTTATTAAACTTTATATATCGTGTAGCCAATCAACAATCAAAACCTATCCATTGCTCTTCCATCGATCAAAGTGCTTTCAATCAATAAAGAATCCCCTTTGCAAATGGTAGCCCTGTGTGGTTATTTATAGAGTATTGTTTGATTTGTTTCTCCTAAATATCACAACATATTTTTTTTGTTTCAATAATTATGTTTAAAGTTGTGTCGAATATTAAATATGAATATAATTTTAAATAAAAATTTAAATTTAAATTTATTATTTTGTAAATAATTAATTTTTTTTAATAAATTTAACTCTGATAAATTATTTTAATACATAATCCTATATAGATATTTAATTAAATGTTAGGGAAATTAAACAAGAATATAAAGATGATTTAACTATCCCATGGACTCCCACTTTGTAGGGCTAAGACATGGCATCTTTCTCTCTAATTGGTGTTCATTAAATTAATGACCCTTATTTAACAATTGATAAGAAAGAACTGAATATAGGATATATGCAGGTTATATATTAACCATTAAAATTTTGATAAAATTATATCTAATATTTTTAAGATTTGATATAATATTATATTAATATTTTTTAAATTTATTTTTTATTAATGAAGTTAATATTTTATATACATGTTTATTTTAAAATAATAAAAGTAGTTAATTTTTTTTACTATTATATTTAAAATCTCACCTTGAAGCTCATTATCAATTTACTTATATTTGTTATTATGTTAAAAATAAAACTGTACTTATCAATAAATTATTAGTTAAGGTGATAACTAATGATCTCAACTTTACAAGAAAAAAATTAAATTATAAAAAATATATTTATTAAAAAAAAGTTTATCTGAATACTTTCAAATTTAATATCATTTGAGAATGTTTGAATTTTTTTAAAAAAATCTTCGTATTGAAAAAGTTATCTTTAAAATTATTTTAAATCCTGTACCACTTATTATATATATATATATATATATATATATATATATTCGCAATAGCCATCTTGGGCCAGTACTCGGCATCCATCACAAAACTCACCAACTCCCCCTACTGTTGAAACATGGCAACTAGATTTCGAAAAGGTAAAGCCACTTACATCCCTTTCTGCTTTTTAATTATGAATATTTATTTTATATCTTTTGTGTGTGTGTGTGTGTGAGCAGTATCTCATCTTATTACAGCACAAATAAAAATATAATGTTTTTCGGTTTTGGGTAAAAGAGGGGTTTCCATTATAATCAACCAGCTTTAAATTAATCTTGTGCATTCCACGACAGATCTTTGTCAAAACTCTAAAGTATATAACCAAAAATAATAATAATAATAATAATAACACACATAATTTTTTCCTTAAGAAAAAAAAATAGTATGTTTTTTCTGTTATATCCATTGCGAAAAAACATTATTTATGAGAAGTAAATTTAGTAAAAAAATTAATTTTTTATGATGAATTTAAATTTAAAATTTTATTAAGAGAGGTGTTTATATTTAGTGTTAGATAATGTCTTAAATAAAATTATCTTCAATAAAAATATATCTATAAAAAAATTATTTATAATTAATATAATAAAAGTAATAAAATAAAGTAACGAGTATAATGAAGGTATCTGTTTGGTGACTCCATTTCCAAAAGAAAGCAACAAGGGAATACAGTATCTGGGTCCACTATAGCTAATAGTGAAATGGTATTTTTGCCTTAAAGATTAAATTCCTTCTGCTTAAAGTTTTGAGTCTTAATTTAAGAATGAATTGAATGGGCACCATATACCTTAGCTGGGACTAGTGGTCCATAATATATGGTATTTTCAGATACCAAAATTCGTCAGAAACCACAATTTATTTGCCCTTTTTAATTCAAATGCATTTCTAGGATTAGAGAATCTTTTTCCTTTTAGCTTCCACGTTTTGCTTAAGCGCCTTATGCCATCTTCAAACTTCTTACTTCTTAGTTCTTAGGCATGAGAAATTCTTAGATATAATAAATATATCATATTATTCATATATTATTTAATATTATTAAGTCATATTTTTTATTCTTTTATATTAATTAATTTAGATCTACATCAATTTTTAGTGTAATAATAAAAAATGATTAAATGCTATTAAGTAATATATAAATAATATGTTTTTAAAATATTGTTCATGATAGCTACTTGTTAAGAACATTATAGGGAGACGAACTCTTAGACCCTTTTCCACAAAGGAAAGGAAAAAAAGGATGAAGGAAAGTCGAATTTTTTAAATTTCAACCTCTCCATATTATTATTCACTTGCTAATAAATTGACTAAATTTAGATACAATTTTTTTTTTATTATTAATTTTTTAAAAAAATGTTATATAAAATATGTAAAATAAATTTTAAAAAGATTTAATAATAGTATAAATATAAAAATTATGTTATTTTTATTATAAGCAACCCCGCCTACTACTTTTATTTTGGAAAATCTAAATGCAATCTCGGAGATACAAAATATAATTATAATTTTATTTTACAAATTTTTAAAAATACAAAATTTTATCTATTTAAATTATTATAAAAATAAAAAATTACATAACAGTTAAAATTAAGGTATCAATGAGAGAAAATTTAAGAGGAATGCAGATAAAAAAGTTGTATAAATAAAAATTGAAGATGACAAAAAACATAAATTATTTTGTTACTTTTGTCAATACTAGTTTTAATTGTTTCATAAAATTTACTTTTGGTAATAGTTTACATAAGTAAAATATTAGCTTCTAAAATTTATATATTAAAATTATAATTAAATACATAATTTCTTTTTGGAAAACAAAATTTAATATTATTCCAAATTTTTAACAGAATGCTATGCATTGTTGTAAAATATTATTTGTCTATTTCAAGTAAATTTTTTAAATTTATATAATAAATATGGAATATATCATTCCATCGAAAAATATATATCAGAGATTACATTTGATAGAATCCGATAGTTAATTATAACCTCCTTACAGAGTTACAGTGTTATTAGTAATACATATGAGTGGAATAGTGACTATATTCTACACTTTGTGAAATTTCTTAAATAAAAAAGGGATTATAAAGGAATCAATATTAATGCAATATTTATATAAAGGACAATATTAAATGTAATTTATTTTAATTTTTCTTCTTTAGACCACTGACTATTGGATTCCTTTTCTATTAAATTGTTAGCTGAAGGGAAATAAAAGACAAAATCTGGTGAGGTGGTAGGGTAATAAGATTATACCATTTGGTAACATGTTATTTATTTACATTATACAGCGTAATAAATTAAAATTTGATTCTTAATGGAGGGAGGAATGAGTATAAATGGAGAAGAGTGATAGAAGAAAAGTAAGAAACAAAGGTTCATTACTGTTTACTTTCTTTTCTCACATCGGATTGCTGAAGCAACATGGGAAGCTCTCAGACTATGCCACTGCAAAGCACACTTCTCTAAACTGCAAACCTCTTTCTGCCTTTTTTCTGAAATGGTAATAAAATAATGGTTATGGTGGTGCGGTTGATGATGATGATGATACTTACTTAAATAATATCCTCTCTCTCTCTCTCTCTCTCTCTTTCTTTCTTTCTTTCTTCTTTCTTTGTATTTTAATTCCCAAGGACAAGTCATAAACTAAACTATGCACCATTTTCCAGCAAATGGTGGGTGACTTCATGTACTATCTCTCTCTCTTTTCTCTGCTCCTTCAATGGCATCCTTCACTTTCTTCCTCTTATAGCCTCAACTTCACAATCACGTGTCTCTGCTATTAGCAGCACAGAGAGAGAGAGAGAGAGAGAGAGAGAGAGAGGCGTACGCTTCTCCAACGTCTCTTTTCTGTAAGTTTTAATTCCTGATTCTGTATATATCACTCTGTAACGTTACCTTTTAGTTACTGTTTTGCTTCTTCACTCGGATTCTTCATTCTCTTTCTTAGCTTTTATGAGTTTATCTTTACATATATGCGTTTTCCTATGAACGTTTTTGTGCGTTCCCTTTTGGGGATTTTCTTACAGCTTCACTATCTTCCATCATGTAAAATTTCTCAATTTCTCTGCAAGGTACTTATAGGCTCAGAATACTGATATTCATGTGCAGCCATCTCAATAGCTATAACTAAAACCCAGTAGGAATTTGTTTGCGTCCTAAATTCTCAATTTACTGATTGTTTTGAATAGTACTGATCGAACTGTGAAGAAGGGTTTGGTTTTTAAGTTTCAGTCTTTCACCACCCATATCCATGTGTTCTGCTCTTCACCTGTCAGATTTTAACCCAGTGATTGATTGATGCTTATTTTATTATTATTGTTATTATTTTTCCGATTACAGGTACTTGAGTAGCTAAAAGGTGTAAAAGGTATCCTTTACCGAAAAAAGAAAAAGAAAGACGATTTGTGTAGAAATGAGTGAGTATGATTGGTAAAAAAGCATTGGGTGTGCGACGCTGTGGGAGTGGCATCTGCGTGAGATCACAAAAGATGAGGATTGTGGAGGGCAAGAGCAGAGGTTGTTCCTCAGATGAAAATACTCAGGATGCAGATTATGACAATAACGACTATGTTCCATGTCTGAGCGACGAGGTAGAGACTCTGATATTAGCCAGATTCCCCAGAGCAGAGTACTGGAAATTGTCTTTTCTAAACAAGAGGTTCTTGACGCTTGTGAAGAGTGGTGAAATCTACAAGATCAGGAGAGAGATAGGGTTTAAAGAGCCTTCCGTGTTCATGTTAGCAAGTGGTGAGAGCAATTGGTGGGCATTTGATAGGCATTTCAGGTGCCGTAGGAAGCTCCCTCTCATTCAATCAGATTACAGTTTTGAGTATGGAGACAAGGAGTCATTTTCTGCAGGCACACATCTGTTTGTATCAGGCAAGGAGTTCGATGGAGCTGTTGTTTGGAGATACGAGTTAGCCACAAACCAATGGTTCAAGGGTCCTTCCATGATCACACCAAGGTGTCTTTTTGCATCAGCCACCTGTGGTAATTTTGCTTTTATTGCTGGTGGTTTTGTGACAGAGACAAGGGAAGTCTTGAATTCTGCTGAGAAGTATAATCCCGAGACAAAATCATGGGAAGCACTTCCTAGGATGAAACGAAGGAGGAAGTTCTGCTCAGGTTGTTACATGGATAATAAGTTCTACGTAATTGGAGGGCAAGATGAGCAGAAGAATGAACTTACTTCTGGGGAATTCTATGATGAAGACACAGAAACATGGAACCTTGTCCCTGATATGTTGAAAGATATTCCTCTCTCCATTTCACAATCTCCACCTCTTGTTGCTGTAGCCAATAATGAACTTTACTCACTGGATGCTTCCTCCAATGAGCTCAAGGTATACCAGAAGGGAAGCAATTCATGGAAGAAGATGGGACGGGTTCCGGTGAGAGCCGATGCTCAAGGAGGTTGGGGAGTGGCATTCAAGTCTCTGGGGAACGAGCTGCTCGTGATCGGCGCAACGTCTGGCTCCTATACAGAAGGCACCTTGACTATCTACAGTTGCTGCCCTGATCCTGGTACAGAGAAATTGCAGTGGAGACAAGTTGAATGTAGCAGCAGCACTAGGCTTAATCACTTTGTTCGCAATTGTGCTGTGATGGTTGCTTGAAGTCTCAATTTTAAGTAATAAGCAGAGTCCAGGTCACTTGCATTAAGCTTCTGCACCTATGATCGAGAATATGAGATTGAGTATCTTTTTCCTTTCATCTTTAACTCTGCAGGGGAGGAAAACTGACAAGAGTTACAACATCCTGATAATATCTTCAATTGCTAATGTGTTATGATCTTTTTATGCAATGGTTGACTTAGATATGTATCTCAAAACTTCAAATCATGCGCAATATCAGATTTGAAGCTCTGACTGATATCTCATTCATGCTTTAAGTACTTCATAATACAAGCCAGATTGATATAATTTGTGATGCCCGTTCGAAATTTTCTGATAAATATGTAAAGAGTAGAGACAAGTTTCGATAGGCAGAGATGTGAATTTTTTATTTTCCTTTAGCCTAAAATATACATAAATCCTTTAAATTATAGGTTATGTATAAATTATAAAACACGAATATGTTTATTTGTAAACATATCACGTATTCGATATATAATACGATATCGATATACTATGACATATTGTGAACACATGTACAGGTGTGTTAGATTAAAAAATTTTAATTTTTTAACTCAAACACGCGCCAAATGTAACTTAGATACATGTTGAACATAATTCATGTTTGAGCTAAACATAGAATGACAAAAAAATCATGAAATAAATAAATAAAAGTTTAGAAAACTTATTTTAATGAAATTATTAAAATTCCCTTTAAACTATATTTTTGTTATATATGAGATTTAGTAATTTTGATTTAGAAAATAATAGGAGAAGTTATTTAAAATATAAAATGATATTGATTAGTTTTATTTTTTACAAGTATATTACTAAAAGAAAACTTTAAATATATATATATATGCACTGATGTGTCATATCTTATATTTTTAGAGTTTGACGTTTTAACGTATTTGTCTATATTGTGTCAATTGTCTGACAGTGTCTGTGCTTCACAACGTGTAAATAACTTTTATTTAAGACATTTTTTGGCATAAGGCTTAAAGTTTATAGAAGTTTTCTGTACAATATTTAAAGTTTAGAGAGATTTTTTATACACGACTTAAAGTTTAAAAAGATTTTTTATATTTAAGTATAACTTAGTTTTGCTGTCGTATCACTATTCTATTAAGATTTTAAATAAAAAAGTTAACAAATAAATTTTTTGTACAAATTGTAAAATTTGAAGATGTTCTAAATTAATTTTTATACATATAATTAATTTTTATAAATTATTTATTATATTTAAAAATTATAAATAAAAATATAATTTTTGTAATATAATTTATATTATTGATATTAAAAATATTTAATTATTATTATTTATATATTTGTGATATCATTCAATTTCACTATCAGTAAAACTAATTGACTAACTCGTGACACGATAAATTTTTTAATTTAACGAAAAATTCAATTTTTAAAACACTGTCACTTAACAAAATTGAATCGTGGAGAGGTGTCAATGTTATATTGTGCATGTGAGATACATGATTACAAGACAACGTAACCTTAAAGAACTCATAACAATTGAAGGAAATAAAGCACGAAAACATTCACGTGTCCATGAGCTCTTGGAGGTTCTGGGTGCCATCTGCATTAACAATAAATCCATCAGTTGAATATATCATATTCACCCATATGTTATTCAAAAGAAAATAATAACAAGAGTCAATTATTATTTTGATGTTGAAAAATATATTTTATATCAGTTAACGCAGTTTTAGTTTAATGCAATGTTATGTTGGCTTACTATAACATTGTTTTGATATATTGTAATACTATTTTGATTTATTACAATGTCGTTGTGTTATACTGTAATGTTAACTCATTGTAATATTATTTTGGTATACTGTAACAGCCAGCTTAAAATTTAACAACTAATTCAAACATCATATGTGATTCTATTATCATGATTGGGGTTACTTAATAAAATTAAAGGTTTAGATTTTTTAGAAACTAAATTAAAATAAAATATATCTTTTAAACACCTAAATAATAATTTATCACAATAAAAATAATAATGAGATAGGTCTATTGAGAACCTGAACTTTTTTTATTGGTTTCTCCCCTTTTTTTTTTATCATTCTATTAAAGTGTAAATTAAGAAACGAGTTTTCGAGCATCCCAGAGCTGAACCATTATCACTCTCCATAATAATAAGCCAATAATATATATATATATATATATATATATAGTACAACTCAGTAACTGTAATCATAGGATAGTATACGTAGTGTAAACAAAAATTATAAAATTACCACTTATTTCCGTTTGAAGTAATTACCGAAAATAAACAAGCACTTAAAAATTGAAAAACCCATGCACTGACAGAAAATGAGATAGCATCAGCTACACGAACAGCATGCAGCAAGATCACTATTAAGTGACGTGTGTGGCATAGGACAAAAACAAGCATGAGTTGCATCTCTTTCTGCGTTTCTCTATTAACTAACAAATGTTGTGCTTTAATTCAAGGGATTGGATAATCTGAAGTGAGTTTTGTGAAGTTGGTCGAAATTATTATTTTGCATATTAACTCGCTATAACAAGTTAAGGAATAAAAATAAATCATGTTTTGTACATTAACTTACAAGTCGATAATTCATTTTAGTGAACTTGACCAAACTTTAGAAAAAGTGAACTAGAGGATCTATTGTCCTCAATTCAAAACTGGAATTTTAAACATTTAATGACATTCCTCATTACCCATGCATTGAAAAATAGTTTAATAGCGAATTTTGTAACATTCTCCTCTAAGTACCTGAGTTTATCTATATGCATTTTAACTAACTTCTCTTGCATGTGTTTGAAATTGACAGTCACCTAAGATTAGGAATAAATGCAATAGAGAAATTGACTAAGAAATCAAACTAAAATCAGGCCTGGATTGCAAGAAACAATGTTAAAAGAGAGACAGTATACTTAGGAAATTAAACCCCATAGGAAATGTGTCATATTTAGGTAGAAAATGATGAAGAGATGGAACCTTGAAAGGTTTAGAAAAGGAGAGTGGTATTGAAGGAAGGCAGAAGGATTTCGATAGAGTACCAACTTAAAACACTTACAGACGCTAGTAAGCACATAAATCGAGAAGCTTCAAGAGGTAATCAAGCATACCTACCCCTTTTTCTATCAAATGAACTTATGAACCTCTTTCTTGGAATTTCATAATTCTTAGTGTTCCATATTCATTTGAGGCTACAAACTTGCATTCTATTGGTTTGAAAACTGGGTGTTAATGTTTTTCTTATTGCATGTATGTGATTTGATTGAAATAGAGAATTTTGGCATGGGTAGTTTTCTCTTTCTTCCAAGAGGATGAATTCCTTCGTTTGTGTTGGAGTGTTCCTTATTTTACTCTGTTTTTGACATATGTGAAGCATGCCTACTAGGAAGTTAAATTCATGATTTGATTGTAAGTAAAAACCATATGTCTTGGGGTTGAAAATGAATTAAATAGTAACTTTTCAAAATGTAGTATAATGTAGCAATCGACTTATAGCCCTTGAAAGTCAACTTTTAAGCTAAGAGCAGTCGACTGCCATGTTCTAAAATTCTTAGAAAACTCGAGAGCTTAGCAATCGATTGCCAAATCTCGGGTTGGAAGCCCTATTTTTTAACAGAGAGCTACCAGCTGATTACTAGGTTTATAGCAGCCAACTGGTAGCCTTTATCAAGAATAAAAGAAATAAATTTAACTCCCTCTAAAGACAAAAAAGAGGCAAGAATCCTACTCAAACTAAGAATTAGAACACATAAGGGTATGGGGAAATGGGTTGAGAGGAAATAACAGAAAAGAGAACTAAAAATATTCCTATTATATGCATTAGAGATGGATAAGTTATGGATTGAATGATCGATAGTCAATATGGGATGACTGTCTCGAGTTTTACATTTGAACCATAAATTGGGATGGTTAAACATCTATCCAATCTTGAGAATGTTGTGAAAATACTATGCTGGTTACTAACCCTAAGTTAGTATACTTTAGTATCCATGTAGTTGCTTACTTATAGTTAGGTACACCATAACCTAGAACCTATCATCCTAGTATATATGTTAGAGAATCATGTATCTAGAAAGTGATTCACCATTAGAGGTGTTGATTCTTAAGCAACATTGTCTTGTCAAGAGGACAAATAGAGACGATTTAGCCCACAAAGAGGCGCAATAATCCAATAAGTAATTAATGTTGGTACTTGGGTAAACTAGAGGATACCCTATAGGTATAGAGCTTGTGCTATACAACAAAAATAATTCAATGGGTGCTAGGACAAAAGGTACATTATAGTTAGTAGGAAGGATTAGCTACCACTAATGTGTTCCTTTGGGTAGCACGTTCTTGGGGATTGTCGATCAATAAGTCTCTCACTCTCAGTTCATGAAAATGAACAACCGGTGTGCTAACTTGATTTATTGATTTTTGTTATTCCTAGCCCATATTTATGCTTTTCCATATTACTGTTTTCATTTGATAAACAAGTTCATCATTCCCATGAGAATGATTTTTAAACTTTTTTTGAATTTATTTTATGAGTACAGGGCATATCACAACACTACATAGCATCCAATACATAAAAATGTTTTGAAAACTATGTTGAGAATGCAAGGTTTTCGTGTAATTCATGGTTGGTACCTTTAATGGTAATTACTTACCTAGTTTGCTTAATTATTGTGATGTTTATCTCAACTATGCATTGATGTGAATGGTAATAAGACCCTTGGTGGGTTAGTATGGAGTACTGACTATATATTTCTTTTTGGGTTATGTATATATATATAGACTGATGTATAGGCATTTATAATTCCTGCCTTAACTTAGTATGTTTTGAAATAGTTAAGAGGGCTGTATTTCGTCTCCTTGAGAGTAAAGCTTTCTGCATGTGCATGTGAATTTTATTAGATAGCTTACGTTAATGCTAGTAATACGAGTGAGACACTCAAGCAATAACCTCAAATTGAAACTCAACTAATTAATAATCATGATAAATAATAAAGTGAAATCGAGCAAGTAAACCAAGTGGTAAGATAGTAACACACTACGTCTATGGGAAGAATATCTATACTATTACATAGGACTTGTAAGAGATAGTGTGTTTCTTCTCTAACAACAATTGGTGAAGGGCATGTGACTTTGAGGAAGCTCTAGTGGCCATCTCTTTATCTTTAAGCCTTTTTACGATTAAGCCTCAAATTTTTTTAAATCAAATTAGCTCTTTTAAATTTCTATGTCTTATAATTTTCAACCTATCTTTATATCATTTCTTCTCTTCTAGAGTCAAAGTTGTCCTCTCTATGTGAGTTGCCTCTTAGTAACACCGGTGGTATAATCTCAACTAGTTTTTCTCACTATACCAACTCGTTTAGTTGTTATTTTCACTGAATAGTCAGAATCTGCAAGGCTCTTCAAGTTTCTAGCTTTCAATCACAATAGCATTACACTCCAATAGGGGAACAAGGGTGGGTAATCAGTCCCTCAGTTAAGGATGGTGGTGATGTGATAGACTTAATAGAAAATGCTAATGTAATACAAGTCTTGAAATTCATACTACTAGGTAGAGTAATTTCTGATAAGGCTCTGAATAGGAAGATGATAGAGACAACATTAGCTAAGGGGTAAGACACCCAATAGGGTTGACCATTATTGATCTAGGAAATAACTCTTATTTATTAAACTTAGAGAATGAAGGTGACGCCACTAGAGTCTTGGAAAATGCATCATGGAATGTGCTTAGGCATGTGGTAATTATTCATCCAAGGGAATCTGATAGGACTATGTTTAAGTTTGAATATAGACATTCCCATTATTATATTCAACCACATAAGGTCTTGCTGGAGCTTTTCTAAGAACAAAATGTTAGAAGGGTAGGGAGTCATATAAGAGAGGTTATAAATGTTGGAAACCCTACATAAGGGCACAAAATTATAAAGGGTTTTCTACAAGTTCATGTATTAGTTGACGTTAGAAAGCCCCTAGTTATAGGGTTTTAGCTCCCTAGAAAATTTTTTTTGAAAACTTGGATTCAAGTTAAATATGAAAAGTTATAGGATTACTACTTTAATTGTAGGAGATTGGGCCACGAAGACAATGCCTACAAGAACAAGAAGGCTTCCTTTGCTTAGGAAAAAGCTTTTGAAGCTCGATATAGCCCATGGTTGAGGGTGCCACTATTGCATCCTTATCGACAGAACCAAGCTCATCAAAGTGACTCTTTTTTGACAAGGGGTTACCATTCACAACGATGAAACAAGAAGGACAGAGAGGAAGGTGGAAAGACAGAGTAAGCAGCAAGAGGGAGTTGCCTCACAACATAGACAGGTAGGATAACTCTCTAAATTGTGAGTGGAGACAATGTCAGAGAAGGAATTCAATAGGTTTTAGCCAATTCGTTATGTTTATAAGAAAAATTAGTAAAGGAGAAGAGAGGCCCTCGACTGATATTATTGAGAAACACAATCTCACCAGAAGGAGCCTATTCTCAAACACTTATGATCCGGGTTTGGACCTAGGCAAAGTCATGGAATTGATAGTCATGATATCCTTAGTGAGAAGTGGGACCTTTTCTTTCTATCTTGAAATTTCATTAACTATTATTTTTCTATTGATGTGATAATTACTTGTATTTTTTATGCAAGTCAACATATATATGTCAATAGGTTTTGAAAACCATCTTAAAAACTTGATAGCCTATGATGACTTGGATGACATTAGAGAGGTTGGGAAGAAAACTCCAAGAGAACAAGAATGTCTTACACAGACTCTCTTATCGGCCAAAATGGAATAGAATGTGAGGATATAACATGAGATATAGTGAAGATGGTGAAGAATAAAAAAATAAATTTAGAACATAAGGAAGAGCAAGACCAAGTTTTAAAAAAATATCTTAATTTGAACTTAAAAAATTACATATAGTTTCTAGGTTATCAAAAATAACAAAGAGTTAATGGAGTTTAATAAGGACAAAATTTCAATCAATTAGGTTTAAAGAATATGAATTAAATATAGATATGAAATTTTTAATTTAACAAATAATAAATTTTACACATTTTGAAAGAGTTCAAATATTATGGTTTTAATTGTTTTAACATAATTTTTAAATTTTAAACCATTCTAACTCATTTCATCTAATTAAACTTTTTAACATGCAATCAATAATTAAAATATTCAAGTCATCCTACTTATCAAATATCAATGCTTGAATCTTGAGCATACCAAAGGCACGGTTAATTGTTTTTTAAGATTTTTTTCATTAAAAAAAAAAAAATCCTACATGCAAACGACACCGTAGCAGGAAGCCTCAGAATCAAACACTATCCAACTTTGATCTGAAATTCGGCTATTCCCTAACCCTAGGCACCACCACCACCATCGACCTCCCGGAAGGTCAAAGCTGTCTCAGGGCATTCACAGTTCACTCTCAGCCACTGCTTCCTTCTCTCTCTCGTCAATTCTCATCCCTTCGACCTTTCTATTTCTTCCACCGAATCTGAAACTCACAAGTGTATAGGGCCACCGAAGCTCCTAATCATCGGGTTTTCTTCTACCTGGCTAGTGCTCCAACGCTTGGCCTACGCACGCCAACTCACTGCAGATATCGCTCTTTGGATCTTCTAAGATCAGATCGTAGACACCATTGTCTACGTCTTTGCAGAAAGGTAAATCGTCATTGATTCAGATTTAGTGATTTTGGATTTTCGGCCTGTAAATGCCAACTTCGTGATTGTGGACGCTATGACTTTGATGTTTGAATCTGTTGGGTGTGCCATTGCTTTTCTAATTAAGATCTATAGGTAAAGTTAAGATCTTTATAAGGGTCTTGAAGCTTTTTTGGCCCTTGTTTGACTAGTTGATTAGAGTCAGACAGCGATGTCTGTGAACAACAATAACCCTCCTAAGAGCCTTGGGGCCTCTTCGTCATCCTTTGGTAATGCGGGAATAGGCTCCCCTCCTATTCCTGGAAACCCTGGGTTTTCACAGTCCCAAGCTCAAGCACAGATTGCGGCTGGTTTGCAAGGTCAGTTTCAGCTGTCCCAAGCTCATGCTATTGCCCAAGCGCAGTCAAAGTCTCAAGCTCAGGCCCATGCAGCACATGCTCAACTTCAGGCCCACTTGCAAGCTCAAGGGTTGTCTCTTAATCAGAGCCAGCCGGGAGGCTTTGGGAATTTGGGGGTGTCGTCACCCCCCTTTTCAACACCTGGTAATTCAAGTGCAAAACGCCTCCCTCTGAAACCCCCTATTCGTCCTGTTGGATTTCCCCCTACCAACACTGGCTCACCTTTCAGACCCATGGAGCTCACACCCGCTGCTAGAAAAAAGAAGCAGAAGCTCCCTGAGAAGCAGCTTCAGGATAAATTGGCTGCTATTCTTCCAGAGTCTGCTCTTTACACCCAGCTTCTTGAGTTTGAATCTCGTGTTGATGCTGCACTTGCTAGAAAGAAGGTTGACATCCAAGAAGCTCTTAAAAACCCACCTTGTATTCAGAAAACTCTTCGAATCTATGTTTTTAACACTTTTGCTAATCAAGTACGCACAATTCCTAAGAAGCCAAATGCTGAGCCTCCTACATGGACTCTTAAGATTGTGGGGAGAATATTGGAAGATGGCATAGATCCCGATCAGCCTGGAGTAGTTCAGAAGTCAAATCCGATGTATCCAAAGTTCTCATCTTTCTTTAAAAGAGTAAGCATTGCTTTGGATCAGAGGCTCTATCCAGAGAATCACATTATTTTGTGGGAGAATGCTCGATCTCCTGCTCCTCATGAGGGTTTTGAAGTGAAGAGAAAAGGAGATAAGGAATTTACGGCGCAAATACGGTTGGAAATGAATTATGTACCTGAGAAATTCAAGCTTTCTCCAGCATTGACAGAAGTTCTGGGTATTGAGGTTGATACCCGCCCAAGAATTATTGCTGCAATCTGGCATTATGTGAAGGCCAGGAAATTACAGAACCCAAGTGATCCCTCCTTTTTTATCTGTGACCCAGCTCTTCAGAAAGTATTTGGGGAAGAAAAGATGAAGTTTACCATGGTTTCACAGAAGATATCACAGCATTTGTTTTCTCCACAGCCTATACTTTTGGAGCACAGGATCAAGCTCTCAGGAAATAGTCCTGCTGGAACTGCTTGTTATGATGTGATGGTTGATGTCCCTTTCCCTATTCAGAGGGAGTTGTCTATGCTATTGGCCAATGTGGAAAAGAACAAAGAGATTGAAACCTGTGATGAAGCAGTATGTGCAATCATTAGAAAAATCCATGAACACCGGAAGAGACGGGCATTTTTTCTGGGATTTAGCCAATCTCCTGTGGAATTTATAAATGCTTTGATTGAATCTCAAAGCCGGGATCTGAAACTTGTTGCTGGAGAACCCAGTCGCACTGCAGAAAAAGAGCGTAGATCAGATTTCTTCAACCAACCGTGGTAAGCTTATCATCTATGCCCTCCATTGTTTTTATTGTATTTCGTTGCATTTTTTTTTTTCCCACCAACTCAGATGACTTGAAATGCATGTACTCTTTAGTTCATGTTGAAGGTGAAATTAGGCTTAAGTGTCATCTAACAACTTTGTTTTATATTAATTCACAATCAAATCAAATGCATGCAGTATTAAATTTTATCTTTGTTTGGCAACTTGAACAGGGTTGAAGATGCTGTTATTCGGTATTTGAATCGGAAACCAGCTCCAGGAAGTGAAGCTCCAGGAAGCACGTGACGCCGGGAGTATTAAATGGTTGATGAACCACATGTGTGTACCAATTCTCCCTTTGCAGATCTAGTACGAGAATTTGTGAATTAGCCAGTGTTCCTTGCTGTATCCTTTTCCTTTAGGAGGAATGCTGCTCCACTATAATACAAAACATGTTATGTATAGCTCATGTGAGCACTATTATAGTCAACGGACCTGCGGTTCTGATATATGTTAACTTGGCCAAAAACAGTACAAAAGTCTCAAATTTACCTATTTGTGGATCACCATGCAGTTTGTATGTTGGTTAGTTATGCTGGATTCTTGAGATTATGTACTGGGAAAGATATGAAGGGCGGATGGGTGTAAAGTGTCTGCGGCTTTTTGTAAATTGACTACTTTTTTCAGACAGAGAAAACAATATGACCGATTGGATGTAATTGATTTTTCTCTTCTCAATGTACGGTCTATCATGAATGTGATAAATTTTTGAATAAATTATTATTTTAATTTTTTAAAAATATAATTTATTTTAATTTAGTCTTTAAATTATAAGAATATTTAATTTAATTCTTAAAAAATATATTATTTTAATTTAATTTTTATGTATAAGAATTATGTCTTTTTTATGTTTTAATTTTGAGTTATAATAATTAAATTAAAATATAATATATTTTTTAAAGATTAAATTAAGTATTTTTATAATTTAAAGATTAAATTTAGACAAGTTATATTTTTCAAAGGCATTAATTTAGATTAATATTTTTCCTTAAATGAATCAAGTTGATCGAAAATTATTTGAATGTGGTTTATTAAAATTTTAAATGAGTTTTGACTTATTTATTAAATAAATTAATAATTTAATTTTTAAAATATGCATGTTTCAGTTTAATTTTAAAACAAAAAGTTGCTAGTGATCAGATGATGTCCCCTTGTCTCCCATGAGAAGCCCCTCATGCCTGCCCCAATATATTAACAATGCAATTGCTATTGATTGGACAATGTTTTTCGTGTGATGCCAAAAAATGTTATTCAATGAAAAAAATAATATATATATTTATATTTATATTGAATATTAAAAGGACTTGGACTTGAGCTTTGATTTCGAGTTAGCTTAGGTCAAGAGCATGTGTGCCAAACAATTAAGGTATCAAAAGTTTTTATGGGTGCCCAGGAAGCATATCAAGAAGTTTGGGGCTAAGAGCATGCAAGTGACTCAGGCAACTTGTCATAACTTATCCATGACTTGCTATTACCTACCCACAACATGTCATGATTTACCCACGATTTATCATGACGTGCCCATAACATGCTATGACTTATCATGACTTATCTAAGGATTGCCATGACTTTCTCATGACATGTTATAACTTGCCCATAACATGGCATAACTTGTCCACGATAAGCCATGGCTTGCCCATGACTTGTAATGATATGCCTACGTCTCAGTTAAGACATGTCATGACTTGTGCATGACTTGTCATAAATTTTCACGACTTAATCATGACATGCCATAACTTGCTCGCGACTTGCTATGACTTGCCTACAACATGTCATGACCTATTCACAACTTATCATGACGTCTCCATAACTCAGTCATGACATGCTACAACTTACTCACAACTCAGTCATGACATGCCAAGAGCTACTCATGACTTGATCATGACATTGTCAAGATATGACCACGAATTACCCATGACTCAATCATGACTAATCATAACCTGCCTATGATTCGGTCATGACAAAACCATGACTTACCCACAACATGTCATGATCTACACACATTGAGTTGTGACATTACAAAATCATGGAGTGATGTGCAAGTGTTAGATTTATACAAAATCTCACATGCAAATGGGGGCCCCAAGAAGTTTTAGGGCAATCCATCTTATTTTTCACTCTTTTGAATTTTTAAATTTTTAAAAGTAAAAATTCATAAAATATTATATGGATTTCTAAAAATTATGAAATTTTTGGACGAAGCTAATCTTATTTTTCTAAGAATGTTTGTAAATAATCATGCAAAAATTCGATCTCTAAGTTCAAAAAGAACTTATATTTTATGGCGAATAGTCATGACATGCTATGAATTGCACATGGCTAATCCTAATTTTCCAACAACTTGCCATGACTTGCTCACAACTTGCCTTGACTTGCCTATGACTCAATCATGACATGCCATGACTTGCCCACGTCTTTTCATGACTTGCTTGTGACTTGCCACAACTTGCCCATAGTTTACCATGACTTACCCACAATATGCCATGACTTATGCATGGCTTGCCATGACCTGGCTATGACTTGAAGTATGAATAACACAATTTTTGTTCCTAATAAAAGAACACTCAATAATATATAAGTATTCTTAATGTTAAAATTCCAAGTAAATGAGGACAATCTAATAATCTTTTTTAACGTTTTTATGACTTAGTATAGATTAAAAAAGATTTACCAAAAAATATATGGTGAACACATTATGCAAAATCTTGAAATAAAAACAAAGCATCAATCAATAACATGAAATAAAAACATCATATGGAAAGAGGAAAAAAAAACTCCAAGATTTATCATGGTTTGGCTCTAAACAAAAGCCTACATCCAATCCCCAAGCTTCAACTTGATATTTTTCCACTAATTTCACAATTTTGAACCGGGCCCTTGTGAGCTCCCATAATCTTCAACTCAACCTAGAGTTGTTTCTTACTCTAAAACAGAACACTCCTTCTCAAGAGATTTCCCACTCTTGATTTTTCTCACAAGGGATACACCATCATTTCCTTACAAGGCTTGAAGAAGAAAATAACCTCTCAAATAAATTATGTCAAAAAGTATATATACAAGATGAAGCTCTAAGAACTCAAAAAATAGAGATTATACAAGTTTTGGCTCAAATGATGTTTGTTTGTTTCTTAAAGATGATAAAAAAAAAGTTGAAGATCACATTATATCACTTAGTTCTTTATCAAAATATGTTTGAAGGGTCAATTTATAAGGCTTAATAAAAAAATAGTCGTTACATACAAAAAGTTTTGTTATATACTTTGAAAATATGTTTTCTAATGCTACCAATAGACTTTTGTAATGGAAAAGTCGATTGTCCGCTTACTGTATTGAAAACAATGACTTTATGAAGAGGATTGCTCAAAATTTCAAGTGACTAGTTGACTTTTGAGACCTTAGTAGCTGACTTCAA
The DNA here is from genome assembly GCA_031216115.1 of Senna siamea. Lineage (NCBI taxonomy): Eukaryota > Viridiplantae > Streptophyta > Magnoliopsida > Fabales > Fabaceae > Senna > Senna siamea. Next base: position 11,546,074 of record CM062366.1, read on the forward strand.
ACTCTCAAGTTAGCAACCATTCAACTTATGTAGCTTAGCAGTCAAGTGCTCTCTAATCTCTAATTTAAATAGTTTTAACTTTTTCATTTTAAATTAATTTTAAGAAAATGACCTATATTTGAAAAGTTCTTTGAATCTACTTTCTAATGAAACAAGTTTGAAATTAAAATATCTTTTCTTTCGGGAGATACAATCAAAAGAGTGTACAAAGGTCAAAATTTAATTTTAGCAAAAGTTCATATCCCACTATCTTGTGTCCAAATAAATATTTTAAGAATCAAAATGTCTTGAACTAATAAATGTTAATCTAAATCATTGAGTTTCACATAAAAAGTATTAACCTAGAATAAATATACATAGTTAAAGTTTATTGGCTATCTTAATATGACCAAGCTACAAAATGTTTAAGTCTTCCAATTCTTTAATTCTTAGAGCATCTTATTTTCTTGTCATTTCTTTGTGTAAAACATGATATTGATCTTTCATTCCCTTTACTTCAATGCTCACTTTCATTGGACAATTGTAAATAAAAGATATTAAACTTTCAAACTAAATAAGTTGAATTCATATTTAACAACATGCATGACATAGTAACATTTAGTTCACTATAAACAATCTTATTATACAAATGAAATTTTTATAATTATATATCTAATTTAGATTATATAAATATCATATCACAAAAATCTATTAGATATGTTAAAAGTAATTATATCTCATAGTCAAGAGACAAAGTATGGTTTAAGTGAAGATATTACATATTAATGATAATAATTGTCAAAACTTATAACATAAAACTTAGGTCTAACAACCTCTCCCTTTTCTATGATAACAAATCACTAAAGAAAAATATGTCAAATGATAATGCATGCTTTGTAAAGAATACAAGTACATATTTTTCTTTCTTTATCTTTCTCCCCCTATCTAACATTAACAAAAAGGCTTAAGAAAAATAAGATATAAAAGCCTTGCACATATTCCTTTTATTTTTTTAGCATGAATTTCATATGATGTCATTTTTAATTAGGGTTGGTCTCATCAAAATATATCATCTCCATTTATCATTATAATTTCAGGTTATTCTTTTTATCATTGCAAATACATTAGTAAATGTATAATCTATTAACTTAATCAACAATGTTATTCCTTTCTTCATACAATTCTTCAATTGTCATGTGATTTTGACAAAATTGTCAAAATGCTTTGTTCAATATGAGCATTATATACAATGTAACACCCCCGTCCCAATAGCATTAATTTGAAGCTCTAATTAATGATTGATCTCATTAGCTTAGGCAAGACAGTGACTTATTGTTGTTAATTTAATTCCCACGCTTATTTAAAAAACATTACCAAATTAGTTACCTGTTTAGTTATTTAGCAAGTGAGCTCTCGAGAAACTAAACTCAATCTTTTTTAATGATTGGTGAGTTGTCTAGAGGAAGCTAAATCCAAAATCCAACTATTGTTTCGATAAAAAAAATGTATATAATAATATAAATTTTTTTACATATAATGGCTCTCTAAGCCTTGATTACATTCACACATAATTTACACATACAAGTTATATACATAGCCATATTAGGCATTACTCCTTAACCTATGTACAATCTTCAAAAGTACAACTAAGAATTGGACTACCTAGTATAGTGTCAAAAGGCTCTTAAATACAAAATATTCCTAAAATGTTTCTATGCTACTATCTACATCTCTCCCTTAAGTTGCAATAGTTGAGGTGGGATCCACCTCAAGCACTAACACAATAACCACATCCTCACTACCTAGTAGTATCCCAAGAAAGGAATATGGACCCAAGAAACTACCATTACAAGCAAAAGTTGATATATATGCATCTCAAACTCAATTTGGAACACAACAAACAAATTGTGAGAAATATATTCTCATTAGATAAAACAACCCAAGTTTAATAAAATGTTTTTTCTATTGGTATATGTTGTAATAAACAGAAAATACATACACACACAAAGCACTCTCATAGTGCTTTCTTTCCATCAAGCATACTTATTCTTTACAAATATAAGATCACATGCCAACTAATATAAACTTCATATAAATATTTCATAATAGCCATATCATCTCATTTACCATAGCTTCTCATAAGTTGTAAACCTTCATTGGTTTAGAACCCTTATTGGTTCAATCACATAACTAATATGTTGTAAAAAAAAACTTTTCATACTATCCTTGAGCTTGGCCTACCCATAGTGGCCTTGACCTTCTTGGCCTGGAGTGTCAAAAACCTTTCTACTATAGTGTCCTCTAGGTGGATCCACATAGCAAAGAATTTTTAGGAGTATCATCAATTGAACCCTGTCCCGTGAAAAGGCACTGCTCATTAGACCCTCCATTTTGTTATTGGGGTCCACTTCCTTTTGAGGAGCTTTACTCCCCCTAAACTTAATGAGATATCATATCTCTTAACACTAGAAATTACCTTGCTCTGAGTATCACATTTTCCCAGAAAAGATTAATTGAACCCTTTTTTTGGGCATAATATGGTATCCTATACCATATATACCTAAGATGACTTAACACATGCCATTGTTAGTAATAAAGTCTAATTATGTGACCCCTTTTAATAACCAATCAAGTAGGGTTCACTAACTTAGAAATCTCACATCGTCATGGAGAACATCAAATAGATGTTTCCACCCATAATTATGGTTCAACCATAGAATGCCTAATGGTTGTCTCATACCGACTATAGCTCACTCGATAAATGGGTTAGTTTATCTCTAGTACATATATGTAGGATAGGTTTCCTTTACCAACATATAGTTTCACTAAACCATGACCATATTATGTTGCATGCATTCATTTCTTAATTATAAGTGCCATCACATATGTTCAATACACTTTAACACATGTTGGAATGCATTTAGGAGGCCACAAGGAAAGGTAAGAGAAGGATAGTTTGTTAGGTGATGCCTTCTAAGGAAAACTTCACTGGGTGATGCTCCCGATGTTCTCAATTTTTATAAAAATTTATGGGTTGAGGCTAATAAAGTTTATGAGATGATTCCCTATCTTTGATAAGTTCATATTCTTGTGATTTATTGAGAATAATGGATATACCTTGCTTTATGATACATAAGAAGTATTATAGCACATGCAACATATAGGTATATAACAATATGGAGCATAACTCATGCATTGCATCCAATATATCATTCACTATATGAATTGTAGATGCATGAATGTATGAGATTTTTGTAGCATATACAGATGGTACCATTAATGGTTTTCAACAAGATTTTATGGTTACTAAGACTATAAATCTCATATGTGCGCTAATGTGTCAAGATGCCTAGGTCTCATATACTTATAGAGATCAATGTGGTGTGGGTGGAGGTGCCCTTATTAAGGTATTTCCTGGCTATGCATGACATTCGAGTGTTTCCTATGATGAATGCTCCTAATCCACCCCATTGGGGAGTACATCTAGATGGATAGTTAGTAGTATAGAGGATATGTAAATATTTTGTATCTATTTTTTTTCCATCCTTGTTGACAAAGTCTATATTCATTTTTAGAAAGGCCAGTGTAGCTTGGTTTTTTATACGATATATTGAAGGAGATGATGAAAATGTTATTAATTGTTGTGTATTAACTTTCATATCCACTAGTAGGTAAATGACTTGAGCTTGATAGGTTGTTGTTGTTACCTCTATACCCTATTTTTGGAATATTTTACATATATGTAAATATCATGTGTATACTTTTACGTTTGTGCTTGTATATTTTTCTTACTCCGTTGATGTTAAACTTCAAGAGAGTAATAAATTAATACAAAATAGTGATATATTCAAGTGTAGTGGCCTCAAATAGATCTCTTTATTAATTCATAATTTGGTGAAAGTTAAAATAAACTTATGGTAATAAGGTAGTGACTCTCTAATTTGTAAGCTATAGGTTAGAGTTTTACACTTATTTAGCTTGTTACAAAATAGGTTTGCTTAGTAAATATGAGTATGAATCAAATCTTGGTTTAGAGTGTTGTTTGAGCTAAAAGTAGGTTGTTTTTTAGTGCATAAGCTAAATGAAAGTCTAGGTAACTAAGCATGTGGCCTTACTAAATATGAAAAAATAGGATAACTTGAACAGAGAAAGTCTTAACACTCAACTGTCATGAGTTAGTAGTCAACTATTGGCATTCAAATGTGCCTAGAAAAGCACATAAAGGGCTAGCAATCGACTACTGCCTATTAAAAGTCAAATTTTGATATTCAAAGTTGTCTAAAAATTCAAGAGAGCTAGCAATCGATTTTTGGGTCTCTATTAGTTAACTAGTTGCTCTTAGGTTATAAAATAATTTTAAATTGAGAGCCACCATTTGACTTCTGGCTCCTAACTATCAATTATTGACCCTTAAACTTTGTTGAGACCTAAACAAAAAGCTACCAATTGACTTTTAAAGGCTAGTAATCAATTGGAAACCATTGTATGTGATAAAATAAGCTTAGTTCTCTCCCATTTATGTGCATTAAATTTAAAGCTTAAACAACATCCATACACGAAAAATATGAAGAATCGCGATGATTAAAATAGTATGGTCCTCTTTAGTAAGGATATTATGAAAAAGAAAGAAATTCAAGAGAGGAAAGTACCTCCAGTGTATTTACAAGCAATAGATAGATCCATGTTTGTGTAACCGATAGTCATTATGGAACGACCATTGGATATTTCACGGTTGATCTATGTTTTGAGGTGGTAAAACACCTATTCGACATATGAAGCATTATTTAAGTTAATGTTCACCATGATAGGTGCGAATTCTAAAATAATGAAACCTCATGATTTTTTTGGGCAAAAAATGAACTCTCATGATTGGCCAAATGCAAATATCACATACTTAGAATTAGGCACAACCATGACTTGGGTTAGGTCATTTTGTGTATATACACTTGTAGGTAGATTTTTTAACATCATGATTTGTCACAAGGTAGAGAGAAGATATTTGAATAAGGTAAGGATTTCTACCCCTGAGATGATCTACACAAGGTAATGATCTAGTAAGTGTGCTATAATAGTGGATCAACTTGGGGGATGACTCAAATAGTTACTTGGACATAATAGATCAAGTCACAGGTAGACCACAGTTTTGGCTCATTCATGATTACAATTAGTATGTTATAATTGATACATATGATATGATGACTACTGAAATGAAATGTAATGATAATGAGGCCATATTAGTTTGTATTATTTACATGTAAACCCTATTTGCATTGAAGAGATATGTTGTTTATGGCATCCTATACACAAGTTTTTAGAAGAGAATGTATGAACTTTTCGTAGTTTGATACAACTAATACCATAAGCTAAACTATTTTTTAAACAAGGTGTTATGACTGCTAAGACTTTTATCTCATGATTATCTACCAATGTGTCTAGATGCTTAAATTTCACATTTTGATAAAAGTAGAGATGGTATGGACTCATAGAGGTAGATACTAAAACAATTTTTTTTTCAATTTGTAAACAAATTTTTATGTGACAATTAACTAATAACTTGAATTGTCCTGGTGACATTTTCTTCCAAACCATTGTTAAACAAATTTTCACCCAAAATAGGATTTTTTTAACAATAACTTGACAAAATTTGCCTAAATGATTTTTATTTTTTTTAGAAAAGAAAATACTATATGAAGAAGTTTAAGTCATAAGTTAACAACCAAATGAACTTCTCTTTATAATTGGAGAAAATTTCCTTTTGGGAGTCAAATAATTTTGATTTAAAATTTTTTTAAAAGATTAAATTAAAAAATTTTATTTTTAAAGAACAAAATTAAAAAATACCTAAAAATTAAATTATTAATTTTTTGATAATTATTTATTCTCATTCTTTATAATTGATTAAAATTCAATATCACTAGAAATTTGAGAACCCACCTGGGCCATTCTTACATTGAAGAAGGGGAGCCGAGTCTTACTGGCAGATTTCTTTGCCAACTTTGGTCACCCAATTTGGCAATTTCTGAGGGTCAAATGTTTTTAAAGAACTCATTATCTAGAAGGTATCATCAACTCCCAGCTAAAGATGTAATGGGAGGTAAGGATGGAACTGGATGGGGTGACTTCCTGTTTATTTTTTCACTGTCTATATTCATATCTATTCAAAACATCCAATATCCGAACTCTAATTAAATTTGAAAAAAATATCATTTTTAATATCAATATTTAAAATTACGTGATACTCGAAATACCTAAAACTCTTGAAATATTTGAAAAAAAAAATAAACATTAAATATTGAGTGCCCTGTAATCAAATAATCTATCCTATATTCAATACTCAATATCTACTCAATAAAAAAATGTTTAATATTATAAATAACTATTAAAAATTATTTTACAATAAAAAAATATTATATAATTATTATAAACTAAAATTAAAAAAATAATTTCAATAACACTAAAAAGCATAAAATTTTATTTAATAATATATTTTATATTTTATAATATATATTATTTAGATATTAAATAAAAGGTGCCGTATCTAATCATTCATTTCAAATAGATATAGAGTATCTAAAATTCACCCAATACCTAATGAATAATTATATTTTACTATTTGTACCTTATTCTATATCTCATATTCATTGGATATTGGATATATCCCATTAACATCCTAGGGGTCCATGAGCTTGTGTTGTTTTTGCCTTTATTTTTTGTTCTTAGTTCAAAAAATAGAAAAAAATTCTACGGAACTACTCAAATATTTATTGTTAAGCCAAATTCATAAAACTTGCTCAAATTTTTTTTATAGAGAATAGTATAAAGAAATGAACTTAACTTTTTTTCTTTAATTTTGATTTAGTAGTAAAATTATATGATTTATTAGAAGTCTTCAATTCTTTTGTCCATTGAAAAGTCTCAAACTCAAACTGCCCTTATCAATAGGAAAAGAAACCAAATATTTAGTTTTAGAAATGTAAATGCTTGAGCTTGACAAATAAAAAGGCATGCTCGTATGCAGGCTTTACGCGTGGCGTGACTGAGGAGGCATCTCCAATTTTCACATGCAGATAAACCCCACATCTCTTCAAAAATTTCAAAAGCTTTTATTCCTTGAATGTCAAAACTGCGAGAATAATATCCTTTTCCAGACATTTTTAATCTCTAAATCAGACCCAACTCAAAATGCAATGCTAATACTTGACAAGAAGTAATACAGCAGTGAATGTAAGAGCTCTGTGGATAGTACAAAAAGATAGAGCAATAAAACAAAGCTCTTCCACAAACTGCATAAATCAGCCATACAGGGCTTCGTGCTTTGTTAACTTAGGACCAATTATTTGCTCAAGTCACCCTGTCATAAGAAATCTACAATGAATAAAGGTCTCGCATTTACTCGGCTAGTCAGTGTACCAGGCCTCATCTGCATCTTTTGGGTTTCTCTTATGGTTAATGTCATCTTTCACCACATTCTTCTCTTCATCGCCGCAGCCCCTCCAAGTGTATCTACTGTCATCCTCAGAATCTGAATACCACATCCTGTTTTCTGAATCTCTAAGTACATCTTTGGATCAAGATTCTGAACTCTTGAAGCATTGATTTGAATCTTCTAAAATAAGAGAGGTAAAATTTGTAAAGAGAGAAGAAAACACAATTCAGACCATAATTCATTCAAATTGAATCTTTTATCTCTCCAAATTATTATTATTATTTTTATCTTTCTTTTATTTTATGAACTTTTTCCATTTTTATAAATTCTTGCAACCCTACCTTGCTTCCCTCTCACACTTTTTGGTACATCGAACCCAGCCTGATCTTGATAAGAATCATCGGCATTACACCCATGATCCCTTGCACCATTTTTTTCGTCTCTCTTCATGTGATATGCATACTTGTCATTGCTGTAACTCTTGTAGCTATCACTGAACTGTCTTGATGATTCATTTTCCTCCTCATTGGACTCCCACATTGCATTTTCAAGATCACAAAACATACTTTCTGATTCAGAATCTATTATGGTTGTATTCCTACTAAATCTACCTCCTGCATGTCTAGTGAAACTTTCATTAAATTGGGCCCTACCAAAATTGTTCCTTTTCTCTCTGTCCACCTTACTTAACTTGAACCTGCCTTTTGCTTCACTAGAGTCATCGGAATTGCTGTCAAGATCACTAGAATATACAATATTACTAGTATGCCACTCCTCATCACCAGAGTGTATACTGTTTTCATCATCACTATCACTAGCCCGATTCTTAGCATGTGTAGTCTGCCCAAACCTTGAACCTCTAACCTCACCATCATAATCATCATTTCTAGAAACATCAGGTCTTCTGAATCTTCCACTAAATTCTTCTCTGTTCCAATACCTAATTCTGCCAAGCTCTTCTTTTTCTTTTGCTTCTTCAGCTTCATATTCTTTATCTGCTGCGTCCTCTATCTCAGCGATGAATCGGTCAAGCTCTTCCTGGTCACTATCAACAGAAGGCTCTGGCTGTTCCAAACCTTCATCAGGTTCTTTAACAGACTGTCTGCCCCCATGGAAGACATAAGGGCTTCCTTCTTTCTTGTCAATAGCATTGAAGAATGTGGAAGCCACTCTCTGGATACTGGCCATGGCAGCTGGATCCTCAGGATTTACACCCATCTTCCGGAGCTGCTGTTCTATTTTCTTTATGTTTAACTTCTGAGATTCAAGTGCTTGCTCAAATCTGGCCTTAAAGAGAGCCTGCATGCAACAACAGGAACAGATATATTTTACATAACATAACATTAAATTCTTCCAGTAGCAGATATTATAACTAGAGACCATAATGGTGATTTGAAAAAAAGATGTCTACAACAGCAGACATGACCAATCAATACCACATCTAAGCATAGCTATATGTTAATTAGGTAGCCAAGTAAAAATTATCATTTCAATAGGGGTAATTCTATTGAAAGTTGTGCTCCTCAAGAAGTAGAAATTCCTCATTCATAAATGCACCTCAAGATTTTCACTCAAATTTTTTAATCTGTAACTCAATCAATAAATTAGTAAGAATATTAAATTGCATCTGCTTTTAACGGTGAGAAATGCCACAGAATCAAGCTTTCAATTAAAGCATTACATGCAACATCAGTAATTAACATACTGTATTAAACATCTATTTGGTTCAAAAATTACGAGATAATTTTTTTTTCTCCACTTAAATATAATTAGAAAGTTAGGATAGTACCTATTGTAGAAAAGTTACTAGAAACATGTTTTAGGTGGTTTGGTCATGTACAAAAGGGATTGTTAGAAGTTTCTATACAAAGAATTGAGTAGGTAGAAGATAGTTCAATAACTAGAGGTTGAAGGAGACCAAAGAAAATAATAGGAGACACTATTACGATAGATTTTAGTATAAATAATCTAATAATAGAAATGAGCAAATGAAAAGGCATTGTTTGTTATGATTGCGAATATACTTAGAAAGTTTTTTGCATTGGTAGGGAAGGTTAGTCTTAACTCTTAAGACTGTTACCACAAAAGCTCTAAAAATCAGGAAAAAGTCATTGCTTTCCCAGGTCACGAACAAAATTGCTACATATTGTCCAATAAAGTATGACCAAAAAAGCACAGTTCATAGTTGTCATAGTTACTACCATGGCAACTTGAGCATTGCAAACAAAGCATCGTCTCTAATGTAATAAATTTTCGAGAGGAGATAGTTGAAAAAGGAAGCAGCAAAGTGATGGAGTTTAAAAAGGATTATAACTATGCAATCATACCTTCCTCTTAGTAAGGGTGTTAATAGGTATCAAATTTTTGGGTTGCCTATAGTTTCTGCCACGGAACATAATAATTGTTTTCACATTATGAATATTTATCACGATACCACCACTCAATCTTGCAAGCATTGTAGCCATTTCTTTGATTTTTTCCTTGGGGAAGTTGTCACAACAAACTTGAACAGTCTCATGAAACTTCCAGTGGAGATGCATATTTTGCACAACACCTCCAAAAACTCCTCGTACACCAACTGGAACATAATTCTTATTCCTGAATCCAATTTTTTTATATGCCTGAAGTTGTTCAGGTGTTAATAGCTCAGGATCATGTCGAGGGGAAGGCAACTCTGGCAGCTCATATTTCTTGAGTTTTTGTAATAGTAACGCAACTTTCTTCTTGGCCTGCAATATTAGGAAGGCAGGTAGGTGATATTTAATCAGAAGATTACATAAAAAATATTAGGACTTAACCAAGTGGAAATACATCAAGTCATACAAAATGTGCAACCTGTTAACATGACTTGAAAATCACCAATTGACAATTATTTTATATGTGGAAATGCTAATCACTAATAAATCAAAGCCAAAGAAGTAAGTAAGTTGAGATTAAAGAACAAGAAACAGTAACTAACTCCCATTAAAGTTAAGGACGGCATATCTAATTCTTTTAATGAAGAAAGATGAAGAATTTCCACCACTAGATTATCTCTTACCAATCTGAATCCTACTTTAAGATCCAGAAATAGGAATGTTAAGCTCAAAGTTCTGAGCAATTGGAAAGGCCATCCAGAATTCAAGAGCACCTAGGAAGATAGTGAAGTGATTCACCTGCAATTCCTCAATTCACTCTGAGGACAAGGTGGGCCTTGCTGGGGTGCGTCTTTATGGTCCTGGGGTTAATGCCCCTTGTGTCACTAATTATACCCAAAGAAACAAAGAGAGAGATGGACCTGCTATTGTTAGCCTGTCAAAGGGTGATGTTATGTATGTGTATGCTAGGAAGGACAAACGCAATTGAGCTGGCAGAAGGGCAGATGTGGAATTTGGGCAGAGTAGATATGACACATGTTGCATGATTTGGAGTGAGAGTTGGGTCCATTAAGAAATAATAAAATGACCACTGATGTCTAGGAAGTGTGTGGGGAAGAATTTTATCATAATATCTGTACTCGGATGTAGTGAAAAATAAGCAAGGACTCTTAACATTTTCGTGAATGAGTTTGGGTAAAGAAGCTAGCCCATAAGAGTATAATACATTTTAGGACTTGGAATATTGCCACACTTACATGTAAATCAATGGAAATAGTAGACACTATGATTAGGAGAAAAATAAATGTAATGTGCCTACAAGAAAGTAAATGGGAAGGAAATAAAGCAGGAAAATTCAAGACTTCAGGTTTTAAGCTTTGGTGTACTGACATGATAAAAGTTAGGAATATAGTAGGTATAATTGTAGATAAAGAGTAGAGGGACAAAGTAGTGGATATAAAGAGAATATAAGATAGGATAATTGCTCTAAAGCTTGTAGTAGATCGGGACACCTTCAATGTTATCGATCCTTATGCACCACCAGTAGGATTGGAAGAACATCATAAGATTAAATTTTGGGAGGATCTAAAAAGTTTAATACAAGGAATATCGTTGGAAGAGAAGATTTTCTTAGGAGGAGATCTAAATGGGCTTGTGGTAATTGAAGCTAAAGGATATGAAGGTTTCCATGGAGGACACAACATTGGAGAAGTAAATACAGAGGATAAAACAATCTTAGGTTTTTCTTTAGCTTTTAACTTAACTATAACAAACAAGTGTTTTAGAAAGAGGGTAAAACATCTCATCACATACAAGAGTGGAGTGATAGGTTCACAAATCAATTTCTTCTTGGTTGAGTGAATGGTACACTAATTCTAAACTGGAGGTGAAATTTGAAGATCATTCCATAAAACAAGTTACAAGTTTTAAGTATTTGATAACCATCATACATAATACTGGAGAAATAGAGGGAGGACGTAAATCATAAAGTCTAAGCTGGATGGATGAAATGGAGGAAGATTTCAAGTGTTATCTATGATAAAAGAGTACCATTCAAACTTAAGTAAAAATTTATCACGCAGCTATAAGAATTGTATTGTTATATGATACCGAATGTTCAACAATAAAAAGTCTAACACGTGTGAAAATTCAATGTTGTAGAAATGAGAATGTTGCATTAGATGAATAGACACACTAAAAAGGATACAACTAAAAATGATTGCATTTGAGAGAAAGTTGAGGTAGCACCTATCATAGAAAAATTGATTGAAATGCGTCTTAAGTAGTTTGGTCATATACAAAAAAGGCCATTAGAGGCTCCTATAGAAAGAATAGATCAAATGGAAGATAACTTATTAGCTAGAGGTAGAGAGAGACTAAAGAAAACAATAGGAAAAACTATTAAGATGAAGTTAACTATTAACAACCTAACTATAGAAATGATCCAATAAAGAACATGATGGTGTCGCTTGATCCATATAATTGTAACTGACCCCACCCAGTGGGAATAGACTTTGTTTGTTGTTGTAAGGAAATCAGATAGAAAACTTTGTATTGATTGCAAGATTATACTAAGAGAGAACTTAACTTTTCAACATAAGGTCTTGGTTATAGATGTACATGGTTAGAGAATTGTTAAAAGAAATAATAAAAAAACAAGCCCTAAGAGAAGGTAGTGGCATTTAAGAGGTGAACCACATGAGAGTCTAGAGAAAGGTGCTAAAAGAGGATATTTAGGAAGCACAAAGAGGTGCAAACTACATGTGGAACAAAATAGTTGAAGGGATTAAGAATGTCGCAAAAGAAGCTTTAGGTATATCAAGAGATTTTGGACCAAAGGAGAAAGAATATTAGTGGTGGGATGAAAATGTGCATGATAGGATTAAGGTTAAAAGAGAGCTCTATGAAGCATGAAACTCATGCAAGGATAATGAAAATTGGAAGAAGTATAAGATAACTAAGAAAGAAGTCAAGAAGATAATGTCTGAGACAAGAGATAGAGGTTTCTAAAGGTTATAACAATCTTTGGAAACTAAAGGCAGAGAGAGGATAATATTCAAGCTTGCTAAGAGTAGGGAAAAAAAAAAGAGACATAGACCAAGTGAAATGTATTAAGGATGAAAAAGATAATATCTTGGTCAAGAAACAGAATATCTAAGAACGAATTATTTCCACAAACTTTTCAATGAAGGACATGTCTCCTTGTCTATTAGGCTAAGTACTAAAGAGGACGATAAAAATTATACTTTTTATCAAGGAATCTAAGAGTTTAAAGTAGTCCAGGCATTGAAGAAATAAATAACAGAAAAGCAATAGGACCAGATAATATACCCATTGAGGTGTGGAAGAGTTTAGAAAAAAAAGGTATAAGTTAGTTAACAAAGTTGTTTAATAAGATAAAAAGATCCAAAAAGATGCTAGATAAATGGAGGAAAAATACTTTAATCCTAGTGTATAAAAATGAGAGAGATACAAAGCTGTGTAAATTATAAGGGGATCATGCTCATGAGCCATACTATGAAGTTATGGGAGAAGGTCATTGAGTGAAGATTATGGTTAGAAACCCAAATTACAGAGAATCGATTTGGTTTCTTGCTTGGGAGGTCAACCTTAGAGATGGCATACTTATTACAGTGTCATCTATGATAGAATACTACCACTCAAACTTGAGAACAAATTTATCACACAACTATAAAACGTGCATTGTTGTATAGTACTAAATGTTAAACAATAAAAAGTCAACATGAACAAAAATTTAACATCGCAAAAATGAGAATGTTGTATTGAATAAGTGTACACACTAAAAAGGATAGGACTAGAAATGATTGTATTACAGAAAGTTGAAGTAACACCTATCATAAAATATTTGGTTGAAACGCACCTTATATGACTTGGTTATGAATAGAGGAGGCCATTAGAAGGAGACTAAAAACAATAAAAGAAATTATTAGAATGGATTTAACTATCAACAACCTAACCATAGGAATGAGTCAAGATAAAACATGTTGGTGTCACTTGATCCATATAGACACCACCTAATGGAAAAAGGCTTTGTTTATTTGTTATATGTGGGAAAGTACTAGCCTCTTGAAAGCTAGATATCCTTTATTTTCTTATTTCTACTATTTTCCTACTGAGACCAATGAAAACAATAGGAGAAATTATTAAAATAGATTTAACTATAAATAATCTAATAATAGAAATGAGCCAAGATAAAATAAGTTAGAGTTGCTTGATCCATGTACCCAGCCCCACCTAATGAGAAAAGGCTTTGTTTGTTGTTGCTGTTACTATTTTCCCACTTTTTGTATTGCTGGTTGTATTTCTTCCTTTTTTTTATTCGATTTTAAGCATTTCTACTCTTTCTTCTATGTTTGGTAGTCTTGATTAGTGTTATTTTCAACCTTTTAACACATTTTTTGGAGCTTATTCCTTAGTTCATTGTTTGTTTAACCTACTGGACATCAGGGTCATTCATTTTGAATACAACTTGTGGGAAAGATCCCCCTCCCCCAAAAGAACCTTAAAACTCCCTAACTTTACTCAGTTTGGGAGTATTAACCACTTGGTGAAAACGACAACACAGAATAGGAATTAATTAGCTTTACTCAGAAATCAATATGAACTAAGAGCATAGATCAAATAGACAGGTCCACTAATTGAGGGAGATAAATAATTTACTCTTTTGAGATTGTAAATGAGCCTCTCCTCCTCAGTCATTAGCTTCTTTTTCAATTTCTTAGCTCTCCGGATCTCCCTTAATGTTTTACCAGACTCTTTCTGCATTCGCCTTTCCACCTTGCTTCGCATACTTCTTCCTTTAGATGTCGACATTGTCCGAGATGATACAATGAAAGGATTCAATGGCTTGACACAATAATAAGAAGTAATTTTGTTGTATGTTGGAATCACATTGCCTGATACATGCTCAGATGTAAGTCCCAAAGATATAGCATTCCTGAGGAAAAATGAATTAGAATTTGGCTTAGTCTTAGTCTTGAATAGCGAGAAAGAAAAAAATGAAACTACGGCACTCTACTTTGCTAAGAATGATAAAAATTATGTGTCTAAAACTGTACAATTAAAAAGGTTGAATCCATATTGTTCATTGCTTGATTATATACGGTCTAAATTAAGAACATCAACCGAGCAGGCATACAGTTGCTGATGAGTGTACAATTAAAAAAGGAGGAGCAATTGCTGATGAGTGAGTGATGAAATTGGATCAGGAGTGCAGCAAAAAATAATTGAAATCCATTTCTTTGCTTAAACACAAGAAAAACAAACAACATTCAATCTAAAAGCATTTGGTCAGGCAGATTATAATTAAATACTGGGAGACCCTAAAAATGAAAGGCAGGAAATTGGTCTTGTTATTATGAAAGTCTGAGCTTCAAAGTGAGTGATAGACAATACAAGACTCAGAATCAATAAGAAAAGAGATTGACCATATCTATATTCTAACACGGAATTAAAGTTTTATTATTTTTCTTCACTTCTCAGCTCTACAAAACAGTGAGTAATGAGAGATAGAGAAAAGGCATACTTGGAGAGATTGGATTGAAGGAGAGAGGATACAAACTTCAAGCAATGCCTCTGTAAATTTCTTGCACAAGACATTGATGTATCAAGAAGCTTCTTTTTCGTTTAAATCAGTTTACACGTTTTTTTGTCCTTGCTTTCATGCATTACCTTGCAGCACCGGAGAGATTTCTCATTGTGTTTGGACATAGTCACTAAAAACAGGTCAAACTAGTAAATAAATAAAAATACATATATATACATACATACATATATATATATATATTAAAAAAAATCAAATAATAAAGTTTTTCATTCTAAAACTACATGCACCATTAATTAAAAAATCCATTCATAAGTAATAAAAGCAAGCAAAACAAACAATTTATGTTTGCTCAAGTTTACAAGTTCACACTTCACATTTCAAGTAATAGTCATAAATCATTAGTAATTAAAGCTCAAACTACACGTAACATTAAATAAAAGCATCAATTCATACCCATAAGTAATCAAAGCAAATTAAAACAAACAACTTATGGATCCAAGCTTATGAATATGCATTAGAGTAAGGAATGCCAAAACCATCAAACAATCCTCAATTGTCCAAATTAGCAGCTTCATTTTCATTGCCACCATTTCCGTGATTATCTTCAACATCATCATCAAGTCATCATCCACAATAGTAACGAAAAATCTATTCTATAAATCGAATTGAAAGCAAGAATCACACGACAAGTGCCAACCAACAGAAGATCTTCACTCTACCTCAAAAATTTTAGTCATATTTACTGTTGATACCTTACTTTAAGAAAGTCTTAACTACAATTCCCCAAAAATAAAGCTCCAAATAATTTTCATTTTCAATTCAACTACTCAGTTTTATTGCGTAAGCACATAATATGAAAATATGGAGTATGGAGAGTTCCTTAAAATATCACAAGCTTCCTATGATGGAGGGAGTCAACAACAGAACAGTCAATAATCTATTTCCCTATCTTTTTTCAGAAATCAAATGAGTAAGAAGGACAATACCCCAAAATCTCAATTTAAGAGTGAGATTTACCCCACTTCTCATTTACCCAAAAATGGCTTGAGTAAAGCTAGAAGAAATACCTTATACTTCACTCACAGCTGGAACAGGCAGATGGTGGTGCTTGCTGGCGGCTGGAGTTTGCAGTAGAGGACAGGGAGAGGCTCAGGCATGGTGCGATAATAAAGGACGCTAAAAAATGAAGGGCATCAAAACATCAAAATGCATGTTTCGATTATTAAACAGAAAAAAAAGGGGAAATGGGGTTAACTAAATCAGCCAACAGGTCAATGGATTAAATAATAATTCGGTCCAATTCATAGATTTTGGATCAAGTTCGACCATTGACGGATGAAGAGCTCAAGTCATCATATCACTGGTTCAATCGTCGGGTCACTAAAAAAACCAGTTGACTCAGTACAAAATATATAAATATATATAAATATATATATTTATATATATATAAGACAAAATTTTCATATATAAAATTTTTTTACCCTATTCTAAAATTATAATCACCATTAAATAAAAACACTAAGCTTAAGTTCAGACTTGAAATTATAAAAAACAAAAACAAATACATTTAATCATAATTCAAATGTTCTTAATTCCTAAAATAAATGTAACAATTTTAAATAACCATATCAAGTTATAATAATAATTAATCTAAGAAAACATCACAATTTATAGATTTCAAGTTTGTGTATCAGATATTCGGATCAAATAAAATGAAGTAATAATGCAGATTCTAATGATTTGAATATAAGGTGATTTAACAGAATAGTGTCAAGTATGTCTGTTATTAAAATAGGACATTCATGGCAAAATGTAGCAGGATATTTTACATACGGATGAGGATCAACTGACACTAGTATAAGACTTGACGCACAGACAACATCAATTAATCAAATAATTGCTTAAAGAGAAACTGAAGACCTCTAAAATTAGCATATCAGAAATTGATTCAAATTCTTTGGACAAATCTAGTATTTACCAAAAATAGCAAAAGTCTTCACCACAAAGATCTAGCAATTGGACAGTGAAAAATGTGACTTCGATTCTTAGAATCAGACAAACACATAACACAAACATTAGAAAAGAGAGCTTGTATGGTCAGAGAACCTGCAACAAATTGCACAAAACGCAACATTGCAACAAACCTTGCAAAAAATGGCACAAATCTCTGGACAAAATTAAGCATTGCAGCAAAAAGCACCAATGAACCAAGATTAAAGAATCTAAACCAACAAACTAAAAAAAAAAAACCATGAATTGCAGCCAAACGCACCAATGAACCACTCGTGATGGAGAGCTGCTGCGGCCGGCGGGAGACAGAACAGAGCTACGCTGCTGCGAAGGATAGCTTCGGTGGCTGGGACGACCTGCGTGCCGCTGTTGCGGGAAGAATGTTGCGGCTTGCGGGAAGGATGCTGCTGGACGACTACCCCTAAATGAGTGTGGATGAAAACGCAGAGTTTGGGCATAATATTTTAGGGAAAAAAAGTTTTTTGAATTGGGTCACAATTTGATTTGGATCAATATTAAAACAATAATATTATTAATTTTTTATTTTTTCAATTTATTTAACAAAAAAATTAATTCAATTTATTGTAATTAAAAAATCTAAATTAGTCTATTTATTTTAAAAAGACAAATGCAAAAAATTTTGTAAAACTAGATTATATACAAATAATTCTCCTCGATTATAAAAATTTATTTAAAATTTTATATTTTATACAAAAAAATATTGTATTATCTAAAACTCTAACGAAATATTAAAATACAAAAAACTCTCTTAAACTTTAAGTATTATACAAAAAAACTCTTTAAACATTAGGCCTTATGAAAAAAAAATCTCTTCAAATAATTTGATGTATCCATCCTCTAGTAGGGCTTTGGATTAAAAATTTAATTGATAGATGTTTCACACAAATTACAAAATTTATAAAAATTTTAGGTTAATTTTTATAGTTGAGTGGGGTTATCTTTATTTGACCTATAGGTCAAGAAGTATGTTCATTTTAGCCTTTTAAAAATGAGTATTATCTTTACTTTAAATTTAGTTTTTTATTAAGTTTTTTGTTCACATAATAAGAAAAAAAATGTTGGCGTAATACAGAAAACCATCATAAATATTTACATTTATATTTATTTAAAATTATTTTATATTAATTTTTAATTTTTTTATTTTAGACGAGTTAACTTATAAGCTAAATAAACTGACTCATTTAATTCTATTATTGAGAGAGTTAATCTTTCTTCCTTAAGCTAGTCCATATTTCATTGAGATAATAATATAGAGGTACAATAAAATTTATATATTAGATCTAATTATATTTGAAAATACCAATTGAGCACAAAAAGAGAACACCTAAATTGAAAGATTTAGGATAATATGATTTTTTTTAGTTCATTTTTAACACCTATTTACTTAAAATAAATAAATAATTTTTGTGTCAGTTAGGCATTTGCATTAGAAGCAAGAAATTTTATGTTATTTTGAATTGCAAATATAGAATTTTGAAAGGATTTAAATAAATATGTATATTGAGAAATTTATAAATACTAGGAGATTAAATTAAATAGGAATAATGGGAAAATAGAATTTTAAATAGAAAAGTATAAAAAGGCGAAAATACTTAGTGAATTAAGTATAGACACAAGATAAGGGAGAGTTATAGGAGGAATTTACTCTTAAAATATGACAATCAAATATTAAAGAGGAGTAGATAAATTAGAAATAATATTGCGAGGATTAAATTTGAAAATGGAGGGAAAACTTTCCGTCTTCCTGTATAGAAAATTACCCACACATACCACCACTCATTATGAATTACCGCAATATATTACAAATTCTTTCCTCTCATAACATGTACACCAACTGTAATACTTGTCTTTTACTGTTTATAAGTGTAATCGTATAGCATGAACTTTTGTGCTATCAGGTTCTATTGATTGTGCATTTCTTGATTGCTACGTGATTGTGTGTATTTTAAGAATTTAATTAGGATTGGAAAGCTTGAACAATGGGGAAGAGCAACCCTAGAAGAATTAAGGAGCTAAGAAAAAGGAAAGTGGAGGAAAAATCATAAATTTCATTTTTCATGGTTAGATGGGTATTTGATCTATTCCAATAGCCAAACTAAGTTTCCTTAACTAAGAGATGAAGGTTCGTTACTTGAAGGGATGAGGTCTTGTGAGGGAAGAATAAGAGAAAAAAGGAGTTTAGAAAATATAAACCACTTTGAACACAAGCTTAAGAAACAATAAAATAATAATACCTAGGGAAAAAGAAGGGTCTAATGTTTGAGATTGATTGGTGATGAATGGCTGAGATTACAGTAGGAAGGCATGAGAGTTATGGCCAAAGGGAAAAAATTAGAAGGAAAAATAGATAGAAAAATATAGAGGAAAGAGAAAGAGTGTCAAACCCAAGATGCAACCAGTACTAGATATGAGATGATTACCCAGTCTTCAAAAGTCTGACCTTATACAAAAACAATTTATTCTCCTATACATATGTCCTAAACTACAATTATTTGTGGAAATTTTAGAAGAATCTCCCCTAAAGATAGGGGTTTCAAAATTATACATTCAACCAATACCAATAAATATACAAGGAAAGCTTCGCTCTCCATATTTCATTTATTCAAAAACAACAAAATATAGGTGGGGGATCCTTCCTATGAAATAGATAGCTAACTCTAGAGTTCAAATAATAGGAAAAAAAATGAAAACAATGCCTAACGAGAAGGGTAAGTTTGTACCAATCGAATTATAGGCTTGTAGCAATTGATTGGTGTGTTCTTGACAAGCCAAGAAAACCTGTAACAACGGGAAAGATTCGAAAGACTTTTTAAAGGATTTTAAAAGATAAAACTTGATTTTAACCCTAATCCCAATCAAACGAAGACTGACACGTATTTCAAGAATAATGACTGGACATAGAAGGTCCTTTGAAGCCAGAAACATAATCAAACAGAAAGAAATGTAATCCGACGATCAGAAACTGACGGAAGGAGTTTCGTGCGTCACTTTCGTTGACGGAGGCCAAGACTTTCGCATGGAAATGCGTGTCAACGTCTGGAAGAATGCCGACACCCTAAAAGATCCCCGGGTGGCCTGGGAAAAGTCAGAATCGCCCCTGGAGGCTTTAAATTACACGAACTCCCGCCATTTCTCTCATTCCACTCTCTCTCCTCACCACACTCTCTCTCTCCTCTCTCTTTTCTCTCTCCACTTTCCTCCACCGTGAACGTCCGCCACAGCCACCGTGGGCCGCCACCAAGGGTACCAACCGACAAACCATCGCCACAACCACCAAAGAACCAACCACGGCCACCAACGGCCGCCGGAGCCGCCGAAAAAATGCCGTTTTTCCCCTCCATCGCGCGAAACTTCCCCAGCTCGAATCGTCGCCGTCCGTCGCTGTTAACCCTCACCGCTTCTACCACCGTAGTCGAAGCCGCCACCGCTTTCGCAGTTTCTGGCCGCCGAAGGAGGCCGGACGCGCCCGAATCGAGGCAAAACGCTGTCCACCGTGCGAGAAGTTTCATGGCCAGAAAACACCACCCAAACGGCCGTGAATCGCCGTGCCACCACCGTATTCGGACTCCTGGGCTTGCGGGCTTCACCGTGGTGTGATTTTCGAGGCAAACCACACCTCCTTGCCGTGCACCACCGTGCGCCGCCGTGTGCCGCCGTGTCAGAGCTTCTGGACGTGCATCCCGAGAAAACGAGACCACCGTGACGTAGAATTCTATCATCCGAGCACAGTGGTAAGGTCCTTTTTCCCAAAAACTAATGTTATATGACTGAAATGGCTGCCGAACGTAATTAGGCAATTAATTAACCTAGGTAACTGTGTAACCAAGTTTAGGATTGAAAATTGGATGACATGACGAGCCTAAATGTTTAATTTGATGTCCAGGAAATTAATCAGGCTCAGAAATCGAGACTACGTGGAATTCTGAAGTGATTTAGAGCATTCGGAGACCAGGTAGGATAATTTACACTTCCCGAACTCTAGAACTGATTTAGTGAATACCTGACTGATTTAGACGACTTGTATGGATTTATGTGCTTCTTTCGATGGGATAAATTGCATGCCTGTGTGCTGAAAACCCTAATTGCATGTTAGACACCTTGTTTATCGAGTTTGGATGCCTTTAGGACGGATTTACTTAGGGTTGGGTACTCGATAGCCGGTATGGGACAGCCGTTAAGTATCCCTCGTACAGGAAGCTTTTAAACGAGATTATTTTTATCAGATTTAGCCTGTACTGAGTTAGGGATTACGCGTTAAACCAGGACGACCCTAAAAAGATTTAGGGAGTATAAGGGTGGATAACCTACACGGGGAAACGTTGTGATTTAGGCGTGATACCCTAGAACCCTGAGGAATAGCCGACCGAGTGCATGTGAGTTCGAATAGACGGTATGAGGATGAGAATTGGCGTATGTGCACATGCTAGGGGATGCCCTAGATGTTGATTCTCACCCGGTCCTTGAGTGAGTGATTGGTGTTACGGATCACACTCACAATATAGGCTTGATTCGGGTGATTGGTGTTACGGATCACACCCAACGATAAGAGAGGTATTCTCTCTAGACTACGTGCAATTAGAAGATGATTTAGATTCGGTTACAACGGATTTGTAGCCAACATGGATTGAGATACACAGGGCATGGGATTTCACTTGATTTTGATAACTGATTTTAAAAGAAATAGATTTTTGATTGTGATATATTGCCGCAATTTCCATGTGTTTAAAAGATTTTAAAGAAAAGGTATTTCACCTTTTGAATCGATTTCGGGAAGAAGATTTCGGTGTTCGCACCGCTGGGTATTCAACTGGTTTTTGAATGATAATTGATTTGTAAATTATTCTACTGGGATTCATATCTCATCAGGTTGTTTACTAGATGAACAGGGACAGGGGCAGGAGCCCAGACGATAGCCAAAGCTAACTTGAGGATAGACGGAGAATGATTAGCTTAGGCTTGAATCATTTGTATATATACTTTGATGATGATGTTATTTATCGGATTCTGTTTCTTGTAAATTCTGTATGGACTAAACTAAATGTACATATAACGTTTTAGATAGTATGTATGGATTTTAGTGATGGATTGATGTTGCTGTGTATGGATTTATATTAGTTATGTTTCTTCGTTGTTGGGTGGCCGTTGATTTATAAACAGTGATTACGTATTTGTGATATGATAAATTTACAGAGGAAACTCTGCCGGATTTTTGGTAGAATTTACCGCTGCAAATTTATGGATTTGAATTGAAATGTGTATGAACGTATGACGTGACATGTATATGAGTTTTAGATTTCATCCCAGAGTTATTATTGATGATGTACGTATGTGTATTTAGTTAGCTGCGTGTGAATTAGGGTTGAACGGAATCTGAATGGACAGCGAAGAATCTATTTGGATTACGCTCAACCAATAGCGATCCCCTGACGTTCCCACATAGGGAATAAACATTCAGAATACCCCATATGCTTCCGCTAATCAGATAAGCATCACGTATGACGTATTAGGGGTTCGTTACAAAACCTATATTTTCCAAAAAGAGAAAAAATAAGATAGCTTGATAGCCGTCTAGTTGAGCCTTAATAACTTATTGTTATTGAGACATTAGCTCACGAACCAATTCCTAGGCTTTTAACAACCAACTATTGTAACTCTAAACTAGGTGGAATTTAAATAGAAAGCTACTAGCCGATTGTTAGACTACTAACAACCAACTGATAGATTCTTAATGAAGAAATATTGGTTTATGGACTCCTAATTACACCCGAAGATGCAATATTGCATACATGGACATGTATTATGAGATTCACAATTAAGAAATGGATACATGCAATGTAATATGGTCATAGTTTTATGAAACTATGTTTTGAAAAAGGAAACTTATCCTTAGTATATGTACTATTGATAAACTAAACTATCAATTAAGTGACTGATAGTCGGTATGAAATAATCATTGAGCATTCCATAGTTAAATCATAATTAAAGGTGGTAACACCTATTTGATGTTCTCTATGACTATGTAGATTTCTCCATTAGTGAACCCTACTTGACTAGTAATTAAAAAGGTCACGTACTTAGACTTTGTCACTTACCACAGCGTGACTTAAGTCATCCTAGGTATATATGCTAGAGGATGCCATATTAACCAAAAATAAGGGTTTGATTGGCAATACCTTTTTGGGAAAATGTGATCCTTAAAAGGGAGTTGATTTCCAATAATAGGAAATGTGATATCTTATGAGCTCAAGGGAGTGAAGCTCCTCCAAAAGGAGTAAACCCCAACAATTGAAAGGAGATGTTCAATGAGTGATGCCTTTCCAAGGTAGAGAGTTTGATTAGTGATACTCTCTATAGTTTTATGTGATGTAGATCTACCTAGGGGATGCCCTAGTTGAGAGATACCATGCCTAAAGGGGTTAAGGCCACCATGGGTAGGCCAAGCTCAAGGTAGTATAAACTGTTTGAATAAAATATCAATCATATGAATGAATGGATGAGAATTATGGTTCATAATTTATGAGAAGTTATGGTAAATGAGTTGAATGTTTTTATGAATGTTTATGAAATTTTTATATAAAACTCATTTAGTTGGCATGTGATCTAAATTATGTAAATAGGTATTCTTGATGATAAAGGAAGCACTATATGAAAGTGCATTGTGTGTGTATATGAATATTTAATTGTGAAAAAGAATGGTCATGGTGACCTTGCATGCTATTGCATTTGTACAAGTCCTGTATATATAAATTTATGTGTGCGTGTGTGTATGTATATGATTACGCCACATGTTATTAATGAGTTTAATTTGCGTGTTATCTATGTAATTTTTGTTTATTACAACTGGGACCAACAAGAAAATGTTTTTAAAACTTATGTATTTTATTTGTCTTCCATATTGAAATGCAAGTATAGCAGCTCTTGCTTATTGTGGATGTGGAATGGGTACATATACCATTTCTAAGATATTACTAGGTGGTTAAGAATGTAGTGGTAGTGTTAGTGCTAAAGGTAGAGCCTACCACTACTGCTGTAGTGTAGGGCTAAGACGCTGAATGTAGTATAGAATTTTTTGGGAATACTTTGTATTTTGGCCTCTTTGGCATTACGCTAGTGAACTAGTAGTCTAGCTCTTTTGTTATACTTTTTAAGGAATATGTATAAGTACAAGGTTGGTGCCTAGCTTGGGTAAAACTCTCATTATGTATGTTGGCTAAGTAATAAAAAAAATTCAATTATTCAAAAATCTTCATGATATTAGAGCCTACGCTACTTTGAGGTTAGTATTTTTTCTCCTTTTACAACACTAGGTTTTATGTGTATACTTAAAAGAGTTAAGTTCTCCTCATCCCTTCACCATCCTCATTTAGGAGGTTAAGTTTTCTCCCTCCCTTATTCGGAATTGCCTCCTAACTCTGATTGATTGATCCCAACTTTTCAGCTATCCTTTGTTGCTGCACATGCCGTTGCGCACAGTCTAATCAGTTCTGAATAACATGCATTTCTTCTTAGATCTTATGTGTTCTACACCTCTATTTACCTCTCTATCACTATAGTAAGAGAGCCCATCATCTTGCCGACTGAACCCTATAAATTAAGTCGTAGTCGATCATCGAACGCGTTGACCGCTGATCTTGGTTGGTTTGGTTGCTTTTTGCTCTAGTTCTCTTCTTTTTTGTTAGCCTTTTTTCTTCTTCTACCCTGTTTTGGTGTTGATTCCTTATTATGGGACACACCAAGGTAGTAAAAAATAATTCACTTTCCTATATTAGTATTGTTAAGTTGGATGAAGCTGATACTTATCTTTCTTAATCAAGGGCATAATTGTTATATATCAAATCCTATAAATTACTTGGCTATATTACTAGAGATAAGAAAAAACCTCTCAATGTTTTTTATGATACCTATGCTCAATGGGACTTTGAAAGCTCCCTTATATGACATGATTGATAAATATTATGCATCCTTAGATTTCTAAAGAATATTTGTTGCTTGATATTGCTAAAAAAAAAATTTAGACTTCAACCAAACGTAACTATTCTCGCAAAAGAAATGATGCCTAGGTATTTGAGATTAGGACAAAGACCCATGGCACTAAACAAGGGGAGTTGACAGTTACTGATTATTATTTTGAATTGAGTAGGCTATGGTAGGAGTTGGATTACTATCAAGATCTCCATGCCAAGTGTACTGAGGATGCTGTTTTATTTCACAAGCTAATTGAAAAAGAGAAGGTTTATAATTTTCTGACTAGTTTGAATCCAGAATATGATCAAAATTGGGTTCAAATTCTAGGAAAATCTCCTTTCCTTCTCTTGAGGATTCTCTCTCATATGTCCTCCAAGAGGAAAGTTAACGTGGTGTCATGCTTTATCAAGCATCAATTGAGAAATCTGGTATGATTGTATCTCATAAGAAACCCAAGGCTATCACCTTTGATAAAGATTACTTGCAATATGGTTCTTGTGGAAAGCTGAGACACACCAAGGAAACTTGTTGGAAGATACATAGTTGACCAACTCGAGGTCACAGAGGTGAATGGGTCAACTCATCTAAAGGCCAAGCGAATACGGTTGATGTTATGGAAACACCCAAGGATACAGATTTTGGAGCCTCTCTCTCTTTTGATGAAGTTCAACATCTCCATAATATCCTAACCAAGCTTAACTTTTCTACTATTGGAACTATTAATTATGTGCACTAAGGTATGGCTTTTACTACAAATCTTAGTAAGTATACAACTTTTCATCATTCTACCCAAGTATACTAATTATGTGCACTAAGGTATGGCTTTTGTAATGTTGAATTTTTTTTCATGTTAGTATGTAAACAAGGATATAAATATATGAGGGTGCACAATGATACTGATGTATATACAATATGGCAAAAGATTTGGCAATTTAAAGTTTCTCCTAAATTGCATAAGTTCACATGGAAAATTTATCATGATTTTTTACCCTCAAGGAAGAACCTAAAAGATAGAGTAATAAATATACAGGACGGTTGCCCTTTTAGTTGTCAAGTACAAGAGGATCAAAATCACTTATGTATAATTGTAATGTTGTAAGATCTGTCTAGTTTAGATGCAATATGACTCTCAGAATTAATCTAATACAACCATGGAATATTACTTACTGGTTAAACAGGCTTCTAAGTTTACTTGGTAACAATAATAAGGAAACCTATAAATTCCTTTGCCTACTCATAGTAATTTTCTACTACATATATAGCTACAGAAAAAAGTCATCTTTAATCAAGAAGATCTAAATTTAGAAACCATCTTAAATATGGTACAGAAGATATACAATATATATCAAAGTCCTCAACATCAATAACTATATAGGGCAAACTGAATATATGGTCATTATAATACACAATATAATAATGTTGGAATGACTTGTATAAAGTGTATTTAAAGGAGAAGGTTTGGAAATCTTTATTTCTATGCTACATTACAGAGCTAGGATAATAACACCACTATTTGAAGTTTAGAAGTTTACTTACAGTGCGCACCAACATATTGATCCTAATTTATATAAGACACACTCTGTAGTATGCATAAGATATGGGATTCACTAATTAAGCCATTGCACTAATGCAAAAGGGTTATTTTAAGGCTATCATGAATGCAGATCAACTAGACTATGCGTCCGGATTCCTGTGGCGTGTCCTGGGTATTTCTTTGGGCATTTTAGCAGCGGTTTTTTTCGTTGCTAAAGTTTTTTGCAACAAATATTATTGTCACTATAACTTTTGTTAAATTAATTATTTAAACAAAAGTTATAGCAGCAATAATATTCGTTGCAATAATATTAAAACACATTTTAGCGACGGATAAAATCGCCGCTAAAAAGCCCAGCAGGGAGCACCCAGCAGGGGATCCAAAAGCCTAGACTATGGTGTTAGACCCTAGCTATAGACATTCATAATATAGTTAGTAGTTTTGAGGTTTTTAAATTAGTAAACTTTAATTAATCTTTCTTGTATTTTGATGCAAAAAACTTTGTTTTATTAAGAGCATCATATCTTTCATGCAAATTTTGAAAATCATTCATTAATTCATCTATGGAATCTTGCGTAATTCCTCATTTGATGGAGTATTAAATAACATAAGAGAGAGATGCATACCTTGGGTTCATGAACTAGGAAGCAAAAGTTTTCCTTCTCTTGTTCTTAGCCATCCTTCTCTTATGCATCATCATCTTCATCACTCCAAGCCATCATTACTTTCCTTATACTATTGGGCTTCTTGTTTTTCATTTTCAAAAATGGACAACCAAACCTAATGTGTCTTTTCTTGCCACATTCATAATGAGTAACCATATGTTTACCTTGGCCTTCCTTTTATAAGTCGCTCCTATTGAATTTGGAGTATTGTATTACCAAACCTACTTCTTTCTTCAAGTGTAGGTTTGCATGTTTAGTGAAGAAAGAGAGGTCTTATTGATCTAGCTTACCATCTCAATCATCTTCTTCATTAAGTTAGTTAAAGCTTTGATAAAAATTTGAATGCTACTTTCTTTTCTTGTTAGCATGCTTATATCTTTTAAGGTAAGCCCTCTCATAGGTGATTAGGATTCCTCTCACTCATTATAAGTTAAAGAGTTGAGGTCTTTATAGTATCCATCTTCAACTATTGTACTTTGGGAAGACTAGTTAAAAATTTTCTTACTTGCTCTTTAAACTAGTAAGTCTTATCAAGGGCCTTGAAATTTTTTTTCTTTTTTTTTTTAACTAGCAAATAACATCTAACACAATATCCTTGGACCACCACAGGCATAAACCCCTTAACAAACCTACTAGATCCACATATGTAGCATTCTTCAAGTAATTTAGTCTTCTAATTTACTCAATCAATTTTCATTGTTAAACTTTTGGTTTCCATAACGAAAGCCAAAGATAGCTTTTTCTTCTACAGGTTTCTTATAAAACTTTTATTGTCAAGGACGGCTCCCCCAACCCTTGACAATTCCATGCTAAGAACCTCATTTCTCTTTAGTGGTTATATCTGGCCAGCCACCACAACCTTCAATATATCATTTTGATCCCTCTATTTGCACTCCCTCAGCCGCTCTTTTCCTTCTAACTAGAGAAACGTTCATAGAAATAGGCACATCCACTAGTTCATCCTTTTTACTACCTTTTATCAATTGTTCCCTTGAGAGCCTCTAATAAAGCCCAGAAACAGCAATCTTGATACTAGATAGTGCTCTAGTATTATCTGATAATCGATTCCTTCCCTTAGAGGCACAAGTACCTTAAGAGTAGGATGTATCAATTACAAATGCTATTCAACAGACACACTCTACTCATAGTATAGCACAAAGTAGAGAAAATAGCAAAGAAAGTAGAAAAGATCAAAAAACAGAAATGATTGCTAGCTTTTGAGAGGCTAGCTCTCTCCTAATTCCTTACTTTCCAAGATAACCGTGTTGAATCCCAATTGCCCATAAAATAATCTCTCCCAAGTCCAGTGGACCCCACAAGTTAGTTAGAGATATCATTTCCTTTCACCCCTCCTTCTTCTCGCTCACGTCTCTTATTCCTTATAGAGTAAACTTGCATTACTGCACTGCTCTCCTTCTTCTCATTTCGATGTGCCTTCCTTCTCCTATAGTATTGCTGGATTTGGTTTGTATCATTACTCCCCCCTAAGAGAGTCACCTTGTCCTCAAGGTAAAAGTCAGGGAATTGATGTTTGATAGTTTCATATGACTCCCAAATGCTACATGTAATGGTAGATTTTTCCACTTGACTAGTACTTCCCGCTAGTTATTAGTTAGCTGTCTTATCTGTTGTATTTCTTTGGGTTCTGTTAGCATCTCCATTTCAGCAGTAAGTTTAAATGGTAAGGATAACATTTTTCCAGTGGTTTGAAGGCTCTTTTTTAATTGGGATACGTGGAAAACTAAATGTATTCTTGTAATTTTTGGTAGCAGTAATCCTCTCCAACACTGTAAAAGGGTTATAATATCTGGGGCTCAACTTCTCATTGTAGCGCTTTGCTATAGATTTCATCCTATATGGTCATAATTTGAGGTACACCTCATCACCTACTTCAAATACGACTTCTCTTCTCTTCTTGTCAGCATAACGTTTCATATGGTGTTTAGCTTTCTCTATGTTCACTCTTAACTCCTCAATTACTGCATTCCTTTTCTCCATCTGTAAATTCACCTCTTCTACTGCTGATGGAGTGTCATCAAATCTGAAAAAATTTAGGGGATCCCTCCCATATAAAGCCTTGAAAGGCATCGTTCCTATGGATTGGTTGAACGTAGTATTAAACCAATACTCAACCCATGCTAGCCATTTCACCCAACTCTTAGGCTTTTCCTCCGCAAAACAATGTAGGTAGGTTTCGAGCCCTTTATTCACTACCTTTATTTGTCCATCGGTCTCGGGATGGTAGGAGGAACTATACTGAAGTGTAGTTCTTGAAAATTTGAACAGTTCTTGTCAGAACATACTCATGAACACCCGATCTCTATCGGAAATGATCGACTTTGGAAACCCATGTAGCCTTGCAACCTCCTTAATGAATTCTATAGTGACTTCCTTGGCAGTAAATGGGTGAGATAAAGGAATGAAGTGTCCATACTTGGTTAATCTGTCTACCACCATTAAAATGGTATCGAACTTTGATGATCTCGGGAGCCCAGTGATAAAATCCAAGCTGATATCTTCCCAAACCTGCTTCAAAATGGGTATTGGTTACAATAAACTGGCCGAGCTGAGCGCTTGGTATTTATTCTGTTGACATACTCCGCATCTAGCTACAAATGCTTGGATATCCCTCTTCATCCCTTCCCAATGTACAAAAGTAGCCAACCTTTTATAAGTTCTCAAATATCCTGAGTGTCCGCCCCTCGGGGTAACATGAAATTCCTCTATCAACTTTGGAATTCTTGCTGATTGCTTTGGTATCACCATTCTACCCTTATAAAGTAAGTAGCCATTGTTCAAGGTGTACCACTCTGGTGCTTCTTGGTCAGAAATTACCCGCTGCCATATCGTATACAACTTTTCATCCGCTTTCACTTCTTCTTCCCACTGTTTCACTTCCTCACAATGCCATAAGGAAACTGCCATCAATTCCTTGCTATCTTCCCTTCATGAGAGAGCATCTGCTGCCCTATTTTCTTTCCCTGGTTTATACTGAATTTTGAGCTGGTATCCCATTAACTTGGATAACCACTTCTGCTGCTTTACACTTAATTCTCACTATTCCAACAAGTATTTGAGTGCCCGCTGATATGTTCTTATGATAATAGGATACCCCAGTAAGTAGTGTCGCCATCTTCGTACTGCTAACACTATCGCCATGAGTTCACATTCATACATAGATTCCATCCTCTTCTTAGGGGATAAAGCCTTACTAAAATAGGCTATTGGTCGCCCCTTTTGCATGATAACTGCCCCTACACATACTATTGAGGCATCAGTCTCTAGTTCAAATGGTATACTAAAATTTGGCATAGCCAGCATTGGTATTGTAGTTATAGTCTTCTTAAGATTCTTAAAGGCTATCTGTGCTTCATTTCCCCATTGGAAGGCATCTTTCTTTAGTAAGACAATCAAAGGCGCTGCTATCTTCACATAATTCTTCACGAATTGTCGGTAATAGCCTATTAACCCCAAGAATCCTCTTAATGATTTCAAGCTCTCTTAATGATTTCAAGCTCTTAGGAGTCAGCCATTTAACCATAGTTGCTATTTTCTCTAGGTCAACTTGCACCCCTTCACCTGATATTACATGTCCCAAATACTCCACCTTGGTTTTCACAAAAACACATTTCTTAAGGTTAATGACTAGCTTGTTCTCCTGTAATATTCTTAGTGTATCCCTCAAATTCTGTATATGGGTCGCCTCATCTGAACTGTAAACTAGGATGTCGTCAAAAAACACCAGTATATATTTGCGCAACTGATCCTTAAAGACATCCTTCATGAGAAATTGAAAGGTGGATGGTACATTAGTCAAGCCGAAAGGCATTACTAGGAACTCATAGTGGCCTTGGTGGGTCTGAAAGGCAATCTTCTCCTCATCCCCCGCCTTGATTCGAATTTGATGGTAACCCGCCTTCAAATCCAATTTGGAAAAAATTCTATCATCCTTCAATTCATCTAATAGTTCGTCGATAGCTAGTATGGGAAACTTATCAGGGATGGTAATCTTATTCAATGCTCGATAATCCACACAAAACCTCCAACTGTCGTCCTTATTCTTTACTAACAACATCGGGCTTGAATATGGGTTGCTACTTGACTTAATAATGCCTGTTGCCAGCATTTCTCTAACTAATTTCTCAATTTCTTCCTTCTCAGAATGGGGATAGCAGTAGGGTCTTACATTAGGGGGTTGTGCTCCCTCCCTTATTTTAATTGAATGGTCCCTTGTTCTTGTTGGTGGTAAGCCATTGGTCGGGTTTGTAACAAAAGAAAATTCCTCTAATAATTCCTGCACTTCTTGTGGACACTGTATTTCCGCCTTCTTCTCCTCACTGCTCGTCAATTGTAAGCTGCTGAATTCTATGAGAAATCCCTATCCACCCTTCTTTATAACTTCCTTTTCCCGGAGACCGTGATTAGGTTAGGCGTTAACACCCGGCAGATTAAAAGCTTTGAAGTTTTAGTGGGTGATGGATATAAAGTTAGAGGGAGTCAAATCTGTACAATGGACCCCACAAGTTAGTTAAGAGATATCATTTCCTTTCACCCCTCCTTCTGCCCGCTCACCTCTCTTATTCCTTGTTGAGTAAACTTGCATTACCGGCCTGCTTTCCTTCTTCTCATTTCGATGTCCCTTCCTTCTCCTATAGTATTTCTGGATTTGGTTTGTATCAGCCTCCTTTTACTATGCCTCCTTCCTTTCCTTGTCATACTCTCAAAAGCACAGTTCCAAAGATTGAGAAGCTTGAAACATATCATACTCTTACGCTCCCTTTTAGGGGAGGAGCTATTTGATAGAATTGCGCTTTTACCATTCTTTTTACTGACTTCTATCTCTGTACAGATCCCACCCTTTCTTATCTCATACTTTATACACCTCATTGGCGTGGTTCCCATAACAACACCATCGTCACCACTTTCCCTCCCTCTTGACCTTCCACTCTTCGAACTCAACAAACTCTCTGTTCATGCCCAGACTCTGCAACCGTAACAGAAGTTATGTAGCTTCTTGTATTTTTCTTGAACCCAAACTTCAGGTAAATTTGGTCTAGGAACCCGTTAAGTTGAATATTGTTTTTTTGTGCATTTATTCAAAATTATTCGAAGTTGATATTGTTCTGAGAGTGGAATTTCTTATGGCGTTTTAAATGTTTGTAAATGTATAACTTGTCGACTGTTCTTATTACCACAAAGAAGTCATTGAAATTGAGATTATATTAATTTGAATCGGTGTATATTTTCTTCTTATGCAGCATGTTTTTTTAGTTTACTTTTTAAGTAATTAAATGTTTCAAAGTAATTTTTAAAATATCAATTTTTAATTGATTTAATTATTTGATTAATAAAATAAATAAAAAATTAACTAAAAAAAATATTAATAAATATTAACTTAATTGTTAAACGATAAAGCATATTTTATTTAGTAATAGAAAAATAAAATACATTAAATATAAAAATTATACATGATTAAAATGCAATATTTATATTTTTTTATAATTTATAAATCTTATTTTATTTCTTTATTATTAAATAAAATTCAGTTCATCATTTAATAATCAAATTAATGTTTAGTAATGTCACATCAACTTATCAATTAATTTTCTATCAATCTTATTAATTAAATAATTAAATTGATTAAAAATTAATCTTTTAAAAATTAAATTGAAATATTATATTTTTCAATTACTTAATTGAAAAAATATATATCTTCAAACAACTAAATCATTAATTTATTTAAAAAAATCATATGAATGTAATTCCAAAATCGATTCATCTTATTTAGCCGTGGAGTCTCTGTAAATGGTTTGAGAACTTGAGTTGAAATGAGTATTGAAGAGCATTATAATTCAACATCAGCTAAACCACTAAAATGTCATTTTAGGTTCAAGCCTCTATTAGTAAACACAAGACAGTGATACTAAGTTTCATACGAGAAACATCTGAATGCCAACATAAACTTTGAATGCCAACATAAACTCTCGCCCTTTTTCCTATTATTAGCCATCCCAAATTCATACATATCAACAGCAGGTGAAGGTCGTTGGATGAACCTTATTTTACAATGATATTACATCTCAGCAACCTTAACCCCAAAATTTTGAGCATCTTTTGTATATTAGTCGGTAGAGAACTAAGAGAGCATGCAGCAACTCTTCATAGAATATAGACGCATGGTACCTTCCCATTTGCTAATTGCTACTAAACTAAGTATCTGATAATAATTAACATTTTATTAAGAACCTAGTTGTCATATTTGGTGAATGAGGTTTATTTAGCTTTCCTAACTGTGACCCGGATGGCCCTATCAACAAAATCATGTCTTTGATGCATCAGTAGCACTGGTTACAGCAGAAGAAAAAACCTTTAGGCTTGTCTTCCATGTTGGCGGCTGTTGGGGTTGCTCCAGAATCATCTCTTCCGGCCATCAAAGCACTTGTACCAGGAGACTCTGGTGGCAATACAGCATTTTCAGAAGAAGCAATACGTTGAGGAAAAACAGGCTCTAGCAGTGAAATAGTGGAGAGATATCGAAGAAGCATCTGTATGATTTGACTAAAATTGGGTCGATCATTTGGGTCCTCTTTCCAACATGAAGTCACAATCAGAGCTAAATCCTCAGGAAGATTTTCAGCACTGGGCCTTACATTCTGAAACAGTGAAGTAAATATTCCAATAACATATTATGTAATTTTTCTGTGTTACTGTTCTACTGATGTTTATAATTCATTTTAATTAAGCACTAGAATGACATCTACCTTAAAAGCAGCTGCATATGCTGCCTGTAGATTAGACATGCCTTCAAAGGGTAACTTGTTATGGATGAGTTCCCATAACACAATTGCAAAGCTGTAGGCATCCACCTTATGATTGTAATGCTTCTTCTCACCATGTCTTAGAGTGACAGTGCTGTAAAGCTACCACCAAAGAAGGAGAGTAATGATAAGTTTCCTAATATGGACCACTCAGCTGGAAATAAATAAATGTTTTAAGGTTTTAGGAATCAAGATTACTTCAGGAGCCATCCAGCGATACGTTCCTGTCTCAGCTGTCATCATCTCTGTTAATGACTCTTCTCTGGCTAAACCAAAGTCAGCAAGTTTAACTGTTTTATGATCTGCAGTCAAAATCAAGTTCTCTGGGGAGGGAAGAGGAAAAAAGCCATTAGAATTATGCTTAAATCTTTAAGCTTCGTGTTATTAAGAAGTTTTATTTCTCACATTTTTATATAGTATCTACTCTCTATCATCTCAAACTCAACGGTCCAAAATCAGCACAAAAATATGGCCTTAACAGGGGCCTGTAATTATGGCTTGATAATAGACTGAAATGAAGAAAAACCATTGATAATGTTACAATAATCTACAACAGATCTGGACTCTTCAAGTAAAGGTTATCAGAGCCAGAATACTGTAATTTTTAATATTACAAATAGCATAGGAACAATAATTAAGTACCAGCAGTGTTTCAATATGAAATTTTATACATTTGCAGGTCCAATATATTAGAATCAAATCAATAACAGATAACACCAGAAATCAAAAGACATAGTTACTTTACCATCTGGGTTGATTGTCATCATCATGATCTTAATTTTGCATTGAAGGGAAGAATAGACAGCTGAAATATGGGTGTGAACCAGAACTTTTTCTAGAAAACAAAATGACTTGAAAATGAAATAAAAAAACAATTTCTAAATAAAGAGAAACTGACAAAAGAATATTTGAGAATGATAACTAAAGTAACAACAACAAAGTCCACTTTTGCTACCTTTTTGGATAGAAACAAGACTGTGGCACATAACAACTAATGAAAAAAGTTTTCATATTTTTTATATGTCCGATTAAGATCAGCTATCCCTAACAAGTAGCAAGAAAACCTGCATCTCACTCAGGATTCAGATATTCACCAAACCAAACTACAGCAAGGTCTGAATATGTTTTATGAGATGCTAACAGCTAAAGCACTGTGAGGTTAAAAAGTATAGCATCAATAGAACCATACCAGGTTTAAGATCACGGTGAATGATCCCATGGGAATGTAAACATTCAATTGCTCGGGCAATATCAAGAGCAAATCCAACTGCTACATGCATATCCAAGCACTTTGGCCGCATATTCAAGAGATATTTGCGCAATGTTCCACCTAATAGAAGCTCAGTCACTATAACCATAACAGGTTCTTTGCAGGCACCAATAAACTAGCATCCAGCAGAAATAGAAGCTTTGTGAGACAAGGTTTTTTGCCTAGTTGACTAGTTCAACAAGATCAACATGATTTAAGATCCAACTCAACTCAATTATAAGACTATAGCCCATCCCAATTAATATTTATCTACTTATATTTGAAAAATTTTACTGTTTATGTTCTTGGATAACAAACCGACAACCTTAACCAGATTTTTGTGTTGAACTCTCGATAACATCGCAACTTCTCTCGCAAACCGAGCCTCTCTCCTTGAAATTTCTTCTGGGGTTTCTCCCTTATTAATAATCTTAACAGCAACATTTTGATTTTTATATCTGCAATCGAGAAATCCAACAACAATAAGGCATGCAAAATATGTATAGGTCCAATCTCCAAAAAGATGGTGTACAAACCGTAACTATGATATTGATTATAAATCTGGATAGGATTAATGGTACACGCAAAAGGACAAGCAAGGTAATTATGACTTATAAATCAAAACAAATTTCGTAATAATTTTGAGAAAAAAATGGAGAGTCCCATGACAGAGGGAATCAGAAACCAAATTTGAGTCCAAAAACAGAAGCAAAAAGCGAAGAATCAAGTTTGACTTACTTTCCTTCGTACACTTTGGCATGCGCACCTTCTCCAATTTTTGGCCCAACAAATAGTTGCTTGGGATCTATCAGCCACTTGGCATCTAAATTAAACTCATCTACTGAATGAACCTCATTCCCAGATCCCATTTGATTCGCTGGAGAAAATGTGAACTAGCTAGTCAAACACACTTAACAAACAGAGCATATCCCTCTCTTCATTACACACATGAAGTATACCTAACAATTGAAGACCAGGGAAGATGAATTAGAACTACATGATACTGGACGAAGCTATCAATTTTGGGTTTGACAAGAAAAATGTACAATTTCGCACGCAGGACAGCATTCCCAATAGGGCCAATACAGAGACCTATCCCCAAAATCACGCTCTTTCAATAAAAAATTCAACATGTGCCGTAGTTTGGGAGGCAAAGAATAAAACCCCACGTTTAGAGGCACTCGCCAACAAACCCAGAACTTAGCATAAGCATTAAAAACAAATCAAAGATCCAACAGGCTCTGTCAGCAGCAGAGTATACAAAATTTTTTTGGACAGGGAGCAATCGAGGAAAGAGATAAGGAGAGGGCTTAAATGGAAGGTTGAAAGAGACACCAAAACTCAACGACCCAGATTGAGAGTTGGAAAAAGGTGGTCGTTGGATTGGTGGTGGGGTGGAGATGTTCTTTTAAAAAGGATATTGAAAATTAATGAACTACTTCGGATTACTTCACAATAATCTCATTAATTGTTTAAAATAAAAAGAAAATATTTCAATTTTTATATTTCAAAAATAAAATCTTTTTATCTGTCTTATTTTTTGAAATATTTATTTTATTGTTTGGGTCAAAATCTATAATCAACTTAATAATACTTTTTTCCTTTATTTTTAATACCAATTATAAAATTGCATGTAGTTTAAAAAAAGAATAATGGACAAAAAATTTATTCTGAAAAATTAGGAGACTTGCTCCTTAATTTTAAAAACTCAATTGATTATATTTACAAAAGGAGTTTTTCATTTTTTTTTCTTTAAAATTTAATATTTTTACGCATATGGAATTTACAATAGTGGTTGTTGAAGGAATTGAGTCTCTGTCAAAAACAGTGTGTGGTGGGATTAGTTTTGGAATAAATAAAAGATTAATATTTTTTACAAGTATTTTTTAAAAATAATTTTCTTCAAAATATCACTGAGTATTAGATATAAATATCTGTTAATAAAAATTTTAGCTTAGCCATATTATGATAGATTAATTTATTTTTCTAAATTTAACCCTTTTTAGTAGATTAAAAAATTAAATAAGATACTGTTGAAAACATTCTAAAAGTCTTGAATGCCATTCAAATAAATATTTTTTTTCTGTCAAAGAAGAAATCTTCATTCATGAAGATGAAAGAGAGACTCAAAGTCATATAAAAGAGATATAATAAGACACAAATATAACAATTCTAATAAAAGAGAAAGAATCCTTCTCTAATGGAAGGAAAAAACCTTTCCTAATGGAATGTGGAAATTTTCCCTATTGGAAGGAGAAAACCTTCTCTATTAAAAGGAAAAACCTCTATAAAAGGAGGAAAAAGAAGTAGAAAACATAAAACCTGGGGAGCTGTTGTTGTTGTTGCAGCGACAACCCAAGGAGGAAAGCTTTGAGGAAAACCTTAGCAAAATTAATGCTAAGCAAAATTAATGCTAACTTCCCGACTCGTTGTCTTTGTAATACAAGCTCATTTTCCCATTCAGATAAATCTTGAAAAAAATTTAGGTGCCTTTTTTATTAATTAAATACATAAATAAAATAATTCAATATATACACTTTAAAACTTCTCCATAAGGATTACCAAGCTAAGACTATATTAACAATTTCACATAAAATTGATGGTTGAATATGGGGAAGGGCATAATAGGGTGGTCAATGATGTTCTTTAACGCCAGTTTAAGCTCAAATAGGATCAACTAGTGATTTACAAATTACAAAACTCTTATACTAAATATTAGTAATTTAAAAATTTTAACCATTTCAAACTTTTTATTTGGAAAAGTTTAAAAATTAAAACATTAAATAATTTAGGATAATTTTTAAACTACCTAATTTATTTTTTTTAATTCCCCTCAAGTTTTAAATATCAAAGTAATTATTAAAATACTCAATTCATCCTAATTGGGGTCCATTTGGCCAAACTTATAAAATTTTCTTATTTTTTAATGACTTCTTTTTAAATGAAGTTTAAAAATAAGTGTTTCATCCCTCGAGATTGTCGGATGTCACTATCATTGTATGACCTCCTGCTCTATTATCACCACCAATTGTCCATCCACTTTTCTCCTCACCACCCTCTTTCATAGAAAGGACCATTGTGCCCTCAAGGTTCTCTCTATAAATACTAATCCCATATCAAGTATGACTCACGAACTCAATTCCAAACACTTGCTCTATTTTCTTAGGGACTAACTTAATCATTGAAGCTGTTGTCGAGGGACCTAATCCCTTGACTCTCCCTTGCAATAACCCCTTGACTAGAGACACTTCAACTGCAAATTATCATATTGAAGATTTGTCACATGGTGCTGTCTGTGGGAATCATTTTCTGTTTTTGCTTTGTGAGGGATAGTAAGATGAGCAATGAAGCATGGAGAAAGACCCACTTAAAAAGACAATTCCAAAGGGGCACCAATGGCTCCTTGGAACCCAACCAAGGAGCCATACAAAGCAATCATATATGAGACCGCGGAGGATGTTGCAAGAGCTAAAGGAAGTCAAAGTTCAACTTTTAGTTGCAAACTTTTTCATTAAACTCTTGAGTTAACTCTTAAACTCTTACGAGTTTACGTATACACATAGGAAAGACTAGTTAACTTGTCAAACTTGAAAATGTATAAACTTGTGGTAAACTCATGTTGAACTCGTGAAAAATATGTTTTGGGGGCCCTCTAGTTTCTAATGAAACCCATTAACCAAAGTCTTCTATATTAAAAACATAATTCAAAAAGAATAATATTCTATTGTCCAAACTAAAAAAAAAATTAAAAATATTTAAATATAAATAACTAATTTTCTAATAAGTGTATAAATTATATATAGAAGTTTATGACCTGAATGAATTTATATTCAATATTTATGTATCAATTGTATTTGAATTTCTATTATTTCAAATTTTACTTTATTTATATTAATTATGATAAAAATATATATTTTTTAATAATTACTTGTTGATGTAGGTAAACTAGTACGAGTTTACTGTCAAGTTTATACTCCTTTCATGAGTTTACTTACTCTCAACAAGAACTTTATTTGCTTTGAAGCACTATGCAAGAAATTGAAGGCGCACCAATGCATTCAATTGTTGTCTAGACAAAAGTGTTTGGATCAAAACTCCTAAAAGAAGATATCATGACTATGATGATATCTACAAAAGTAGAAACCAAAGTTTCAAGAAAACTTTTGAGGAATAAAGGTAAGAAGCCTTAACACCCCTTTGTTATATAATAGGAAAACAATTTGTTCATTTGTCACTTTGTCTTTCATAAAATTTCATTCTAAAAAAAATATTTTAAAAGAAATAAAAACCTACAAAACTTTATAGAAATTTTAGTAACATTGAAATACCTACATTCAAAATTAAAATTTTGTCAATTTATTTAAAAAATAAAAGGAAAGGAAACCTTGACAATTGACATTTATTTTGTCAAAAAAAAAATGTTGACATGTCTTTTAGAGGGGAGTTCAAGTTACCTTATTTGTAATTTTTCTTGCTATTATGGAAGGATTCAAGTTATTACTTCCTTCAATTCACTATAACCTAGTTTGTTAATATATACGAATAGTATATAATAAGTAATAAACCACAGCCTTACCAATAATGTCCTGATCGATTGTATCCAGGCGATTCCACTTACCATGACCAGTTATAAGTGATTGATTCCTTACACCTATATTGTAGATCACCCAACTAGGTTTCTAATCCCTTTAAGACCACGTCAACACCTTTACCAATATAAAGTGGGTTCCACATATTCGTCGAGTACGTAATCACTCTAGCAATCTAGACTTCACTTACTCTTTTAGCCTTTACTGACTTATGTATTAGAGGTGTATCTAGGGAGCCTCCTTCATGTGAACATTCTTTATGCTTGCTTCATGTGCAAATTTTGATGACGTTGCCACCATTCTTGGACTTTGCTTCGATGACCTGAATCATCATTGGTGCCCCACCATGGTCTTAATCTAACCATCATTACAATCTTGATACTTTCTTTTAGATCAAGATTCATGTTCTTTCTTTGATAATGGCCCACAATCAACTTTCAATCATCCCCCTTAGCATTGCTCCCTTTACTATTGCCACTCAATGCACCACATGTGACACTCACCACCGAAGGGAGACCCAACAAGACATTTTCGCTTCCTTTGGCCCTTGCCCACATCCACTGATAGTCTCCAACTAAACAATAAGTTTTGGAGAACACTAGGAACGAGGTACCTTGCCCCACTCACTCCTAACAGGAGCGGAGCGATTCCACCAGTGATGTGACACCACTGGCTAATCAATTTGACCAAGCTCTTTGTTAAGAAATCTTGACACTTTGTGAAGAATTGGCTCTCCTTTCTTATAGGTATTATCATTACTCTGAAATCGTGTTTCTTCAACTTCCTAGTGTTCTGCTGTTATATCTACCACCACAACCTATAGCAACTTTTGTCACTATTACTGCTCAAGCCTTCATAGCCTCCCTTGCTTAGTGTTGATGTTCATCCTCTGCAACCGGCTTACAATCCACAATAGAATAGCATTCCACTACCACTAGCCACTTTCACCATGAAAATTCTAACCAACCTGCCGCACAACTAATTCTTAACCCCCCAAATTCTCACTTACCCTTGAACCAATTACTCTATAGCTCACTCGTACCTATCTAGGAACCTTTGCTCTAGTCATCCCATCATATCTTTACTATGTCTACTATTGATGGTGCGTCCCTTAGATGTACACCCAGCTTATCATCCTCCTAATGAGATGCCTCAAATGTCCTTGCTTGAAGTCAGCTTGACTGACCTTGCCAAAAAGTGTTGTCATCCATTCGTCTCTAGTATTATAGAGGCCTACATCCCCATAAGCTTTAAAATGCCTATGGAAATCAAGTTATACGATAAAGAGAAGGACCCACTTAACCACATTAATAATTTCAACTTTACCATGTACATCCTCATCATGTTGGATACCTAACACTATCGTCTATTTTCTAACACTCTTATAGGTCCCACCTTGCAATGGTACTCCTTGTTGTCGTCAAACTCGGTTGCCTCATTTGACAAATAGAGTGAACAGTTCCTTAAACACTTTGCAACCAAAAAGGTGCATAAGAAATTCTCAAATGACTTGATTAGGTTTTCCCAAGAAAAGAATGAGATGTCACAAAGTTACTCTTTTGATTTAGTAAGCGAGCCTTATAAATCTAGGATCTCCTCTACCCAATTGCAGTCCACATCATCAAATTGAGCCTTTTCCTTGGACCTTTCTTCTCATCCATCACCTTCAAGATTCTAGGAGGCGTTGGGTACATGGATAGATTTTTTTTTTCCAGGAATATAATTCACAAGAATTTTAAAAAAACTTTTTTTGTTTACTTAAAACATTTATGGAAATATTGTAAAATATTTACAAGAATATTACATTCTTGCATTTGATTCAGTTTCAATATTCCTAGAAATATTTAACAAATTTTCAAATATTCCCTTGATAATTTTTTAAATATTTTTTTTAAAATTGTAACCAACTATTTTATAACCAAATATTGTAAATATTAAAGGTAAGTAACAATGTAATTTGTCTTCTTAATATTAGAATTTTTATTAGTCTTCTACCTAGTCATTAATTTTTAGAATTATAAATTAATAATTATATGCATACACATGCACACACACAAAAAGTATACGTTCACATGCAAGTGTTTATACTCATACTGTCATACATAGAAGATATGATGCATGCTACACACATTATATCAATCATATACCCTCACATATATACAATCATGACACAAAATTAATTGTTTACATGTATATAATAAATTAAATTTGGATCAAATAATTTTTTAAAAAAAATGTTCGTAAATTATATTTTTATAAAAGAAATCAATATTATTTTTTGTAGTTGCTTCTTTTTTAGTTTCAAGGAAATGATGTGTGTGTGTGTATAATAATATAATTTGAATATTTTCTATAATATGAAAAACAAATGAGCCAAGGGTAACGTAGTAGTTTTACTAATATAAAAATATTTTCATATCATGGGAATACAAGATTCCCACCCCTTTAGGTGGGAATAAAAATCTGCAAAAATATGAGAATACTCTATTCTCAAAAATATTTTTTAGTCTATGTATCAAATGTAGGAATGCAACATTCTGGATCTCTTATTTTTGAGAATTTTTTTTTAAATCGTGTACCAAATACCTCATAGAGAATTTGGTTAAGCTCTTTGTCAATGCAAACAAGTACATTGTTCAAGAGAATGGCTACATCTCCAAGAGGGTGATGTTCTCTGACTCACAAGTTGATCATTCCTAATGGGAGAAAATTGAAGATAGAGAGAAGAGCTCCAAAAGCTCTAAGGACCAAGACTAAAGACACTAGTTACCTCTAAAAGGTTGCTTCTTCTCCTATATGTCCCTCATCAAGCTTGCCTCGTATAATCTAAATGAGGCATATAATTCAACGTCATTTAATTCCTGCCAATGTGCCAGAAGAGAAGAAGTAATGATCAAGTAGATCACAATAAATACTTCCTATTTCATTAGGTCTATAAGCACCTCATAGACAACTGTATCCAACTCAAAGATAAAATAAAGAACCTCATTCAAAGGGGAAAACTCAACAAGTACATTCAATGTGATGATAAATGGTCATAACAAAGTTCTCAAGCAGATTGAGATGAAAAAAAAAAGCAAAGAGCGGGGGCAAAATAGCATGTTGACGATCTCTAGCTTAGAACACATGAACTCATCGATGTGATGTCCAACAAACTCGAGAAGGGGACTTCATTATAGTTCCAAAATAAAAGGAAAATTTGGTAGTCCATCTTAACCCTGAATCACCCTACTAAGCGAGCACATGCTAATCCACTGATCAAGGCAAAACCCTTCACCTTCAACTTCTTTAACTTTGGGGAGATTGATCTAGATCATGACAAATTGATGGTGGTCAAAATGATCATTGCCAACTATAAGGTGAAACGAATATCAAATGGACACCTAGTGGTCTATTGATGGGTGGACAACTGATCTAGCACCTCCTTCTTCCTTTGTTTAAGGTTCTTGTATAGGAGATTAACTATAGTAAATAGCCTACTTTATAATAGCGTGAACAAAGGCCAATGGTCTTCGTCGCAAACCCACTAAGGGTAAAGGCCCACCAAGGAAAAAACTTTAAAGAAAGCCTTGTTTCACTCTTTTACATTACTCAGTAGGTGTTTTACCAAGGTAAAACAATTTGGTCACCTCTAAAACTGAACCTAACTACCTTGCGAATAAATGTGGGCTTGATAGAAGAAGAAGACATATTGAGAATTCCTCAGCATAAATAATGGCGAAACACCACAACACCATC
Organism: Senna siamea; assembly: GCA_031216115.1. Lineage (NCBI taxonomy): Eukaryota > Viridiplantae > Streptophyta > Magnoliopsida > Fabales > Fabaceae > Senna > Senna siamea. The sequence goes on from CM062366.1 coordinate 11,589,991, forward strand.
CAAGAGTTCGCCATGAGCTGGGTTAGACACACATTCAATTTTCTCAACACCTCTATCTCAAATTTTGTGAAAAGAGGATAGATGTCGCGATCTTAAATTGTGTTATACATAAAACATCCTAACCCATTTGTAAATAGTATGTTTAGGGGATCCACCTATCCAATGATTCTTAGTTCTATGAATTTAGCTTAGAGAAGTGCTAGTCCCATAATGCTCAAATGTGCTTAGGAGAGTAGATGATGCTCTAGAGCCTTTTAAGATCCGCATGCCTAGTCCTCCATCTTAGGGTTAATTTGGGAGTAGGTGATATGGTCTTTTTACCATCCCTTAGTTGGTAAGATCCCTTATGGGTTTTCTCCTGACCACGTGACAAAGGTCGATCAAGACACTCCTTCGCGTGAGTACTGTAAGGAGTTCTTTTGTTTGAAAATCCCCCACATACATTGAGTGCCTTGATGAGTGAGCTTTAGGCTCCTCTGAAGGTTCAACTTCAGATGGATACACATATGCTCAACACTTCAATTTCGGGCTTGCCATCTTTCTCACTTTGAGTTTCAAGGGATGTATGATCTTCCTCCTCAGGTTTTTTCAAGAAAATCACTTGTCAGCGCATTTATGAAGGAGAAGAGCCCTCAAAGGTATAATTGTATTCAAAGCCCACTACATGGCTTTAATCCCCTTCGCCAAGTTTTACCAACCTCCTCATTCCAAGAGATTTCATAAAAATGGGAGGAGTATACTTGAAGACATGGAAAAATACAAAGATTAGAAAATATTTAAGAAAAAAATAAAACTATAATTAAATGTAGAAAATCAACGATTAAAATCAAAATCGAATGCTAGAAAATCACTTACATGAGGAGAAAGTACTTACAAAAAGGATAAAATGCAATTGAGCAATAAATTAAACACATTAAGGCTCCAACGATGATGAAGGGAAAAGAGGAAGACGAAAAGGGTGAAAATGATAGGGAAATGAGGTTAAGGCCCCAAAAATACATTAGTTTTGAAAATGAAATGATGCAAGGTGACAAAAGGACCAAAATGCCCCCATGTACAGTTACTACATACTCCAAACACTAGCAAAAAGACCAATGTGCCCCTACAAGCAATTTCACGTGTGCCATGCACCCACCCTCATAATGGGTGTTACTTGAGAAACTTGCAAGACACAAAGGGACGTTACCTTTGAAAAGGCCTAGAAAATGAAACAATGTGGTCCTTTTACTTTTAGGACTTAGGGACTTCGGCTCAAATTTATGGGTTACTCCCCATGCCTAACCAAGCCCAAACACCCAAGCTAAGCACTTACCAAAAATGAAGATCTACCTCCCTGAAGAGGGAAAAGCCTTAAAATGCACCAGACTTCTGTACACCACCCCTTGTGGGATCTGACCTTAAGTCCAAGGTGCTCGTACACATAGAATTGGGAGATTAGTGATAAACCATGACTTGACTAGTTGTGTCTAGGTGATTCCACTGATCATGACCAATCATAGGCAATCATTTCCTTGCACTAATATGGGAAATCATCCAACCATGTGTTTGATCCTTTTAAGGCCACGTCAGCACCTCTACCACTATATAAGGGGGGTTCCATGTATTCTCCAAGCACATAATCACTCTAGCACTCTAGCCTTCTCTTGCTCTCTCACTGCCTTTGTTGACTTAAGCATTAGAGGTACATATGGGGAGCCTTATCTTCCTTTGTATTCTTTGTGTTGCTTCTTATGCAGATTTCGATGACCTTTACTATAGTTCTTGGATCTCTTCCGATGACCTACATCATCAATAACCTCTAAATTTTCTAACAAAATTTTTTATGCATGAAAAATGCCAACCCTATTAATAATACACATTTCCTTTCTTTAGACAAAACATCGATTTTTGTCCTTGTCATTTTGAGCAACAGATTGTTGCATACCAAAATGTTAACATCTATTCACGTTGTCTAAAATCCGAAGACGTACTAAAGATTTAGAAGGAGCTAAAGTGTGCTTTCTTCAAAGACTTGAGTAAATTCATATTAAGCCCTGCAGGGTCTAATCAACTTTGCCTAGTGTATTCACGAGTCATAAAATTTTTTTCTAGTGTTTACAACCTTAAATATTGAAATAACATTCTTTGAAAGGGCATTTACTACCTTCGCTATCTAATAAAAAGTCATATATATATATATGAATTAGGCGATAGTTTTGTTGGCATTTATATCAAGGTTTTGCAAATTGGATCAAATCGGCTGATTAACTAGGGAAGCAACCAAGTTTCTGGTCAAGCAAAAGAAGTAGAAACCATATAGCCAACAAGTTTCTCAATGTAAGAAATACAATTTTGTTATATATAATATAAAAAATTACATATTTAAATAATTATAAAAATTTATAACTTATTAAAATATCCATTTTATATAATAAAATACAATATAAGAATAAAAATATTTATATATTAATTTTATTTTGTGTACTTGAATATTTTATGATTAGTAAAAAATTAATGATAGATAAAGTTATATATTATAATTTTTATGTGTAAAATTCCATAACATATTTTATATAATTTATTTTTAAATATTTATAACATCATTCAATTTAATTAACGGTAGAACTGGTTGACTTGTGATCCAAAAGCCTGATTAGACCATTATCTAGTAAGGTTTTTAAAACACTAATTTTAAAGAAATTGGTTTTTTTAAAATCACATTACTGAATTAGAAGTAATTTTCAAATTGATATTGCATGCTAAAGTTAAAATAAATAAAAAAAACATAACTCTAAAAAAAATTTTAATTTTCTTTATATTTAAAATTTTATTAATCAATAATTTTGTAATATAGTGATAATAAATAAAATAATGTTAGATTAATAATAAATTTTATAGGTATGATGTTGATAATTAAAACTTTAAATTCACTAATAAATTTAGTGAAAAATTCAAGTATAAAAGCTATTCAATGATGTAAGAATAATTGATTAACACTAAAGTGAATTGATCCTTCCTCAATATATATATATAGGAAGCATATTAAGTGAGGAAAATGATCTTATATAAAAGATGAGATGAAATAATAATCACCGTCAGATCACAAATTAACGGATTGATGTAGAAACCACCAATGCCAAAATAAAAAAAGATATTATTACACATTTATGGTGGATTTTTGCATCAATTCGAACTATCGATTTATAGTCTAAGGATCATTATTTCTTTTCTTTCACCCTTTATATAAGATTACTTCTAACCTACTAGATCAAACAAGGAGTGAATTGGTTGTTGTAATTCTGAAAACTATCTTTCTTTGCCTAGTCATCACCCTACCGAACTGTAGAGTTAGGGGAAACAAATCCCATTGCCCGAAAATAGGCTCTCTCTGCATTAGCCATTCGATCTTTGAAGATTGCCCATTCTTCATGACACCTCTCTCTTACCTGATGTAATCCAAAGGGAGACATCAATATTCTCATAATAGTAATTTCAGTATTAAGGACAAGCACAAAAAATAATAATTGAATTGAACTAGAATTATATACAATTATTTATATCTTTATTTTCAGATTTTTTAATTAAAATAAATTTTTTTTTAAAACAAACTAATTACAAAAAAAATAAATTAGATAAATCATATACATGTTAGTTTTTTATTAGAGAAGCTAATGATAAACATATAAAAATTGCACTAATTCTTTTTCAATTGAATTTTGGCGCAGAGAAGTTCATTCCATACTCCTTCCCATGGTGCCTTCCCGCCCTGTGCTTCTCCCTGTTGGAAGAAAGCAATGACTTTTACTGCTCAGTCCAAGTAAACGATAATGCATGAAACAGTCTAAAGGCTTCAATTACCTGTGTCCCAAGTGATGGAATGCTTTGATGGACAATCCATTGAGTGTCTACAACTCCTATTTTCTGATAGGAAGGCTGCTTCCAAGCAAAACAGTTTCAGAAGATCCAATCCTAATAAACAAGTAGTTATTTATCAATAAAGGCAAACTACTTACCTCCACACATTTTCTGAGAGCGAAATCAAGACCCCACCCATGAATTAGGTCATTCTACAGTGTAGGAGGTAAAAAACAAGTGAGATATGACTTATGAGTTGATTATGGAGGAAAACTGAGATAAATAACCCTTATTTATACCTGTATCATATGCCACACACAACGCCATGCATCTCTGGAAAAAACAGGTGCCATGATTTCAACAAATCTAAGCATTTCAAAAATCATTTCAGAAATATATATAAATAAATATTAAAATCCCTTTAAAAGTATGCAGAAAATGGAAGAAGACAGTTTCAGTTCATTAAGAACTAAATCCTGTAAGATTATGTGCACATACGCAGCACAAGGTGGCAAATGAAGATCAGGACACCAGCCGTTTCTCTCCTCAGCTTCCCTGCAGGATGGATGAAGGAAGAAGTAAAGAAATATAATTAGCCACGTATAAATCACATGTATGCTTACGTGTTTGACATGTGACACGACACATTGTCAATACTCGTATGACAGACAAATTTGTCAAAACAAAATATTTTAATTTTAGGATCCAGCACATACTGAGTATAGCTTGTACAAACATCAAAGAAGGCTCATATTCAAACCAAACATAGGATGATGAGCAAAAGGTAAAAGACCAAATAATAGATTAATGATAGACTAGAACGCTAATTTTAATACCTGTCATTTTATTTTTATACAAGTATGTTATTAATAGAAAGTTTAAAAAATATATATAGATCATGTCGTATCATTTTTTAATTTGTTTTCAGTTGTGACTTGTGTGTGTCCGTATCACGTCAAAAACAAATTAAAAAGTTTTCACCAACTTGTGTACTTCACTATCATCTCTTCTCCTTGTCATCTGCCATGTAAAACCTCTATCGGGATCGAGACCAGGCTGTGAGATCTCTAAACCATGTTTCCTGACCAATTTCAAGTACCTGCAATGAAGAGGTCGAAATTAGAAAATTTTAACCACACCTTGATTTCCATTAAACATTATGATTTGGATACTTACTCCTCTGCATCAAAATGCTCCACACCCAGGTCCTCGTCCCAAATAAAGATGTAATCATAGGGTGCCACAATATCAGGATGAAGAAAGCGTTTAGCAAACCACCTTAAACCATTTTGCAGGATGTTTATGTCAAAACGTAATAAAAAGGGGCCTAAGAAGAAATTGTTGAAAATTATAAAACAAAAATAAAGATCGATAGAAAACCAGTACCAACCATTTAGTTTGCTTCGGAGCGCTTATATGGATTGCGTGCTTCGACCACTCAAACTGATCCCACTCACTCGACCGACCATCATAGTGAAATAAAAGTATGGTGAAGTTCTCGGAAAACTGTAATTTTGAAGTTGAAAAGTCAAAGGGAACAAGAGAAACTGATATCAGCACAGTCACGGGTAAAAAAGATTAAGTGAGGCAGGGAAGAAACTGAAATGACCTTTTTCACTGCTGCATCAATAATGTCTATCTGATCATAACCAACAGTGAAAGTTACAAGACACTTTGGTTTGATGGTTAGGTCCTGTAAGAGTCACCTTATCAGCAAAAGAGACATTAAGGAAGTGAAAAACTGTGGACTCCTAATATTATAAGGAAAGTGTCTAGGTTATTAAACTTTTAAAAACTGCTTATTTTCAAAGTATCTTTTCTCAAATAAAATTTTAAGAAAAGTGAGAGAAATATCAAGACCAAAAGCAATTTTTGGTGCATCTATAATTTAGAGTCAACAGCATGTCTGCATCTTTTACTTTAAAGTGCAGTGAAGAGTGAACGCACACCTGGTTGGGCAGACCCCACAGTCGATGAAGATACAAATCTGACTCAGATTTGACTATAGCAGGGGGTAACCTTTCAGCTCCTCGAGGATTTGAGGGAACCCATATCTGCATCATAATCAAGTATACGTAGTCCGTCACTATCTCAATAACTTTGAACAACATTTTAAGTCTCTGCACCACAAAAGAACAATCAAACTAGTGTAGCTAGAGAATAATACTTTTTTCTCTTTAAATTTGTGAAGTCCATTGGAAATGCTTCTGTTACCCCTAAAAGAAGCCCAGGCATCCCAAATTACTTTGGTTGGAATTGTTGAGTAACTGTCCTTAATATTTGTGAGATCAATGGATGGGAAAAGGCTGGATGGGAGATTCATCTAACAATCAGACAACAATTGTTAGTATTAGCAAGATCACATTAAAGAGAAATGTAATAATGTGGTGGAAAATTATACACCTTAGCTAATGAAAGTGTTGGAAACGAAATTCCCATGAACAAGCCAAAAACAACTCCAACAAAAGCTGTTACAGTGAGCTTTCTTGTTTCATTAGATTTTCTGATATTTCCACTGCAGGACAAGTGGACTTATGTTAGACAAGTAAATGGAATTTTCTATTTCGTAACTGACGCCACTGAAACACACACACACATATACATCACACCTGCGTATGGGACTTCCCATAGTAGTCAATATTATCTTCTGACTTTAGAATTACTTGAAACTCCAAAACAACATAGAATACCAATGGCATGCACTATTGAAGTATGCAGAAGCCTTCCTTTCAAATGTAAAGCCTGAAGATGTGACGCCTGGAAAAGTAAAACTTATCAGTACAGACACAATGAACATTATAATATAAATCTTGACATCCATAACCTTGAAGCACGATGCTAAACTCTTTTTAGTATATATTGATACTTATAAGCTTTTTCTGCAGAACCATGAACAACAGAGGTTCCAAATTTAAGGAGAACGCAGAATCCCAGATTAATTTTCAGAAATTTGAATAATGCAGTAGTATCTGCATCAACTGAGCTGGTTATATATTCATAATAATCTACCTATTAAAGAGAAGCTGAGCAGCGAAACGGGAGAAGGCACAAGAGTTGAAGTGGTTGCAGCATCGCCTGAGGATTTAGGAGAGAAGAGGATGAGAAGAGAGATAAGGTGTATAAAGGAAAGAGGATGAACGGAATTGGTACCTATTGGTGTTGTTTTGTCATCCGTCTTTTGTTTGATAAGGTCGTAATTGATAGGTGCCAACTCTTCCTCATTACGGCCGGCATGTATTGTCGATGAGACCAAGAAAAGGAAGTACAGTAAATGGAGACGGCATTAGCGGTCCTGCATCTCAATATTATACTGTGACATCGGACCAATCCGTGTCTCATTCGTCAGATGAATCTTCGCTCCAAGCAATATTTTTCAGTTCTGTTGTGCTGTTTGGACAAAGCACAGGGATTTGAATTTTAGGAGAGAGGCGAAGCAGTGAAGTACAAAAGTGATGTGAGAAAATGGTGAGGTTGTAAAATAAAGAGAGCGAGAATGAAAAAAAAAGTAGGAGATAAAATAAAAGATTTATTTAGCAATTTGACTTAAATTTTTTTTAAAATAGTATATTTCAATAAATTGTGGAGAAAAATGTCTCTTTTTTGGTTTATCTAAAAGAATCTATTTGTATAGATGAATTATACACAATAATTCATCTAAAGTATATACATGGATTACAATTTTTTTTTTTATAAAAAAAAAGTTAACCTTAATTTATCAGTATTTGTAACAGGTCTACATTTTTAAAAAAATTATTATAAAGTCTAATCTATATGTATTTGTTGTGTATTAGGCCTAATACTTTTAGCTCGCCTGAAATATTTTTTTAAAATTATTTAATAATTAAATTAATGTAAAAATTATTAAATTATTCAAAATTTTATAATTTATGTAGTTTGAAGAGCTAACATATTTATGTCCCGGTAGTTAACATAAATTATTCATATGGTAAATTTATAATTAATTATTAGAATAACATAGGTTATTATTCATATGCACCACCACATAGGTTAATTTATGTTATTATTTATTAAATTTATTATTATTTATTATTATTATTATTAACCACCTTGAATAAAATTTTACCATATGTGGTAGTTTTTCTTGAATGCTCATAATTTTTTTACTAATAGAAAATAATTTAATTATACTTATTCTTTTTTATTTGAAAATAAAAATATTTTATTGATAAAAAATACTATATAGTTATTACAAATAAAATGAATCCTAATCAAAAAATAATCTACAATAAAGGATTGTCAGTTCCACATCGTAGTTTTCTAATTTCTCATGCAGATCTTTTGTGTTGCAATGGTTGTTGTTGCTCATCGTCTTGTTCTTTTATCATTCATGTCGCATTGCTACTTTCACCAAAAATTTGTAGTTGACTTATTATGACTTTAGGGCAATTGATAAAATAGAATTGGCTGGTATGGAGTCATCAATGATGAAGTAGTCAAAAGATCTATGAATGACCTTGGTTGTTGAATTAGCGTGTATGGATCATATGCAACACCTCCAAAGCTAGTGTTAGGTGGTGTCCGTGTAGAACATGAAAAGACGACACATCTAAAATCAATAAATGTTGGCATAAAAGGAAATGATGCACTAACTCCAAAAGACATTGATGAAGTAGGATGAGACGGAGGTTCATCATGTTCTTGTCCAACCCCTTCATCTATATTTTTTGATAAATTGGCTCTCTCCATGCTACATATTTGGAAGGTCTCTTACTATGCCTTAGAGGAGAAATCTCAAGCCTAGTAATATGCGATGGTTGCAAAGCTAGGTAATCATCATATTGTACGTAAGCGTCTTGTTCTTCTCCCAGCACAACCATCATGCCCTTGCATGCTTGGTTAACTACTACTAAAAAATTATCAGGCAACAAGGTTGTCAAACTCGATATTTTAAGTAAATTTGTGAAGGAAGAGTAAACTCGACACATAAACTTGAATCGTAAACTTGCAAGAGTTTAGTTATGTCAATAAATAGCTATTAAAAATACATTTTCTATCATAATTAATACCAATAAAATAAAATGTAGTACATGTTCTAAATTTCTAACCTTCAACTACGGGATTTATTAGCATTAGCTGATTAATGTAATTAGACTTAAGCATTCTCTATGCAGCTTTGAATAAAATTGAAACAAGATGTATTGAATTATATGCTAATTATTATATGCTTTATATTCAAATTAGATTCAAGGGAATGCAATACAAGTATTATTTATCATCTAAATTCAATGAATAGCAACAAATGATATTGAAGGAAATGCAAGTGTTATACAATTGATTAACTCACGAATTTATAGTATAAACAAATTAAAAAAAAGACTTTCATTGGCCACCAATGCATCTACTACTATTGATACATTTTATTATTAACAACAATCAATAATTCATAATCAATTCTTTATTCTTATCACGAGACCTACAACACATTATATTATTAACAAGCTACAATAACAATAAACTTACCTAAGGCCATTGAGATATGGACTACAACATGGTGGAGGTGGAGCATAACTTTGGTTCGAAATTAAAGAGATTATCAGTCATTCTTTGTTCTTCTCTTGCATTGGTAGTCAGATGTAGCCTTTGGTTCATCCCTTAAAGTGATAGCAATAGCATGGTGAGTTAGGCTAGTGGGTTTAGGCAACAAATGTTTAAGAAAAAAAATGCAAGAATTAAACCTCTTACGGCATCTAAGTAAACTTGTAAACTCAGGTGTGAACTCATGAGTTTACAGTGAGTTAACAAGTTTACCCGAGTTTACACCAATTTTGCTAGAGTTCAATTTTACTTGCGAGTTGGCACGTTTAAGCTATGTAAGATCCTAAAATCATGCAATTTTACATGTAAAATTGTGATTTTGAAAACCATGGCAGGCAGGTTTTTAGATATTTGATGAAGACCAGCTATCTTATCATATTGAAAATATGTATTTAAGATAAAAATAAGAAAAAATAAATTGTATAAGCTTATAAAATAAACAAAAAAATAACATGTGTTTTTTGAAACTTATTGCATAACCAACTGCACCTCCAATAACATGTATCCATTTGCATGTGTGCCTCCATTATCACCTCATGTAGTATAAATTACGGTGTAGTCTCTAGTGAAAAAGAGGCCCAGAATGAACGCAAACTAGCTAGTTATTACACACATGAATAAAATATTTGTGCTTTATAATCTAGTTCTTATCTATCTTTTTGGTCAAAACGAGCATGTGTAGATAGTCCAAGTTTATAGGGTCATCTGGGATCGGTTGGTCCATACCAAAATGACAGAGGACCTGATCAGAATGTTTCCACTTAATGATATGGAAGTAGATGAGTGGCACATTCACTAGATGAACTTGTTGTCAATGCAATAAGGAGGGATTTGTGAAAGCACCCTTGCCCTATCTTAAGGACACTAAATAATCAGAAATAAAGAATGATGAAAAAGATTGTCAACATAATTGTTAAAATAATTGTAAATACTATAGATACAAAGTTAGTTAAGACTATTTACCTCATACTCTACCATGCGATCAAGAATAAGTTGGTACTTTCTCAAGTTATTGTACCTTGGGTGAATATGCCCTTCGATGCATGTCCACTTAATAAAATTGTAACAAACACATATTAGATATGTTGAAAAATAAATTGCAATTAAATTGGACACATAAGTTATATATTTCATACTTGTAGCCCAAGTAGTGGTAACCCAAAAATATTATCGTGAGGGTTAATAAGATTTAGCTTTTGTGGCACCAACTCGAAGAACCTATCTCATGCCCATAAATGGAGCAAAACTATACACCTCGATATGTCCCTAGCAACAGGGTTTGTCAAATTTCAAAGCTCTCTATACAAATATGCTAAGACAGTAGAGTCCTAATTGTAAGTTCCTACTACTTTTGAAATTCGTTAGCAAAGACAAAGTACATGAGGTACACCTCAGATGATGACTTATCAGGCATTAAATACCTATCGATGAGCTTCAAAATGTATGCTCTAGCATAATGCTGAATTTCCTCGTTGGTGGGGTCCTCTGGATAGTGGACAAATGTCTAGTCCAACCACCTCATGTTCAACCATTGGTCACTAATTTTATTCTACAGTAGTCTATGACTTAACAACTATTCGCATAGGTCTGACCAATCGCATGATGTGTGGCCGATAACGAGTATGCCGACACAAGACAAACCTAATAGCATGACGACGTCATGTAGGGTGACAATGCATTCACCCTACATTAGATGAAATTTATGTGTCTCTATAGTCGCTATTGCTCAACAAGTGATGAAAACAAATGGATGATTGAACTCGAAGTATCTCAATCTCAATACTCCATAAAAACCAGATTGTACTAGAATGAGGAAGAGTTCAACCGATGGTTGACCTAGATGATCTTTCAAGGTACGTCGATATCATAGAACTCGATATTGTTGTACAACATAGTTCTCAAAAGAGCCCATTTTGAAAGTTAATTTAACAAATAAAAATTATGATATAGTAATCAAAATTTTACATACTTACATATCCCTCCCACACATCCTCTTATATATGTTTCTTCTATAGCTAAAGCAACGAAGGTTTCTCCGATCCTAGTTTCATAAGATGTTGTCGTTAGATGATCATCATGAAAATAATTTGCTCAAACATTCCAATGCATATACAAATTTCCAAATAAGATAAGTATTAAATTCTAAGTAACAATGGTATACATCTCATAAATGATACAAAATTCTTGATTGTGAAGTTGGATGAAGATGGCATCATCACCACCAGACTGCTTTCTTCCTTAATCTTGATTTGTACATTCCTAATAGAAGTTACTTTGTTAATTATATAACTTCTATTGTTTTAAATGTACCTCCTAATAAAAGTGGAGTTTATTCATTCAATGAACTTCCTTCCCTTGCTTTTCTTTTGCTTTGCTTACATTATGGCTGCTATTGTTATTTCTCTTATAAAATTGGAAATTGATTAACATTAGACATCAGTTTGCAATGTTACTTGTTAATAAAAAAATTGAGAATTTGTTCTTAACATCTCGCAGGCTAGTACAAACCCAATTTTCTTGTTTGGTATAGGTCTTATCATGTCTTTGGAATCCCTATCTGATGTTACCCACTCCTTCATTTCAAATGATTGTGTGAAGAACCTTTGTTTCTTTGTGTCCCACTCACCATATGACTTGTGTGTTTCTACTCCCATTGGAAAGTGTAATAGTAACCCTCTTTGTTTCTCTTCTATTGTGAATCTTGTTTGCTTTGCAAAATGTTGATGTTATACTTGGAATGGATTAGTTGTTTGAAAATCAATAACTATTTTGAGCTATTTTGAAAAGTTTGTGATTTGTTTGAATGCCACCAAAATTAGTAAGAATAGTGATATAAGGATATAAGGGAATATTTTTCTTAATTTTTCTAAAACTGAGCTAGCACAGAAAATAGAAGTTATCCCTAGTGAGAGAGTACCCCGATGTGTTTACCCTTAGATCTCTAGTTTGCCTCTAAAGGGAGATAAAATTTTATATCAATTTAATCCCAAGAATAGGACCTATTTCTTTGACACCTTATAGGATGTCACCTTTAGAGCTAAATGAATTGAAACCCCAGATAGTGGGAAGCTCATATTATATTTTTGAAAAAGAAAGATGGGAGCTTGAGATTATGCTTACACCATAAGTAAAGGTGTAAATGAACTAAGTTGTTTGTGAACTACTTGGATTCGCCTTGTTAAAAGTTCGAATCAAGCTCGATTCATTTAATAAATGAATAAACATGATCAATATATTAAGCTCATTTAATTAAATGAGTTGAGCTTGAACATTTGATGCTCGATTCGTTAAACTTGTGAACAACTTGGTTAACAATAAACATATTATTTTATATAATATATATTATATATTTAAATTTTAAATAATATATATTGTAATTATATATATATTTCATATAAACAAATGTTAGGGGAATACAAAAATTCATGCATGATTAAAAAAGATTATATAATTTGCTCATATAAATATATATGTTTATGTGAAAGTTGATAATTTTTTGTTTAGTTTAAATTTTATATATACAAATATATATATATTATATTTATAGCATTGTTTGCGAGCTATTCGAACTTGGCCCGTTGAATAAACAAACTGAGCTTGATCACGATTTTCTGTTTATTTTAAAGCTCAGGATCGTATTTAGGCTCATCTTATTTTAAATGCACGAGCTTAATCAAGCGTTCGACTAGGCTTGATTCATTTACAACCCTACCTATAGGCAATTGAATATAAATACCATTAAAAATATGTATTCCAATTAAAAATAAGTATTCATTGCCTTTAAGACTAGATATGGTCATTATGAGGTTTTTGTGATTCCATTTGGATTAACAAAAGCCTCAGCAATATTTATGGATTATATGAATCAAATTTCTAGGTCTTATTTGGATGAATTTGGTGTGGTGTTCATTGATGATATATTGGTTTATTTTAGAACTAAGATGGAGCAAGAAGAACACGTTAGAATAGTATTGTAAGTGATAAGGGAAACTAGATTGTTTAATAATTTAAAAAAATGTGATTTTGGTTAGAAGTAAAATTTCTAAGACACGTGATTACTAAAGATGGAGTTGTAGTAGATGTTGATAAGACAAAAGTTGTACTTCACTAGGAAAGACCAAAGATAATGATTGAGCTCATAGGTTTTCTAGGATTGGAAGGATACTATAGGAGATTTATCCAAAGATTTCCTCAAAGAGCTTTACCCCTAACTAGGTTAAATACAAAGGGAATTTCTTTTATATGTACTCCAAAATGTGAAAATAGTTTCCTAACTACTAAGGATAAGCTAAAAATCCCACCGGTGTTAGTAATTCTTAATCTTTTAGGGCCAATTGAACTGTGTAATGAAAAGAAAGGATTAATATAATGATAAACAAATATATATATATATACACACACCCACACACACACACATATACACACACACATCTGTATCACACAGTACCATCTCTATGCTTCCTTAAACGTTAAAAGCGTTGAATATGGGCATCGACCACATGTGTACCAAGAACACTTTTATGAGCCAGTTGGTCCGCAATGGCATTATTAGGCTTACACGATTATATAATGTAGCCATTGCAAAATGGTTAGGAAATAGATGAGTTATGAAGATATGAGAAGTGAATATAATAGTAGATTGGAACAGTGAAATATATGAATAATGAGAATATACAAGAAGAATTATATATATAGTACGTGTTGAGAATAAATGGATATATTTATAAAGGTGGTGGAAGGTTTAGATTTATTTATATGATATTTTGATTGCCTTTGTATGTGGAAAATGGAAAATGTTGGGAAGGGTTATAAAGAGTGCCAACTGGTTGGACCAATCATTAAAAGGTGACCACATAAACCAATACAATAAATGGAAGGGTTGTAAATTATGTAGAATTTAAATTTTATTTTAAATTGAAGTGTGCCAACTTTTTGGACAAATTATCATAAGAAGCCTACTTTAAGAGCCAATGAACGATAAAAATCATTGCAATTTTAACCTAATACAAATTTGAATGAAGGGTTATATTTATAAAGCTGGTGGAAGGTTGAGAATGAGAGCTATTTATATGATATTTTGAAATGCCTTGTTGATATTTTCATCTTTTGTTCTTGAAGTTCTTTTGATGTTCTTATATTTATTGCCTTCTCTTTCTTTTTTTTTTATTGGTATAATTTAAAATTTATAATAGAAGGTTCATGAATTTATTGATATATTTTATATGAGGGGACATTTGAAGGATAACTATGTGAAATGTGAAGAACAATTCTGAGGCTCACTTATGAAAGTTGAGCTATCTTTGTCTTTTCTATAATTTGAAATGGACAAATTATTTACTAAGCAGAGAAAATTAAGTAATATGTTTTTAAGTACTTTTAGTTTTACAATTGTTCAAATATTATATGCTTTTTCTGCATATTGCAAATGTCAATCGTAGTGTAAGCACTTAAAATCTTTGCTTACTAGTTTTTCTGACTGATTTAATGATTTGACATAGAACCAACAAGAAAGTCGAATAGCAGGCATAACCATAGCTGGCACTCTTTGGAAGAATTTCCCTAGAAAATTGACATACTTGCACTGTAATGAAGGAGAGGAGATGGCCTCAACTATAACCGAAAATGGTGATTCAGGATATGTTTCTATTGTTCAATGTTCGGATGCAGTTTTATTTTATTTTCTTTCTGGTTCTGCATCATTTAGCAGTAGCCCATAGAGAAAAGTGTGTTAACTGTGACAACAATTTGTTACATCAACTGTACTGTCTTTAATAGCATAGAGCCAGGTACTTGTATGTGTTTAATAGTTAGTGAACAAAACATTTAATCAAACTTTGTGTTGTACAGGATAAGTGTTATTGAGAAAGAAGACTGGAAAAGCTTCATAGATTAGTGATATCTGTGTTGGTACAAAACTCTTCCAAAATGGCAAAATTAGAACCTGAAGTATACCCAAGTTTTCTTCAACTCTTGTGCAGATTCAGCCAAAGGCCCAATGGCAAGGCGGCTCACCTCAAGATTATACAGTGTTGCCATTGTAAACCTCAGTATGAGTCAAACATCAAATTGCCATTAATTGTAGAAATTGTACATCATTTGTGGTCGTTGTTTTTTTATGCTATTGCACGCTCTCTTCACCTGACTGTATTTTTTAGGACTTATATGTACTGTGTTGGAGTGTCCAAACATATGTAGTTTCTGTTGGGTGTTTTTAAGCAGCGATTTTTTTGTTGCTAAAGTTTTTTGCAACAAATATTATTGCCACTATAATTTTTGTTAAATTAATTATTTAAACAAAAGTTATAGCAACAATAATATTCGTTCTAATAATATTAAAACACACTTTAACGACGGATAAAACCGCCGCTAAAAAGCCCAGCGCTTCCATTCACCTTAGTGGTCAAATTAATATGTATTAGATTATCTATTATTAATTTTTCTTTTTGTAAATGTTTGAATTTTTTTACATGACTAGACTATTATTCTTTTCAGTATTTCACAATAATTTTTTTATGAAAAAAATAATATTTTAGAACTAGTGTATTGAGTTACGGTGTTATATAATTTAAGAGTTTATTTTGTTTAAGCTGTCAATTTTAATTTATTTTTAAAATATAATTTTATGATTTGTACTGAAAGATAAATAATTTATATTTAAAAATTTATTTTGTAATTAGTATAATTTAAATAAATAATTATAAATATTCATCATTATTAATTTTTATTAAATTTTTAGTTAAGTAAAATACAAATGATGAAATCATAAAAGATATTTCACATATTTTAAAAAATATAAATTTATATATAAATATTTATATTTGTATGCCTTAAATATATAATAATTTTTAAAGAAGAGCATAATTTTGATAAAAATAAAGAAAGAGTATGTATAATAAATAATAAATTTTAGTAACGATATTTTGTCATGAATATTTAATTTTTATTTCTAATTTTTCCTACACAGCAAAAACAAAAAGAACGGTTTCTGCTATTGTCAAAAACACTTACTATATTTCAAAAAACCGAACTTCAAATTTTGTAAACAAATGCCCGATTGCTTGGGAAAGAGAAGCAGATTAACCAGTCACAGAAAGCTCGCTTATCGCCTCCTTCTCGCGCGTTGTCTGGGTTGGTGGTCTTCCATTCTTCTCCGTTCCCTGTTTTTTCAGTTCGGAGTTCTGAGCTTTTAAAGAATTGCAGGAATTATACAACGAAGCGGACTGAATCGCAGCTGATACAACCAGCTTCGTCTAGGTCTTTTTGCAACAGTATTTCATCTTCTCCATTAGGCGGGAATTCAATCTCGAAACGGTGCGTTTTCAGTAAGAGGCGGACGCATGGCAGGACGAGGACCGCGAGATCTGACGGACGGCCCAGATACGCTCAACTGCAGAGGACGGCTAAGACATGGAACCGCAGAGGACCTGTTCGCCGTGTAACAAAGAGGCTACTTTACCATTATTGTCCGGATCGATGGTATATAGTCTTTTTATCCATATTAATATTTATTTATTTATTTTTGGTTTAATCAAACACTGAATAAATTATAGCCGCGTTATTTTTTTGTTTGGTCACATTTCATTTTGAAATCGTGAGATAATTGGACGTTGGACGAAAAAATACGGACTAAAATCGTAAGCAGATTTGAAATACGATTCTTGTGGGAGTAAATGATGTCGTCACCGGACATTGCCGGCATCTTGGACAATTCGAAGGAGCTGGATCAGCTAAGGAAAGAGCAAGATGACGTACTTATCGAGATCAACAAGATGCACAAGAAGCTTCAGACAAGTGTGTATCTCTACTAGTGTAATTTTTTAATGCTCCATCTTGATCCTTCTGTAGATGGCCTTTCTTTCTTTCATTTTTGGTGTTATTGAATGTTGTAGTTATTTGTTACGTTGTTGTTAAAATAATGCGATCTAGTTGTCGTTGTCGTTGTTTTTTGCTTTTTGGTTGACTCCGTTTGACTTGAGCTTCATTGGAACTGGCTTAAATTTGAGCTATTTTTGGTGGGTTAGTTTCCAAGATATAGGTTTACCTAGTAATGTTTATCGTCTTTCAGAGTAACTGGGTAGTTTTGGTGCGGAAGTGATGTTTAGACAATTAAAAACTGGGCAGCTGGGGGGAGTTTTAATTGAACTTTCAGTGCGGAAATTCGGATTATTGGAAATGTAAATGAAATCAGGAAATACAACTCCTGTTATTTTGGTGAATTTAAGAAAATAAATGCTCTAAATCTGATGACTGGAGAATTATGTGCGACTTATGTATTCAAGCTTTAAAATGATAACTCTGATATTGGAGATTTGAAATCGTCAACCATTTGAGTTTATATACTGGAATGTCTCAAATTTAACAAGCCTCATGCTCATTGTGCTTGTTAGACTAATTATTTTCACTACTTCGTTATTGCCATTATGAAAGTGTCACATGTAATGTAATATGTCAACTGGAGCTGTAACAAGAAAAAATATAAGAGGGTTATAGCAGCTGTGGAAAACATGTACATTATTAGGAGTTATTAGAATTAATTAGGAGGAGTTATTAGAATTAATTATTGAGAATTAATTCTCTCCATTAATTGGGTATGTTATTAGATATTATTTCTTTCCTTAGAATATGGCTAAAATGACTAAGTTTTCTATTAGGACATCTTACAAATCAGGGTATTAGAATCAACAATTTATGGCTTCTGATTCCTAGGGCTAGGGCTATTGTATATATTTCCCTACTTTTGTAATCTGAAAATATCAGAATTCCAATTCTAATTTATTCTCCACAAGCAAAAGAATTATTTCTCATAGTTGGAGGCCTGAGTTCTATTATCAGTGTTGCTGTTATCTCAGATGAATATCCTCTAAGTTTTCTCATTTATTGCATGGCTAATAAGTTTAACTGTTTAAAGAACCAAAACCATAATTATACTATTCAAGATCAAGGATGCTTTTAAATGATGTATATAGTTCTTTCTCAAAATGCCTCAAGTAAATATCACATCATTTTTTGTGGAACTCATCAAATATAGAACCTATCAGCAAAAGTTTCAGAACCCTCTTAATATGTCAGGATTTTCGCTGTTCATCCCACACTATCCCTATTCATAGTGATTCTTTCATTTCGCTAAAATTGCATGCTCTCTAATCAATTTATATATGTAGAAGAACACCATATGATGGAAACAAAATAGAACTATATTCCTTTTCCCCTACAACAAAATTTATTCTGTTGGTTACCTAGTAAACAAGAAGGGAATGCTACAATACTCGTAATTTTACAACTGTAACCTTGCCATATTCTTACATATCACTGTTAAAAGCAGCATCTAAACAGCCTTAGGCTTCAGGATTTCATTTTATATTTTTTTGGGTCTCTGTTTCTATCTCTCTAGCTGTTTGTTGATGGTTTCCTCTCATGTCAATGCAGCTCCCGAGGTGGTTGAGAAGCCTGGGGATAACTCATTGTCGAGGCTTAAAAATTTGTACACTCGTGCAAAAGATCTTTCAGAAAGTGAAGTAAGGTTTGTTTATTTTGTAGCTTAGAAGCAGATATGAAGCATAGACGCTGATAAAGACAATTTATACAAAACTGGAACTGAGAGACACATTGACATGTCAAACTTCAAAATTATAGAATATGACACAACAAGGAACATATATATTTTTTAAACTTTTGATTAGTGATATACTTTTACGAAAAAGGTGGAACCACTATTATTCTATGTTCTAATTATCTTACACAATTATTTTCTAAAGGAAATCTACTAAATTAATAGTCATAACTCTATATTATTCAAATTACTCAAGTACAATAAAAACAATTAGCAAAGAATTTTAATTATTTCATCAACATGGGTTCCTTAGTATTTCATTCTACTTACTTTTTGGTCTTTTTCTTTTTTCTTGGGTCATTCCTTGCTTTAGTTGTTTTGGCTCAAGTGCAATCAGTGTTTGATGCTCGTCCAAGCCGAATTCTTCACATGTTCGAGCTGGAAAATTTTTTCTTTTAATTTTGACAATTTCATACGAATGTTAGACATATTTTAACCATGTGTCATAGTATTGTTGGTGTTGGAAACATAGCCTGCCTAAAGATAGGCGTTTCCATGCTTTATAAGAAGTAGTTAATGCGCAATTTGGTTTATTTTATTCATCTGTACTTTGTTTGAAAATATCAAGACAACGATTTTCTCCTCTTCTATAAAGCAATTTAGTTCATTTATACTCTGTTGAGTTTGGACATTCTGTACTGTAAATGGTTCTTAATGTTGCATATGGTTGCAGAATTTCCAGCTTACTGTTGGGCCAACTTGATGCTCTACTGCCTCCTGGACCGCTAGGGCAACAACGAAGAAGAATAGGTTTGTCTTAAATTTGCCATGATTCAATTTACTTTTCACATGAAAAAACAAATGTGCTTTCCATACTTATCATTATATAAATATATATTGAATTTATTTTTGAAAATATTTTCATAAACGTTAAAAGTATTTCAGTAAGTTGTTCTTACTGTCTCCCTTTTATTTATATTTTATGTGCCAGATGGATTTGGCATGATTGACTGAAATTGTAGAAGAGATGCAAGTATCTAAAGTATTATGCTTCAACTTTTCCAGGGAAAGGAAAAAGATAAAAAGAGAAAGAAAATGAACAACTAGGAAGATAATATGACCATCTGTTTGACAACTGCATGCCAAATTTCCATTATTATTTTGGAGGAGGTTGCAATTTTCTGGTTGTTTGAGATTTCTATTTTTCTTTTCTCTTTTCCAGGAAAAGGTAAAATCTACTGCTTTGGATACTCATCAATATAGTTGGCAATTTGGCATCTCTGCTGCCATTTTGGTCAATCATGTATAGTCCAGCAACATGAAGAAGGTGAAAAAGAGGGGAGAGAGGGCTTGTATATATATAGAGACACACACACATTTCAATTAATTTGTCCAAGGACGTTACAGTTGAGTGTGTAAATTAAGTAACACTTACAATTTTTTATTAATTTATGCATTTACATTTAGTCCTTCTCCACCTATATGGTTGAAGGAGAATGGAATTCAGTGCTGGGTATTTTCACAGAGCTCATAGATTGGAGGAACTGATTAGCCAAAATTGTAACTCTTACATGGGTGCTTTTGCATCCTGTTGTTAACCCATCCAATCCATGGTGATGCGTTGTAGCCCCAAAAATGTGGTAATGGCTGGCTTTTTAACAGAATTTAGTTGATGATTTGCAAGCTACGAGATCACGACCCTCAAAAAGAATGCAAATATGTGAAGACATTGGATGAATCTTTCAGTTAAAGCTGATAATTTTAATCATGAATATCAATTGCATTATCATGACTTTGCTTCTGATGAGATGAAAGTTCTTTATCTTGTCTGGCTGACAATATTCTATTGCAGAAGGTAATGAGCAGAAAAGGAAACGATTGAAGAATGACTCAGATATTTCAAGGCTGTCTCCAAATGTGCGAACTCAACTTGAGATCTGTGCTAGTCTTAAGGGTGAGCAGGTATGCATTTACTTTGAATTTTGATCAATATGAGTCATTAGTAATCCATTATCATTTTGATTGATCCATTGCTCTTTTCTATGAATTGAATATTTTTTGCTTAAATGAAAGTTTTAAAGCTCTATTTTATGATGTTAATGTGTTCTCAGGTAGCAGCTAGGGTCACGCCAGATGATGCTGATAAGGATGAATGGTTTGTTGTGAAAGTGATTCATTTTGATAAGGAAACAAAAGAGTAAGTTTACTTCATAATGTTAATTAAAGTGACTACATTTATTGTGTGACGATGTGTGCATGTGACAAAAGTTATACTGCATTGATGCCTTAAATTATTGTTTAATGAATAAAGGTATCAATGTATTATATTGCCAACTAGGCACATTAATAGGTGTATATTATGGCTGTCCTATCTTTCATAATAACAATATCGGTGTGCATCTTTGGTTTGTAAATTGGAAGTACACTTTATTCTTTATATTGGAGTAATGTTTATTGACCATCTTAGAGTTTATATTGTATGGTATCAAATGTTGGACGATAAAAAGACAAACAACAACAATAACAAACAAAGTTTTTTCTCACTAAATGGGGTTGGCTACATGGATCAAGCAATTCCAATGTGTTCTATCTTGACTCATTTTTATGGTTAGATTATTTATAGTTAAATTTATCCTATTATTTCTTTTTTGTTTTCTCTTACCTCTAGTTATTGAACTATCTTTTATCTAGTCAACTCTTCTTACAGGAGCCTCTAATGGTCTTCTCTGTATATGACCAAGTCACTTAAGGCACGTTTCTATCAACTTTTCTATGATAGGTGCTATCCCAATATTTGTTCTTCTTTGTCTTTTTTACTTCTTAGCTACTTGATACTTTCAATTTTCATTATCCTTGGAAGAGTGTCATGCTTTATAACATTTTTTTTTAACATTAATCTTATCTTGAACATTTGCATCCCACCACTAAGATTTTTTTTTTTTTGGTTCAAAACCTCTTGATATACCTAGCATTTATGTTGCAACATTCCTAATCCTTTTAGCCATTTTGTTCCACATGTAGTTTATATCTTCTTATTCTTACCGAATCCCCTATGTGGTTCACTTCTCAAATTCCACCACCTTATCTTAGGGCTATTTTTTTACTATTTCTTTTGACTCTTCTCTTAACATAAACATCCATATACAAGACCTTATGTTCGGTAGTTAAGCTCTCTCCAGGTATGAATTTGTAGTCCATGCAAAGTTTTTTATCTAATTTCTTGACAAAAAAGAAATCAATTTTGGGAACATGTCGCTCCACTCTTAAACACAATGAGATGCTCTACTCTTTTTCTAAAACGCGTGTTTGTTATGGTAAATTTAAAAGCTAAAAAAAAAAATCTAAGATTGTTTTATTTTTGCAATTTACCTCTACGATACCATGTCCTCCATGAAAACATTTGTATCCTCTAGCTTCACTCCCCACATGCTCATTTAGATCTCCTAGTAAAATCTTCTCACCTAATGATATTCCTGTATTAAACCTTCTAGGTCCTTCTAAAATTTAATCTTATGGTATTCTTCTAATCCTACTTATGGTACATAAACATTAATAACATTAAAGGTGTTCTGATCTACCACAAGTTTTTAAAGCAATTATTGTAGCAAAAATTTAATGTTGCAGAAATGGGAATGTTTGGTAGATGAATGAACACATTAGAAAAGAATGAATGCTTTAAAGAAAAAGTTGAAATAACACCTATCATCTCTAGGTGCTTTGGCTATGTAAAGCGGAGATCGATAGAAGCTTTTGCACGAAGAGTTGACCTGATGAAAGATAATCTAATAACCAGAAACAGAAAGAGACCAAAGAAAACAATAAGAGAAACTATTAGGATAGATCTAGCTATCAATGATCTAATTATAAAAATGAATCAAGATAAAACAAGTTGGCATCGCTTGATCTATGTAACTAACCCCATCTAGTAGGAAAAGACTTTGTTTTGTTGTTGTTTTTGACCATCTTAGTGTTATAATGAATTTACATGCTTAGCACAGTTGTGTGGGCTGTTGAATGTATGAGAGAAACCTCGTATGTCTCTGTATTGATGTAATAATGTGTACTACTATCCGAATAGGAATAAAAAAAGGAGAAGGTGCTTTGGATAATGTGTATAATTTCTCTGATCTGTAATACATTGAAGACTACATAAATTATATATGCTCTAAATCTGGATGTGGATGGATTTTTTGTTTTTGTTTTTGATATGATTTCAGGCTAATTTACCTTTTGTCTTCTCTGTTCTTGAATTTAATGCTTAAAGTGATATTTAAGCATCAGATTATTTATAATAGT
Source organism: Senna siamea (assembly GCA_031216115.1). Classification (NCBI taxonomy): domain Eukaryota; kingdom Viridiplantae; phylum Streptophyta; class Magnoliopsida; order Fabales; family Fabaceae; genus Senna; species Senna siamea. The sequence continues at coordinate 11,613,227 of CM062366.1, forward strand.
TCTCACTTCTCATACCCTATCCATGGATATACAAGAAACTTCGATACTGTAGTCTTATTTTATTCTATTCAACCTTTTCTTATAGTACCAGGTTTAAGACTCATGCATTCAACAATAAATTTAAGCATATGGTTTTCAGGTTCCGAGTAATTTGTTATGTTTTATCAGACATTTCTCTGAATATTTCTTCCTTTAAGAATTCATGTATCAAGAAAAACATTAGAGGATCCATTTCAATAGTTTAGTTCTGCCACTGGTTTTTGCTGACTTGTTTTTGAGGGTTTACTTTTGAGGTGCAATAGGCTTGCCCAAACAAAAGTACAGCATGGGTTATTATTTTTTTTTAACCTTATGGTGCATTTATCAGGAATGCAAAGCTTGTTCTCAAAACTTGGCAAGTATTCACTAATTCCTATTGTTGATGGTATAATTTTTGGCTTCAACTACCTAATGCACACTCTAGTTGGTGATTTTTGAATGTGGGTTTTTGGACTGATCTAAGGTTTATGGATCATTGAAGAATTTGTTACTATTCAGAACTAGACAGATGATTCTATTTATTGGATCTCTGCTGTGCATACTGCCGCCTAATAATTACATCCCTCGATTCAGCCTTTAACTGCGGTTCTTTGGTCAATCTTAAGCCACTGGTCCTGATTCAGTCCACTTGACTCTATCTAAATGATTTTGTAATAGAACCATCTTTTAACTATTTTGTATTAGCTCAGAATCTTCAATTTATACAAGTCAATGTGGCCCTTGTCTTGTATAATTTGTAATTACTGCTTGAATTAAAATTTAAGGTCAATATTTTGTAATTATCCTTGTTATACTTTTATATATTCTTTTTTTTTTAACCATCACTTTTATATATTCTTTTGTAAATACAATTTTACAGATTTGAAGTGCTAGATGAGGAACCTGGTGATGACGAAGAGGGTGGTGGCCAAAGGTAACCTATTTGGATGTCCTTTATATTAAATTATTTGAAATATTCATCTTGTGATACTCCACTAGCTTGCCATGTTACATAAACCTACATATGAATTTCTTTCACATTGTCTTCAACTTCTAATAGGAAAATTTGTAACTATTATTGCTACTCCACTTTGAGTGAAGACCAAGGTCTGTACCTAGAATTTCTGATTTCCCTTTATACATTGAGAGTAGGTTGTGCTCCACTCTTGGGCTTTTGGTTAGGTGCATCTGATGCTCTTTTATGACATTGCATTTATCGTGCTTTGACTTTATTAGGGCGTTTGGTACAATCTTGATTATGTTATCTTAGATATCATGGTATCTTGGATAATATAGTCGGATGACTTTGTTTGTTATAGTATCATGTGATAACATGAGACATCTGAGATAACACGTTATTATCACATCATGGTGTTATCTCATAATACTAAAAATATTGTGTCATCTCACATCAGACAGTTGGGTAGGATAATATTTTTTTAACTTATCAATTTTACCCATAGTTTATTTTATTTCTTTTCTAAGATAAATTAATAATATCACCTCCTTTCTTTGTTGCTTTTTCTTCCTGCTTGAAAAACACTATATATTCTGCTAAATATAATCTCCTCCATAGTTCCGAAGCACACCCCTAATATGTGATTTTTAGTTCACTATCCAATGTCATCTAAAATATTTTGTTGGGTATTTTTAGTTATATTAAACTACTAGATTATGTGACATTTAATCAATATTTTATTCTAATAGTATGGACTAATGGTTACTTTTATAATTTAAAGTTAATTATGATTTTTTTAAAATAATCGTAGTATAAATATAATAGGTAATTTAATTAAATTTATAAGGGTAAATTTGAAAATTACAAAAGCAAATAACAATGATTAGTATAAACAACCAAACATTTGTATCTTATATCATTGTAATGTAAGATATTGTCAATTGATCTTGAATATCATGGTATATAAGATTATACCATAAGATATCCTAGTATGCAAGATACCATGTACCATAAGATATCCTAGTATGCAAGATACCATGATACCAAACACTCCCGTACATTTTTTGCAATTATTATGACTAAGCTATTATGCACATAGGCGATCCTGGGAATAGAGCATTTTTCAGGGGTGAAAAATTTGTAACTATTACTGCTACTCCATTTGAATGGTTTGTGTTAATTGTAATATGTTTTCTCTGCATTCAGAAAGTACAGGCTTCCTGTGGCAAATATCATTCCTTTCCCCAAGAGGAATGATCCTTCTGGAGCCCTAGATTTTCCTCCTGGAAAACATGTTTTGGCAGTCTATCCAGGAACAACTGCACTTTATAAAGCAACAGTTGTCAATGGCCATCGCAAGGTGATAAATCTATTATTTGATTGACATGCCGGAATTATATCTTGGGTTTCCCCAGAATTCTAATATTTTGGGTCTATTAGTCTTCTCTATTTATATCTTCTGTGATTTTGATATTAAACTAACCACAAGTAATATTTTTCATGTTCTGCAACTTCCTTCATTTAACAAATGTGCAGAGGAAGACAGATGAGTAAGTATATTCTGTTGGACTTCATTTTCAATTCCAAGTATTATTTATTAGTCCTAGGGCATCTAGTGGAACCATGTTGATGTCTTTCAAATAAAATAAGCTTTAGTGAAATGTCGCATCACTTGGCCAATATTCAATTTATGCACCAGTGTATTAGACCAGACAACTTGGATGCACGGTATTTCTCCATCATTTCCGTAAAAGTTCAGTTGAGATTTTTTAATATAGATATAAATAAACCTACTTGTTGTCTGCTTCTTCTAATGCATAGGAAGTCTAACTTGTAATTTCAATCCAATCCATCTTTCCTATGACCTTGTTGATTTGAGAAAAAAAAAAAAAAACAGAAAGCTGGGTTAATTTTTTAAGTTAGAAAACAAATGTGAACTGATATTAGGTTAAACGACCTAGAGGTAGGGTTTTACTTACATTTTCTTTTTTGGGTAGGATCTACTTTTACTTTCATCTAATTGGTAGATGGTAATCAGCATGGTGTCTAAGGACGCAGCATTGTGCAATTTACCCCTCAACATTAAAAATTTGAAAAGAGGCCCCTTTAAATTTTTAATTTTGTACAATTTATTCTCACAAATTTTCAATTTCGTGCAATATATGCCTTCAACTTTGCTGGTATGGGCAGGAGCTTCGATAAAAATGTAAACGGAGGATGTATGTTGCATTAAACTAAAAGTTTAAAGGTTCTTTATATTTTAGCCTATTTTTAAATTTCTCCATTTTAGGAGATTTTGGAGGAGGAAGTTTTTCCAAATTAGAGATTTTCTCAGTTGAGTTCATTCGGCATCATAGAGAGGACTAAAGATCAGAAGTGTCCTTGGGGATTTTAAGTGCCTATTTATCTACAGCTCTACTGTTAAATTTGTCAGTATGTAATGGTAATTCACTGTGTGAGTTGATTGGGCAGTTATTTGCTGGAATTTGATGATGACGAAGAAGATGGATCTTTACCTCAAAGGACTGTGCCGTTCCATAAAGTGGTGCCTTTGCCAGAAGGACATCGCCAGTGAATGAAGCTCTTTGTAACTGTGTATAAAGTAGAAACAGGCCTATGTTACAATGAGCCGATTGTGTAACGTGTCTTGGAATGGCATTGATGCCCTATGTAATTTTCCACGTAGATTCTAACACAATCTTCAACCCTCCACGTCCCACCCGGAACGAAAAAAAGGAAAGAGTAGTAGAGAACACATAGGCTCGGTTCTGTTTAGAGTTACACGTACCCGCCAAATGTCAAACATAACCTTTCCTTCGTATGCAGCAGAATGTCAAAGTGGAATAGAAAAAAAATTGCACGGTACTAATTTTAAGAGATTAGGATCTATTCATGTGAAAGAATTATGTAAATTTTATGTGAGGAGAGAGATAAATCGAGAGAATATGACCTGTTTGATTGTAGTTTATAAAAATTATTTAGTTTTAAAAATAGAAAAATAAAAAAGTGTTTAAATAATTGTTTTTGATAGAAAATAAAAAAATAAAATGTGTTTTGAGAATAAAAAATATAAAATAATTAAAGAATGTTTTGAATTTTAGTATTTTAAAATTTAAAAAATGCAGAAAATAATTTTTTATCTCTTAAAATAAAAAAATATAAAAAAAATTTTTAAATTCAAAATACATGATAATAATACTAAAATTTTTTTTAAAATTAATTTTATAAAATAATTATAAAAAGAAAAAAAAACGTTCAATTAGACTGGATATCATTTCATTTATAGTTACCTTTACGAAAATAATTTTATTAATTAATTTTATGTCTATTTCTTTTTTTATATAATATTTTTATATTTTTTTTACATAAAATTAAATTCGATGTTAGGAGATCATGGATTTATTGAATCTATTTATAATTGAGACTATAACTCATTAAAATATACATTTTATGAGAGATATAATTTTTTAAAACATAAAAAATAATATAATTAAAACTTCAGTTGTACAATTAAAAAAAGTATAACTTAGTTTAATTATTTTATTTTTTTAACATCACTTATAATATCCTTCTCTATTATTTTAATCGATGGATAGTTAATAATTTTGATGCTAATGAATCTGAGTATATGCTATATATCTATCAAATAAATTTGTAATTATACTTTTCTAGATTCTTGTAAAAAAGAAAAATCAGAGCAAAATAGGATTGATAGAGTGGCACATTGTGGTGGGAAGAAAATAGATATAATTGAGAGAGAGAGAAAATGAAAAAGTTTTTGTATGGAGAGAAAAAAAACTATTGAAGGGGAGAAGACTATAATGGTACTAAAGATAGTAAAATAAGATAATATGTATATAGCTTTGACTTTTTGGTGTTAAAAAAATTAAAAAGATAAAATAATTAAAATCAATTTAACATTTTTTAATTGTATAAAAGATGTTAAAATTATATTATTTTTCTAGTATTTTAAAAATTATAAACATGTTTTCTAAAATATATATTTTAATGAATTATATTCTTAATGAAAGAAAAATTTTTTTTTTGAGATATTTATATAATTTTTTAAACTGACTTCTAGTTGTGAGAAAAGACTTATTGTTGTTGTTATTTATTTATATAATTTTTTTTAACATTATAAAGGGATTCAGCAAACTCATTATTGTTTGTCTGCCTTTCCTTTGTTTGTATCATAGCTCCCTTGTAATTAATATGCACGAGAATATCCCATATAGACCTTGCCCCTTTAGGTTTGAAGCAATGTGGTTGTTAGATGAATCTTGTAATCAAGTTGTACAAGCTGCATGGAATATAAATAAAGCAGAATCTTTCTCTTATAGGTTTGTACACAAATGTAAAAATGTCAAAATAAATCTCAAAAAATGGAACCAAGAACACTTTGGAAGATTTCAAACAAACATAGCTTCATTGCAGAAAAACTGTCAGAATTGCAAATGGAAATCGATTGAGGTTAACATTTGGATCATGATCTAATCCGGAAGGAAGCTTTGGTGCAAAGAGAGTTAGAACACTTACTAGAAAAAGAAGAAATTCTATGGGCACAAAAATCATGTTAAATGTGGTTATTAGATGGCGATGGGAATACTCGATATTTTCATGCTCTTGTGAAAAGGAGAAGAATTAATAATCACATTATCCAAATAAGAAATCCACATGGAAAATGGACAAATAATTATGAGGAAATGTAAAAATTGGCCATAGAATATTTCAAGAAAGTTTATAGTTACTCATATCAAACTTTCATAGAGGAAATCATATCTCAAATCAAGCAATTTAATCTTCCAAAGCTAAATGCTCAAGATATATCCTATCTTTCTCAACTGGTCACTATAAGAGAAATTGAGATAGATTTTTTCCAGATGAAACTAGATAAAGCTTTAGGTCCTGGTGGTCTCCATGCATTGTTCTTTCAAAATTTTTGGCTAATTTTCAAGTTTGATGTTATTAGGTTCATTAAATCCTTCTTTGAAAGAGACTTCTTGCTTAAAGAACTCAATTATACTATAATTACTCTGATCCCTAAAATTTCCACGCTAGAGAGGTTCAAGGATTTTCGACCAATTAGTCTTTGTAACGTAATCCTCAAGGCAATTTCAAAGATAATAGTGAACAAAATACAGAGGATTATGGGTGAAGTGATATCTTCGTGTAAAAATGGGTTCGGCAAAGGCAAGTCTATTTTTGACAACATTTTCTTGATGTTAGAACTTATTAACTACATTCATAAGGCAAGAAAGTGCAAGACAAATTAGTGTGCAAACTAAAAATACAAAAGGCATATGATAGATTGTCTTGGAACTTCTTCAAAGTTGTTCTCATCAATATGAATTTTCCTCTGTATTCGATTAACATTATTATGTAATGTGTAACGACATTTTCCTATTCTCTAATGCTCAATGGGCAGAAAGTGGATCAATTCACTCCATAAAAAGGAATAAGACAAGGTGACCCTCTTTCATCGTATCACTTTCTACTATATGCCAACACCCTTTCATGTATGTTGAATGATATGGAAAAGGATAAGAAAATTCAAGGTATCCAATTTTCAAGAAGAGATTCTTCAATCACTCACCTCATGTATGCATATGATACTATGCTTTTCTTCAAAGCTGACGAATCCAATTGTCATCATATTCATCAGGCATTAAAACTTTATGGTATATTAACTAGTTAATTCTTGAACCCAGAAAAATCTACCATAGTCTTCATTGCTAATACACCTTCTTATCTCAAAGGTAACTTGGCACCAATCCTTGGGAGCACCATCACTAATCAAATGGGAAAGTATTTGAGCATCAAAATTGATAATCATAGAAATAAAGGAGAGGGATTCAAAGAAATGGTGGATAAAATTCATTTAAGATTGGATGGTTGGAAATTCAAACTTCTATCACAAGTATGAAGGTTAACTCTAATCCAATTAGTCATTGAATCTACCCCAATCTATCATATTTCTTCAATTGCGGTGCCTAAGAAATTCGCACATAAAATAAAGATGATCTCCACCAATTTCTATTGGGGTTTAAAAGGAAATAGGTAAGCAATGCACTTAGTTCACAAGGATAAACTCTTTCTTCCCAAGCATTAGGGTGCTCTAGGATTAAGAAACACATATCAATTCAACAAAGTCATGTTATCTAAATAGGTATGAAAATTAATTGATCAACCCTCATCTCGTTTTAGTAAGTGGACACTTACTAAATATTACAAAGGAGATATTTTTGAAAACCCCAGAATACCACCCAGTCTTCTTGGGCTTGGCAAACCATATCAAATACAAAAAATTTAATTATGGGAAATAGATTTTGGTGGACACCAAGAGAAGTAACCATTTTCCAAAATACCAATGTAAAGGGACAATTCTCACAATCCTCTAGGAATTGGGATCAACAAAAACTTTCTGAAGCATTTAGTCAAGATTAAGCAAAGATCATCTTGTTAACCCCCATTTATAGATGTGGTGTACAAGATAAGCTTACGTGAAAGCTTTCCTTAGACGAAGATTAAAAATTTCATATTGGTTATCAAAATCTTTCAAATAATTCGTAGCCTGAATCTCTACATGAAAGGTTCCATTGGAAGTTGTTGTGGAAATTTAATATTCCTCTAAGACAAAAAAATTTTATATGTTGTCTTAAACATAGTGTTGTACTAACATTCTGCAATTTGAGATGACATCACTTGGACTTATCCATAACATGTTGATTCTGTAATTCTAGAAAGGAATCCATAGATCATTTATTCCTCCATTGTCCTTTGGCAAAAGCAATATGGTTAGACTCTATAATCTCAACAAGAATAGACAGTATCATGCTGATTTCAATAGTCACATGGCTAAATCAATGGTTCTCTAAATTATAGGTATGAGATCATCATACAGAGGAAACTGTTCTACTTATAATCATCATACTAAATAATATATGGCATACAAGAAATAAATACATCATGGAAGGAATAAAGGGATCCCTAGAGTCAATGCTTCATCAAGTTTATAACTAATGGGGGGAAATATGCTCTTCACTTTTGAAACGTCAAGATTTGAGTAAAATTCCCTCTTGAATTCATGATTGTAATCAAAAGCTACAACACCAACTTTTACCATGTGAATTTGAAACCAATAAATGTGTGTTCATTTTTAAGAGGAGCATAAGAAAGACTACCTTCATTGTCTCTCTTCACACTTACTAAGGACATTGGAAAAATATCTATGTTGTCCCTAACCGACAACAAACTAAGTATAATTTATTTCTAAAAGAGCACATTAGGGATTATGTTTGGAATTCCTTGCAGGAAGATTATGAAGTGCCAATAGTGATTGTACTTAAAAGGACATCTAAATATTTTCAAAGATAACTCCAGATCCAAGCTAGTAGGCATCATAGATGAAGATTTAAAAATCCTCCTAAATCAACTAGATATAAGCTTCAAAATCACAACTAATGGAAATCAAATGCTAAACTTTCTGAGCTCTTTAGTTCCTACACTACAAAAATTTATAGTTTCAATGGTGACAAAATTCGCCATTGAAGCCTAAAGAGTCACTACCAAAGACCTTTGGTGGAGACAAAAATGTCATCACCTGTTACCACTGAAAGGAGGAGGAGGAGGAAAAGAAGAAGAGATCATTGCATTTTTTGAAAAATAATAGAAGAGTGATAATGAGTATTAAGAAATCGAAGGAAAAAAGATTTTGTTCTGAAAAAGTAAATTACCCTTGTTTTTCAAAGTAATACCCTTAAAAGTTGCTCAATATGATAATTAATTTTTCGTCTATACCATAATTAAATTGATTAAGAATTAATCTTTTAAAATCAAATTAAAACATTTCATCATTTAGAAAGTAAACTAAAGACCATATATTTTTAAAAAACCCAAATAATTAATTTATTCTAAATTAAGCTTGCATCAACTATATTGAAAAAATATCTCATAACAAAGCTGGGGACCTCTCTTTCTTCTTTGTTTTCACTATAAGACTGTAACCCTTCTTAGTTCTCTCTCTACTTGCATACTCTTTCTTTAAAATCCACCTGAACCAAACCTATTACCTCCTTTGTCAAGCCACCATCCTAATTTACTCCTTCCAATCTCCTCCTCAAACTTACTCATCCTCCTTATCACTCTCTACATCTATTGATTTATTCCTTTATAATCACGACATAAAATTTAAAACCTTATCCTTCAATCTTTTAGTTGTATCACCCTCATTTTTTTTTTTACGATGTACCCATCTTTTGCTCCTTTGTATCTTCTTCTTTGGCTTTCAACAACTCCTCTTGCTAGCTAACCCTTGTCGTTCGATCAACCAGGAGAAATTTTGAGAGGAAGAAGCCCCATGTTAATATTGGCATCATTGGTCATGTTTGTATTACCCCAATCTATAACCATTTCTAGGTTGCTTTATTAGTCTTTAGTACATATTATATAACCAAAAGAAAATATCATCCACAAGCCTTCCAAAATAAACTAGGCTATGATAAAAGGGATAGGGAAGATACAAGATACAATCAAAATATACTTTTTATGCTACTACACTATCAATGGATATTAGCTTCTTTGGTCTAGATGGGAGCCTCTAGCATTGTCATCACCCATACATCACATACTACAAGGAAATAACCTAAAAATGGAACCTCCACCCATACCATGTCTATCTCCAATAATATGTGAAATCTGGGCATTTGGACACAAGCATAAATAGTGACACTTATAATCTCAATAGTTACAACACCTAGTTTGAAATCCATTGATGGTACCAGTCATATAAGTTATCAATTCTTATGGTTGGAGATACTTTTAAGAAAACATCATCCCTTACTTCAAACTCCAATGGTTTCCTTCTCTAATATGAAAATTTTTTTGCCTACCTTGAACTATAGCCATCTTTTCCTTGATCATCCTTATTTGATTGGTAGTTTATTGCACTAACTTTGGCCTTAATATTTTTCTTTCTCTAGCTTTAAACTAGCATAAGCTGTTATACACTTCCTTTCATACAAAGCTTCATAAGGGGCCATCCGTGTACTAGAATGAAAATTGTATTATAGGAAAATTCTACCAAAGGCAAGTTCCTATCCTAACTTCCTTTCTACTTTAAGGCACAAACCTATATCATCTAAAGTTTATATTGTCCTCTCATTTTAAAGATCACTTGGAGAATGATACATGGTAATAAAGTTTAATTTAATATTGAATGCTTCTTGTAGTGCTCTAAAAAATCTAAAATTAAACCTATGTTCTCTTTCTAACACTATACTTAATGGTATCTCATGAAACCTCACTATTTCTTGAAAAATATAGTTGAGCCAACTTATAGAAGGAAAAAATAATCTTAATGGGTAGAAAATGTGTAGATTTGGTCAATCTATCGACTAATACCCAAATAGCATTATTGACCAACTAGGTTTTGGGTCAACCTAATATAAAATTCATAGAGATCTTATCTCATTTTCACTCAAGGATATCTAATGGTTGCAGCAATCTTGCAAGTTTAAGATGTTTTATCTTAACTTGTTGATAGTTAGAAACCTAGCAATATACTCTATGTGAACACTGTATTTTGCTAATAATTTTTATAATTAAAAAATATATTAAAAAAATAATAAAAATAAAGATAAATAAATAAGAATAAATTTAAAAATTTATTTAATAGGCTTTAGACTTCATCTCAAAAATAAAATAAAGAATTATGAAATTTAAAAAGAGAAAGAGAAAATAAGAAGAAAAACAAAACAAAAAAATTTCATTTTATTTTTGTAATTAAAACAAAGTAAAAAATAAAAATGGATTAAAATAAAAAGGTAGAAAAGGGTAGATATTTTTAATTTCATCTTTCCCCCATTTTACCCTTCCTTTTTCTCTATTCCCATTTTGCCCTTCAACCTAAATATAAAATTAAGAAAAAAGGAAGAGAGGATGGGGACTCATTTTTCTTTGGAGAGAAGAATCACATTTTTTCTTTTGGACACTATGAGAGGTACCCCATTAGAAGAGCCTCATGCATAAGAATAGGGATGTTGTGTAAGAGAGTGAAAAATAGTTGTAATATTATCTCAATGGGTTGGTAGCTCTATTTTCTTTTGAATCACTTTTTTGGAGTGTTTAACTAAGTATAGGGAATAATGCTAAAGTTGCAGGGAGTACTTGGTTTGTGCATGTATATGGATTATATATGTATTTGATGTATATATAGACAATACTTTATGTATAAATGTAAATTAAGTTTGAATGTAATTTCATATTTGTGTATGTGTATGTGAACTTCTACTACATAATACTTATCTATATGCATATAAATGAGTGTATGAGCCTAAAGGAATTGGGGTTAGTTTCTACTGAGAGAAATTGAATGAAAAATTGGACTAATAATTGGAGTGGTAATCTTAAAAGCAAGCATGAGAATGAAAATAGGTAGAAACTCACTAACCAACCTAAGTTAAATTGACCCAAAGTATATATGTATGTATGTATGTGTGTGTGTGTGTGTTTGTGCGCGTATATGTGTATATAATAGCAGCCTATAACAAAATTCTCAACTAAAGCTTAGGTAATATATTATGTAAGATTTAGACTGTGAACTATAGCCAATAAAAATTCTCACTTCCACCTTCTTATCAAGTTTATCCATTTTCACCTGAGGTATGTAAGAGAAACATGAAAACAAAATTTTTTTGAGGTTCATAAGTGAAGGTTTATACCCATGCCAGGCTTCAAAAGGTCTTTGACCCTCCACTAGTTTTGTAAGTAACCTATTGAACAAGAATATAGTGGTGTTGTCTACCTCTTACCAAAATTTCTTTGGAAGCCTCTCTCATGTAATATATACCTTAACATCTCCAAGATGGTCTTATTCTTCCTCTCACTTTATTTTGTTGTGGAGAGTATGGAATAGTAAGTTACTATTATATTCTAGCATTTAAACATAATCTTTTAAATTGATTTGAAGTGTAGCATCCCCATTTATAATCTTAGCACCTGTATTTTTTAGTAACTTTAATTATGAACCATGGCTTTGAATTTCCCAAAAAAAAAAAAAAATTTACTGACTACTACTTTTAGGGATGGAGTTTTTTGAGGACCTTCTACATCTATATGAACTAGTTACGAAGTTGGATTGGATAATCTTTGTAATCTCCTTTACCACATCTTCCTTTTCTTTTTGTTCTTATAATCCTTCTTCTTCTTCTTGTAACCCTTCTTCTTCTTGTAATCCTTTTTCTTCTTCTTGTAATCATTCTTCTTCTTCTTGTAATCCTTCTTCTTCTTATTGTAATCCTTTTTATTCTTCTTGTAATCCTTTTTCTTCTTCTTTTAATCCTTCTTCTTCTTCTTGTAATCTTTCTTTAAGAAATAGGACAAGTGAAAAAAATAATGTTAACAGTTTCAAGAGTGTCATATCTTCTTCTTTTTCTTCTTATAATCCTTTTTCTTCTTCTTATAATCCTTTTTCTTCTTCTTGTAATCCTTTTTCTTCTTCTTGTAATCCTTTTTCTTCTTCTTGTAATCCTTTTTCTTCTTCTTGTAATCTGTCTTCTTCTTCTTATCTTGAAGCCTCTTTTACAAAGATTGTCGCCAGGGGTAGAGCATTATGGTAGATCTTCCATAAAAACCATTATTTTCCTCAGGATATTTAATCTCTAAATTTTCCCCACTTTATCTGCTAATTGATGTTTCTCCCACTATCTTAAGCCAATTTGCATTAATCCTTGACTTTATACTACCAAATAATTACCATCCCAAATGAATATGTCTTTTCCATTTTAGTGTAACATAGGAATCTTCTAGATTAACCCCCTCTTCTATGATCATAGATGGTTTATATTGGTGTATGGCTTAAAGGCAAATCATATGATGATTAATTCTATACATTTTATTACTTTTAATATAAAGGCATTTCAGTTATTATATTTTTTTACTACGAATTAAATTTAAATATATTAAATGTTACTATAATAGTTTATTATTCTTAAAATTTTTCCTAGTCAAGTATTATTGCAAAATGGGATAGCAATAATACAATGAAACTAGCATGCACATTGATTGATGACTAATGTCATGGATATGAGATGTCAAGTCATTACATAGGTATATTTGTTAGAAAACACATATACTGGATTGACCTATAGTGAGAGTGCTACATGGATTCTTATGGATTTTCATAAGCACTTCTCACAATGACCATAATGTATATAATTCTTTAACATGAAGTCACAATGACTCCTACATGATAAGTTATGTATTGTGATACTATTTAAAGTCATCTTTAATAATGTGATCTAATAGAAAGTATTTGGGTATATCGCTTACCATGTAGAGAGATATGGGTGATGTAGATGAGATTTTGTTCCTCATTTGGACGTGAGATATCTATAGGCCCCTTGATTGAGAAGGGATTAAGAAATGCATGTTGTGCTCAAATAGATCAATAAGTGATATTGATTCATTTGTTATGAATTAGTCTACTCAGTGATCAAGAAACATTAGTTGAATTAAAAAGGAGATGAAATCTTTCATGCCCCAAGTTCAACCTGGATATATGTACAAAAAGGATTAAGTTACATAAAGATTTTGGTTATGAATTTAGAATCATAGACATTCTTATTACTTGGGTAGCAGTGATGCATTGTTAAATGTTAGTCACTATTTTTGATATTCAAAAAAGGTATTTTTGGTCATTGCCAACGTAATAAGAACCTATAAGGTCGCACAAAAGAGTTGGATGAATTGAGGTTAATATAATATAATATAATATTTTGCATCTCAATATTAAAGTAATATTAAGATGATCTTCTTTTGAGCTTTAGTATATTATATTACATATTGGGCTTGAGGTTAACTTAGTTGGACTAAAGTTAATTAGTTTAAACCTATAAACACTCCTTATCACACTACAGTTACATAGAGTCACGTTTTGGCCTATATATGATATATAGGGAGACGCAAGGTTTTTCTAAGTGTGTGGCTGTACCTTTTAGCAGAGGTTGAGTGAGGAATGGTTCATCTGATTCGTGTGGATACCGTAAAGGCATTGACGTAATTTTGTGCTCATGATTTAACAATCTACAAATAGCACCCTAGTCACGAAGAGGTAAAGATCTTTATCCCTACTTTGGTTATACTTCCAAGTAAGATCAATAGTTGGGTTTCAAATTAAAATTTTAAATTTTGCTGGGCTCTTTTGGCTTTTGAAACCTTGTAGTTTGGAGTCAAACTCGGTCCCATTAATTTTGATTACTTTAAGGTTGCGAACCTTCGTTACCTCTTCGCATTCTAGGTAAAAGGGAACCAAAATTGACTATTGATATTTATAGATTTGCCATTCGGCCAAGGTGAACAAATCACACTTCTTGGATTAATGGTGAAGTTAGAAAATGGGAAAAGTGCCTAAATATTAATCTAACTAGATTTTCTCTCTCTTACCATTTCATGACATTTTTCTCACTCTTTCTTGATACATTTTCAAGCCATTTTAAGCACCCACAAAATGTCATGCATTCGGCCAAGTGCAGAAATCCGTGGAAATGGAAGTGTCTCACCATATTGCTTGCAAGACAACCATATTCAAGTAAATCCCATGCAAATCCACCATTTTCTCACTCTTTAAAACACCATTTCAGCCTTGGTACAAGTTATGGTTTTTCAAGACTAAGGTTTCAAACATGAAAAATTTCTATCTCTTAGATTATCAAGCATTTCAACATGTCTATAGTCATAAACACAAGTAGTTTTCAACATATTCCAAACCCATTCAAACAAATCATCCATAAGAATGTAGAGAGAGAAAAAGCATCCTTCTTGCAAGAGTAAAAACACCATAAAAAAACCATAAAACAAGAAAAAGAATGGCATATGCATGTTTAGCTACCTTAAAAATGCAAAATGAGTGAAATATCCAAGTTGTTTTGCCTTGAAAACCTTCTTCTCCAAGCCTAGATGTGTGTTCGGCCAGCCCTATCTCCTCCTCTCTTCTTCGACAATTTTAGCATCCTAAGGTAGAAGAAGACTTAAATTAGGGTTTTGGTGAAATTACCAAAATGACCTTGGTGTGAAATGACCAATTTACCCTTACTACTTCTCCTTTTCAAGAATGGCATCCACTCTTCTTAGGAATGTAATTTTGTGCAACTTCCATGGGTTGGGACGTTTCTGTCCCTTAAGAATTTTGAAATTTCAGAATGGTCCCTCATCTTTTTAGAATTTACAAATATGCCCCTAAGAAAATTACCATTTTGGCATTTAAGTCCAAATGGCCATTTTGACTCCATTTTTTTACCCTTTTCGGCTTTAATGTGTAAAAATCACTTAAATAAGGTTTCATAAAACTTATTTTTGTGAATTTACTAATTTACCCTTCTTTTAGCAAACTTACTATTTTGTCCCTAAGACAAAATTATGTTTTTGCCCTTTATGCCAATGTTGTTATTTTCACTCTTATTCTTTCTCCTTTTGAACATAAAAGGGTAAGGACTTCTAATTTCTATTTCCTTGAAATATTTAAGGTAAAAATTAAATTTTATACATTATGTAAAATTACTAATATGCCCTTATGGTAAAATTATGATTTTGTCCTTTTCAGGGAAAATTGCCATTTTGACATCCAATGCACATAATCACTTACATAACTAGATTCTTCTTCTCTCTTAAATGAAAATGATGAAAGTCCTTTAATGTGATTTCATGAAATAAGAAAATTAAATTAATTTTTCCTTTCATGGTAAAATTACTATTTTACCTTTTTTTATCATATTTTTTAGTTTCACTCTTTTCATGACAAAAGTGACTCTATCTTGATGAAAATGTCCATTCTATCTTTTTAATGAACCCTCCTTATCATCACATAATTATTAATAATAATAATAATAATGCCATTATAAAATACAAGTTATTAGGAGTGAATGTTACACTTCCAAGTAAGATCAATAGTTGGATTTCAAATTAAAATTTTAAATTTTGCTGGGCTCTTTTGCCTTTCGAAACCTCATAGTTTGGATTCGAACTCGGTCCCATTAATTTTGATTACTTTAAGGTTGCGAACCTTTGCTACCCCTTCGCATTCTAGGTAAAAGGGAACCAAAACTGACTATTGATATTTATAGATTTGCCATTCCCACTTACCATTCTAATTTTGAAATAATTAACTTGTTGGAAGAGTATATTCCTTTTCAAATAGGGGAGGCCAAGGCTAGATAGAGGATCTTTTCTTCCCCATGCTGATTAATATATTTGGAGCTCATAATCTAACTAAATATCATCTCTATGTCTACAAAAATTGTTCAAACCTTTTTCTCAAGCAATGCTTGATTCAATTCCACAAGGTTTTTAATCCCCAGGCCTCCATAAGTGATAGGCTTACAAATTTTATGCCGAGCAATCATGTGGGGCTTAAATTGATTTTTATCATTGCTCCAAAGGAATCAGGCTAATAACATGTCACACTTTTGACGCTCCTTTTGAGAAAGTTTGTAATAGGATAAGTGATAAATAGGAAGAAAGGTGAGCACTGAGTGGATAAGAGTCAGTCTATCATTTTGGGAAAGGACCCTTCCTTTCCGCCCTTGAAGTTTATTTTCAAGTTCTTCGAGTTCTATCTTTTCCATTCCCATTGAGACGCCCTCCAAGGTAATTGGCAATCTTACTTGTATTGAGTGTTGGGACTAAACTTCATAAGCCTTACAAATTTAAGAGGACTTTTAGGACTAAAATTCAACTCTAATTTTTTTGAATTCATCCTTAACCTCAAACCAAATTTTGTAAGACCCTAATAACCTTGTTACAAGAATTAAGATTTACTTTGAAGAAAATTAAATAATCATCAACATACACGAGATGATTTATATTGGGAACTTTTATGCTAATTTTAATCCCCTTAATAGATTTGTCTTCTTGAGCTTGTAAAAGAAGATTTCAGAGGATGTTCATACGAAGAATAAAGAGCAAAGGGAATAACAAGTCACGTTGGCGGAGGCTCACCTTAGGCTTGAATCATCTTGTCGGCTCACTGTTTTGAGATCTTGCAACGTGGTCGTTTCAATACATTGGCTTATGAGTTTTCACCATCTCGAAAGTTCATTGCAAAGAGAACATCATCTAAGAAATCCCAAGAGACACTTTAAATAAGTTCACCTTAACTATATATATGTGTACAAGGAAATATTTGCAAATGTCAAATAGTTGATTTTACTATTAATAATTTCAATACTTTTTTTGAACGTGGAATTACTGGCAATACCTTTCTCAGCCTTTGGCTAAGATCAAGTGAAGTCTAATTTTCATTTTGTAAGTCATTATTCTTTTTGTTAATGCCCTCCCCACTTTTTTTTTGGGTTATATAATGCCTTATTGTATTACATGCTAATCATGTTTGTTATGAATCTATTACACACTAAATTATAGACTTATCAAATAAATTTTCTGTGTATTAGATATTTCTATTGAATTCATGACAAAATAATTTTATTTTATATATATTCATATATTGAAAAGCCCGTTTATATATAAAGTTAAATATAATCTAAAAATTCAGGCAAAAAGGAAGAAGGTAATCTAAGAATAAAACAACTTAATCTATTGCATATCACGATTCACGATCTTATCTAAACTTGCTGAACTTTTGGTAACGTAACTTTCACAGAAAGAAAGCGACTTTTCTGAAAGCTGCCGAACAGGACCTCACAAATTTTTAATACATTATACTGAAGTCGTAGTCGCAGCCAGATGCAGCAGTATATCCCTCTCAGCTTTAGCGACAAACCATGTTATATATATAAAGCCCATTCTTAGCCAGTCTGTCAATTCACATAAATTGATTGAAATCTAAATTCGAAAGCTTTTTTCAAACTTGAATTCTATTACTATTATTATATTACACTGTTCATTCACGCGAAGCAAGAAGCTTCCTTGTGCTTGCTTCTACATCACCCAAATAAAGAGCCTTTGCTTTTTCTGTTCCTCCTTTTCCAATTTTCAAAAGATTTTTATTCGAATCATTAATCATTGCCTGATCCACTATTGAAGTTCCTCTTCATCATATAGTAACCCACGAACTCAGAAGATTGCCATACTATGTTTTATTACCTTCGTTGTTATATCGGTATCGTTGACATTGGCAAAATTGCATCTGAAACTCAGTAATGTTTTCAGTTGTTCCATAGAATGCGAATCGTTTTACCGAGAGATTAGTTTTTTTTAATTGAATGAACAGTGAACACAGTGCAGATCTCGTGCAATTTCGTTTAATTTGCTATTGCATGTTAATCTGGTGATTCTGATGAGTCGCCGCTTAAATTTGTAGATATTCGTATTATGTTAGCATTCTGGTGTTTGTTTACATCCCGGAATTGGAGGATGAATGGTGAGAAAGATAAGATTGAAAGAAGATATGAAATTGAAAGGGTATTGTAACTTCATTAGAAATTTTGATTTTTATTACCCTTTCAAATGAACTTCATCTACTTCTGTTATTTGAACAAATCAACTTTCCCTGTGTTGAATGTGTTTGTATGAGCAAATCGTGTGTAGAGCCAACTCTTTGCTGTTGCTTGGTTCATAGGAGAAGTTACGAATCTGCTTGGATGAGTGAAAATTTCAAGTTTGAATACGTTAGATATATCTCGTTGTATAGCACTTGATCTTGGTAGCAAGTTCATTCTTATCTAGGTCTATTAATTGTTTGTCAGGTGTTGATTCGGATTGTTTTGTTTGATTTTGTCTCATTGTATTGTGAAGGAGAGAACTGTGTTAGGATTTTTCTATTTGTATTTTTTTTCTGAGAACTGAGTTGATGGGTGGACGAAGTTCTAAGGAGGATAATTGGAATCAGAGTTCATCCTTTCGTTCAAGTTCTTCTACGTGGAATCCATTTCCTGGTTCTCAATCGCCATATGGTCATGGAAGTGAAGCATGCGGCTACGAGCCACAGCAGACTTATTCTTATTACGCCTCTCATCCTCAAAACTATGGTTATGACCCTTACTCTAGCGCTAGGGTAGCTGGCAATAATGGAAACAAGTTAGAAAGGAGCTACTCAAGAATTGCTGATGATTACAATTCCTTAGAGGAGGTAAGAAATGCATTTTATATCTAGGAAACTCTTGATACTTCGTAATGATTTTGATTCTAAATACCGTGACATTAACCATACTATTCCATTTCAGGTGACTGAGGCTCTTGCACGTGCAGGACTTGAGTCTTCTAATCTTATTGTTGGTATTGATTTTACTAAGAGCAATGATTGGACAGGTTAACCCTTATTTCTTTTACTGAAGTCTGTAAATATGCAGTGTGTTGTAATGAAATTTGCTGAGCTTGGTATTGCTTTTAGGAAAGTTTTCGTTTAACAACAGAAGTTTGCATCACATTGGGAATGGATTAAATCCCTATGAACAAGCAATATCCATTATTGGAAAAACCTTGGCTGCATTCGATGAGGATAACTTAATTCCTTGTTTTGGATTTGGAGATGGTATATTTAAAGTTTATACAATTGTTTTTTTGAAGGCTTCATCTGTTTAAAGTTCAGAGATGATGATAGACATTACTTTTATATCATGGCAGCATCCACACATGATCAAGATGTATTCACCTTCTATCCAGATGAAAGATTTTCCAATGGATTTGAAGAAGTATTGAGTCGGTATAGGGAAATTGTTCCTCACCTTCGACTTGCAGGTTATAGTTATACTGCTTGTCTTGTCTTATACATATTGGACTTGTTCGTGTTGTAGGATATAGATATTCCAATATCAAGTTAACAGCTTGTTATTGCAGGTCCCACATCATTTGCACCAATAATTGAAATGGCAATGACCATCGTTGAGCAGAGCGGAGGCCAGTACCATGTCTTGGTGATAATTGCTGATGGCCAGGTATCCTACTACATCCAGAATAGATCTAATTTTCTATTGAATAAGCAAGAAGAGGATGATTGTTAATCCATGTGACTGATTTTCCACTTCTCCTTTCATTAACCAATTATTTGTCGTTACCATTGTTGCTGACTTTGTTCAGTAAATGACTTGATTTGCCAGATCGACTGTTTCTTTCTGTCTTCCTTTTTTATTCTGCCTTCAATATCTCATATTAAACTAGTTGAATGATAAGCCATCTGTCTCTAGCATTTCTTTCTCCTTTCTTTGACACTTAATGCATGAATTGTTCATTAAACTGCATGGAGCTTGAGAAATTAGTACTGCTTCTAGTGTACTAAATGACCTCAGTTTTCCTCAAGATTTTGATGCATGTGAAGTCCTTCTCATCATACTGATGATGCACAGCCAGTCACATATTGACATAAACTTCACACGTACTGTTGTTAATGTTGGTTTTACTTCTATTAAACATTTTGGTTGATCATCTTGAAGTCACAATTTACTCATTTACTACATCAAATAATTATTTTTTGCATCTTTAATGCACTTGTTTCATTAGGGAGATTACAAATGGTGTAATTTCATGAATTTTAAAAACAATGCACCTATACCTATAATTTGTATATATATTTCATCAATCGAATGATGTATTGTTAATCATTGTGGGCTCACTCACAATGATGTTCCCACAGGTAACTAGAAGTGTCGACACTGAAAGTGGCAAGCTTAGTCCACAGGAGCAGAGGACTGTGGATGCCATTGTTGAGGCCAGGTGATTAGGACATAGTTTCTGCTCAAGATTTTTTTTCTTTTAACTGTCCAATTATCTGCTGTCTTACATACTTCTTTCTCAGCAAATTTCCTCTTTCAATCATATTGGTTGGGGTGGGAGATGGACCTTGGGACATGATGAAGGAGTTTGATGACAATATACCTGCTCGGGCCTTTGATAATTTCCAGGTAACACACTAAAAACTTATTAAGTACTTGTTAGATTGTTATTTGTATTGGAAAATAATCCACTGAATTGTTGTGGATTTCCCTTTATTCCTCTTCAGTTTGTGAATTTCACAGAGATTATGTCAAGGAATATCCCCCTTTCTCAAAAAGAAGCAGCCTTTGCTCTTGCAGCATTAATGGAAATTCCTTCCCAGTACAAGGCAACCATAGAACTTAATCTACTTGGGTAAGATTTTTGTTTCCTTCCACTTCCTGTTGATTTTAAGTCTCTTGGGTTCATTTTCTGATAAAACTTCTTTTATCATTTGTACTTATTGCTCTCAAGTAGTAGGCGGAAGGCCAATGCTCTACAGATAGTTCCCCTCCCACCTCCCACTTATGGTACAGCATCTTTTGGCAATTCAAAACCTCATGCTGAAAGCTTTAAGCCAAGTGTCCCTCCTTATCATGGCACCAGCAGCCCAGTTGGCACAGCTCCTCCTGCCCCCAATTCTACTTATGACAATCAGGTACAAAGTTCTTTGAATAGTTTCATTGCTTTCATGTTCATAACAGAAGGTCTTCAGGAGCAAATATCTTTAAGTAGAATGTATTAGAGAATTTCTTTTGTAACGATGGTATTTATTTATGCTTATTATTTTGATATCTCTTTCCAGTTCACCTTTTATTTGGCATTATCTTCTCATGCCTGAGTTGAGAAATTAGATTACTCACTATTTTTGCAATTAAGCATTTATATCTGCACTATTCTCTGTAGACATCCTGGTGATTAATTGATTATAACCTCTTTGTTATAATTATTATAAAGCTGCTTTCAAATGCAGAGGAGATTTAAGGCATCAATTGTCTGAATCCTTAAATGTGCTATCAAATGGAACAAGCATGTTGATTTTAGTGGCAAACATTGTGTTAATCTAGATTTTGGTCTTTTTGCTTCATTTGACTATCTTTTTCCGCTAATAATGCTATAACTCTTTTGCAGTGAATGAATTTGAAGTGGTTGTAGCTATGAATCTCTATTAAGTCATTAGTATACTGATATCTTCATACCAATTTGTAAAATACTGTTTTATCTTAAATACCCATGTTTGAAATGTCAAAATCAGGGGAATTTTGGATACAGGGAGTCCAACATTTCTACATTTTTGGATATTTAATGTGTAGTACTTGTTACTTAATTTGCCAAAAAATGGTAATTGCAAATATCAGGATATGAATATTTGATACTGGTCTGCCCGTCATTACCAAACGTCTTTACAAGGGCTTTTTTATGTACGAGTAACAAATTAACTTGGTCTTTTGCAGCTTTGCCCAATATGTCTGAGCAATGCAAAAGATATGGCCTTCGGATGCGGGCATCAGGTAAATGCTGTTATCAATGTCTTATATTGAGGGAAATATCAGTTAACAGTGCATTTGACATTGTTATTCTTACATGGCAGACATGTTGTGAATGTGGACCAGATCTTCAGTCATGCCCCATCTGTAGGAGTCCTATTACCACCAGAATAAAGCTTTACTGAGCAGGCTTCTAATTTTTTCTTTTGTCGATCAAAATTCGTTGCAAGATTTTAAATTTAAATCATCAAATTTTAGTATCACATCTAGCCGTGTGCTATAGAGTCCGTTCCCTGGAATTTGATATGGAACCAATCATTCAATGTACATGTACGGAATGATGAATATATTTTTTTTATTCCTTCCCTGAATATAAAGCTCTTACATTCATTGCTAGTCCATGATTCTAGTTTCTGCAGTTTTAGTAGAGGAAGACACTATTCGGTAAGATATAGCTTTCTGGTAGAAGTTTGACTGCTTTTCGGGAAGAAAAGTTGTCCTTATAGTGGCTATGAATTTTCTGTTAGCAACATGATGTGTGGGGTTATGCTGTTGTGAAAATGGAAGTCGGTGAAATTTGTTAAATGTTCATGGCAAGGAAGAAAAAAGCTGTCAAATATATAAAACTTACAATTTGACAAATTAAAAATGACAAAACAAATTACTACGCATTTGACAAGAAAAGAAATGATGCCAACTAAGAGAATGAAAATGACCTTCAATGTGGACATGCTCCATTCTCTGATTCGGTAAAATGTCAAGGTTGTCGGTAACTGCATGGATCTGAAATTTATCTTATCCTTCTATTATTGATGCCCTTCAATTATTGGTCTTGAGCTGGCTCTTTTAATGTAAGCTGCAAGCATGGGCCACGGAATGGCTTGCTGAGATAACAAGTTTTATTATGAGATTTGATGTCGATATTCTTTTCTTGAATATTTAATAAGTTGTCCACCCTTTATTTATTTTTTGATAAAAAAACTTTAAATTTGAGCATCTAAGACCTAATAATTTGGATTTGACCTTGACATGGAAAGTTACAAGTATAATTCTTGGATCGGTTAATGATTGAGAGGAACTCAAGTTATTAGGTCACTAATTTAACCTTTCAATCAATAAAAAATTAGTTAAATTGATAAATAAATAAATAAATTAAAAATTTTAATAATTAAATTATTTTTTGTTATTTTAAATATATACTATTAAATAAAAATATGAAATTATAAGTTTAGTATACTTTAAGTTATAATAATATAATTCAAAATAAATTTAAAGTTAATTTTAAATTTATTTATTATTTAAAATTAAACAAATAATTAAGTATTAAATAAATGTTAAAATTACTAAAAATTATAATATTTAGTTATTTATCAAAGTAAGAAATCATAAAATCATAAAAAGTAATAGAAATTAAGTATTACTATTAATAAATTAGCTTTGAAATTATATAATAAGTACAAAGACAATTAAATTCAATGTATGTTAAAATTAAGTTATAAATTTAATATAGAATAATATCATAATTAATTAAAACTAAAAATTTTTTAAATAGATTGAATCAATCCAAAATAAGTTGATGTCAGATTATTAAATTAATTAAAAATTTAATGAGTCAAT
Source organism: Senna siamea (assembly GCA_031216115.1). Taxonomy (NCBI): domain Eukaryota; kingdom Viridiplantae; phylum Streptophyta; class Magnoliopsida; order Fabales; family Fabaceae; genus Senna; species Senna siamea. The sequence continues at coordinate 11,637,005 of CM062366.1, forward strand.
CAGTATGTCAATTATAAGATGATCTACATAATTAATTCAAATTAACTTAATAGTCAATTCATTGAGTCAACAATCCGATTTACCGCGCGTTCGGATTCCTGTTGGGCGTTTCCCTGCTGGGCGCTGCTGGCGTTTTAGCAACGGTTTTTTCCGTTGCTAAAGTTGTTTGCAACAAATATTATAGTCACTATAACTTTTGTTAAATTAATTATTTAAACAAAAGTTAGAGCCGCAATAATATTCGTTGCAATAATATTAAAACACACTTTAGCGACGGATAAAACCGCCGCTAAAAAGCCCAGCAGGGGATCCAAAAGCATTTACCGCGTGGTATACATGCCTAAAGTTTTGGTTAAAAGTCCACTGCCAGAATGTAACAAGATTATTTATATCTTTAACTTTGTTAGAAGATAAAGTGATAAATGTACTTAGGTATCATTACCTTTCGAAGCATTGGCGCCTCGTTAACGTATTATCTCACAAAATGAAAAACTTACAAATACCAATAAATTTGATGCTAACACTCCCACCACCAATGTCCCTAGCTTCCTATCGTGCATTTAACGCACTCACCAGCAACTTCTTCAAACTAATCTCTTCTCTTCGACCCATCTCTTTTCTTCAGAATAGGAACAGCGACAACTCAATAGAATCAGAGTCTTTAGTAGGGATAATTCGAAAGTTCCCAATCTTTCTCTCACAAAATCCATCATGTCTGCCAGTGAAATGCCTTCTGTTGGCAAGTTTCGTTACCACAGGCTCAGACCCGAAACCGGGTTTGATGATGAAATTGAGGACAGAATGGTTCTGGGGCCAAAGAAACGGTACAGGTTCAGAAGGATTCCTATCAGGAAGAGGTTTAGGCTTAAAATTCCAAGCTTGAGGAGACTGTGGAGGAAGAAAGCCAGGGTGGTCTCTGCCATGAGAAAATCATATGCTAAGATGATGGGAAGATTAAAGAAGGGTCATGTTCATTTTGGTGATCTCTTCGCTGGGAACTACTTGTTCTTACAGGTCAATCCTACATCGTTGAAGTACCTTGAAAGGGAGATGTCTCTTAAGAAAATTGCTTGATCCATGGTTTTCTCATTTGGTGATTGGTATGAACTCTTCAATCATAGAATGAGTTCTGAAATGCAGCCAAGGTTTGGTTTTCTCCCGTTATCTTTCCCCTGATAATATGTAACTTTACTTCGGAATGCAGGATACCCCCAATTTTCATAGTTTTTGCAGCATCCTCATACTAATTGTAAATATAAATATATATATTGGTGAAAATTATTTATATATATTAATAGGCTCTGAGTTGCTGAGAACTAAATTTCATAAAGGCAATTGATGAGCATTTAGATAGTGGAATTCTCCTTATCTGGAAATATTAGTTCAGATATCATAATCCATCCTAAATAACTCCATCCCAAGCAGAGAAATGATCTTACCTGCTTCAGCAATAAAGACAAGCTTGCACGCTTCTCTGGAGAAAGAGGTGGCGAAAAAGTAGTCAGTGACTCTATCGCCTTTAAAAAATACTGTTCACGATTCTTTCTCTGTTTGAATCTACAATTCTTCTTCACTATGTTTTAGACTGTCGCATGATAAATTTGAATTGAATTAGAGAACATAAAACTGGAAGTAGCTTAATAACTCAAGTTTACTTAATCCATGGTCATTCTTAAACTGTGAAGTTGCAAAAGAGAAAAAGCACTGGGCATAGAAGACTGAGGTGGAGAAATCATGTGAATCTAGTACAATTAATTACTATTGTGGTTCTTAGCTGGGAAATAATAATAAAGGGTAAGTCCATGGGTAAGTTTGTTTTTAGACAACGAGTTCAATTGTCTCTGAGCAATAGCATGCACAATTATTTGGACCTGTTGAGAAGGTGGTGGTGGGTGTTGAGAAACGATGAAAGGTGTCAGAAAGGCTGCTGTGGAATGAGTTATTTGTTCCAAAATTAATAATCAAGAATGCAGTAATGAATAGGGCCACATTGATTCAACTGATTTTGGTTAAGATTTTCATTTCTTTCTTTTTCTTATGCCTCGTACGTGTTTATGAAGCTACTCACCGAAGAAACAAGAATTAGGCTGGCATCTAAGAAATTTGCAATATTTTACTCTTTTCTTGAAATTTCATTCAGGTATCATAAAGCAACTACTGCAAGCACTCAGACCCAGATCAGATGGAAGAGAGAGTAATGTATTTTCAGCGCGTCCGGATTCTCTGTTGGGCATTCTTTGGTGGGCGTCTTTTTGGCGTTTTAGCAGCGATTTTTTTTTGTTGTTAAAAGTTTTTGCAACAAAAATTATTTTAACTATAATTTTTTTAAATTAATTATTTAAACAAAAGTTATAGCAGTAATAATATTCGTTACATTAATATGAAAACACATATTAGCAACGGATAAAACTACCGCCAAAAAACCAAGCATGCACCCAACAAAGACCACCAAGCAAAAGATCTAAAATCATTTTGAGCTAAACAGGGGAAGTAGGTGGCCAATACAACCAAACTAGCATCTAAGAAAAGAAAAGTGAAAATGAATCGTGTGTATTTTTAAGGCCCCAGCTGATACATCATTACATGTATTTATATACAATTAATTATAACTTAAATACATTAGATCTAGATCTAACTGCCTACTAAGCTGCTACAAGTTGCTTAAGGCTCGGATGCAAGTTGGCACTTCTAGATGACTAGTCTAGCTTAGAAGACTCAGCAAATCCTTTATCATTTACATCCCCTCGCAAACTAAGAGTAGGTGCTGGCAACACTCGAAGTTTGAACCAATTATGAACGAAGTGTGTTTGAGAGGTAGGTTTGGTTAATATATGTTTAGAACTCAGCACATGACAGACTTGAACAAGTCTCTTCTGGACTTTCTCTCGGTCAAAGTGAATAAGCCTATTAATCACAATTAGGAACATTAATACTAAAAGCTAGGAGACCATTGAGCCAAAAATGATATTAAACCAAGGAAGCTTGAATTGGGGTCAAAACATAATTTTCCTAAGGTTAAGGGAAAAGTGAGAAACTAGGTAGGAAGAACACCTTTAAAATCCATAAAATTATTTCCAAGAGTTTAGAGGGATAAGAATTAGTGAAATTGTGAAGACTAGATAAAAATATTTAAACTAAAACCCCTAATAAAAAAGGATAAAATTTTTTTTTTTTGGCCCTACATTTGAAAATAAACAAAATGTAGTCCCTCTCCTCCAAAAATTGGAGATAAGACTCCACTAGTATAATGAAGCTCCAATTGGTGAGTTTCTCAAAACAATACAAGAAATTAGAGGTTAAATGCAATCTAGCTAGCAAAATCAAGGTCAAAATTCAATTTTAACAGAGTATAAATAAAATCTTTAGAAATTAATAGAAACATAATGCTAGAAAAAAAATTTTAAAAAAGAAATTTCTCCGCCAAGGGAGACCCAAAATAACAAATATTGAGAATAATGTATCAATAAATAGTTTAAAATTATGATGTCAAAAAGGAAAAAACTACAATTTGATTCCATTCAAGAATAACACTAATACACTCAGAAAACCATGTAGTAATCACAAAATTAATTAAAGAAAAACTTCTTAAGTCAAATTTTAATCGTAAGTGTTAAGAAGGTTAATAAAACCTAAAAGTCCAAATCATTAAGCCTATAAAAGAAAAGGTCCAAGAAAGGCCCAATTCCTCAAGAGGACTCAAAGCTAAAAGAACTCATCACATGAATCTTCCCCAAGCCACGTGTCTTCTACAAATAGTTGGTAAGAGACATGGATATCCCACAAATAACAAATTGTCCATAATTTAATTACACTTCCAAACTTTTGATGAAGCATGTATGAGAGAACAAGTAACAACTCACCAACCAACCAACCAATTACCATTAATTACCAACATGCACATGAACAATTTGACCACTCTACTCCCACTTTTCCTTTTAGCTGAGACAAAAAGAAACAAATAAAAAAAACTAACCACTTACCACCCATCATTGTATAACCCACATTACAAGAGTTTTGCCACCCACCCACCTCATTAGCTAAGATACACACATATCACACACTTTAACTAGCCACATCCACCATTTTTCCATTCAAATGGATTGCAATGAAAAAAAAAAAAAAATACTCCATCTTCCTCTACTGTTCAACATGTTGGTCTCACCACTCTTTAAAATGTTTAGCATTTATCTCATCACCTCTTAAAGGAACTGGCAAAACCAAGAGCATAAAGAGGAAGAGCAAGGAGCAATTCCCCACATTGGCTTGAATGGTGAAGAAGAACTAAGATATAATGCTAGGAATTTTATAAGTTATCTTTTTTCTTTTGGCCACTTTTCCCTTCGTTTTCTTAGCTCAATTCATACCATGGCTCCTTTTACTTCGTGGCTAGAGTGTAGAGTTGACACAAAGCTTCAGAAATAAAGAGTAAAATAAGGATTAAACTCACAAATATCAATATCACCTAAAAATTATACTCAAAATAGATGTCATTTGAACTAAAACTCTTCGGATATTGAACCAAACTTAATTATCTAGTGTTTCTTTGGATTACAACTATAATTAACTTGATAGCTTTGTGAGCACTAATACAATCTAGTGAAAATGTAGCTGATGTTTCTATAGAAACTTAATGAATTAATAAAGTATGTCAATACATGAAGATTGAGCTTTCACAAACTCAAGCGAGTTAGTTGAATATTTTTATATGAATATTAATATCACAAGATAATAAGTTTAGTTTTGATATAAGATGTTACACAACTTTAGTCATATTTTTTCAACATAGAGTATTGAAAGAAAAGAGAAGGGGAAAGAATTTTTTTTTATTTTGATAATTTCTTCAATTTAGATTTAAATCAAACTTTTTTAATCTAATTCATTCTTATCAATAATTAAAACATTTCTTAAGGATTAAAAATATTAAATTTAAATTTAAGTTAAAAATATCAAAGTTAAAATCCTAGTTATTTTTTCTTTTTATTTTTTTCAATCCAAACATATTATAAACTCCTATTGGTATTCTTTGGATAATGTGTGTGTGTGTGTCTCTATATATATATATATATAGAAAAGCTGGCATCGATTTGCCTAAATATATGAAGATTGAGCTTTCACAAACTGTAGCGAATTAGCAAGTTTAGAAGTAAGTAAACCATTTGTTTTATAGGCAAGAAATATTCAAGCTTTCATTTGAAAAAAAAATGGCTTAAAGGTTAGCCACGGTATTGATCGAGGCCAAATTAACAAACAGATAAATGTAAACAAATGCAACTGACAATATTTTCATGTTTACCACTGTTTTTTTTTTTTAATATTTTGTGTGGACAGCAGAGAGGAAGCAAAAGAGAGAAAGTAGACATTAACATATAATCTAAGCTGTTTAAGTGAAATTTATCTTCAAAATGAAAAATTACTTAAATAACTTCTAGGCTAAAATGGCGTGATTTTTACAGTGGCTTAACATAGTAAATTTTTTCTATATTATGTTGTTTATGTTGAGAAAAAATTATTATCATAACAAATTTAGATAATGTATAATGGCCATATATACTCCCATTTATTAATTAAAAAAATTTAAAAATTATTTTGATTGAGAAATTTATTAAGAATTAAATTAAAAATATTTAAATAATTAAATTTAAAATAATCTTTTATAAACTAAATTATTAATTTAGTCATTCATGAAAACCACTCTTGTCAAACCGTGCTGTCACATTCACATACAAAAATAACCTTTTATCCAAATACTCTTTACCTTGGGAATGACAATGAAATTGGAAATGATCAATTTTATATAAATACTTTACAAATATTTGTCCTATTGCCCATTTATTAACAATTTGAATGCAATATAAAAAACAACAGAACTGAGAAAAGTCGCATCCTAAAAGAATGTAGAAGCAGCTCGTTGTGGCATTCATGTGAAGACAAAGACAGTTAGACGCCTTCTAGAATTGAGAAAAACCCATATCCGCCATCTCTGACCGTACTTTGCTTGAAAAATCTCTGCCGTCACACACACACACACAAAATCCAACAACCTCAAGGAATGAAACTTCATTACCTAACCTCAACCTCAGCTAGCTATAGTGCCTATAAATACGTACCATTTCTTGTCTCATGAACCATATCATTAACCAAATCTGTCTATCACTTCCTTCATTGTCTCTCTCAATTATCTTTTCTCTTCTAAGATCATCATGGGTGTCTTCACTGTCTCAGAAGAGAATCACTCCGCTGTTGCTCCTGCTACACTCTACAAAGCTCTAGTCTTTGATGGCGACAACCTTATCCCCAAGGTTATCGACGCCATCCAGAGTGTTGAGATCCTTGAAGGAAATGGTGGACCTGGTACCATCAAGAAACTCACCCACCTTGAAGGTGGGGAATTGCACTATGTGAAGCACAAGGTGGAAGCTGTAGACAAAGACAACTTTGTGTACAACTACAGCTTAGTGGAGAGTGACACATTTCCAGAGACATTGGAAAAGATCTCTGTTGACACCAAGTTAGCAGCTGCTGCTAATGGTGGATCAGTGGTAAAAGTGACGGTTCATTTCATTACCAAAGGTGATGCCCAGCCCAGTGAGGAAGAGCTCAAGATTGGAAAGCAGAAGGGTGAAGGACTATTCAAGGCCATTGAGGGCTACCTCTTAGCCAACCCAAGTTACCATTAATTAAGTGAAGAATGAAGATAATATTCAAGCGTTAATAAGTGTTTTCAGTAGTGCAAGTGATGTGTAAGTCATTATAAAGTCATTGTGGTTTCTCTAGTCACTATATATATAGGTTTGCTTGTTATGGTTTTTCTCGATTCTCCTTGAATATGCTATCTTTAATGGCTGGAAAATTGATATGCCATGGTTGTAATTTCCTTTTGTTTTGAAATAAAATAGAAGAGATTTGATAAATAATTTTTTGACTTTTCTTATAGTTACACTTAATAATTTAGTAACACTCATTTTGTTGATTTTGCACAGATTATTTGTCGTGCCATAATCCAACAGAATGGTGAATTTGAATCAAAATATTGTAACGAGAAACTAATAATTCCCTTGAGTTTGGAACACTAAATATATCAGGTATGCATGTTATAAGTCCACAATATTCAAATGAGGACAATCAAACTTTCAAATTTACGCAAATACAAGAGCCACATGAATAAATCTTGATTATAGATTTAAGGTAATACAAGACTGTGGAAATATATAAAACAAAAACAGTGATACTTGCCATGAGTAGTTCAAGTGACATTAATCAATTAGCTATGGGGTTATCCATTAAAATTAATCTAAAAAAATTATCTGAAGTAGAAGAAAAAATTCTTATATTTGGCAGCGCCATAATGTTGTGCAGCAACCAAATAAAGTGACAAGACAATCATTACAATATGTCAGGACTCAATTGTGTAGAGCAAATGGCACAAGTCTTCCTTGCTCCTCCTTGCACAATGATCCCTCTTGTACTGTCGTGTCAATTTAGTCAATAAAATTAAAACTAAGTGATACTGCTCCTACATGCTTCACGGAGTGCTAAAGTCAATCACCATTCTACTACTGCTTTGTATTGTTTACTTATGTAGACATTTATGCTCTGTACTTTTCCTTACTTCCATACTGTTTCATCTCGGGTGCATTTTATCGGTGTGAGTTTGTAATTCAAGTGTCATCTTCATGGCATATTTAAGAGTTAATATAGCAGAAATTCTTGGTTCTTCGGACAACCATTTTGAGGTTCCAGACATCCCCATTTTTCCTTCCACCCCATCAAACTTTAAGGTGTGTTTGGGAATGAGAAGGGGAAGGGAAGGGAAGAAATATAAGGGAAAGGAAATGGGAGAAAAAAAAATGTTAAGTGATAGTTTCTATTCTCCTTTTTTAAATCCTTCAAAATCTCTCAATTTGAGATAATTAAAATCAACAAAGAAGAAAAGTTAAAGACGATTAACATAAAATCCTCTAATTCTTTTTTTTTTTAAATTTTAAAAACTAAATAAGAAAAAAGTTAATAAATTATCTTTCCCTTCCTTTCGTTCGCCTCCATTTTTCCACTCCCAAGAGGAGGGGTAGAGAAGAGAAAGAATTAAAGGAGAAGGCAATAAGAGGGGAAAGAAAGATTCAGTAATATTTTCTCCTCTCTTTATTTGGATATTTCAAAATTCTCTAATGTTAGATAATTAAAGTTAACGAAGAGAGAAAGTTAAAGAAGATTAATATAAAATCTTTTAATTCCTTTCTCTTCAAAATTTTAAGAACTAAACAAAGGGAATGTTACTAAATTATTTTTCCTTCCATTCCATTTTTCCCTTCCCAAAGAGACTATAATGGTTACTCAGCACCTAAGTTTATCTTTCCTCATCAGGGACCTTTACTAGAGTTCCAACCTCCCTTTCTTACAGCCTGAAGAGCAATGTGGACACACTGTGTTATTGTAGCTCTTATTGATTGAAGAGATATCTAGACTAGCAAACAATTGTGCGAGCTAAGGTATACGACAGTTCTTCATTCTCGAATTTTTCAATGTCTCTAATCAAGTCTACATTCTAGCAAACAATCTCTGGGCAATCCAAAATTCTCTCATGATTTTGTATAAATGGCAACTACAGTTAACGTCTCAAAATCTCTGAGTAAACAGAATAGCAAGATGGATCAGATTCACAGAGAAGTAATGAAAAAATGTACGTATTGTTGATGGAGCTCTTTAGAGTTATTTATATAGTGCATGTACAGCCTTACACCAGAGTAACCAATCACTGACTAATTGCTTAACTGCTTCTGAATGCTAACTACTTTTGTACATTCCCTAACATCCCCCTTCAAACTCAGATTTCAAGCTGACAACCCTAAGTTTGTCTCGAAACATAGAAAAAAAAGAACTAGGAACTGCCTTATAATTAGTAAGTACATCAATGATCTACTGACATCTTGGAATATGTAAAATCTCAATCTGCTTACTTGTAACTGGTTCTCTTACAAATTAAAGATCCAATTCAACATTTTTAGCCCTGGACTGAAGAACTGGATTGGTAGACAATATGACACAACTTAAGTTGTCACAAAACACTTTAGGCATCTGAAGAATTGGTATACAAAGCTCCTTTAGAAGAAATTGAATCCAAATCTTTTCTACCACCAAATTAGCAACTCCTCTATATTCTGATTTAGTGCTAGATCTTGAGGCCATTGCTAGCTTTTTAGAAGGCCATGACACCAAGTTTCTACCCAAATAGACGCACCATCCAATAGTAGACCTCCTATCATCAACACCTAAACCACTATCTACATTTGAGGACCTTGTTAACTTGAGTTTTTTTAAACTTTTTGCAGTAGAAGAACATTTTTTAGCGTGCCACTGAGATAACTCAAAATTCTCTTAACAGCTTGCGAATGAACTTGCTGAGGAGAATGCATATAAATTCGGATACTCTGTTGACAGAAAAAGCCAACTCAAGCATTGTAATTATAGTGTACTACAATGAGCCAACAATGCTTCTGTACAATTGAGGATTGGACATAGCATCATTAGTTCATCACCTACCTTGCTAAGTTTCAGCCTAGAAACCATAGGGGTTTTCATAGGTTTGATTCTTATTGTGAAGACTATATTTTGTCCGAACCTATTCAAAACCTAATAAAAATAAAAATAAAAAATATTATACAAAAGTAACAAAAAATAAAATAAAAATAATAAAGCATCATATTTTTTTGGGTTTGGTTTAAAATTAAAAAAAATATCATGATAGTAACTCAATTAAAATAAAAAATCAAAACAGAACAAAACTAAAGAAGCCCAAAATAGATAGAAAAAGTCCAAGAGGATTAATGAATAAATGAAAAACAAAAAAGAAATAATAATAATAATAATAATAATAAGCAAAAAAAAAGAGAAAATTAAATAAGAATTCCCATTCTTGTGCAGCGTTTCCTCTCCATCACTTCTCTATCATCTTCCAATCTTCAATCAAATCCCATTCCCCTCCATCATCTTCTCCATCTCATTTGTTCCAAATTTCCTCCAAATACAATTCCATTAATTCCTTCATCAATGTAATAAATCAAAATTCCTATTTCTCGTTTTTCATCCCCCACTCCCTCATATATAAAGAGCATCAAACATAAAAAAGGGGGGACCAAGCAAACACACTGAATCGAGTAAGAGCCACACAAAAAAGAGCACCGAATCAAGACATGAAACTGAGAAAAGAGAGGAACCAAGCAAGAGAAAGCCACGAGCAAAGAGAGAGAACCGAGAGAGAAAGGTAGAAGAAGCTGCCGCCTCTGTCCGTCGTGGCTCTATCAGCCATCACCGACGTCCGTCGCCGCTGCTTTTCCATCCGCCGCTGCCGAGGTTCATCTGAGGCCCTGCATACACAGGTACTATGGTTGTGATAGTCATGTTGGTTACGCATTGCTTATGATACTAATCGTGATTTTAGTGTGGCACTGCCATTAGATTTTTATTCCTTATATTCACTGCCTTATCATTGATTGTGGAATGCACTTCGATGTTGTACTATACTGCTACATCCTCCATCTAACTCTTGTCTCTCTTCTCCATATATATTCATAACACACCTCATTTAGCTTTATGCTAATAACCATCATTTCTTTCATTTTCTGATCTCGCCATAACATGTGAACCATGTGGATGTCTCTTATTAATATTGTATAAATTAAATAGTTTTTGCATTTTATATATTTTAGAAAACCAAATAAGATATATATATATATAAAAAAAATTACAAGTTCAGTTTACATTTTATATTTTAGTAGATTAGATTCCAAGTATGTTGGATTTTAATTTTCTTAAATTCCTCAAGATTAGTGCCAATTAACGAAGGGAGGATAAGAAGAGAATAGAATTAGCAACCTATTGATTAATTTGTTCTTCCTCTCTTGTGATCTGACGTTGGAAGGAGAGCAAACATATCATTTAATAAGATTAAATAATAATAATAATAGCAATTGAATAGAATGACGAAAATTAAGTCATATGCTGGAGAGTTTTTCTTTAAGGATGGAGCATGTACAAAGCGATAATGATAAATTTTTAGTACATTAATTTTATGATTTAATGGTTGGAATTTCTAGACAAATTTTAATATTCTTTATGACTTAATCATATCTAATTTTGGATAATTTTAATATATGGTGTTTCAACTAAAATTTCAAAAGCTAAAACTTCAAAATTAAGAAAGAAAGAAAGAAATAAATAAAATAAGTATTAGGGTAATTTAAATAATTATAGGCCACTTTATTTTACAAATTTAATTTAGGGTAACTATCTTGTGGATGAGTTTCTAGGGTGCCTAACACCTTCCTAGGAATCAAGTGGACTCCCGAACCTAATTTTGTTTTTTTAGACTAATTTTGAGCATTATCCATCATTTTTTTAAATTGTATTTTAAAATAATTTTTTTTTTATAGTTTTCGAAATTTTCCTTAAAATTTTTGTGGGACTCCATTTTCTAGTTTTAAAAAATTCAAGCATGATAGTTTGGCAATTCCATTAAGGGTTGTTTGAGAGTTAAGCCCAACAATATATTATTTTTGAAAAATTTTGTGGCTTTTTATTTATTTTAATTATCCTAATCTTTTACTTATTTGTTTTGTTTTTACTTTTGTTTGTTTGGGCCTTAGTACATGTATGCAATATATGTGTTGGATTGTTTCTCTTTGTTTTGCATCTCAATCCACTTTGTGGATGAGGGGGGTAGATCTTAGGATTTGCTCTCATCACACACAAACACTTAGACACAAGCCTCACTCACCATTTTGTACTCTATACACTAGCCTGAGTGTCCTTAGGTTAAAAGAGATCTATAATGGGTTTCTCATGAGAACTTAAACTTCGTTGAGGTTATCCACTATGATTGTACTTGGATTGTAACCTATCATGTTGGCTTGGTTAGTGTGACACTAAATTCTCCACTCAGCCAGGTCTATGTATGGGGTCTCCATCTTGAAAGGATGGAGGCAATCTAAAGACCTTAAATCTTCTAGGACTTTAGACCTACCCTAACAACCATGCACTTAATAGCCCCTTAGTGGACCGCCTTGTGTAATATTTGCATTTTTTAAAAATCTCCAAGGATGTTTTAGATGTTAAACTTTTGTGATTTTTGACTAAAGATTTGACTAAAACCTCCCTAAAAATTTTAAAAAAGGAAAAAAAGGGATAAAACAGTCAATTTGTAACTAGGGTCAAAATTATCCCCAAAGGGTAAAATTGTAATTTTACCTAAGGAATAAGATTATTATTTTAGTTAAGAAAATTGGAAAAAATTTTCTTAAGAAATTACCCTCAAAATTTTGAAGCAAGAGAAGGGTAAAATGGTCATTTTAACTAAAAAGAGCAAAATGGTAATTTTATCCCAAAAGGTAAAATTGTCATTTTTTCACACAAATAGGATGACCATTTTATTCCATATATTTCATAATTTTGTTTACCCAATTAGGAGACCTCTATGTCCAAAAAGAATGAAAAAAAAGAAAGAAGAGACAAGAAAAATGAAGGGTAGAAAGGTAAATTTGCAAAAGGGACACATTTGGTATTTTAAAATTATGTTTAAAAGTCTTCTTCCTCCTTCTTTCTCAGCAAAATGCAGCACACAAGAGGAGAAACTTAGCCATACGAAGAAGACACAGGGGAGGGAAGAGGAAGAAGAAAATTTTCATAAAACTTGAAGAAAACATCACTTGCATTGGAAAAGCAAGGTAGTTACGCAACTTTCTAGCATTTATTCTTGGTTTCATGGTGATTTTCATGGAGTTTGTCAATTATTTTCAAGATGATGAACAGTAACAAATTTTCTCTTCACTCCATTTTAAGCTTGAAACCTTGTTGCAATGCATTTATATGAGTGAATATGTGAATATGTGTTAGTTGTAAGGTATGATTGAGCTTGTTTCATGGGATTTATAATTATGTTGCATCCACCGACTGTAATATTTTCTTGATGATGAATGATGATTAAGTTGCCAATGTTGTGTTCTAAATATAGTATGATATTGTGGTGTTAGATGTAAGAAAAATGATGAAACAACTCTTGAAGAGGAAGAAAGGAATTGAAAATGCATTCTCCCCTGTTTGCTGGAAATTTGGCCAAGATATCACTGCTGTAGGTTGCTGTTTTGTGCTGTAAAATGCTGCTGTAAGTTGCTGTAGGTTGCTGTAAAACTGTTTTGTGCTGTAAAATGCTGCTGTAAGTTGCTGTAGGTTGCTGTAAAACTATTTTGTGCTGTAAAATGCTGCTATAAGTTGCTGTAGGTTGCTGTAAAACTGTTATGTACTGTAAAATGCTGCTGTTAGTTGCTGTAGGTTGCTGTAAAACTGTTTTGTGCTGTAAGATGCTGCTGTAAGTTGCTGTAGGTTGCTGTAAAACTGTATGTGCTGTAATATACTGTGTAAGTTGTTGTGAAATGCTGTAAAACTGTAAATTACTGTAAAATTCTGCTGTAAGTTATTGTAGAATGCTGCAAAATGTTGCAAAATAAAGTGTGAGATAATAGGTATGATTCCTTAATGTTGAAAATCATAATAGATATCTTAAAAAAGTAGGAAAATACTTAAAGTGGCAATTTTTTTTTCTTAGTGGTTTTAGCCAAAAACTCTCCTGTTTTTTTGAGATGAAATGAGTGTTTAATAAATGGGCAGCATTAAAATCATGATGGCCCAATGATTTCCTTGAATTGGTATGAAAAGAATGTTTGAAGAAAAAAAATTAAAAAGGGTGAAATAAATGCTATATTTTGTATCAATATGTCTGAGTTGCTTTCTCCCTTCTTAAGGCAGAATGAATTTGTCTCTTCTTTTAAGAAGAATTCAAGTTCTATCATTTAATGGAAAAGAAGCTATGATTAATAAATTTTGACAAAAAATTTAAAGAGAAAGGATAAAATAATGAAATGTGTACTTGATGCAATTTGTGTTGGCATAAAAATATGATATTTAAATAGATAGCTTGTAGATGCTAAAATAAATGGCACCATTTATGGCATTAAAGTTTGATGAATATATATATGTATTGATTGATGCTAATGGCATGAGGATGTAAATGCCAAATTTATGTGGCGTGTTTAATGGTCCTAAATGACGTTGTGGTAATGTTATATTGTGATAATATGGATTATGGCACTAAATGAACACCTAAGGGAGGAATGGCACTGAAATACCCCTTATGGTGAAGTGGTATCAAATGACACTAAATGAATACCTAAGGGATGAAACAGTACTAAAATATCCCTTATGGTAATGGCACTAAAGGAAACACCTAAGGGATAAACGCACTAAATGAATCCCTGAGGTGAATCGCACTAGGTGATAGCTTCAAAAGGTCAATAAATGATTAAGATGTATTCCTTGTGAATGGTTTGTTATAAATTAATTTTTATTGATTTATTTCTTTATTATAAATTATAGTTTAATTGTTGAAATGACTGGATCTTACATAAGTTCATATAATTCATTCATATTTACATTGCATAAATTTAAAGAAGAAATTTTTTTTTCGTAGTAATACGGTGGTACATGTTAGATGTTTTATGAAATTAGGAAAATTGCTTAACTGCTGAGATAATATTCTCATGATTATATCTTACATGTATCAGATGCTTAAATATTTTTCGGCAATCGAAGTGGACGCAGTGTAGGTGGAAATTCTCTGTTTTGGGAATAATCAATGTTGTCTAAAGAGTTTATGTAGTAACTATTGTAGTAGTCCACCCTTAGTAGGGTGGATAGATAGATGTGTTTTTAAATATAATGTAATGTGTAGGAATTAGCCCATTTTATCTTGATTTCTTTATATTTTGGAAATAGAATCAGGATAAACAAAATTTTTGGATGTATATAGTAAAATGGGCATATGTATATGTCGGGATAGATGAAAGTGTGAATTTTGACAGAAAGAGGGTTTGAGTGGCAGGGTTGTTGCCTCCCTACCCTTAATAGATGGCAATCACTAAACATATCCTGAAATATGTGTGTAACAATGTATAAAAATGATAATATATGCAAATATATACAAGTTTTATTTAGGACGTTGTAACTAAATCTGATTATTTATTTAGTTTTGCTGTTGCGTATTATTGTATGAATGTAATACCAAGTAATTGGTCCCAAACCTAATTTAATTAACAGTTGGGTAATATTGAAATAAAAAACATTTTACTCGGGTTAAAAATTAAGGATGAAGGTAGGGATAACATGTCAATCTTACAGCTAATTATTTTATTTCAGAAATTATTTTATAAAGAAAGGCTATAAGATTGGGATGTTACACCTTGTTAGAATGACATATAGTTGTAAACCTTAGGGAGACCATCCAGTTAGAACACATAGGATCTAAAATGCCCCTTGCATTACATGTGCATCATCCCATGTCGCACTACATAAATAACAACCCTAAAAATAAAATCACGATAAAAAATGAACACCAAAAATCCTCTGTTGTCAAAAATACTGCTACATCGATAAGGCCAAATCTTTTTGTACGTAGTGAATGACTGTTCTAGTGAAACCAAAATGTTTCTTATGAAAATGGATTTCGAAAAAACCTTTGCTTGTGAAAATACCGCTACCTTAATAAGGCTAAATCCTTTTATATGTAGTGGATAACCATTCTTTCCTAGTGAAACCAAAATGTTTCCTAGGGAAAATAGATTTTGAAAAATCCTTTTGCTTGCAAAAATACTGCTACATCAATAAGGCTAAATCCTTTCGTACGTAGTGAATGACTATTCTTTCCTAGTAAAACCAAAATGTTTCCCAAGGAAAACGAATTTTAAAAAACTCTACTTGCGAAAACTCTGCTACATCATAAAGCTAAATCTTTTTGTACATGGTGATTGATCGTTCTTCCCTAATAAAGCCAAAATGCTTCTTAAGGAAATCGGATTTTTTTAAAAAATATTAAAAAACACCACTACGTTGACAAGGAAAAATTATTTTGTGCATAATGGTTGACTATTTTTCTAGTAAAACCAAAACGTTTCCCAAAGAAAATAGATTTTGGAAAATCTCAATGTTTTTGAAAATCTTGCTACGTTGATAAGGCTAAATTCTTTCATACATAAAGTAAAGAAAAATCCCCTTGTTTATGAAAACACCACTATTTTGACAAGGCTAAATCCTTTCTTACATGTTGGTTGATCATTCTTCCCTAATAAAGTCAAAATGCTTCTTAGGGAAACCAAATTTCAAAAGACTCATTTGTAAAAAAATTGTAACATCGGTGTTGCTAAATCCTTTTGTACGTTATTAGTTAACCAAACCTTCAGTGTGACCAAAATGTCTCATAAAGAATTATAAACAATATGATGATGTTATGGGCTTCACCCTTGGAAAACACCATTACACTGTTAAGGCAAAATCCTCATGTGTGTACAATTTCTAGTCCCTCTCTAAGTAGCCAAAATGCCTCCAATAAGGAACAAATTTTAAACTTTTGGGCTTAGAGGCATATTCTAACAAAACCCATAATAGAGTAAAGGCAAAATCCTTTCTCACATTAGTGGTAGTTTATACTCATTGTGTAGCTAAAATACTGTCAAGGGGAAGGAGAACACTGTGCCAAATTTTTTTGAAAAAAAATCGTTAGGAAATGTTTTTCTAACATGTGCAAGCAATGATATGAGACAAAATTAAATAAGCATATGTTAAATTCAAAATAATAAAAATAAAATTTGATCTCACATGCATGAAAAATTTCTCTGTTGTACAAAATTACTCAGTACAATAAAGTCATGACCTTTACATTCTCTTAGCTCAAATGGTTTCTTTCAATAATAGCCAAGATAAGCAATGACTTTAGACGCAAAATTGGCTTTCTGCTCACCCAACTGGAAAGTTAGCACATATCAAAGTAGAGTTGAAAATTGTGACTGAATTGGTTCTAATGAGAACTAAACTCGGTAAGGATCATATGTGAGACTTTCAATTGAGATATAGGCACATATTGGATTTGTGGGATATGCCAGTTCAAAAAAAAGCTATCACAATCCTAGGGTAGCGTTGGGACCACGAATTGAGATGTTTTATCTTCCCTCAGTTCCAACTCTCACTGACCTTAGAAGAATATGACAAATTATAGAGAATACCTCTCCATAAAGACTCGACGGTGTACACATATTCGGGCCATCTGCCTTTCTAGAGGACCATTACTCAGTTGTTAGGGGAGTCACTTGAACGAGTCCAATTTATGAAACAAGGGTAGACTGATAAAGTGTCGTTGGCCTACTTAATTAATTATGTGAAGATACTCAACGAGAAGTAAGAGTGGGTACTTTTTAGTCAAGTTCTGGCATTAGTATATAAGATTGTATTCTTTCCATCATCAACAAGGCCCATAGAAATCTTCACAATTAGTTTTTTTGTGGCCATGGAACATCATACAATTAATCTAATCCCATCTATCCTAGTAGAAACTTACTTCACTCTTTCATACTACCAACAAAAAGGAAAAGGAAAGTAAAGTGTTGTCTCCAACTCATTACATTATAGAGGACAAATTACTTATTTGGCAAGAGGTGGTCTAAAGGTGTATGGCTCAATAACATCCATCATCCTTTGTGAGATTTTGCTACGAGGGAAGGCTTTACCCTAAGCAACTCTAGAGGACAAAAGGGCCTAACTTCGATGAAATACCAAGAATAAGTCTATTTTTTCAACTAGTTAGCCAATGAGAAGATTATATGAAAGTTGTCCTAGTGGGAACACAAAGACATCCTATCCGATTGTGCCCACTTCCTTAACGTGCCTCTCATCAATGATAGGGGAGGGGTCAACTATAACTTGTTCTCAGCCTATCTTCAATTTTCTTATAGTCAGAGGGTCTCATCTCAAGATTTGATAGAGCCTTTCTTCTTCCTTCATGATGGCAAATCCATTAAGTTAAACGCCTGTGTAGAGCTTGGTAAAGCATCCAATTTAAGGGGAAGGCTGAATTGGGGACGCGTTAGGTAAAGGTCACACCCAAAATATAAAGAATGGATTTAAGAGAGGACTGCACAAGGGATCAGCCTTGCATATGGACCCAAGATCCTCTATTGAGCAATAATTTGCAAGAATAGAACGGGCCCTTGCTATCAGGATTGAAGAGCAAAAGTCCCAATTGGAAAATCTGAAAAGGGAAAAGGATAAGCTAAAGAAATCTAAATAAAAGTATGTAGAGATGCAAAAGGAGGTGTCCAGCCTCAAAAGGCGCTGAAGGTCTTCCAGTTCTAGTAATGCATTCTAATTGTAAGAGGAAAATGAGAAGATAAAGGCCAAGATTGAGGAGTTTCACCATACTTACTGATAGTGAAACTTTCAATTGTATGGGGAATGAGAGGGATATTGAGTAAAATATATAAAGGTTCAAGCCAAAAAAAAAAGTAATTTATTTCCACTTAAATGGATTTGAATTATATGAAAAACTCTTATTTGGAAAAAATTAACCCGATCCATCTAGTTAGGCACAACATGGGAATTATGCTCCTAAAGTAAGCAAGTCGAAGCGGATATGTGGAAAAGATGATATGTGTAAACTGTGAGATTGGTCAATGTTGCGGTTCCAACATTCACTGATAGTTTTGGGCATGCTAAGAATAAAATGACTATGTATAATACACCGCCTAAAGTGCAATATTTTCTCACTGAGAGTCATCATATTATTTAACATTGGAAGGAAGTTAGTAGAGTTCAGTATATGTTATTCGAATCTCATGTCATTGACATATTTGAAAACGTTGTAACGAAATATTAAAATGGCTATTTTTCTCATATCGTGTGAAAAGTCCCTTATCTTTCTCTTCTCTTTTATGCATTCTTGCTAGATACCAATCACTTAAGGCAAAATCCTTAGTGATTGGCTATCAACTTTGTTTCTTATTGTGAAATGAAAATGTTTTCAATAAGATTCAAAGGGTCAACAACAAACCCTTGATGAAGCAATACAGAGTATTTCCAAACAATGAAAGCGATAATACATTATCACAGTCTAATCATTAACGATACCAAAATTATGAAGCAAAATCTTCTATGATTTGGTCATCAACTTTAAAATCCTTTGTGGAATCTAAATATTCTTATAAAGGGTTAAATAGCCATATACCAAACACTAAGACAACCACACACATGGTTGCAAAATTTCTAACTATTAACTCCTTTGTCATTAAGGTATCACAATAGCTCACGTAAGAAGAAATAAAAGAGGTTGTGCAAGAGCAGTCATTGGCACTATAACAACCAGTCCAAAGCTCGAGCAACGACACCATCAAACATGAATTCCCAAGGAGCAGAAAATAACTAAGCCTATCCCATCCCTTGCTACTAATGAGTTGGCTGATCTACACATCTAGTTGCAAAACCAAACGACCAAGATGGCATACATGCATATGCAAATGGTAGACATGGCCAATATGATGAAGGCTATGATTGAGATGAGGCAGGCTAAGGGAGCCAATCCTCCATCACCCGCTCTAATTACTGAGGAGGATGCCTGTCATGCTGCTTTAGTTGCACTATCTATACTTATTCCTATTATCGCTCCTGTAATGGTTGTACCTGTAGGAAAAACTCTAATTAAACCTCTAA
This sequence comes from Senna siamea, assembly GCA_031216115.1. NCBI lineage: Eukaryota > Viridiplantae > Streptophyta > Magnoliopsida > Fabales > Fabaceae > Senna > Senna siamea. Next base: position 11,656,580 of record CM062366.1, read on the forward strand.
GCCCACTCATACTCCTCCAACTTAAGAGGTAGGCAAAAATTCCAAAACCGACCATGCTAGCGGGCTTTTTACATACAATGTGCCTGAGGCTAAACTTAAAGTTGCCTTCACCATCCTCCTAGTACCTCAGGGAAGTTTCTCATCTCTCTTTCTCCTTCTTTTATTGTTACATTGAGGATAATGCAACATTTAAGCATGGGGTAAGCCTCTATCATTTTGTTATCCTTGAATTCATTTCTCTGCAAAATTTATTTTTAATTAGTTTAATTCCTTCTACTTTTACCATGTATTGGCCTTATTTTTAATTTCTTAAAAGAGCTCAATAGTTGCTGATTAATCTAATTTGACTCACATTTCTTGTGATTCTCTATGATCCCTCTATAAAATTTTTTGTCATAGATGCTTTGTAGATTGAAAGGAGTAATAAACATATATGACTTGCTTGCTTAATACAGAGTGAATATGCATCCTTCTTTCCTAAATTTCTACTATTTTGGTTACTAAATCTACTCATAAGATGGCTATCCTAAAAAGAAACTTACCTTAGAACTGCTTCTTAAGTAATCCCCTTTAGCTCCTTTTGTAGTTCTTACTAAAAAACAAAAAGGGAAAGAATTGTGGGATAGCTGAGTGACTGGGGTTATGTGCCAAAAAGATTCAATTTTGTGTCAAAAGGCTAAACCCTAAATCATTCATAGGAAATATTGAACAAATTATACTCCTTTAATCAGAATAAAATTATGAGCAGTGCTAGTAGTCACCTAGTCCTGTGATAGCTATGTAACCGGATACAAGTGCTAGCAACATTTGCCTTCATGTAAAAAGGCTATGACAAACTAGGCCAGAATCAAAATATTTCCTGAAAAATTGTAGTAAAAAGAAGAAAGAAAATTTTTTGGTAAAAATCAAGAGGCGCAATCTGCCTTTGGATTCGCTGCCATTACCTTTGTTGTGCCATTACTTTTAGCAGCGCTCTTTTGTGTTGCTAAAGTGTTTTTTAATATTATTGCAACGAAAAGTATTGCTGCTATAACTTTTATTTAAATAATTAATTATAGCAGCAATAATTTTCATTGCAATAATATTTAGCAATGCAAAAAACCGCCACTAAAACTAATGGCAGGGTAATGGCAGGGAATCCGAATGCACGCAATCCTTTTATTGAGAAGAGGGCAAAGCTTATGCAAGTGCTCTTAAGAATAGTTTCTATTTGGGAATAGTCAATACTAAGGGTAAATCTTGAAAAATCACAGTAGAACACTCTTGGGAAGAAATTCTAACTAATGAAATTAACCATCATTGCTTGAACTAGGCCCTTTGACTACTAAACATTCTATGGCAAAATTTTGAAAGATGGTATTACTTGGTATCCCTTGGGGATGGGGAGTCTTTAAGCTCTAGTATTGATCAATGTACTGTTGAAGAGCCAATACAGAACTGGTTTTCTTGTTTAGTGTAAGCCTTATCATGCCTCTGGAATTCCTATCACCTATTAAAGGAACTAGCAAAACCAATAGCATAACAAGGAAGTGCAAGGAGCAATTCCCCACATTGGCTAGGATGACTAATGGCTTGAACGGTGAAGACAAACTAAGAGATAATGCTAGGAATTTTATAAGTTATCTTCTTTCTTTTGGCCACTTTCCCCTTCGTTTTCTTAGCTCAATTCATACCATGGCTCCTTTTACTTCGTGGCTAGAGTGTAGAGTTGACACAAAGCTTCAGAAATAAAGAGTAAAATAAGGATTAAACTCACAAATATCGATATCACCTAAAAATTATACTCAAAATAGATGTCATTTGAACTAAAACTCTTCAGATATTGAACCAAACTTATCTAGTGTTTCTTTGGATTACAACTATAATTAACTTGATAGCTTTGTGAGCACTAATACAATCTAGTGAAAATGTAGCTGATGTTTGCATGGAAACTTAATGAATTAAGCAAGTATATCAATAGATGAAGATTGAGCTTTCACAAACTCAAGCGAATTAGTTGAATATTTTTATATGAATATTAATATTACAAGATAATAAGTTTAGTTTTGATATAAGATATTACAAACCTTTAGTCACATTTTTTCAACTTAGATTATTGAAAGAAAAGAGAAGGGGAAAGAAAATTTTTTATTTTGATAATTTCTTTAATTTAGATTTAAATCAAACTTTTTCCTTTTTCTAATTCATTCTTATCAATAACTCAAACAATTATTAAGGATTAAAAATAATAAATTTAAATTTAAGTTAAAAAATATCAAAGTTAAAATCTTAGTTATTTTTATTTTCATTTTTTTCAATCCAAACATATATATGATATCCTTTTGGTATCAAGGTGTTAGCTTTGGAAGGACGACTCCTATTGGTATTCTTGGGATAATGTGTGTGTGTGTATTGAAAAGCTGGCGTCGATTTGCCTAAATAGATGAAGATTGAGCTTGCAAAAGAGAGAAAGTAAATGAAAAGTTGACAACCCAAATAGACATTAACATATAATCTAAGCTGCTTAAGTGAAATTTATCTTCAAAATGAAAAATTATTTAAATAACTACTAGGCTAAAATGGCGTGATTTTTACAGTGGCTTAACATAGTAAATTTTTTCTATATTATGTTGTTTTTGAGAAAAAATTATTATCATAACAAATTTAGATAATGTATAATGGCCATATATACTCCCATTTATTAATTAAAAAAATTTGAAAATTATTTTGATTGAGAAATTTATTAGGAATTAAATTAAAAAATATTTAAATAATCAAATTTAAAATAATCTTTTATAAACTAAATTATTAATTTAGTCTTTCACGGAAACCACTCTTGTCAAACCGTGCTGTCAACATTCACATACAAAAATTACATTTTATATAAATACTCTTTACCTTGGGAATGACAATGAAATTGGAAATGATCAATTTTATATAAATACTTTACAAATATTTGTCCTATTGCCCATTTATTAACAATTTGAATGCAATATAAAAAACAACAGAACTGAGAAAAGTCGCATCCTAAAAGAATGTAGAAGCAGCTCGTTGTGGCATTCATGTGAAGACAAAGACAGTTAGACGCCTTCTAGAATTGAGAAAAACCCATATCCGCCATCTCTGACCGTACTTTGCTTGAAAAATCTCTGCCGTCACACACACACACACAAAATCCAACAACCTCAAGGAATGAAACTTCATTACCTAACCTCAACCTCAGCTAGCTATAGTGCCTATAAATACGTACCATTTCTTGTCTCATGAACCATATCATTAACCAAATCTGTCTATCACTTCCTTCATTGTCTCTCTCAGTTATCTTTTCTCTTCTAAGATCATCATGGGTGTCTTCACTGTCTCAGAAGAGAATCACTCTGCTGTTGCTCCTGCTACACTCTACAAAGCTCTAGTCTTTGATGGCGACAACCTTATCCCCAAGGTTATCGACGCCATCCAGAGTGTTGAGATCCTTGAAGGAAATGGTGGACCTGGTACCATCAAGAAACTCACCCACCTTGAAGGTGGGGAATTGCACTATGTGAAGCACAAGGTGGAAGCTGTAGACAAAGACAACTTTGTGTACAACTACAGCTTAGTGGAGAGTGACACATTTCCAGAGACATTGGAAAAGATCTCTGTTGACACCAAGTTAGCAGCTGCTGCTAATGGTGGATCAGTGGTAAAAGTGACGGTTCATTTCGTTACCAAAGGTGATGCCCAGCCCAGTGAGGAAGAGCTCAAGATTGGAAAGCAGAAGGGTGAAGGACTATTCAAGGCCATTGAGGGCTACCTCTTAGCCAACCCAAGTTACCATTAATTAAGTGAAGAATGAAGATAATATTGAAGCGTTAATAAGTGTTTTCAATAGTGCAAGTGATGTGTAAGTCATTATAAAGTCATTGTGGTTTCTCTAGTCACTATATATATAGGTTTGCTTGTTATGGTTTTTCTCGATTCTCCTTGAATATGCTATCTTTAATGGCTGGAAAATTGATATGCCATGGTTGTAATTTCCTTTTGTTTTGAAATAAAATAGAAGAGATTTGATAAATAATTTTTTGACTTTTCTTATAATTACACTCAATAATTTAGTAACACTCATTTTGTTGATTTTGCACAGATTGTTTGTAGTGCCTTAATCCAACAGAATGGTGAATTTGAATCAAAATATTGTAACGAGAAACTAATAATTCCCTTGAGTTTGGAACACTAAATATATCAGGTATGCATGTTATAAGTCCACAATATTCAAATGAGGACAATCAAACTTTCAAATTTACGCAAATACAAGAGCCACATGAATAAATCTTGATTATAGATTTAAGGTAATACAAGACTGTGGAAATATATAAAACAAAAACAGTGATACTTGCCATGAGTAGTTCAAGTGACATTAATTAATTAGCTATGGGGTTATCCATTAAAATTAATCTAAAAAAGTTATCTGAAGTAGAAGAAAAAATTCTTATATTTGGCAGCGCCATAATGTTGTGCAGCAACCAAATAAAGTGACAAGACAATCATTACAATATGTCAGGACTCAATTGTGTAGAGCAAATGGCACAAGTCTTCCTTGCTCCTCCTTGCACAATGATCCCTCTTGTACTGTCGTGTCAATTTAGTCAATAAAATTAAAACTAAGTGATACTGCTCCTACATGCTTCACGGAGTGCTAAAGTCAATCACCATTCTACTACTGCTTTGTATTGTTTACTTATGTAGACATTTATGCTCTGTACTTTTCCTTACTTCCATACTGTTTCATCTCGGGTGCATTTTATCGGTGTGAGTTTGTAATTCAAGTGTCATCTTCATGGCATATTTAAGAGTTAACATAGCAGAAGTTCTTGGTTCTTCGGACAACCATTTTGAGGTTCCAAACATCCCCACTTTTCCTTCCACCCCATCAAACTTTAAGGTGTGTTTGGGAATGAGAAGGGGAATGGAAGGGAAGAAATATAAGGGAAAGGAAATGGGAGAAAAAAAAAATGTTAAGTGATGGTTTCTACTCTCCTTGTTTAGATCCTTCAAAATTTTTTAATTTGAGATAATTAAAATTAACAAAGAAAAAAAGTTAAGGACGATTAACATAAAAATTTTCAATTCCTTCCTCTTAAAAATTTTAAAAACCAAATAAGGACAAAGTTAATAAATTTTCTTTCCCTTCCTTTGCTTCGCCTCCATTTTTCCACTCCCAAGAGGAGGGGAAGAGAAGAGAAAGAATTAAAGGAGAAGGCAATGAGAGGGAAAGAAAGATTCAATAATGTTTTCTCCTCCTTTTATTTAGATCTTTCAAAATCCTCTAATATTAGATAATTAAAGTTAACAAAGAGAGAAGGATAAAGAGGATTAACATAAAATCCTTCAATTTTTTTCTCTTCAAAATTTTAAGAACTAAACAAAGGAGATGTTACTAAATTATCTTCCCTTCCATTCCATTTTTCCCTTCCCAAACAGACTATAATGGTTACTCAGCACCTAAGTTTATCTTTCCTCATCAGGGACCTTCACTAGAGTTCCAACCTCCCTTTCTTACAGCCTGAAGAGCAATGTGGACACACTGTGTTATTGTAGCTCTTATTGATTGAAGAGATATGCCTGCATCTAGACTAGCAAACAATTGTGCGAGCTAAGGTATACGACAGTTCTTCATTCTCGAATTTTTCAATGTCTCTAATCAAGTCTACATTCTAGCAAACAATCTCTGGGCAATCCAAAATTCTCTCATGATTTTGTATAAATGGCAACTACAGTTAACGTCTCAAAATCTCTGAGTAAACAGAATAGCAAGATGGATCAGATTCACAGAGAAGTAATGAAAAAATGTACGTATTGCTGATGGAGCTCTTTAGAGTTATTTATATAATGCATATACAGCCTTACACCAGAGTAACCAATCACTAACTAATTGCTTAACTGCTTCTGAATGCTAACTACTTTTGTACATTCCCTAACATCCCCCTTCAAACTCAGAGATTTCAAGCTGACAACCCTAAGTTTGTCTCGAAACATAGAAAAAAAAGAACTAGGAACTGCTTTATAATTAGTAAGTACATCAATGATCTACTGACATCTTGGAATATGTAAAATCTCAATCTGCTTACTTGTAATTCGTTCTCTTACAAATTAAAGATCCAATTCAACATTTTTAGCCCTGGAGTGAAGAACTGGATTGGTAGACAATATGACACAACCTAAGTTGTCACAAAACACTTTAGGCATCTGAAGAATTGGTACACAAAGCCCCTTTAGAAGAAATTGAATCCAAATCTTTTCTACCACCAAATTAGCAACTCCTCTATATTCTGATTTGGTGCTAGATCTTGAAGCCATTGCTAGCTTCATAGAAGGCCATGACACCAAGTTTCTACCCAAATAGACGCACCATCCAATAGTAGACCTCCTATCATCAACACCTAAACCCCTATCTACATTTGAGGACCTTGTTAACTTGAGTTTTTTTAAACTTTTTGCAGTAGAAGACCATTTTTTAGAGTGCCACTGAGATAACTCAAAATTCTCTTAACAGCTTGCGAATGAACTTGCTGAGGAGAATGCATATAAATTAGGATACTTTGTTGACAGAAAAAGCCAACTCAAGCATTGTAATTATAGTGTACTACAATGAGCCAACAATGCTTCTGTACAATTGAGGATTGGACATAGCATCATTAGTTCATCACCTACCTTGCTAAGTTTCAGCCTAGAAACCATAGGGGTTTTCATAGGTTTGATTCTTATTGTGATGACTATATTTTGTCCGAACCTATTAAAAATCTAATAAAAATAAAAATAAAAAATATTATACAAAAGTAACAAAAAATAAAATAAAAATAATAAACCATCATATTTTTAAGGGTTTGGTTTAAACTTAAAAAAAATATCATGATAGTAACTCAATTAAAATAAAAAACCAAAACAGAACAAAACTAAAGAAGCCCAAAATAGATAGAAAAAGACCAAGGGGATTAATGAATAAATGAAAAACAAAAAAGAAATAATAATAATAATAATAATAATAATAATAATAATAATAAGCAAATAAAAAAAAGAAAATTAAATGAGAATTCCCATTCTTGTGCAGCGTTTCCTCTCCATCACTTCTCCATCATCTTCTCAAAAAATCTCTTCATCATCTTCCAATGTTTGATCAAATCCCATTCCCCTCCATTATCTTCCAATCTTCAATCAAATTCTATTCCCCTCCATCGTCTTCTTCGTCTCATTTATTCCAAATCTCTTCCCAATACAATCCCATTAATTCCTTTATCAATGTCATAAATCAAAATTCCTATTTCTCCTTTTTAATCCCCCACTCCTTCATATATAAAGAGCATCAAACATTAAAAAAGGGGGGGACCAGGCAAACACACTGAATCGAGTAAGAGCCACACAAAAAAGAGCATCGAATCAAGACACGAAACTGAGAAAAGAGAGGAACCAAGAGAAAGCCACAAGCAAAGAGAGAGAACCGAGAGAGAAAGGTAGAAGAAGCTGCCGCCTCTGTCCGCCGTGGCTATATTAACCATCCCCGACCTCCGTCGCCACTGCATTTCCATCCGCCGCTGCCGAGGTTCATCTCAGGTCCTGCATACACAGGTACTACAGTTGTGATAGTCATGTTGGTTGCGCATTGCTTATGATACTAATCGTGATTTTAGTGTGGCACTGCCATTAGATTTTGATTCCTTATATTCACTGCTTTTGGATCCCCTGCTGCTGGGCTTTTTAGTGGCGGTTTTATCCGTCGCTAAAGTGTGTTTTAATATTATTGCTGCTATAAATTTTGTTTAAATAATTAATTTTACAAAAGTTATAGTAGCAATAAAAACCGTTGCAAAAAACTTTAGCAACAGAAAAAACCGATACTACAACGCCACGAGGAGGGGCACGCCCAGCAGAGGATCCGGACGCATATTCACTGCCTTATCATTGATTGTGGAATGCACTACGATGTTGTACTATACTGCTACATCCTCCATCTAACTCTTGTCTCTCTTCTCCATATATATGCATAACACACCTCATTTAGCTTTATGCTAATAACCATCATTTCTTTCATTTTCTGATCTCGCCATGACATGTGAACCGTGTGGATGTCTCTTATTAATATTGCATAAATTAAATAGTTTTTGCATTTTATATATTTTAGAAAACCAAATAAGTCATATATATATATATATATATAATTACAAGTGCAGTTTACATTTCATATTTTAGTAGATTAGATTCCAAGCATGTTGGATTTTAATTTTCTTAAATTCCTCAAGATTAGTGCCAATTAACGAAGGGAGGATAAGAAGAGAATAGAATTAACAACCTATTGATTAATTTGTTCTTCCTCTCTTGTGATCTGACGTTGGAAGGAGAGCAAACATATCATTTAATATGATTAAATAATAATAGCAATTGAATAGAATGAAGAAAATTAAGTCATATGCTCGAGAGTTTTTCTTTAAGGATGGAGCATGTACAAAGTGATAATGATAAATTTTTAGGACATTAATTTTATGATTTAATGGTTGGAATTTCTAGACAAATTTTAATATGCTTTATGACTTAATCATGTCTAATTTTAGATAATTTTAATATTTGGTGTTTCAACTAAAATTTCAAAAGCTAAAACTTCAAAATTAAGAAAATAAATAAATAAATAAATAAAATAAGTATTAGGGTAATTTAAATAATTATAGGCCACTTTATTTTACAAATTTAATTTAGGGTAACTATCCTTTGGATGAGTTTCTAGGGTGCCTAACACCTTCCCTAGGATTAAAGTGGACTCCTGAACTAATTTGGTTTTTTTAGACTAATTTTGAGCATTATCCATCATTTTTTAAAATTGTATTCAAAAGTAGATTTTTATAGTTTTCCAAATTTTCCTTAAAATTTTCGTGGACTCCATTTTCCATTTTAAAAAAATTCAGGTGTGATAGTTTGGCAATTCCATTAGGGATTGTTTGAGAGTTAAGCCCAACAATAGATTATTTTTGAAACATTTTGTGATTTTTTATTTATTTTAATTATCCTAATCTTTTACTTATTTGTTTTGTTTTTACTTTTGTTTGTTTAGGCCTTGGTCCATGTATGCAATATATGTGTTGGATTGTTTCTCTTTGTTTTGCATCTCAATCCACTTTGTGGATGAGGGGGATAAATCCTAGGATTTGCTCTCATCACACACAAACACTTAGAACACAAGCCTCACTCACCTTTCTGTGCTTTATACACGAGCTTGAGTGTCTCTAGGTTAGAAGAGATCTATAGTGGGTTCCTCGTGAGAACTTGAACTCCGTTGAGGTTATCCACTATGATCCTGCTTGGATTGTAACCTATCACGTGGGCTTGGTTGGTGTGACACTAAATTCTCCACTCAGCCTTGTCTATGCATGGGGTCTCCATCTTGAAAGGATGGAGGCAATCTAAAGACCTTAAATCTTCTAGGACTTTAGACTTACCCTAACAACCTTGCACTTAATAGGCCCTTAGTGGACCACCTTGTTAGAACGACATATAGTTGTAAACATTAGGGAGACCATTCGGTTAGAACACATAGTATCTAAAATGCCCCTTGCATTACATGTGCATCATCCAATGTCGCACTACATAAATAACAACCCTAAAAATAAAATCACGATAAAAAATGAACACCAAAAATCCTCTGTTGTAAAAAACACCGCTATGTCGATAAGGCCAAATCCTTTCGTACATAGTGAATGACTGTTCTAGTGAAACCAAAATGTTTCTTATGAAAATGGATTTCGAAAAAACCTTTGCTTGTGAAAACACCGTTATGTCGATAAGGCTAAATCCTTTCATATGTAAAGGATAACCATTCTTTCTTAGTGGAACCAAAATGTTTCCTAGGGAAAATAGATTTCGAAAAATCCTTTTGCTTGCAAAAATACTGCTACATCGATAAGGCTAAATCCTTTCGTACATAGTGAATGACTATTCTTTCCTAGTGAAACCAAAATGTTTCCCAAGGAAAAATAATTCCAAAAAACTCTCTACTTGCGAAAACTCCGCTACATCATAAAGATAAATCCTTTCGTATGTGGTGATTGATCGTTCTTCCCTAATAAAGCTAAAATGCTTCTTAAGGAAATTGGATTTTTAAAAAAAATCTTCAAAAACACTGCTACGTTGACAAGGAAAAATTCTTTCGTGCATAATGGTTGACTATTTTTCTAGTAAAACCAAAATGTTTCCTAGAGAAAATAAATTTTGGAAAATCTCAGTGTTTTTGAAAATCTTGCTACGTTGATAAGGCTAAATTCTTTCATATGTAAAATAAAGAAAAATCCCCCTGTTTACAAAAACACCACTATTTTGACAAGGATTAATCCTTTCTTACATGCTGGTTGATCATTCTTCCTTAATAAAGTCAAAATGCTTCTTAGGGAAACCAATTTTCAAAAGACTCATTTGCAAAAAAATTGTAAAATCAGTGTGGCTAAATCCTTTCGTACGTTATCAGTTAACCAAACCTTCAGTGTGACCAAAATGTCTCATAACGAATTATAAACAATATGCTGATGTTATGGGCTTCCCCCTTCGAAAGCACCATTACACTATTAAGGTAAAATCCTCACGTGTACAATTTCTAGTCCCTCTCCAAGTAGCCAAAATTCCTCCAATAAGGAACAAATTTTAAAATTTTAGGCTTAGGGGTATATTCTAACAAAACCCATAATAGAGTAAAGGCAAAATCTTTTCTCACATTAGTGGTAGTTTATACTCGTTGTGTAGCTAAAATACTATCAAGTGGAAGGAGAACACTTTGCCAAATTTTTTGAAAAAAAAATCATTGGGAAATGTTTTTCTAACATGTGTGAGCAATGATACGAGACAAAATTAAATAAGCATATGTTAAATTCAAAATAATAAAAATAAAATTTGATCTCACATGCATGAAAAACTTCTCTGTTGTACAAAATTACTCAGTAAAATAAAGTTATTCCCTTTGCATTCTCTTAGCTCAAATGGTTTCTTTCAATAATAGCCAAGATAGTCAATGACTTCAAACACAAAATTAGCTTCCTGCTCACCCAACTAGAAAGTTAACACAGATCAAGGTAGAGTTGAAAATTATGACTGAATTGGTTCTAATGAGAACTAAACTTGATAAGGATCATATGTGAGACTTTCGATTGAGATATGGGCACATATTAGATTTGTGGGATATGCCAGTTCAAACAAAAGCTATCAAAATCCTAGGGCAACGTTGGGACAATGAATTGAGATGTTTTATCTTCTCTCAATTCCAACTCTCACTGACACTAGAAGAATATGCCAAATTATTGAGAATACCTCTCCATAAAGACTCGACGGTGTACACATATTTGGGCCATTTTCCTCCTTAGAGGACCATTACTTAGTTGTTATGGGAGTCACCCGAACGAGTTCAATTTATAAAATAAGGGTAGACTGATATAGTGTCGTTGGCCTACTTGATTAATTATGTGAAGATACTCAACGAGAAGCAAGAGTGGGTACTTTTTAGTTAAGTTTTGGCATTAGTATATAAGATTGTGTTCTTTCTATCAACAACAAGGCCCATAGAAATCTTCGTAATTATTGTTTTTGTGGCCATGGAACATCATACAATCAATCCAATCCCATCCATCCTAGTAAAAACTTACTTGACTCTTTCATACTACCAACAGAAAGGAGGAGGAAAGTTAAAGTGTTGTCTCTAGCTCCTTACAGTATGGAGAACAAATCACTTATTTGGTAAGAGGTGGTATAAAGTTGTATGGCTCAATAACATCCATCATCCTTTGAGAGATTTTGTTATGAGGGAAGGCCTTACCCTGAGCAACCCTAGAGGACAAAAGGGCTTAACTTCAATGAAATACCAAGAATAGGTCTATTTTTTCAACTAGTTAGCCAATGAGAAGATTATATGAAAGTTTTCCTAGTGGGAACAGACAGATATCCTGTACAATTATGCCTACTTCCTTAACATGCCTCTCTTCAATGCTAAGGGAGGGGTTAACTGTAACTTGTTCTTAGCCTATCTTCAATTTTCTTATAGTCAAAGGGTCTTGTCTCAAGATTTGATAGAGCCTTTCTTCTTCCTTCATGATGGTAAATCCATTAAGTTAAATGCCCATGTAGAGCTTGTCAAAGCATCTAATTTAATGGGAAGGCTGAATTGGGGACACTCTAGGTAAAAGTCACACCTAAAATATAAAGAATGGATTTAAGAGAGGACTGCACAAGGGAACAGCCTTGCATATAAACCCAAGATCCTCTATTGAGCAATAACTTACAAGAATAAAACATGCCCTTACTATCAAGATTGAAGAGCAAAAGTCCCAATTGGAAAATCTGAAAGGGGAACAGAATGAGCTAAAGAAATCTAAATAAAAGTATGTAGAGATGCAAAAGGAGGTGTTCTAGTAATGCATTTTATTTGTAAGAGGAAAAATGATAAGATAAAGGCTGAGATTGAGGAGTTCCATTATGCCTACTGATAGTGAAACTCTCAATTATATGGGGAATGAGAGGTCTATCAAGTAAAATATATAAATGTTCAAGCAAAAAAAAAAAATAAGTAATTTATTTCCACTCAAAGGGATTTGAATTATATGACAAACCTGTATTTGGAAAAAATTGACCCGAGCCATCTAGTTAGGAACAATATGGGAATTATGCTCCCAAAGTAAGCAAGTCGAAGTGGATATGTGGAAAAAATTATATGTGTAAACTGTGAGATTGGTCAATGTTGCGGTTCCAACATTCACTGATAGTTTTGGGCATGCCAAGAATAAGATGACTGTGTACAATACACCTCCCAAAGTGCAATATTTTCTCACTGAGAGTCATCATATTATTGGACATTGGAAGGAAGTTAGTAGGGTTTAGTATATGTTATTTGAATCTCATGTCATTGACATATTTGAAAACATTGTAACGAATTATTAAAATGGCTATTTTTCTCATATCGTGTGAAAAGTCCCTTATCTTTCTCTTCTCTTTTATGCATTCTTGCTAGATACCAATCACTTAAGGCAAAATCCTTGGTGATTGGCTATCAACTTTATTTCTTATTGTGAAATGAAAATGTTTTCAATAAGATTCAAAGGGTCAACAACAAACCCTTGATGAAGCAATACAGAGTATTTCCAAACTATGAAAGTGATAATACATGATCATAGTCTAATTGTTAACAATACCAAAAGTATGAAGCAAAATATTCTATGATTTGGTCATCAACTTTAACATCCTCTATAGAATCTAAATATTATTAGAAAGGGTTAAATAGCCATACCAAATGCTAAAACAACCACACACATGGTTGCACGATTTCTAACTCTTAACTCCTTTGTCATTAAGGTATCACAATAGATCGCGTAAGAAGAAACACAAGAGGTCATGCAAGAGCAGTCATTGGCATTATAACAACCAGTCCAAAGCTCGAGCCACGACATCATCAAACATGAATTCCCAAGGAGCAGAAAATAACTAATCTCAACCCATCCCTTGCTACTAATGAGTTGGCTGATCTACACATCTAGTTGCAAAACCAAATGACCGAGATGGCATACATGCATATGCAGATGGCAGACATGGCCAATATGATGAAGGCCATGATTGAGATGATGCAGGCTAAGGGAGCCAATCCTCTAACACCCACTCCAATTACTGAGGAGGACATTCATCATGCCACTCTAGTTGCACTATCTATACTTATTCCTATTATTGCTCCTGTAATGGTTGTACCTGTACGAAAAACTCTACCCCAAACCTCTGAGCCCACTCTCACTCCTCCAACTTAAGAGGTAGGCAAAAATTCCAAAACCAACCATGCTAGCGGGCTTTTTACATACAACATGCCTAAGGCTAAACCTAAAGTTACCTTCACCATCCTCCTAGTACCTCAGGGAAGTTTCTCATCTTCCTTTCTCCTTCTTTTATTGTTACATTGAGGATAACGCAACATCTAAGGGTGGGGTAAGCCTCTATCATTATGTTATCCCTGAATTCATTTCTCTGCAGAATTTATTTTTAATTAGTTTAATTCCTTCTACTTTTACCATGTATGCCTTATTTTCAATCTCTTAAAATAGCTCAATAGTCGCTGATTAATCTAATTTGACTCACATTCCTTGTGATTCTTTGTGATCACTCTATAAATTTTTTTGTCATAGATGCATTGTAGATTGAAAGGGGTAATAAACATATATGACTTGCTTGCTTAATAAAGAGTGGATATGCATCCTTCTTTCCTGAATTTATACTATTTTAGTTACTAAATCTACTCATAAGATGGCTATCATAAAAAGAAACTTACCTTAGAACTGCTTCTTAAGTATGCCTCTTTAGCTCCCTTTGTAGTTCTTACTAAAAAACAAAAAGGGAAAGAATTGTGGGATAGCTGAGTGACTGGGGTTCCATGCCAAAATGATGCAATTTCGTGTCAAAAGGCTACACCCTAAATCATTCATAGGAAATATTGAACAAATTTTACTCCTTTAATCAGAATAAAATTATAAGCAATGCTAATAGCCACCTAGTCCTATGATAGCTATGTAACTGGATACAAGTGCTAGCAACATTTGCCTTCACATAAAAAGGCTATGAAAAACTAGGCAAGAACCAAAATATTTCCTAAAAAATTGTAGTAAAAAGAAGAAAGAAAATTTTTTGGTAAAAATCAAGAGACGCAATCTGCCTTTGGATTTATTGCCATTACCCTGCCATTACTTTTAGCAGTGCTTTTTTACGTTGTTAAAGTGTTTTTTAATGTTATTTCAATGAAAAGTATTGCTGTTATAACTTTTGTTTAAATAATTAATTATAGGAGCAGTAATTTTCGTCGCAATAATATTTAGCAACGAAAAAAATCGCTGCTAAAAGTAATGGTAGGGTAATTGCAAGGAATCCGAACGCGCGCAATCTCTTTATTGAGAAGAGGGCAAAGCTTATGCAAGTGCTCTTAAAAATAGTTTCTGTTTGGGAATAGCCAATAATAAGGGTAAATCTTGGAAAATCACAATAGAACACTCTTGGGAAGAAATTATAACTAATGAAATTAACCATCATTGCTTGAACTGGCCCCTTTGACTACTAAACATTCTATGGCAAAATTTTTAAAGATGGTATTACTTGGTATCCCTTGGGGATGGGGAGTCTTTAAGCTCTAGTATTGATCAATGTACTGTTGAAGAGCCAATACAGAACTGGTTTTCTTGTTTAGTGTAAGCCTTATCATGCCTCTGGAATTCCTATCACCTATTAAAGGAACTAGCAAAACCAATAGCATAACAAGGAAGTACAAAGAGCAATTCCCCACATTGGCTAGGATGACTAATGGCTTGAACGGTGAAGACGAACTAAGAGATAATGCTAGGAATTTTATAAGTTATCTTTTTTCTTTTGGCCACTTTCCCTTTCGTTTTCTTAGCTCAATTCATACCATGGCTCCTTTTACTTCGTGGCTAGAGTGTAGAGTTGACACAAAGCTTTAGAAATAAAGAGTAAAATAAGGATTAAACTCACAAATATCGATATCACCTAAAAATTATACTCAAAATAGATGTCATTTCAACTAGAACTCTTCGGATATTGAACCAAACTTATCTAGTGTTTCTTTGGATTACAACTATAATTAACTTGATAGCTTTGTGAGCACTAATACAGTCTAGTGAAAATGTAGCTGATCTTTGCATAGAAACTTAATGAATTAAGAAAGTATATCAATAGATGAAGATTGAGCTTTCACAAACTTAAGCGAATTAGTTGAATATTTTTATATGAATATTAATATTACAAGATAATAAGTTTAGTTTTGATATAAGATATTACAAACCTTTAGTCACATTTTTTCAACATAGAGTATTGAAAGAATAGAGAAGGGGAAAGAAATTTTTTTTTTTTGATAATTTCTTCAATTTAGATTTAAATCAAACTTTTTCTTTTATCTAATTCATTCTTATCAATAACTCAAACATTTATTAAGGATTAAAAATAATAAATTTAAATTTAAGTTAAAAAATATCAAAGTTAAAATCTTAGTTATTTTTATTTTCATTTTTTTCAATCCAAACATATATATGATATCCTTTTGGTATCAAGGTGTTAGCTTTGGAAGGACGACTCCTATTGGTATTCTTTGGATAATGTGTGTGTGTGTGTATTGAAAAGCTGGCGTTGATTTGCCTAAATAGATGAAGATTGAGCTTGCAAAAGAGAGAAAGTAAATGAAAAGTTGAAATCCCAAATAGACATTAACATGTTCAAGTGAAATTAATTAATTAGCTATGGGGTTATCTATTAAAATTAATCTAAAGAAATTATATGAAGTAGTAGAAAAAAAATTCTTATATTTGGCAGCGCCATAATGTTGCGCAGTAACCAAATAGAGTGACAAGACAATCATTACAATATCTCAGGACTCAGTTGTGTAGAGCAAATGGCATAAGTCTTGGCCAGGTGGTTGACACATGAAAATTGTAATATCTGCATTTTTTTAAAATCTCCAAGGATGTTTTAGATGTGAAACTTTTGTGAATTTTTACTAAAGATTTGACTAAAACCTCCCTGGAAATTTTAAAAAAGAGGAAAAAAGGGATAAAATAGTCAAATTTTAACTAGGGGTAAAATGGTAATTTTTCCCAAAGGATAAAATTGAAAATTTTCCTAAGGAATAAGATTACTATTTTAGTTAAGAAAATTGGTTAAAATTTTCTTAAGAAATTTCCCTCAAAATTTTGAAGCAATAGAAGGGTAAAACAATCATTTTAACTAAAAAGGGCAAAATGGTAATTTTATCCCAAAGGGTAAAATTGTCTTTTTTTTCACATAAATAGGATGACCATTTTATTCCTTATATTTCATAATTTTGTTTATCCAATTAGGATACCTCTATGTCCAAAAAGAATGAAAAAAAGAAAGAAGAGACAAGAAAAATGAAGGGTAGAAAGGTAAATTGCAAAAGGGACACATTGGGTATTTTAAAATTGTGTTTAAAAGTATTTTTCCTCCTTCTTTCTCAGCAAAATGCAGCACACAAGAGAAGAAACTCAGCCATACGAAGAAGACGCAGGGGAGGGAAGAGGAAGAAGAAAATTTTCATAAAACTTGAAGAAAACATCATTTGCATTGGAAAAGCAAGGTAGTTAAGCAACTTTCTAGCATTTATTCTTAGTTTCATGGTGATTTTCATGGAGTTTGTCAATTATTTTCAAGATGATGAACAGTAACAATTTTCTCTCCACTCTATTTTAAGCTTGAAACCTTGTTGCAATGCATTTATATGAGTGAATATGTGAATTTGTGTTAGTTGTAAGGTATGATTGAGCTTGTTTCATGGGATTTATAATTATGTTGCATCCACTGACAGTAATATTTTCTTGATGATGAATGATGATTAAGTTGCCAATGGTGTGTTCTATAAATATAGTATGATATTGTGGTGTTGGATGTAAACAAAAATGATGAAACAACTCTTGAAGAGGAAGAAAGGAATTGAAAATGCATTTTTCCCTGTTTGCTGGAAATTTGGCCAAGATATCACTGCTGTAAGTTGCTGTAGGTTGGTGTAAAACTATTATGTGCTGTAAAATGCTGCTGTAAGTTGTTGTAGGTTGCTGTAAAACTATTTTGTGCTATAAAATCTTTCTTTGTAAGTTCTTTGTAAAATTGTTTTGTCTTTGTAAAATGCTCTTTGTAAGTTCTTTGTAGGATTCTTGTAAAGCTGTTATATCTTGTAAAATGCTCTTTTGTAAGTTCTTTGTAGGTTGTCAGAAAACTGTATGTGCTATAATATACTGCTGTAAGTTGTTGTGAAATGCTGTAAAATTGTAAATTGCTATAAAATTCTGCTATTATTGTAGAATGCTGCAAAATGTTGCAAAATGAAGTGTGAGATAATAGGTATGATTCCTTAATGTTGAAAATCATAATAGATATCTTAAAAAAGGTAGGAAAATACTTAAAGTGGCAATTTTTTTTTCTTGGTGGTTTTAGCCAAAAACTCCCCTGTTTTATTGAGATGAAATGAGTGTTGAATAAATGGGCAGCATTAAAATCATGATGGCCCAATGATTTCCTTGAATTGGTATGAAAAGAATGTTTGAAGAAAAAAAATTAAGAAGAGTGAAATAAATGCTATATTTTGTATGAATATATCTGAGTTGCTTTTCTCCCTTCTTAAGGCAGAATGAATTTGTCTCTTCTTTTAAGAAGAATTCAAGTTCTATAATTTAATGGAAAAGAAGCTATGATTAATAAATTTTGACAAAAAATTTAAAGAGAAATGATAAAATAATGAAATGTGTACTTGATGCAATTTGTGTTGGCACAAAAATATGATATTTAAATAGATAGCTTGTAGATGCTAAAATAAATGGCACCATTTATGGCATTAAAGTTTGATGAATATATATATGTATTGAATGATGCTAATGGCAATGTCAAATTTATGTGGTGTGTTTAATGGTCCTAAATGACGTTGTGGTAATGTTATACTGTGATAATGTGGATTATGGCACTAAATGAACACCTAAGGGAGGAATGGCACTGAAATACCCCTTATGGTGAAGTGGTATCAAATGGCACTAAATGAATACCTAAGGGATGAAACGGTACTAAAATATCCCTTATGGTAATGGAACTAAAGGAAACACCAAAGGGATAAACGCACTAAATGAATCCCTGAGGTGAAAGGCACTAGGTGATGGCTTCAAAAGGTCAAGAAATGATTGAGATGCATTCCTTGTGAATGGTTTGTTATAAATTAATTTTTATTGATTTATTTCTTTTTTATAAATTATAGTTTAACTGCTGAAATGACTGGATGCTACATAAGTTCATATAATTCATTCATATTTACATTGCATAAATTTAAAGAAGAAATGTTTTTTCGTAGTAATACGGTAGTACATGTTAGATATTTTATGAAATTAAGAAAATTGCTTAACTACTGAGATAATATTCTCATGATTATATCTGACATGTATCAGATGCTTAAATATTTGGTGGGGATCGAAGTGGACGCAGTGTAGGTAGAAATTCCCTTTTTGGGAATAATCAACATTGTCTAAGAAGTTTATGTGGTGACTATCGTAGTAGTTCACCCTTAGTAATGTAACATGTAGGAATATAATGTAATGTAACATGTAGGAATTAGCCCATTTTATCCTGATTTCTTTATATTTTGGAAATAGAATCAGGATATATTTTTGGATGTATATAGTAAAATGGGCATATATATATATGTCGGGATAGGTGAAAGTGTGAACTTTGATAGAAAGAGGGTTCGAGTGGCAGGGTTGTTGCCTCCTTACCCTTAATAGACGACAATCACTAAACATATCCTGAAATATCTGTGTAACAATGTATAAAAATAGTAATATATGCAAATATATGCAAGTTTTATTTAGGACGTTGTAACTAAATCTGATTATTTATTTAGTTTTGCCATTGCATATTGTATTAATGTAATACTGAGTAAATGATCCCAAACCTAATTTAATTCACAAATGGGTAATATTGGAATAAGAAAAATTTTACTCGGGTTAAAAATCAAGGACGAAGGTGAGGATAACATGTCAATCTTACAGCTAATTATTTTATTTGAGAAATTATTTTATAAAGAAAGGTTATAAGATTAGGATGTTACAAAAACATCCTCTTTTAAGTCCACTATTAAGGAAGGCATTATTAATATCAAGCTGATGAAGATGCGAGCCATAAGATAGAGCAATGGTAATGAAAATCCTTATGGTTGTTTCTTTGACAATTGGACCAAAGGTCTCTTCATAATCAAACCCTACCTACTTTAGGAAACCCTCAGCCATTAACCTTGCTTTGTGCCTCTCAACACTGCCATCAGGCTTATGTTTTACCTTGAACATCCATTTACAAATTATCAGTTGTCTACCATCAAGAAGGGAAACAAGTGACCATGTGTTGTTCTTCAATAGAATTGTATACTCTTGGAGCATATCTTCTTTACAAGCAGGACTAGCTAATGCTTGCTTAATGGTTTCTGGTTCAACAATCGTAATGAGCACATTAGGTTTAAAAATCCCAGCTTTTGATCTAGTGGTCATAAGACATCTATTAATGTATGTTACATCAACTTCTAGTTCATTATGAGAAACCTGAGTCATTTCACTAGCACTTTCAAAGTTCATAGCGGTACCTACTTCAAGTGTTGTAATTATCTAACTTGGAATAGAAACAGACTCAATCATGGCTTGCAAGTTAGAATTAGAAATTGGAGATTCTGCATTATGTGTTTTATATATAATTGACTTTGAAGTTGATGTGTGAAAAGGTATAGCAAGAGGTATTATTGGACATGGTGTGTGTTCTGAAGAAAGAAGTTTAGTTGTGACAGATTGTGAGGCTTTCATGTCCTTGTATGGAAAAAAAAATCATCCAATACAATGTTTCTAGTGATGCATATTCTTTATAAGGGATGTAGACACTTAAAGCCTTTATATTGTAACCTGTATCTAATTAAAGTGCATTTTTTTTATTTGAAATCAAATTTTTGAGTTATATAGTCTGAGATGTGGTTAACAGGTACATCCAAAGGTTTTGATATTTTTGTAGTTTCTTTCATTTGAGAAAAAGGTTTGAAAAGGGGTAAACTTAAGTAAAGTAGGGGTTTGGTAGTCTATTTATGATATAAATGAAGTTCTAAAGGCTTTATCCCAGTATTTTAGAGGTATTAATGCATTGACTAAAAGGGTAAGGCCTATTTTTATGATATGTCTACGTTGTCATTCAGCAAGGCTGTTTTCTTAGTGAGTATATTGGCAGATAAGTCTGTGATGAATGCCACATTTTAGCAAGAAAATGGAAAATGGAAAATGATCGAAATTCCCCACCAAAGTCACTTTGGATGGCTTTGATTTTGTTATTTAGTTCATTTTAATCAAGGGCTTTAAATTGAACAAAAGGTTCAACTACATCATATTTGGACTTTATGAGAGATATAACCAGGTAAATCTAATATAAGCATCAATAAAGCTGATATAGTATTTAAACCCATTACAAGATAAGACAGGTGCAGGACCCCATACATTATTGTGTACTAGTTTAAGTGGTTGTGTAATATGTTGTGGAAGAAACAAAAGGGCATGTGGTTTTCCAAGGACAAGCATGATAAATACTAGAGAAATTTTTATTCCTAGGAACTTTGATGTTACATTTTTTTAAAACACTAAGAATAACTTTTGGAGAACAATGTTTACGACATATTGATCTTTTGGAGCAAGATGCTGGAAATAAAAATTTTCAAAGAAATAGAGACCATCTTTGAAATTACCCTTAATTAAAACTTCCTTGGTGACCTGAGATTTGACAAGAACAGAATCAACATGAAACTTAAAAAATATGTGATTATCTTTGGTTAATTTTGACACACTGACAAGATTCTTAGTTATAGAGGGTACATGTATAAGTTGATTAAGTTTTAGTAGTGTTTGATTGGAGGTTATAATTGTAGAATCACAAATGTTAGATATTTGTAAACCTTGGCCATTGCCTACATACAATTGTTTTTTCTACCTTCATACTTCTGTTTAGCTTGCAAATTTTTGGCATTGTTAGTTAGATGGTTTTTGCACCACTGCCAGAATACTAATTAAAGTCAAAAAGTGTTTCTAGTGTTGCTAGCATAGCCTCCATAGGTGGTCCTCCTCCATTTGACTATTTTTGTTGTTAATTTTTATTTGATTGACTCATGGTTGCTTTAGTATAGTTTTGATCATACCTATGATACCAATTAATTGCTATCCACATACTTGGCATTGAGGCTTTGACCCTTGCCAGTAATTGGTTCTTCCATGGCTTCTCCTTCTATTAGGACCACCTCTAAAACCTCCTTTGTTAGAGTTAAAACTCTTTTGCATATTTCCATGCTGGTTATTCTGGGCCTTACTTGCTTGAGTCTAATTCTTATTTGTCACTTGGGTATGTGCAAGACTAGCTGAAATGACTCAATACTCTTGAATTTTTATACTCTGGTTTCCTAAGAGAGGAGTAATGCTTCCACCTTTTTATGACTGTAAATATATATCCTCTAAGTGATACATTCATAATAAAACTCTCATATTCTTCTGTCAGCCTATCGACTATTGATGTTAATGCAACAACTATATGCTTTATTAAAAGCAAATAATTTTTCATCGACAGTTCTCCCTTCTTAGTATTCCTTAATTGGCTCTTTAACTACCTTTCCTTTTCTCTTATCTGAGAACAAAAGAAAGCATTAAGTTGTTGCCAGATTTTTTGTGAACTGGTGCAACCTACCACTCTTGACACTAGTGCTTTAGTCACAAACGAGATCAACTAGGACATCAACAATTGATCTTATCTTTGCCATTGCAAACATTATTCATTGATTTTACCCACTATTGCATCAGCTTCTATTAAGAACTTCGTAGAGATGAATTGTCCTCCTATGAGATACTTTTGAAGATTGTAACCATTGATGGTGGCTACCACCTAAAGCTTCCAGGTTAAAAAGTTCTTTTAGGATAGCTTAATGGTGGTGGCTTAAGAGAAGGTTTGAAGAGAGAATTTGGGTTATGTGATTTTAGACATATTCTGAACTAAAATGAAAGGAGGAGCTGTGGATTGGGACAAGTATTCCCTTTGGATTTTGATGGCTCTGATACCATATAGAGATTTATAGAAGGAATGAAAAAATGTGAATTATTGATGGAGCTCTTTAAAGCTATTTATACAGTACATATATAGCCTTACAACAGACTATCACCAAACTAACCAATCACTAACTAATTGCTTAACTACTTCTAACTGTAACTAATTTTGTACATTCCCTAACACTTTCAGTACCTAGCTCAATTAACTTTGATAACTTGCTACAATTATCAATCAATGTAGAGAATCTCTTTAATTATTTGTACTTGAACTAGAACATGGTGCCAACCTTTAGTAATTGTAGGAATTATAAATATGACTAAGCTGCATCTAATGTACCATTTGATATGGGTCTGGCTATCATAGTAAAACCCAATGGATACTCAAACCTTTTCAATTAGGATACGTTTCAATCCAAACCAGTGCAAAAGCATAAAATGAAATGGTTACACTAGGTTTTTTTTTTTCTATTTTCTAGGTATTAATATGGACCTTTCCTATGCAATCCACTAAATTCCTTCTTCCACTACATCTTATGGGTCTCACGGGTTACTTACTTTTGTTTTTCTAATCAATTACAATTTAAACCAAGCATCACAATCGTGAGGATTGATAAAAATATGGAAAAAAAATCTCAAATGTAAAATAGCACAACAAATTTGTGATGAAGTCATTGACCAAAAAATTCCCCAATGCAAGAAGATTCTACTTACATAATCACCTTTAAATGAAAAATGTGAATTCTCATGGGGCCTAATCAAGTGTTTGCCTAGGTACATAACACTGTATCATCCAATGAAGTGCATTACAGCCACACCATATGTCCTCTTAAAAAAGTCATTAACATAAGGAATTTGCCAACCACAACACTCTTGGTTCTTATTTGCCAATCTGACTATGTGTTGCTCAATGGGTTAGGGGAGTTTGTCCCACAACAACCTTCATGGCATCCATGAGGTTCCTAACTTGGAGCTATCAGGGCTTTAAAACACCCTCGACAGTTAATAGACTATGCAAGCTTATTTCAGTGCATAAACCTTAGCTAGTTTATTTTTGTGAAAAATTATGTACTGTAAATAATAGTGCAACTCCTCAGTTAGTTTCATTGGGTTTTACTAATATGTATGGTGTGGATGTATGTAGCAAGAAAGGGGGTACACTAGTGGCATGGTCTAATGCTCTACCGTGTTCGATAACTTGCTTATCTCCCAACTAGATTAACATTAACAATAAATCAGACAAAGGTATTAAGTTTACTCTATCCTATATTTATGGTCCACTGCACATGAGTGATGGACATATTCTTTGGCAACACATAAATAGCATGGCTATATCAGTGGACTTTATGAATGTTGAGTGATGATTTTAACCAAATATTGTTCCATTTGAAAAAGTTCAATACAAATACTCATTGTTGGTGCATCACAATTTTATGGATGTTGTTAATCATCTTGATCTCATTGATTTAATATCATTTTGTAAGTGGTTTACTTGGTCAAATGGTAGGATTAGAGTTGACGAATTTTAGGAAAGGCTAGATCGAGAATTTTTCAATGCAGATTGGCTAACTATGTTTCCTCACTGGAAAATAGGTAATTTGGCAATTTTAGCATCTATCCATTCACCACTTTTGGTTTCTACTTCTATTGATCTTGCTCCAAAAGATCAATATGCTGCAAACCTTGTTCATTGAAGAATTTAAGGATAAAATTACATTAGATGATGGAATGAAATTGATTGTAATTTGAAATTTTAGAGACCAAATTAATCCCAAAAAATTTTTAAAAATAAAATTAAAATTAATGTAAAATTTAAAAACAGAAAAGGTGCTTTTACCAATTTGATAGCAATATATATATATATATATATATAAAGGACAAAATAATTGAGAAAAAGTCGTACCATGGAGGAATTTACAAGCACCTCATCATGGAATTAAACATTCACAAATTTTGACCTTGTAGAGATATTCTTAAGTACATACATTGTGTCACTTAATCTGTACACTATCCAATAATAATAAAATAACTTCCACCTTTACACTTAAAATGGGCCTCATAACTCAACATTCAATACATAAAAACTGACTACTTTTTCAGCTTGATGGCTATATTCCATGATTTTAAAAATTGAACTGGACTGGTTGATTGGACCAAAAAGGCTATGGCAGGGTCTGGTCACTTTTGAAAATTGACTTTTCAAAGAACAAGTCAAAAACTGAATAAATCAGAGTGAATCATCGATTGAGTGGTTTAGTCGGTTTGAAATACATATTCTCTTCCATAGGTTTTTGAACCTCTAAAACATGAAGAAGAAAAAAATTTGAGAGGAAAAAAGAAAGAAAAGAGAGAAAAAAGGGATAAAAAAAGATAGATGATGAAGGAAGAAGAGAGTATGGAAGATAAATAGAAAGCTTACATTGAGAAGAAGAGAAGAAAGAGGGATATTTTGAGAGATAGACAAAACAAAGCACGAAAGCATGCTTGAGGCAAGAAAAAAAGATGAAGAGAAGAAAGATGGGTTTACAAAGAGTGAGACAATATGAAAAAGGAGGAGCATGAGGTACAAGTTAAATGAAGAGTATAGAGAAACATAAGTGATTTATGGAAAAGAAAAAAATAAATAAATAATATAATAAGATAAAAGTATATAGGTGTAATAAATAGTTATATATTATGATATGTTTTAAATTTTATTTTTTAAGTGATTTACTAATTTTTTTAAAAAATTAAGATATATTATATATTTATTTTATTTTTATATAATAAAATTATATAAATATTTATAAGTATTAATTTTAACTTACTTTTAATTTAATTATAATATAAAGTTTATATATATATTGATACCATTTTAACCACGGTTTAATCACATTTCAACTACAATAGAACCATTAAATCGTGAACTAGTACCTTAATTTATTTAATTTTATTATGGATAATTTTATAAGCTAATTATGTTCAATTCATTCATCCAAATTATTCTATGATCCCACAAATCAATTTTAGTAATTGGTAAATAAGTAGTCCTTATTATTATATGCAGCAATTCATTTTCAGATTTCCTATGATAGGTAATGTCAATCATTTATATCAAGTAAATTTTGCGTCCAGATTCTTTGCTAGGCACCTGCTTAGCATTTAGCGGCGATTTTTTTCGCTGCTAAAATTTCTTGCAACAAAAAGTATTGCTACTATAACCTTTTTGAAATTAATTATTTAAACAAAATTTATAGCAGCAGTAATATTCGTTGTAATAATATTAAAACAACTTTAGCAGCGAAAAAAACCGCCGCTAAAAGTGCCAAACAGGTGCCAAGCAAATAGGTGCCAAACAAAGGATCCAAAATCGTAAATTTTAGATTTAGATACCATGTGAATTAAGGTAATTATTTATTTTTCAAGGAATTAATATTATATGGATTTTTTATAATTTATTTTAATTGCTTTTACATGAGACAAATTTAACTAGTTGGAAACCTTCAAATGCATTTTCAAAATATTAGAGTTAAAAATAGATAAGTATTATTATGTACAATTTAAATCGTTTATTCTATTAATATTTCATCACTTTTTTTTATGCAAAAATTTATATGTCATCACTTTTGTATATGCGAAAATTGAAAGTTCAAAACAATATTAATTGTAATCTTTTTGTTTATTCCAATCTCAATGATAATTTCGTAGTTCAAATGCAATGGGCTTAAGTTTGTTGGTCCAATTGAGAAGAAAAACTGACGAAGAAAAAGAAGGATTTAATTTTGATATTTTTTTTAAATTAAAGATAATAAATAGAAAAACAGAAATAAATTTAAGAATCAAGAATTTATTATTTATAAGAATTCTTCTTTTTAATTTGGTCATTTATTAATTAATAAGACATAGAGCTTTAAAATCAAATAATTATGTAATTATTAACATACAATAATATGTTAATTACAAATAATTAAAATTGAATTTTAACATTTGACCATGACAGTGAAAAAATAAAGATGGCCTGAGTTTAAATAAATGTAAGAAAAATTAATGTATTTAGATTAAATTTCTATTTTTTTTGTGCATTGATTCAACCAAAAATAGAAAAAGAAAATGAAAGAGTTCAAAATAACCTTGTTGATACACGCAGACTAGTTTTTATGTGAAAGACTTTAAAATAGCTTTGTTCATAGAAAAATAGTGCGGTTCATATAATTACTTTTTACCATATCCAAATAAGCTTATAGACATCAAACCAAAAAAGTAAGTTAGTCAATTTTTATATATTGAACGTTGAGTTGTGGAGTCTATATAAAATACAAAAGTGAAAGAGTTATTTTATACAAGAATTTCTCTAGAATTAATGAGAAAACACACAGGTGTGCACATTGCGCACACAATCCAACAACCTAATCTCGCCCTCGCTTAGCTAACTTTAATGTAATGCCTATACAAGCGTACCTTTTATTGTCTCATAAACCATATTACTAATTTTTTTTAAGTAAAATTTTAAATTTAAATTTTGTGTATTAAAAAATTTTTACTGAAAAAATTTTATTTTTATTATTAGATTTCAGATAATTTAAATTAGATTAATTAAAATTTATTAAATTTTAAATACTTATAATTTTGACAAAAACAAAAACTAGATTACAAGAAATTTTAAGCAAATATGGTAATTCCACTTCCTTCATCGTCTTCTTCTCTTGTTTCCTTGTAAATCGATCACAAAGTGTTGCTCTTGCTACACTCTAAAAAGCTCTGGTCTTTGATAGATTTGTTGGCTAATTAAGGTTCCTTTCTGATTAAATTCCTTGAGTATGTCAAATTATCAATCATCTCTGTGTATATAATAATCAATTGTATATATTATTATCATAATTATATAAAATATGATTAAAATAAATATATATTTTAATTTATTTAATTTATTTATATAAAATATTATTATTACATATAAAATAAGTCAAAATATTTGTAAAATAAATCTAACAAAAATTTATAAAAAATTTAAAAATATATCATTTATCATCCATCAATTCCTCGTCTCTTTTATGTATATCTTCACTTTTCTCTCTCTCTCTCTCTCTCTCTATTTCTTCTTTTTTCTTTAACATTTAATCCATGATCTTCTTCTTATTCAACATTTTCTCCACCTTAAATCTATTATTATAAGGCATGACTGCATAAAAGAGTAAGAAATATTTAATAATTTCTATTATACATGAGAGATGTTTAAATAATACAACACGCAAAGTCATTAAAAGCTGCCCAAAATTTTTTGAGTTTGCAAAATTGTGTCCTTTTCTATTTTTTTAAGCTTAAAATATATAAAACCTTTCTTAACTTTAAATCATGTCCGCATAACTCTAATAAATTTTTAACTAAAAAACTCTTATGTTTTTAAAATGTTACAAATAATTCATTCTATTTATTTTTTCGGCCAAATTTTAATTGAGGATTCGACTTAAAAAAATGCTCGGAGTATTATGTTCATTTAAGCGCATAACCCTTCTCCCCTGGCCTCATTCATGCCTCGTCAACACTTGAAGCAAGATACAAAAACGCAGAACGCGAGAACTCTCCATCCTCTACCTATTTGCTTTCTCCCTTCAACCAGATTACCACATCCAAACCAATCATCTTTAGAGCAAATGTTGCCGTATAAATCAGACCCAAACATCAGAATAGAGTGAGAATACTGCACCATGAATTACAACAGGTTCACTTAACCCAAATTAACCATCCTCTAATCAAAGTTTTAAATCTCAAGTTTGGATAAGGTAGGAATATTGTAATCCAAACCAAACCTAGACCAAACAATCATCTGAGTAAGGCAGCCATGTTTCCCCATCAAAGCAAGATTATTGCAACATTCATCAAACCCAAGCAGCACACAAACCCGAATCAGTACGAATTAAGATGCAGTAGCAATGTTGCCTGTGCGGTGGGGCTAGCGGCAACAAAAATGCTAAGATTGAAACATATTGTAAATTATGGGCATTAGCTCTCCAAACTAAATTCAATTCCAAGTGCTGGCAGCAAATTAAATTCAATTTAAATTCAGCTAGAAACCTCACGTACAGCAACTCTTACCAACTCAGATTGATGCAAAAGGATTTGAGAAGCAGGGGAGAAAATCGAAACTAAAAGGAAAAATGAGAAGAAACACGCCACCCATTACCTTGTTCGACTTCTTGCAACGGCAGTAATGTATAGGGCAATGGCAAGGATGGTGAACAACGACAGTGAAACACGACCGGAGCACGACGATCGACTTCGGCATCAGCGGTGAAGCTGAAGAAGATGACGCACGACGGCGCCCTATCTTCAGGTGGTCCGACGCTGTGAATTGTTGCAGATGGAGGAGGGAGCACACGTCCGCGGCGGAGGTCGCGAGGGATGACGGTGGACGGCAGTGATAGTCGGCTTCTGTATTTTGCTTCAAAGGTTGATGAGGAGTTCTGAACGAGGGAGAAAGGTTTTGCGTTTAAATGACCATAATACCCTTAACTTTTTTTTTTTACTGTAGTTTCTAACGTGGCAAAATTTTATATGATGTGAAATGTTCACATTTTACATTATTTATAACACTTTGAATGTATAACAAAATTCTAAGTCAAATTAAAAGTTGATAAGAGTTCACAGAATCTAATTTCGATTATCGTTACCAGTCTCTCTGTCATCAATGCCATTGCCATGTGGCATTACCTCCCTAATTGTTGATGTATTGCTTCTTT
Source organism: Senna siamea (assembly GCA_031216115.1). Classification (NCBI taxonomy): domain Eukaryota; kingdom Viridiplantae; phylum Streptophyta; class Magnoliopsida; order Fabales; family Fabaceae; genus Senna; species Senna siamea. Next base: position 11,685,909 of record CM062366.1, read on the forward strand.
GATAGCTAAAAGAAAAGTAAGTCACTCTAGCTCAAATGTGTGGTTTGATTAAACGACAAAGTTTGAGTATAAGGTATTTAGGTAAGCTTTTGTAGAGAAAAAAGTTGTTTATTTTTCTTCAGAAAAATAAGTTTTTGAAAAAAGAAAAAACTTCAGAATGATGGTAGAAGAAAAAAAATTTTCTATGGAATAGTAGTTAAAAATTATAAATTCTAAGTATAAACAAAAGTAAAAAATTAAATATTTTATGACAGAAATACTTTTATCCAAAACTTATTATTTACCATAACATTTTTAATTTTTTTTCTTAAAACCCTTCACAAAAATACAAATTTTTTATGTATAAATTATAATTTTTATTTTTTAAAATTGTAACTTCTCCTTCTAGGCAAAAACAAAAGTTGAAAATTAAATATTTTATGACAGAAATACGCTTATGCAAAACTTCTTCTTTACCATAATACTTTTAATCTTTTTCTTAAAACCCTTCACACAAATACAAATTTCTTATGTATAAATTATAATTTTTATTTTTTATGTAATTATATATAGCATTTTGAGACATATAAATTAAAATAGAGAGCATTTATATGTATTTATATTTTTAAAATATTTATTGTGATTTTTATTTTTTTTTAATTAATTAATTATTAATAACTTAATAAAAATTAACAATAATAAATATTTATAACTATTTATCTATTTCAGTAGTATTACTAGCAAAGTAAATCTATACATGTCATTTTTAGTAATTTAACAGTCAAATATTTTTTTATATAAATTAATCAAACACAAATTATTTTTTGAGTATTAAAATAAGTATTTTTTAATCAAATTGGTCAAACACAAACTATTTTTTTTACATCATTTTTCACTGAAACTACATTTAAAAAGAAATTATTTGAAAAGTGTAAATTTCATCACACGTAAAGAAATGAATTCGCCTAGAACTTCAAAGTTCGAGAAGTTAGCTTGAAACTAAGGTCAATGCTAATTATTTCAAAGTAAGTAAAAACAAAGTGGTCATTACTTCAACTTTCAAAGTTTTCATTGCGTAAAAGAGTAGAGCTTTCGAATAGAGAAAAGGAATTCCTGCGCATAAAAAGGTCGCTCTTACTTCCTAGAATTCCTCGATTACTGTTCGAAGAGACATCCTAAAAACGCGTCCGGATCCTCTGCTCGAAGTTCTCTGTTACTCTGCCATACTTTTTAGCGGCGGTTTTTTTCGTTGCTAACGTTTCTTGCAACAAATATTTTTGCAGCCATAACTTTTATTAAATTAATTATTTAAATAAAATTTATAGCAGCAGTAGTATCCGTTGCAATAATATTGAAACGCACTTTAGCAACGAAAAAAACCGCCGCTAAAAAGCGTGGCAGAGATACTACAGCAAACTTAAGGCAATGGATCCAACGCGTTCGGATTCGCTGCCATTACTTTTACTGGCATTACGCTGCCATTACTTTAGCGGTGGTTTTTTGCGTTGCTAAATATTATTGCGACAAAAATTATTGCTGCTATAATTAATTATTTAAACAAAAGTTATAGCAGCAGTACTTTTCGTTGCGATAATATTAAAAACCACTTTAGCAACGCAAAAAAGCGCTGCGAAAAGTAATGCCAGGGTAATAGCAGCAAAGGTAATGGCAGTGATCCAAAGTTGTATAAAACACATATCTCCTCGTGAGTCATGACCCAATCAACTTTCTTCTTTCTTCTTTCTTCATCCTTTTACTACTCTCTGTCTTAGTCTCTCGTGGAAAACTTGCACCAATCAAAACAACATTTTTCTCCCTTGCTTAACTCTATCACACCCTTCCCCACTTTATATAACCAACCATCAATGTTGCTTAGTCTTTCACAAGTCACACGCGACACTTACCTTCAAAATCCAAACTCTTGTTCATCTCATCTTCTCGTTATCATCCAAGACATTGGATAGTAATGGAGCACAAGCCATATTTTCATGGAACCGATCCGTATGCACCTCCCCAACCCGATTCTCTGACGGACCTCAACAGCTTCACGTTCGAATTCCCCACAGTCATCTCTGATCCCTGTAAGACTCCCACCCTCCTAAATGGCATCGTTTTCTGCAACAAAATCATAGGTTGTCAAACGGACCTGGATCCACCACAGGGATTACGCAAAAACCCATTCCTATTGAGGTCAGAGTCCTTCAAAAAAATAAACCACGGTCGACATAATGGGGCAATTTCATACCTCCACTCGTTTTCGACCAAGGTTAGTCATGAGTGCTGGAGGAGATGCAAAAGCTGGAAGCACTCTAACGGTTTGTTTGGGGGTCTCAAGTATCCGTTACAAATGGAGCTGAGTGACATCAAGATGAGGCAGGGACGAAGGGAGTCGGTATCCCTGTCAAGGTTAACGGCGGGTTGCGACGGTGAAACAAAGATCGGCGGTGGAAGAAAGAATAGGTGGGACCTAGTCCGTCGGCTGAGGCTTAGACAAAGGGGCCGGCCAATGAGCCCTTTCTCTAAAGCCTCGTTTGGTTGTTTTCCTATTCAGATTCTGCTGGCTTGATCTAATTCTATTTCGTGATGTAAAATAACGTACGGAGAGATGCAAGAGACTAATTATTGAGGTCCACTGCCCTCAGTGAACGAGTAATTAGGTGCATGGTTTTAAAAAATCTTGTAGATTGTTTTACAATTAATTCGTAATTGAACTGTAGGTTTCTACTAAAATCGTTAAACTTGTGCTAAAATCGGTTATTTGAACTGGTGTAAACATTCAAATTAAAAACTAAGTGTCGTAGGTTCATTAATTTAAAAATAAATTAATGATTTGATCAATATTGATTGTCTCAATTTAGTCAATAAAAAATAAATTTAATAAATTTAATCATTGAATGATATATTTTCAATCAATTTAATTTTTTAATTAATTAAATAATTAAAATTAAACAAAATCGATTAAATGTATGTCAATCAATATTTAAAAATAATTTTAAATGTCATGTCATGTCATATTCTATTGAACTAAAAAAGTTTAGAGAAAAAAAAATTACAAAATTATTGTCGTGTCTAAATGTACGATCCTTGAATTTGAGGTCAAGGATTTCAAGATAAAACGAGCAATAGTATTTAAAATTATTTTTAAATATTGACTTGGATACACATTAGCACTTGACACAATCATTAAGTCTACATCAACAATTTTACTAAATTTTAATCATCTAATTAACCAAGAAATTAAATTGATTAAAAATATATATATTTAAAACTAAATTTATTAATTTATCTTTTAAAAATTAAATTGAGACAACTAACATATTTTAGAATTAAATTATTTATTTATCCTTATTTTAATAAAATACAAAGAAAGTGGCTGGAAGCTACCACATTTATAGAGGATGCAGAGAGTCTTTCTCTTCATTCTTGGCAATGTGGCACTTAGGTTTTTAGTTTTGAAGTGGTTTTGACTCTTTCCCTTTTTTCTTTTTTCAAAACTTCATGCCTAATTCGGCTGACTTTTGTAATATGAGAATGCATCTCATACCATTCCGAACTTGCTGCTACTTCATCTCAACTTTTTTCAAACTTACTAACAAAATCTTTGGGACAACATGAGAATGCAATACTATCTCATACTATTTAACTTTGTAATTTATTTTATTAGAATAAAATTTTTTTTCATCTTCTTCCATATAATCTACGTTTTGGAACTTGAGTAGAAAAATAAATGTTAAAAAATTTTACTTGGCCATTCTTCATCTTCTCCCTAATTGAAGTCCAATCTAGTTATTTATTATTATTTTTATTTCTAAATTCGTTAAAAATAAAAAATGTATATAATAATTTATATAATTTTAATATAAAAAATTTAAAATGTAACCTATATATATTACAAGCTTTAATTACTTGTTATAACTTATAATTAGATAGTTTTATGATCATTTTTTTAACTAAAAGTATTAAATTTATTATTTGATATAACTTATTGTTTACATTTTTATGTATTTTTTATTTGATTTAGAATTAAATTTATTTGTCCAATATTTTAATTTGAATAGCATTACCTTCAGACAAATTATAAAGATTCTTGATATACATAAATTCCATTCATCTCTATTTTTGTACATTTATAACAATAAAATAAAATAAAAGGGAGTAAGAAATATTAGAAGGAGAAAAGAATCATCCAAACATCTCTATCAGAATTTGTGTATGGACTCCCATTTATGCCCATGAAGTAGCTCCTCGCGCCTGCAACCATTGATTTCTTATCCACCACACTTTGTTATATCAAATGGAAACTCAAGCAAAGTTTGGTTTTTTATCATTTGAAGCTCCATGCCTATCTTTCATCCAAATAGCAAGCCATGGCTCCAACTCCAACCAGCCATTCAAAGCAATCTACAATTCATCTCTGCGCCTCCATTCAAAACCAAAAGTACTTCAATCACAATCGCAAGCGCTTCAAACCAAAGCTACAACCCTAAGCAACAATCCTCAGTCGGCAAAATCAAACGCCTTGTTCTAACCCAAGAAGGTAGAACGAAACTCAACAGCTACCCAGACACAGACTTCTATGCAAACCCACGACCGGGGACCTATGTCGATGATGCCTTCATTTCGACACTGACTAATCTTTACAGAGAAAGGTTGAGACCTAACATAGAGATTCTTGATCTCATGAGTTCTCGGATTAGCCATCTACCTGATGATCTCAATTATAAGAGAGTGGTGGGACATGGGTTAAATGCTCAGGAGCTTGCAAAGAATCCCCGACTGGACTGCTTTTTTGTGAAGGATCTGAACAATGATCAGGAGTTTGAAATTGAGAGTTGCTGTTTTGATGCAGTGTTGTGCTGTGTTGGTGTCCAGTATCTGCAACAACCAGAGAAGGTCAGATTCTATAACCTTGCGTTCAAAGATATTTATCTTAATTTGAGGACTAAAACATTATTTTAGTTCCTGTTAGTTTTTTTTAATTTAGTCCATTATAAATTTTTCTTCTCAATTTAGTTTTTATAATTTGATCTGTAATCAATTTGGTCCCTTCTTCTAAATGTTGTTTAATTAAGTAATAATTTTGATGACTTAAAAGTTTGATACTTACTAGACAGTGTTAAAAGCCAACTTAATTTAATTTTGCTTCTCTTTTTTTTTTTCAATGAGTCAAAATATTATGTTTAGTAACTAATATTAAAAGTTGCTCAATCAGTCTCAAACATTGTCTAGCTAAAAAAAAAAAGAGAAAAATTAGACAATAACTTGTCATTAACATTGCCTAATCAACACTAAACATCCAAAGTTATCAAAATTATTACTTATTTAGATGACATTAAAATACTAAATTGATAACAAATTAAATTATAAGAAACTAAATTAAAAAGGATAATGAACCAAATTGAGAAAAGTATCATATATGAGGAAGAAAAATAATATTCTAGTCTTAATTTTAGTGATCTAGAGTTTGGATCATTTAGTGGCACTTCAAACGCCACTAATACAGCTTCCTGGAGCTTGCACAAGCATCGCGATTCCAAGTGTTGGGACAATTTTTAGCGGTGCTTTCAAGCAGTCAGCATCGCTATGTTTTTGTGAAGCCTTTAATATTTTTTTTATGCATTTCGTGGTGCTTGGCAAGTGCCGCTATTATTTATTTTGAATTTTTTTATTTATAATAGTGGCGCTTAGGAAGCGCTGCTATATTTTTCATGGATTTTTTTAATAATAGCGTCCTTTCAAGCGCCACTATCATTTTGAGTAAATTAATTTGATTAATATTAGTGTCACTTTTCAAGTGCCGCTATCTTTTTGTAAGAATTAATTTTTTTAAAAATAGTGTTGCCTTCCAAGTGCCACTATCTTTTTGGATGAATTAAATTTTTTAAAAAATATTGTCGCCTTCTAAGCACCATAAAATTTTTTTGGTAATTTTAACTTTTTTTTACACCTTTTAAGCGCCACTATTTTGGTCAAAAAGCACCATTAATTTAATCTAGATTTTTACTTCATTTCACCTTTATTTTAGGCTAATTCATATATATATATTTGTAATTGATTGTTCCTAACACCCTTTAAGTGCTATTTAAAGTCAAATTTTTAAAATCATTGATCCTCAAGCTTTCAAAATGCCAATATAATTTAAATATCCTTGTTTGAAATGATGCATACCCTATTTATAATTTCTAATTAACATCAAACAATATAAACTCAACATATAATACATTCAAAATAGTATCTTAATTGCATAACATTTCCATGTTCAAAATAACATAAACCCAACATATGCAATTCATAATTATAATTCAAAATAATTAATAACAAGCCAGTACCCTAAGTTTTCTTGCACCAAATTTTTATACATAGGGTTTTATAATATATATTTAATTACTACTCTAAATACCAAAATATGTAATATCCCATCTACTGAGTGGGATCTTCCCCCACCGATAAGTGAGGTTCAATTGAAGGCTGTCCACTATTTACATCAGATGCCTGAAAGGATTAATAACTTTTTTATAACTTGAATGAAACAAAGAAAATAATTTTTTTAAATAAAAAAATATTAAACTAACTTAAGGATTAAACGAGTGTGCAAAATGAGGTGGAACATTTCCCAAGAAATTTTGAAAAATGTAACTTAAGGCATTTCTCATCTCTTTATTTGAAGATTGTAACCTTGAAACTTCCTATTAAAGAGCGACATTAGAAGTATTAGCACCTTAATTTATAGGGAACTAACCAAATCAAGTTGTATTCACGCTAAATACTTAGTTGGACTAGGGCCAAATCCTAAACCATGAACTCTTCTAGGACATTCTTTTCCCAACACTTGTCCTAAAGAATCTTGCTCAAATGGTCTCAGATGAAGTTCCTTGACTTTCAATTTCTAATATTTTTTCCTAAAATAACAAATTAACTTGTTAACTAAGAGATAAAGACATAAAGTGCAGTAATTGGTCATAATTAGCATAACATACGTTCAAACAACCTATAAAGCCAACATTTACATGTACATAATACACACAACCTACCATATGAACCCAACATTGATAGCTATAACAAGGAAAATACAATAGTACAATGATACACACAGCCAGCAAAGAACCAAACAACATGATATTGTAACGAGCAAAATGAATTCCCTACGGAGATAACCTCAAATGATTAAGGTTTAAGAACCCTTAGCCAGTAAAAATACTTCCAACTAAGTATTTATAATACTTAAACTTACAACCTTAGCCTCATCATTGACATAAGATCCATCCGCCTTCTTGTGTGTTGCAATAAATATAGCTCCTTTGCTCATAGGTGCACCACTTGCCAATTCCTAACATATATTAAATGAAAAATATCATGATCCTGAATTTAGCACATCATAAGAAAAATACATTATTACCATTTCATGTTTCTTTCTTGCAATGCTTTTGGACCCACAAGTATGTGGCATCTTCAACTTATGTCGATTTAATCTGTTATTACTGCTTATTTCTTGCAAAGTTAAAAAAGATAAATTTTTAAGTATTGTTGTAAAACCCCTTTAATTTAGAAATTTAATTTGAACCTTACTTGGGTCTTTGGATCTAATCTGTAATCAATGAAAGCTGTCCACATTTCTTGTGGTATGAAGTCAGGATGACTTAAAATGTTTTGCTCCCTAGTGGCATCCCACTTGTAATACATGTTAAACAACTCAATCCGATAATTCCTCCACTTCTTTCTAATTTTTTTCAACACAAAATTGTTTGCAACCCAGTCATCTAAGCAAAACTTAGCCTTCAAATCACAATATCAAATATTAGTTCATTTAAAGTAGACGCCAATAGAAATGTAATTTAGCACTAAGTATAAATTTTATAATACCTTTAAATTATCAAAACAAGTATCCTTATAGCTATCAGGAACTTTATCCCATGAATGATAGCTGATAGGAAATGAGTTCAAGTCAGTCCCAATCACTCCCAGAAGGCCAGCTGTTTCCCCAATTGATTAGCGTTGTTCATTAAAGGGTACAACTATACGTTGCCCTACAAGAAGTGTCTAAACGTCATGCAATCTTAAATGTCCTTCCCTAGTGTTTCCTTGCTCATTTGTAAAATGAAAAATACATCAAGATAATATCAATAATTTAAATATTAAAATGAAAAAAAATTCACCTACCGATGATATTGATAGTCAAAGATGAACTTTTACTCCTTCCACTTGAGGACTGGGCCAAGGCAATAGTTGAAGCTGGTTCTGAGGTCTGGGTTGGGGGTGGAGATGGCTCTGGCTCGAAAGGATGCAGAGTGGGAGATGGAAATGACACTGGCTCGAAAGGATGCGAAGTGGGGGATAGAGATGGAGTAGGGACAGTTGAAGACTCTTTATGAGTTCTACCGGCCTTTTACTTTAATCTTCTCATGTCTACAACTTTCAATGCATATAACAAAATAAAGTAAAGATAATATCAAATCAATAAAAAATTATTTTGTGATATATTTGTTTGAACAGAGAATTACTTGAAAGACTCATATTCATAACCATACTGCTAGTCTTACATAAATACCATACATGATCTTATTTATTCTTTGGAAAAAAGGAAAAATCAACCACTAAACACATAATATTTGATCCTCATCATTGTTACTTACACTATCAACAGCATCTATGATAGACAATTCTTCTTCTTCAACTCTTCTTGCCAAAGGTATACTCTCTACATTATTAGAAAAAACTTTGCTAATTGTTGTTGTGAGTATGGTTTATTATCATGGACATTCTCTTCATCTCCCATATCGTACAAATCTCTTGGCCTCAAGTGAACAGGAATGCACCACTCGTTGTCAACTTTATCGTTAACGTAATACACCATTTGAGCTTCAGGAGCTTGAATATAAGGCTCATCATCTGCATGTGTACCGGTGTGAATCAATCGTAAAAAATTTATCAAATCAAACCCAAGGGCATCTCTTTCATTCCCAGTGTTGTTGTTGTATTAGCCCATTTACACTTAAACATTGTGATCACGAACCAACCATGATAATTTAACTCAATTATGTCAACCAGCTTTCCATAGTAAGGAACACCCCTAAATATTGGTCTATTGTCATTACTGCTTGCATAACTATTTGTACCGAATAAGCCAAAAACTCTACTATTTTGTGTTTTCAACCTTTGTTCTCGAGCTATAGTATGAAATTTAAAACCATTGATGTTAAATGCACTAAATTGTCTAGTATGTGACTGTGGACCTTTTGTTAGGCATTTGATGTCCTTGGAATGAGCTCCACATTCATCATTCGCAACCTATAATGAACACAATGGTGCGTTAGAGTTTGAATTTAGCGTATATAATAACTATAAAAAAATAAGACACCACTCACTCGGCCATAAAACCATCAAGAAAACTCCCTATGAATTGGCCTTTAGATAATTGAAGAAGAACGAGTGCGATTTCTCAACCTTCTTCTCGAAATCTCCTTAAATTCTCTACGTTTCATTAACAAATGAACAAATTAATTCCAAAGGATTGGAAACATCCATCAGATTAGCAAATCCATATAATTACTTACTAAATAATTCTTTCTACATGTTTACAATTCATTAGTACATGGCGATGAGCTTGATGTTTCTCCATATCCGTAAGTTTGACATATGAGTAACCTCTAACCAGCTTGCCAATATGAGGAAAAATTATTTCTACCTGAGATGATTTAGCCTCATTTGGTTGATCACAAACACATCCAAGGTGATTAAATCTTGTCTCAGTTTTGTCTAAGTACCTTGAAGAAAATGTAAGGCATTCTTCAACACATCCAAGGCGGGTTTATATAAGATTTAATGGACTCAAGTTTTTGAGAACATTTCCTAATATTTAGAGATATTCTTAAAAAAATGCTAGTAATAAAATCGGATAAAGTGATTCAATTATACTTAAATATACATGTTATACATAAGATAAATAAGTATTCTCATTAAAGAGATAAAACAACAACAAAAATAAAGTTTTTCTTATTAGGTGGGGTTAATTACATAGATTAAGTAACGCCAACATGTTCTATCTTTACTCATTTATATAGTTAAGTTGTTGATAGTTAAATTTATCCTAACAATTTATTCCTTCTATTATTCTTTTGGTTTATCTCTACCTTTAGTTATAGGGCTGCTATCTTCTATTTAATCTACTCTTCATACAAAAAATTTTAATTATTTTTTTTGTACATAATCAAATCATCTAAGCCGCATTTCAACCAACTTTTTCTACAATATTAAATTTTTTTCTCTAATGTAATCATTCTTAATTCTATTTTTTTTAGTGTGTGTACTCATCCAATGTAACATTCTTATTTCTACAATATTAAATTTGTTTCTCACATTGACTTTTTATCACCTAAAATTAATTCAATATTATATAATAATGTAAGTCTTATAACTATGCAATAAAATTTTTCTTTTATTTTGAGTGATACTTATCTATCACAAATGACTCCTAAAATATCCCTCCATTTCATCAACCTAATTTAGATATTATGATAGTCCCCAAATACTTAAATTTGATTACTTGTATAGAATCTCTAAGTTTTATCTCTACATTGGAATTAGTGTACCTTTCACTAAATTTACATTTTATATCTATTTTTTACTTCTACTTATACGAAAATCGTATGTTTCCAAGACTTGTCTCCACCTCATCAATTTTTTGTTTACTTCTTTTGAACCTCCAAAAAGAACTATATTGTTAGAAAAAAGCATGCATCGTGCCTCCATCTCTTAGACATGTTTTGGGAACACACCCACTATCATGTTACAAAGGTAAGAGCTCAAAGTTAAACCTTGGTATTATTCTATGATTATGAACAAATGTTTTATGGGTCTGCCTTGTTTTATCACACAATTTGTGGCCCCATCATACATATATTTGATTACTCGAATATAAGTTACATATATTCCATTATTTTCCAAAGCCTTCCACATTATAATATTCAATACTCTATAAAAAATCTTTTCTAAATTGATAAAAACTATACATAAAGTCTTTATAAGTTCTCTAATATATTTCCATCAATCTTCTTATTAAGTATATCACTTTTGTGGTTGACCTCTCTAACAAGAAACTAAATTGATTCTCTATAATCCAAGGTGTCCAACCTTAATATTTGCTCAATGACACTCTCCCATAACTTCATAGCATGACTCATGAGTTTGAACCTCCTATAATTTAGACAATTTTGTATGTTTTCCTTGTTCTTATACATGGAAATTAAAGTACTTTTCTTTCATTCATTTGGCATATTCTTAAATCTCATTTTCTCAATAAAAAATTTTGTTAACCATCTTATACATTTTCTTCTTAAATTTTTCCATGCCTTAATGTGCATATTATCCTCAATATATGTATTACTTCAAACTCATTAAAGAGATACGTAAATATATTAAGTATCAAATATATTTAATATCCTTATATGTTACATAATTAATTTATCTTTCTTAAACAAATTTTAGCTAAGAAGACTCTTAGCAGCCTCATTTAAAAGTTTTCCCATAACCTTCGGCAAAATGAATATTGTCCATCTATGTAATTATGAACCTACAAAGAATGGGCGTTCAATCATTAAGGAACTAACAAGCTAACTATTTTATTTTTCTTATTAAAACATCACCAGCTAAGTTGATCGACAACAAATTGCATTGAACAATAAAAGCTCAGGAACTAAGAAGAGCTTCACAGGTTTTTGCAGAGGTGCTGCGAATACTAAAGCCAGGAGGCGTATTCATTTTGAGTTTTAGTAACAAAATGTTCTACGAGAAAGCCATAAGTGCATGGAGGGATGGGACTGCACATAGCAGAGTCAACCTTGTGGTGCAGTACTTCCAATGCGTGGAAGGTTTCACAGAGCCTGAGGTTGTTCGCAAGTTACCAACTACTAACGATGCTAAAGAGAGTAATTCCCTAATGTGTTGGATCACGAGGCTTTTTGGATTGAAGTCAGGTTCAGATCCCTTCTATGCAGTGATTGCTTACAGGAATTTCAAACCCATACATGACTGAATGCAGAGTTCAGTGCAAATATAGGTTTTCTTGTCATTGTCCTAAGTTTATGTTGGTGTATATATGATATTAAATAAAATCTTCCATGCTTTTCATGCAAATTGGATACATAAATGGTGCAAAGAAAATTTTACAAATTCAGGTTCAGGAAGGGATGCCCTTTTTAATCTACTTTGATTCCATATACAAGAAAGCATCCTCTCAAAATTACAAGTGTATCAAAATCTCGTGTGATAAGAAATCCAAAGAATAAAGTGCCAAAATAAAGCATTTTGTGACTTAGAAAAATCATTTCAAGTCAATCGAACAATGAAATTCGAACAAACTATTATTCCATTCTTGTAATATCAAAAGGATCTGCTTCACAATCATATTTGTCACAGACATAAGTATGACATTAAAGTAGTTTCATACTCCAGCTAATTTTTACATTTATAAATAGTGAGCAATAAAAAGTTACAACATATACTTCCCAACTGTGTATACAGCTTTCCAAGGTTGAGAAGTTGAGTGGATCAAAATCATATGTAAGTAAAAATTTACTAAATCACTACAGAAAATCTGCTCATTACCAGAGAATGATGCCAAAACTAAACTGACAATCTACCTTAAGAAAGAAAAGGATGACCCACTCATAAATTCTGAAGAATTAGAAATATAGTTCAAGCTCTTACAGCATTTCTAACCAATCAGGTTCGGTGCAAGAAAGTGTTCTAGCTTTCTCAACATCTTTAACATAGTAATACAGTCTCCAGAGTGTAGTGTTATCCTATAGAAACTCAGCATAGTAAGAATGGAACTTGAATTAAGTTGATAAACTAGATCCCTAGTTATAACACACACTACCTCTCTTTCCAAATCAACATATATTTGATCAAAGGGTTATTTTTCCACTAGCTTGCTTTGACCAACTATCTCCACAACACATTCTCAAGATTTCTTGATGGTAGCTTCTGAATTAGTTTCTGAAGCTATTGTTTCTCACCAATGGTCATAGGCCTATAGATTAGGTGAAAACAATTACGAAATCACATAACTCTTCTCAAACATAATTGAATTAACTGTTGGAAATCCAGGATACCTCATTTACTGTATTTTGGCTAAAACTCATAATAAGAATATGGTATATAGCCTATAACATTTCCATATAATACTACTCGAGGGTCTCACACACACATTTTTTTTAAAATTTAAGAAAAAAAAAGATTCATCGAAGGCTAACTTTTTCTCTCTCTTCCTTAGATAAATTGATTCCCTAAAGCTCTTATCACATGTTTACATGTCATTTTAATGAAGCATGAATTATGGTTATGTATCTCATTCCATACCAGTGCCACTTTCCGTTTTACCATCATTAATTAGCAACAAACACATTGTTCCATGAATTAGAGGTTTGAACTTGGAAAGTACAGAGAAATCAAAAGATCAATCATTAAAAAAATTTTCGTGGAGAAGAAGTGAAGCATTTAAAGCAAATATTAAGTAATACAAGATCTTAAACCTTATTAAATAAAATACGTTCTTATTGAGTTGGAACGAAACTAAAGGAATGCTTGAACTTGTAGAGATTGCCAGGGATTTCAAGAGTTGTCAAGAAGCATTGTGTACAAGTCTACCTAAGTTTTCATCTTTGAGCTTTTATGCCTCTACTTCTAATAAATGTCTTATAGGAAGGTCTATTTGTAGTGAATGGCAGTGCTAGTTACTAAATAGGTGGGCATGTCCTTAAAATGTGGGTAGCTACATGCACGTTTAATAATAGGATTGTGGGATTAAGTAGTGGGTTGTAATTAAGGAAGTGGAGAACCATGAGTAGTTATGTAAGTTGACAGTATGCAAATATGAACATGGGTGTCAATTACTAATAAGGTGGCTATTGGCTAAGTGGGGTGGTTATGTAGCAGTTAGGGTACTCACTCCTAAAAAAAGTAGTAAGTAGCCAAAATAGGGATGTTGACTCAATTAAGGGAAGCGGGTTTAAGGTCAACAAAATAATATTCTATTTGTTAAGTATTAAACTAATATTTGGTGTACCTAGAGTGATCGTGCCTTAACATAAAAAACCATCACTTAAATCCTACCAAACCACTCTTAAATCTACTCCTCAAAATAGTATGAGAATCACTTATGGCATTCCCAAGTCCCAGCCTTGTCTAAATTAAGTGTCTCATATGGCACTTGACCTACACTAAACCTGCTTTAAGAGCATTATTTTCTCACTAATTCAGAGTTACTTTGACGTAGTTGTTCTCAGGTTAACATATGTTGACTTTGAGGGAGGGGATGAACATGTCATACCCTCTTCTATCTCATACTTAAGTAGGAGAGAGGGATATACATTAGTCTTCAAATTTATTGGACACCCTAAAAAACAACAAGGGAAAGAATTGTGGGATAGTTGAGTGATCGAGTTTGAGTTCCAAAAAGCATGCAATTTTGCTTCAAAAGGCTAAACCCCAAATCATTCATAGGAAATATTGAAAAAATTCTGCACCTCAAATTAGAATAAGATTATGAACAATGCTAGTAGCCACCTAGTCTTGTGATAGTTGCGTAACCGGGTGTGAGTGCTGGCAACATTTGCCCTCCCGTAAAAAGGCTAAAAACTAGGCAAGAATCAAAATATTTCCTAAAAAAGTGTAGTTAAAAGAAGAAAGAAATTTTTTGCTAAAAATCAAGAGGAGGAATCCCTTTATTGAGAAGGGGTCAGAGCTTATGCAAGTGCTCTTAAGAATAGATTCTATGTGGGAATAGCCAATACTGACGGTAAATCTTGGAAAATCACAATAAAACACTTTTGGGAAGAAATTCTAACTAATGAAATTAAACATCATTACTTGAACTGGGCCCCTTTGATTACTGAAAATTCTATGGCAAAAATTTTTAAAGATAGGATTACTTGGTATCCCTTGGGCATGGGGAGTCTTTAAACTCTAGTATTGATTAGTGTGTTATTGAAGCTTTGACGATAATGCTTAAGGGTAAGCATTAGGCAAGTGTGGGGGAACTCGTTCTTAGCCTCTTAGTTAGACAATACAAACCTGGTTTTCTTGTTTAGTGCAAGCCTTATCATGCCTTTGGAATCTCTATCTCCTACCCTATAGAACCACCATAATAACACATTTGTCAGTATATTACCAATGTATTGTAAAGCCTCGAGGGCTACACAAAAATAAGAAAGAAAAGGAAATCAATAATTAAGAAAAATAGAGAAAAAGATAAAGAAAAAGAGAAATTAAATTCTCCAAGAAAATAAGGCGAAAACAAGACTGCATTTTGAATTTCATCAACCTCCAAACTGGGGCAATTTTATCTACATCACATGCATCCCTGAGCGATCTTCAGGGGTATCATATATGACATCTTTCATCTTCCTATATTTCCACTGTGGGTGCACATATTCATATAAAACATTTTTCTCAATCATCTCGGCAGTGTCTTTGCACTAATGACATGCCACTATCAAAATAAATCTCAAACTTACTTGTTCTTCCCTTATTTTGAGAGGAAATAGGATATTTTACATCGTGAAGACTCAATAATGTTGAAAAGTAAGGATTGTCTATATGATTGAAACAAGGTATACTGTGAAGACCAGGGCACTTTGGGAATTAATGATCTTTTATTACGAGCGACATAGGGCACACTGTGAAGGCCAAACATCATGAAGACTACGGCACGCTGGGAAGCGAGGACTTTCTCCTATGACCTACACAGGCACGCTGTGAAGGACAAACTTTGTGAAGACCAGGGCATACCAAAAAGCAAGGATTTTCTCCTGTGATCGACACAGCGCACACTGTGAAGGCCAAACTTTGTGAAGATTAAGCCACGTCGGAAGTAAGGATTTTCTCCTATAAGGGACACAAGGCACACACGTTATGAAGGCCAAACTTCGTGAAGACCAAGGCATGTTGGGAAGTGAGGATTTTCTTCTATGACTGACACAAGGCACACTGTGAAGGCCAAACTTCGTCAAGACCAGGGCAGGCCGAGAAGCAAGGATTTTCAACTATTATCGACATAAAGCATGCTATGAAAGCCAAAATTCATGAAGATCGAGGCACACTGAGAAGCGAGGACCTTCTATTATGAATTACACAGGGCACACTATGAAGGTCAAACTTCATGAAGACTGGGGCATGCCGGGAAGCTAGAATTTTCTCTTATAATCAACACAAGGCACATTTTAAAGGCCAAATCTTGGGAAGACCGGGGTACCTCGAGAAGCGAGGATTTTCTCCTATGATTGACATAGGGTACACTATGGAGGTCAAACCTTGTGAAAACCAGGACACAATGGGAAGTAGGGTTTTACTTGAATAAACGAATAGAATATGTGTTCTTATCTTCGCTTATCCTTAAATGAGAAGTCTACTAATTCTTAGCCACTTCACTCAATTAAGTAATAAGTAAATAGGGGTAACTATGAACATCATATTTTATTCTGGTCCAATTTGAAACCCAAAAAAAATAAAAATAGAAAATAATATACAAAAATAACAAAAAATAAAATTAAAAGAGAATCCCCATTCTTGTGCAGCATCTCTTCTCCATCATTTCTCTATCATCTTCTCAAAAACTCTCTCCATCTATATACATAACACACCTCATTTAGCTTTATCCTAATAACCATCATTTCATTCATTTTCTAATTTTGCCATAGCATTTGAACCATGTCGATGTCTCTCATTAATATTATATAAATTAAATATTTTTTTACATTTTATATATTTTAGAAAACCAAATAAGTCATATATATATAATTACAAGTCCAGTTTACATTTTATCTTTTAGTAGATTAGATTAAAAGAATGTTGGATTTTCATTTTCTTAAATTCCTCAAGATTAATGCCAATTAACGAAGGGAGGATAAGAAGATAATAGAATTAGCAACCTATTGATTAATTTGTTCTTTCTCTCTTGCGATTTGACGTTGGAAGGAGAGAAAATGTATCATTTAATATCATAAATAATAATAACAGAAATTGAATAAAATTAAGAAAATTAAGTCATATACTTGAGAGTTTTTCTTTAAGGATGGAGCATGTACGAAGTGATAATGATAAATTTTTAGTACATTATTTTTATGATTTAATGGTTGGAATTTCTAGACATATTTTAATATGCTTTATTACTTAATCATGTCTAATTTTGGATAATTTTAATATTTGGTGTTTCAACTGAAATTTCAAAACCTAAAACTTCAAAATGGTAAATAAATAAATGAATAAAATAAAATAAGTATTAGGAAAATTTAACTAATTATATGCCAAAATTTAATTTAAGACAACCATCCTTTAGATGGGTTTCTAGGGTGCCCAGTACCTTACCTAAGAATCAAGTAGACTTTCAAACTCAATTTTGTTTTTTAAACTAATTTTGAGCCTTGTCCATCTTTTTTTTTAAAATTTTTTTCAAAAATAAGATTCTTATAGTTTTCCAAATTTTTCCTAAAAATTTGGTGGCGACTCCATTTTTCATTAAAAAAAAAAAAAGCTAGGCTTGACACCTATCATACCAGATTTGGAGAGCAAGTCTTTAATTTATTTTTCTTGAGATAATAACAAAGCACCATCATTCGTGTAGTGGACATAAATACCCAAAAAATAGTTCAATTTGCCATTTCAATGCAAAGGCTGCATTAGACTAGAAATTTCAGTCTTTGAGCTTCCTGTTAATATAATATCATCAACATATACCAATATAAATAGAACTATCTCAGTGCTTCTTCTCACAAATAATGAACGATCACATTATGCATAATGAAAACCAAAACTTTTAAGAGTAGTTGCCAACTTTTCAAACCAAGCCCTAGGGGATTTTTTTCAACCTATATAAAGCTTTGATTTTCATACTAGATTATGATTGTCAGATTCAAAGCTAGGTGGTTGACACATGAAAACATCCTCTTTAAGTTCACCATTAAGGAAGGCATTAACATCAAGCTGATAAAGATGCTAGCCATAAAACAGAGCAATGGTAGTGATAATCCTTATAGTTGGACCAAAGGTCTCTTCATAATCAAACCATGCTTACCTTAAGAAACCCTTGGCTACTAAACTTGCTTTATGCCTCTCAATAATGCCATCAGGCTTCTATTTTACCTTGAACATACATTTACAACTTATCAATTGTCTACCTTCAAGAAGGGAAACAAGTGACCATGTGTTGTTCTTCAATAGAGCTATATACTCTTGCATATCTTCTTTACAAGAAGGACTAGCTAATGTTTGCTTAATGGTTGTTGGTTCAACAATCGCAATGAGCACATTAGGTTTAAAAATCCTAGCTTTTGATATAGTGGTCATAAGATATCTATTAATACATGTTATATAAATCAGTAGTTCATTATGAGAAACCTCAGTCATTTCACCAAAACTTTCAAAGTTCACAGTGGTATCTACTTCAATTGTTGTAATTGTCTAACTTGTAATAGAAACAGACTCGGTCATGGCCTGCAGGTTAGAATTAGTAATTAGAGATTATGCATTATGTGTTCTATGTGTAATTGACTTTGAAGTTGATGTGTGAGAAGGTATAACAAGAGTTATTATTGGACATGGTGTGTGTTCTAAAGAAATAAGTTTAGGTGTGACAGATTTTGAGGCTTTCATGTCCTTGTATAGGAAAAAAATCCATCAAATACAATGTTTCTAGCGATGTATATTCTTTATGAGGGATATAGACACTTGAAGCCTTTATATTGTAACCTGTATCCAATTAAAGTGTATTTTTTTTAATTTGAAATCAAATATTTTAGAGTTATATGGTCTGAGATGTGGTTAACAGGTACATCTAAAGGTTTTGATATTTTTGTGGTTTGGTTCAATTGAGAAAAAGATTTGAAAAGGGGTAAACTTGAGTAAAGTAGGGGTTTGGTAGTCTATTTATGATATAAAATGAATTTCTAAAGTCTTTTATCCCAGTATTTTAGAGGCATTGATGCATTGAATAGAAGGGTAAAGCCCATTTTTGTGATATGTCTATGTTTTCATTCAGCAAGGTTGTTTTATTAGTGAGTATATGGGCAGTTAAATCTGTGACGAATGCCACATTTCAGCAAGAAAACAGGGAATGGAAAATGATCGAAATTCCCCACCAAAGTCACTTTGGATGGCTTTGATTGTGTGATTCAGTTAATTTTCATCAAGGGCATTAAATTGAACAAAAGCTTCAAGTGCATCATATTTGGACTTTATGAGAGACTTAACCAGGTAAATCTAATATAAAAATCAATAAAGCTGATATAGTATTTAAACCCATTTGAAGATAAGACAGGTGCAAGACCCCATACATCAGTGTGTACTAGTTTAAGTGGTTTTGTGTATTGTGTTGTGGAAGAAACAAAAGATAGTGTGGTTTTCCAAGGACAAACATGAAAAATACTAGAGAAATTTTTATTTCTAGGAACTTTGATGTTACACTTTTTTTAAAACACTGAGAACAACTTTTGAAGAACAATGTTTACGGCATATCGATCTTTTGGAGCAAGATGTTGGAAATGAAAATTGTCAAAAAAAAATAGATGCCATCATTGAAATTACCCTTGATTAAAACTTCCTTGGTGACCTGAGATTTGACAAGAACAGAATCAACATGAAACTCAAAAAATAAGTGATTATCTTTGGTTAGTTTTTACACACATACTAGATTCTTAGTTATAAAGGGTACATGTATAAGTTGATTAAGTTTTAATGGTGTTTTACTGGAGGTTATAATTGCAAAATCACCAATATTAGATATCTATAAACCTTGGCCATTACCTATATAAAATTTTTTTCTACCTTCATACTTTTGTTTAGTTTGCAAATTTGTGGCATTGTTAGTTAGATGGTTTTTGCACCACTGCCAGGATACCAATTAGAGTCAAAAAGTGTTTCTAGTATTGCTAGCATAGCCTCCATAGGTGGTTCTCCTCCATTAGACTATTTTTGTTGTTGAGTTTTATTTGATTGGATCAAGGTTGCTTAAGTATAGTTTTGATCATACCTATGATAGCAATTAATTGCTATATAACCAAACTTTCCATATACTTGGCATTAAGGCTTTAAACCTTGCCAGTAATTGGTTCTTCCATGGCTTCTCCTTCTATTAGGACCACCTCTAAAACCTCCTCTGTTAGAGTTAAAACTCTTTTGCATATTTCCATGCTGGTTATTCTAGGCCTTACTTGCTTGAGTCTAATTCTTATTTGTCACTTGGGTCTGTGCAAGACTAGTTGAAACGACTCAATACTCTTGAATTTTTATACTCTAGTTTCCTAAGAGAAGAGTAATACTTCCACCTCTTTATGATTGTAAATCTATATCCTCTAAGTGATACATTCATAATAAAACTCTCATATTCCTCTGTCAACCCATCGACTATTGACTCTACATGGTCATGAGATGAACATAATGCTCCAATTGATGCTAATGTATTAACTGTATTCTTTATTAAAAGCAAAATAATTTGTCATGCATAGTTCTCCCTTCTTAGTATTCCTTAATTGGCTCTTTATCGACCTTTCCTTCTTTCTTGTCTGAGAACAAAAGAAAGCATTAAGTTGTTGCTAGATTTTCTTTGAACTGGTGCAACTTACCACCCTTGACATTATCGCTTTGATCATAGATGACATCAACTAGGATATCAACAATTGATCTTATCTTTACCATTGCAGATATTATTAATTGATTTTACCCACTATTGCGGCAGCTTCTATTAAGAACTTCGTAGAAATGAATTGTCCTCCTATGAGGTACTTTTGAAGATCATAACCATTGATGGTGGCTACCACCTAAAGCTTCCAGGTTAAAAAGTTCTTTTCGTATAGCTTAATGGTGGTGGCTTAAGCGAAGGTTTGAAGAGAGAATTTAGGTTATGTGCTTTTGGACATATTCTAAACTAAAATGAAAGGAAGAGTTGTTGATTGGGATAAGTCTTCCATTTGAATTTTGATGGCCCTGATACCATATAGAGATTTATAGAAGGAATGAAAAAAAGTGAATTATTGATGGAGCTCTTTAAAGCTATTTATATAGTACATATACAACCTTACACCAGACTATCACCAAACTAACCAATCACTAACTAATTGCTTAACTACTTCTAACTATAACTACTTTTGTACATTCCCTAACACATTTAGTACCTAGCTCAATTAACTTCAATAACTTGCTACAATTATCAATCGATGTAGAGAATCTCTTTAATGATTTGTACTTGAACTAGAACATGGTGCTAACCTTTAGAAATTGTAGGAATTATAAATATGACTAGGCTGCATCTAATGTACCATTTGATATGGGTCTCGCTATCATAGTAAAACCCAAAGGAGACTCAAACCTTTTCAATTAGGATACGTTTCAATCCAAATCAGTGCATAAGACTAAAATGAAGTGGCTGCACTAGTTTTTTTTTTTCTATTTTCTAGGTATTAATAATGAACCTTTCCTATGAAATCCACTAAATTCCTACGGCTTACTTCCTTTTGTTTTTCTAATCAATTACAATTTAAACCAACCATCAAAATCGTGAGAATTGATAAAAATATGAAAAAAATCTCAAATGTAAAATAGCACAACAAATTTGTGATGAAGTCATTGACCAAAAAATTCCCTAATGCGAGAAGATTCTACTTACAGAATCACCTTTAAATGCAAAATGTGAATTCTCATAGGGCCTAATTAAGTGTCTACCTAGGTACATAACAGTGTATCATCCAATGAAGTTTATTACAGCCATACCATATGCCCTCTTAAAAAATTCATCAATAAAAGGAATTTGCCAACCACAACACTGTTGGTTCTTATCCACCAATTTGACTATGTGTTACTCAATGGGTTAGGGAAGGTTGTCCCACAACAACCTTCATGGCATCCATGAGGTTCCTAACTTGGAACTATTAGGGCTTTAAACACAACCTCGATAGCTAATAGACTATTCAAACTTATTTTAGTGCATAAACCTTAGCTAGTGTATTTTTGTGAAAAATTATGTACTGTAAATAATAGTGTAACTCCTCAATTAGTTTCATTGGATTTTACTATTATGTATGGTGTGGATGTATGTAGCAAGAAAGGGGGTACACTAGTGGCATGGTATAATGCTCTGTCGTGTTTGATAACTTGCTTATCTCCCTACTAGATTAACATTAACGATAAATTAGATCGAGGTATTAAGTTTACTCTGTCCTATATTTATGGTCCACTGCACATTAGTGATGGACATATTCTTTGGCAACACATAAACAACATGGTTATATCAGTGGACTTTATGAATGTTGAGTGGTGATTTTAACCAAATACTGTTCCATTTGAAAAAGTTTAATACAAATACTCATTGTTGGTGCATCACAATTTTATGGATGTTGTTAATCATCTTAATCTCATTGATTTAATATCATTTTGTAAGTGGTTTACTTCGTCAAATGGTAGGATTAGAGATGATGAATTTTAGGAAAGGCTGGATCTAGAATTTGTCAATGCAGATTGGCTAACTGTGTTTCCTCACTAAAAAATAAGTAATTTGGCAATTTTAACATCCAACCATTCACCACTTTTGGTTTCTACTTCTGTTGATCTTGCTCCAAAAGATCAATAAGCTACAAACCTTGTTCATTGAAGAATTTAAGGACAAAATTGCGTTAGATGGTGAGATGAAATTGATTGAAATTTAAAATTTTATGAACAAAATTGACCTTAAAAAAATTTTAAGGATAAAATTAAAAATTGATATAAATTTTAGGGATATAAAAGATACTTTTACCAATTTGATAACAATATATATAAAAAAGGACAAAATGACTAAGAAAAAGTCATACTGTAGAGAAATTTATAAGCACTTCATCATGGAATTAAACACTCATGAATTCTGACCTTATAGAGATATTATTAAGTACATACATTATACCATTTAATATGTACACTATCTAGTAATAATAAAATAACTTATCCACCACACTTAAAATAGGCCCCATGACTCAACATTCAATACATAAAAAATTGACTATTTTTTCAGCTTAATGGCTATATTCCATTGTTTTAAAAATTGAACTAGACCTGTTGATCCAACCAAAAAGACTATGGCAGTGTCCGATCACTTTTAAAAATTGACTTTTCAAAGAACAAGTCAAAAATTGGATAAATCAAAATGAACCGTCGATTGAGTGGTTTAATTGGTTTGAAATAAATATTCTCTTCCATAGGTTTTTTGAACCTACATGAGGAAGAAGAAATTTTGAGAGGAAAAAAGAAAGAAAAGAGAGAAAAAAGGGATAAAAAAAAGATAGATGAAGAAGGAAGAAGAGAATATGGAAGATAAATAGAAAGCTTACGTTGAGAAGAAGAGAAAAAAGAGGGATATTTTGAGAGAGAGACAAAACAAAACAAGGAGGCATGCGTGAGGCAAGAAAAAAAGATGAAGAGAAAAAAGATGGGTTTATGAAGAGAGAGACAATATGAAAAAGGAGGAGTATGAGGTACAAGTCAAATGAAGAGTAGAGAGAGACTTAAGTGATTTATTGGTAAATGTGATTTATGAAAAAGAAAAAAAATGAATAAAAAATAAGATAAAAGTATAGGTGTAATAAATAGTTATATATTATGATATGTTTTAAATTTTATTTTTTAAGTGATTTATTTATTTTTTAAAAAAATTAAGATATATTATATATTTATTTTATGTTTTATATAATAAAATTATATAAATATTTATAAGTATTAATAAAATTATATAAATATTTATAAGTATTAATAAAATTATATAAATATTTATAAGTATTTATTTTAAATTACTTTTAATTTAATTATAATATAAAGTTAATATATATATATATATTGATATTGTTTCAACCAAGGTTTAACTATAGTTTAACTACATTAGAGCTATTAAATCATGAACTAGTACCTTAATTTATTTAATTTCATTATGTA
Organism: Senna siamea; assembly: GCA_031216115.1. NCBI lineage: Eukaryota > Viridiplantae > Streptophyta > Magnoliopsida > Fabales > Fabaceae > Senna > Senna siamea. The sequence continues at coordinate 11,709,831 of CM062366.1, forward strand.
CAATTTATAAGCTAAATCTGTTCAATTCATCCATCCAAATTATTATATGATCCCACAAATCTATTTTAGTAATTGGTAAATAAGTAGTCCTTAATTATTATTATTATAATATGTAGCAATTCATTTCCACATTTCCTATGCTAGGTAATGTCAATCATTTATGTCAGGTAAATTTTAGATTTAGATGCCATGTGAATTGAGGTAATTATTTATTTTTTTGGAATTAATATTATATGGATTTTTTATAATTTATTTTAATTGCTTTTACATGAAACAAATTTAACTAGTTGGAAACCTTCAGATGCATTTTCAAAATATTAGAGTTAAAAATACAAAAGTATTATTATGTACAATTTAAATCGTTTATTCTATTAATATGTCATCACTTTTGTATATGCTCAAAACAATCTTAGTTGTAATTTTTTGTTTATTCCAAGCTCAATGATAATCTCATAGTTCAAATGCAATGAGCTTAAGTTGGTCCAATAAAGAAGAAAAACTGACGGACAAAAAGAAAGATTTAATTTTGATATTTGTTTCAAATTAAAGATAATAAATAGGAAAAAAAGAAATAAATTTTAAGAATCAAGAATTTATTATGTATAAGAATTCTTCTTTTTAATTTGGTCATTTATTAATTAATAAAAATAATAGAGCTTTAAAATCAAATAATTATGTAATTATTAACAAACAATAATATGTTATTACGAATAATTAAAATTAAATTTTAATATTTGACTATGACAGTAAAAAAATAAAGATGGCCTGAGTTTAAATAAATGTAAGTAAAATTAATGTATTTAGATTAAATTTCTGTTTTGCTTTTGCATTGATTCAACCAAAAATAGAAGAAAAAAATATATATGTGAAAGAGTTCAAAATAACCTTGTTGATACCGGAGACTGGTTTTTAGGTGAAAGACTTTAAAATAGCTTTGTTCATAGAAAAACAGTGAGGTTCATATAATTACTTTTAACCATATCCAAATAACCTTATAGCCATCAATTCGAAAAGGTAAGTTAGTTAATTTTTATGTATTGAATGTTGAGCTGTGGAGTCCATATAAATTGTAAAATTGAATGAGTTATTTGATACAAGAATTTCTCAAGAGTTAATGAGGGAAGAGACAGGTGTGCACATTGCACACACAATCCAACAACCTAACCTCACCTAGCTTAGCTACATGCGTACGTTTTATTATCTCGTGAACTATATTACAAGTAGTAATAATTAAAGTGATAAATTTTTTATTTTTTAAATAAAATTTAAAGTTTAAATTTTATATCTTAAAATTTTTATTAAAAAAATTTTATCTTTAATTTTTATGACACTTCAATGAATTCAAATTAAATTACTCACAATTTATTAAATTTCTGAATACTTGTAGATTTGATAAGAAAAAAACTCTATTACAAAAAATTTTAAGCAAATCTAGGAATTCCACCTCCTTCATCGTCTTCTTCTCTTGTTTCCTTGTAAATCGATCACAAAGTGTTGCTCTTGCTACACTCTAAAAAGCTCTGGTCTTTGATAGATTTGTTGGCTAATTAAGGTTCCTTTCTGATTAAATTCCTTGAGTATGTCAAATTATCAATCATCTCGGTATATATATTAATCAATTATATATATTATTATCATAATTATATAAAATATGATTAAAATAATAATATATTTAAATTTATTTAAATTATTTATATAAAATATTATTATTACATATAAAATAAGTCAAAATATTTTTAAAATAAATCTAACATAAATTTATAAAAAAATGTAAAAAATATATCATTTATCATCCATCAATTCCTCGTCTCTTTTTTGCAAGTATGTATATCTTCACTTTTTTTCTCTCTCTCTATTTCTTCTTTTTTCATTAACATTTAATCTATGATCTTCTTCTTATTCGAACATTTTCTCCACCTTAAATATATCTGAACGAGGGAGAAAGGTTTTGCGTTTAAATGACCATAATACCCTTAACTTTTTTTTTACTGTAGATTCTTACTTGGCAAAATTTTATATGATGTGAAATGTTCACATTTTAAATTATTTATAACATTTTGAATGTATAACAAAATTCTAAGTCAAATTAAAAGTTGATAAGAGTTCACAGAATCTAATTTCGATTATCGTTACCAGTCCTTCTGTCATCAATGCCATTGCCATGTGGCATTACCTCCTTAATTGTTGATGCATTGCTTCGTTGATAGCTAAAAGAAAAGTAAGTCACTCTAGCTCAAATGTGTGGTTTGATTTAACAACAAAGTTTGAGTATAAGGTATTTAGGTAAGCTTTTGTAGAGAAAAAAGTTGTTTATTTTTCTTCAGAAAAATAAGTTTTTGAAAAAAGAAAACACTTGAGAATGATAGTAGAAGATTTTTTTTTCTATGGAATAGTAGTTAAAAATATAACTTCTAAGTAAAAACAAAAGTTAAAAATTAAATATTTTGACAGAAATACCTTTATCCAAAACTTATTATTTACCTTAAAATTTTTAATTTTTTTTCTTAAAACCCTTCACACAAATACAAATTTTTTATGTATAAATTATAATTTTTATTTTTTAAAATTGTAACTTCTCCTTCTAGGCAAAAACAAAAGTTGAAAATTAAATATTTTGTGACAGAAATACGCTTATGCAAAACTTCTTCTTTACCATAATACTTTGAATTTTTTTTCTTTTTACCCTTCACACAAATACAAATTTCTTGTGTATAAATTATAATTTTTATTTTTTTAATGTAATTATAAATAGCATTTTGAGACATATAAATTAAAATAGAGAGCATTTATATGTATTTATATTTAAAAAATATTTATTGTGATTTTTATTTTTATTTAACTAATTAATTATTAATAACTTAATAAAAATTAATAATAATAAATATTTATAACTATTTATCTATTTCAGTAGTATTACTATACATGTCATTTTTAGTAATTTAACAGTCAAATTTTTTTTTATATAAATTAATCAAACAAAAATTATTTTTTGAGTACTAAAATAAGTATTTTTTAATCAAATTGGTCAAACACAAACTATTTTTTTTACATCATTTTTCCTGAAACTACATTTAAAAAGAAATTATTTGAAAAGTGTAAATTTCATTACACGTAAAGAAATGAATTCGCCTAGAACTTCAAAAGTTCGAGAAGTTAGCTTGAAACTAAGCTAAATGCTAATTATTTCAAAGTAAGTAAAAACAAAGTGGTCATTACTTCAACTTTCAAAGTTTTCATTGCGTAAAAGAGTAGAGCTTTTGAATAGAGAAAAGGAATTCCTGCGCATAAAAAGGTCGCTCTTACTTCCTAGAATTCCTCGATTACTGTTCGAAGAAACATCCTAAAAATGAGTCCGGATCCTCTGCTTTAAGTTCTCGGTCTCTCTGCCATACTTTTTAGCGGCAGTTGTTTTCGTTGCTAACGTTTCTTGCAACAAATATTTTTGCAACTATAACTTTTATTAAATTAATTATTTAAACAAAAGTTATAGCCGCAGTTGTATCCGTTGCAAGAATATTGAAACGCACTTTAGCAACGAAGAAAACCGACGCTAAAAAACGTGGCAGAGAAACCGCTGAGAACTTAAGGCAGAGGATCCAAAGTTCCTACAAACGTATAAAACATATACCTCCTCGTGAGTCATGACCCAATCAACTTTCTTCTTTCTTCATTCTTTTACTACTCTCTGTCTTAGTCTCTCGTGGAAAACTTGCACCAATCAAAACAACATTTTTCTCCCTTGCTTAACTCTATCACACCCTTCCCCACTTTATATAACCAACCATCAATGTTGCTTAGTCTTTCACAAGTCACACGCGACACTTACCTTCAAAATCCAAACTCTTGTTCATCTCATCTTCGCATTATCGAACAAGACATTGGATAGTAATGGAGCACAAGCCATATTTACATGGAACCGATCCGTATCCAACTCCCCAACCCGATTCTCTGACGGACCTCAACAGCTTCACGTTCGAATTCCCCACAATCATCTCTGATCCCTGTAAGACTCCCACCCTCCTAAATGGCATCGTTTTCTGCAACAAAATCATAGGTTGTCAAACGGACCTGGATCCACCACAGGGATTACGCAAAAACCCATTCCTATTGAGGTCAGAGTCCTTCAAAAAAATAAACCACGGTCGACATAATGGGGCAATTTCATACCTCCACTCGTTTTCGACCAAGGTTAGTCATGAGTGCTGGAGGAGATGCAAAAGCTGGAAGCACTCTAACGGTTTGTTTGGGGGTCTCAAGTATCCGTTACAAATGGAGCTGAGTGACATCAAGATGAGGCAGGGACGAAGGGAGTCGGTATCCCTGTCAAGGTTAACGGCGGGTTGCGACGGTGAAACAAAGATCGGCGGTGGAAGAAAGAGTAGGTGGGACCTAGTCCGTCGGCTGAGGCTTAGACAAAGGGGCCAGCCAATGAGCCCTTTCTCTAAGGCCTCGTTTGGTTGTTTTCCTATTCAGATTCTGCTGGCTTGATCTAATTCTATTTCGTGATGTAAAATAACGTACGGAGAGATGCAAGAGACTAATTATTGAGGTCACTGCCTTCAGTGAACGAGTAATTAGGTGCGTGGTTTTAAAAAATCTTGTAGATTGTTTTACAATTAATTCGTAATTGAACTGCAGGTTTGTACTAAAGTCGTTAAACTTGTGCTCAAATCGGTTGTTTGAACTGGTGTAAACATTCAAATTAAAAACTAAGTGTGGTAGGCTCATTAGTTTAAAAATAAATTAATGATTTGATCAATATTGATTGTCTCAATTTAGTTAATAAAAAATAAATTTAATAAATTTAATCATTGAATGATATATTTTCAATCAATTTAATCTTTTAATTAGTTGAATAATTAAAATTAAACAAAATCGATTACATGTATGTCAATCAATATTTAAAAATAATTTTAAATGTCATGTCATATTCTATTCAACTAAAAATGTTTAGAGAAAAAAATATAAAAAAAATTGCAAAATTATTGTCGTATCTAAATGTACTATCCCTGAATTTGAGGTTAAGGATTTCAAGATAAAACGAGCAATAGTATTTAAAATTATTTTTCAATATTGACTTGGATACACATTAGCACTTGACACAATTATTAAGTCTACATCAACAATTTTACTAAATTTTAATCATCTAATTAACCAAGAAATTAAATTGATTAACTATATATATATATATAACTAAATTTATTAATTTATCTTTTAAAAATTAAATTGAGACAACTAACATATTTCAGAATTAAATTATTTATTTATCCTTAATTTAATAAAATACAAAGAAAGTTGCTGGAAGCTACCACATTTATAGAGGAAGCAGAGAGTCTTTCTCTTCATTCTTGGCAATGTGGCACTTAGTTTTTTAGTTTTGAAGTGGTTTTGACTCTTTCGCTTTTTTCTTTTTTCAAAACTTCATGCCTAATTCGGCTGACTTTTGTAATATGAGAATGCATCTCTTACCATTCCGAACCTGCTGCTACTTCATCTCAACTTTTTTCAAACTTACTAACAAATTCTTTGTGACAACATGAGAATGCAATACTATCTCATACTATTTAACTTTGTAATTTATTTTATTAGAATAAAATTTTTTTTCATCTTCTTCCATATAATCTACGTTTTGGAACTTGAGTAGAAAAATAAATGTTAAAAAATTTTACTTGGCCATTCTTCATCTTCTCCCTAACTGAAGTCCAATCTAGTTATTTATTATTATTTTTATTTCTAAATTCATTAAAAATAAAAAATTTAATAATAATTTATATAATTTTAATATAAAAAATTTAAAATGTAACCTATATATATTACAAGCTTTAATTACTTGTTATAACTTATAATTAGATAGTTTTATGATCATTTTTTTTAACTAAAAGTATTAAATTTATTATTTGATATAACTTATTGTTTACATTTTTATGTATTTTTTATTTGATTTAGAATTAAATTTATTTGTCCAATATTTTAATTTGAATAGCATTACCTTTAGACAAATTATAAAGATTCTTGATATACATAAATTCCGTTCATCTCTATTTTTGTACATTTATAACAATAAAATAAAATAAAAGGGAGTAAGAAATATTAGAAGGAGAAAAGAATCATCCAAACATCTCTATCAGAATTTGTGTATGGACTCCCATTTATGCCCATGAAGTAGCTCCTCGCGCCTGCAACCATTGATTTCTTATCCACCACACTTTGTTATATCAAATGGAAACTCAAGCAAAGTTTGGTTTTTTATCATTTGAAGCTCCATGCCTATCTTTCATCCAAATAGCAAGCCATGGCTCCAACTCCAACCAGCCATTCAAAGCAATCTACAATTCATCTCTGCGCCTCCATTCAAAACCAAAAGTACTTCAATCACAATCGCAAGCGCTTCAAACCAAAGCTACAACCCTAAGCAACAATCCTCAGTCGGCAAAATCAAACGCCTTGTTCTAACCCAAGAAGGTAGAACGAAACTCAACACCTACCCAGACACAGACTTCTATGCAAACCCACGACCGGGAACCTATGTCGATGATGCCTTCATTTCGACACTGACTAATCTTTACAGAGAAAGGTTGAGACCTAACATAGAGATTCTTGATCTCATGAGTTCTCGGATTAGCCATCTACCTGATGATGTCAATTATAAGAGAGTGGTGGGGCATGGGTTAAATGCTCAGGAGCTTGCAAAGAATCCCCGACTGGACTGCTTTTTTGTGAAGGATCTGAACAATGATCAGGAGTTTGAAATTGAGAGTTGCTGTTTTGATGCATTGTTGTGCTGTGTTGGTGTTCAGTATCTGCAACAACCAGAGAAGGTCAGATTCTATAACCTTGCGTTCAAAGATATTTATCTTAATTTGAGGACTAAAACATTATTTTAGTTCCTGTTAGTTTTTTTTTTAATTAAGTCCATTATAAATTTTTCTTCTCAATTTAGTTTTCATTTTCATAATTTGATCTGTAATCAGTCTCAATCCCTTCTTCTAAATGTTGTTTAATTAAGTAATAATTTTGATAACTTAACAGTTTGATACTTACTAGACATTGTTAAAAGGCCAACTTAATTTAATTTTGCTTCTCTTTTTTTTTTTCAATGAGTCAAAATATTACGTTTAGTAACTAATATTAAAAGTTGTTCAATCAGTCTCAAACATTGTCTAGTTGAAAAAAAAAAGAAAAATTAGACAATAACTTGTCATTAACATTGCCTAATCAACACTAAACATCCAAAGTCATCAAAATTATTACTTATTTAAATGACATTAAAATATCAAATTGATAACAAATTAAATTATAAGAAACTAAATTTAAAAGGATAATGAACCAAATTGAGAAAAGTATCATATATGAGGAACAAAAATAATATTCTAGTCTTAATTTAAGTGATCTAGAGTTTGGATCATTTAGTGGCGCTTCAAATGCCACTAATACAGCTTCCTGGCGCTTGCACAAGCAACGCGATTCCAGGTGTTGGGACAATTTTTAGCGGCGCTTTCAAGCAGTCGCAAGAATTTACGCCACGATTTAAAATCGTGGCGCCTGATAAGCGCCGCTATGTTTTTATGAAACCTTTAATATTTTTTTTATGCATTTCATGGCGCTTGACAAGTGCCGCTATTATTTATTTTGAATTTTTCTTATTTATAATAGTGGCACTTAGGAAGTGCTACTATATTTTTCATGGATTTTTTTAATAATAGCGTCGCCTTTCAAGCGCCACTATCTTTTTGAATGAATTAATTTGATTAATATTAGTGTCACCTTTCAAATGCCACTATCTTTTTGTAAGAATTAAATTTTTTTAAAAATAGTGTCGCCTTCCAAGCACCACAAAATTTTTCTAGTAATTTTAACTTTTTTCTGCCACCTTTTAGGCGCCACTATTTTGGTCAAAAAGCGTCATTAATTTAATCTAGATTGCTACTTCATTTCACTTTTATTTTAGGCTAATTCATATATATATATATATATTTGTAATTGATTGTTCGTAACACCCTTTAAGCGCTATTTAAAGTCAAAATTTTAAAATCATTGATCCTCAAGCTTTCAAAATGCCAATATAATTTAAATATCCTTATTTGAAATGATGCATACCCTATTTACAATTCCTAATTAACATCAAACAATATAAACTCAACATATAATACATTCAAAATAGTATCTTAATTGCATAACATTTCCATGTTTAAAATAACATAAACCCAACATATGCAATTCATAATTATAATTCAAAATAATTAATAACAAGCCAGTACCCTAAGTTTCCTTGCACCAATTTTTTATACATAGGGTTTTATAATATATATTTAATTACTACTCTAAATACCAAAATATGTAATATCCTATCTATTGAGTGGGATCTTCCCCCGCCAATGAGTGAGGTTCAACTAAAGGTTGTCCACTATTTACATCAGATGCCTGAAAAGATTAATAACTTTTTTATAACTTGAATGAAACAAAGAAAATAATTTTTTTAAATAAAAAAATATTAAACTAACCTGAGTATTAAATCAAGTGTGCAAAATGAGGTGGAATATTTTCTAAGAAATTTTGAAAAATGTAACTTAAGGCATTTCTTATCTCTTCATTTGAAAATTGTAACCTTGAAACTTCTTGTTGAAGAGTGACGTTAGAAGTATTAGCACCATAATTTATGGGGAACTGACCAAATCAAGTTGTATTCGCGCCAAATACTTAGTTAGACTAGGGCCAAATCCTAAACCACAAACTCTTCTAAGACGTTCTTTTCCCAACACTTATCCTAAAGAATCTTGCTCAAATGGTCTCAGATGAAGTTCCTTGAATTTCAATTTCTAATATTTTTTTCCTAAAATAACAAATTAACTTGTTAACTAAGAGATAAAGACATAAAGTGCAGCAATTGGTCCTAATTAGCATAACATATGTTCAAACAACCTATAAAGCCAACATCTGCATGATACACACAACCTACCATATGAACCCAACATTGATAGCTACAACAAGGAAAATACAATAGTATAATGATACACACAGCCAGCTAAGAACCAAACAACATGATATTGTAACGAGCAAAATGAATTCCCTACGGAGATAACCTCAAATGATTAAGGTTTAAGAACCCTCAGCCAGTAAAAATACTTCCAACTAAGTATTTATAATACTTACACTTACAACCTTAGCCTTATCATTGACATAAGATCCATCTGCCTTCTTGTGTATTGCAATAAATATAGCTCCTTTGCTCATAGGTGTGCCACTTTCCAATTCCTAACATATATTAAATAGAAAATATCATGATCCCGAACTTAGCACATCATAACAAAAATACATTATTACCATTTCATGTTTCTTTCTTGTGATGCTTTTGGACCCACAAGTATGTTGCATCTTCAACTTATGTCGATTTAATCTGTTATTACTGCTTATTTCCTGCAAAGTTAAAAAAGATAAATTTTCAAGTATTGTTGTAAAACCCCTTTGATTTAAAAATTTAATTTGAACCTTACTTGGGTCTTTGGATCTAATCTGTAATCAATGAAAGCTGTCCACATGTCTTGTGGTATGAAGTCAGGATGACTTAAAATGTTTTGCTCCCTAGTGGCATCCCACTTGTAATATATGTTAAACAACTCAATCCGATAATTCCTCCACTTCTTTCCAATTTTTTTCAACACAATTTTTTGTAACCCAATCATCTAAGCAAAACTTAGCCTTTAAATCATAATATCAAATATTAGTTCATTTAAAGTAGATGCCAATAGAAATGTAATTTAGCACTAAGTACAAATTTTATAGTACCTTTAAATTATCAAAACAAGTATCCTTATAGCTATCAGGAACTTTATCCCATGAATGATAGCTAATAAGAAATGAGTTCAAGTCAGTCCCAATCACTCCCAGAAGGCCAGTTGCTTCCCCAATTGGTTAGCCTTGTTCATTAAAGGGTACAATTATACGTTGCCCTACAAGAAGTGTCCAAATGTCATGCAATCTTAAATGTCCTTCCCTAGTGTTTCCTTGCTCATCTGTAAAATGAAAAATACATCAAGATAATATCAATAATTTAAATATTAAAATGAAAAAAATTCAACTACCGAATATTGATAGTCAAAGATGAACTTTTACTCCTTCCACTTGAGGACTGGGCCGAGGCAACAGTTGAAGCTGGTTTTGAGGTTTGGGCTGGGGGTGGAGATAGCTCTAGCTCGAAAGGATGCGGAGTGGGAGATGGAAATGACACTGGCTCAAAAGGATGCGAAGTAGGGGATAGAGATGGAATAGGGACAGTTGAAGACTCTCTACGGGTTCTACCAGCCTTTTGCTTTAATCTTCTCATGTCTACAACTTTCAATGCATATAACAGAACAAAGTAAAGATAATATCAAATCAACAAAAAATTATTTTGTGACATATTTGTTTGAATAGAGAATTACTTGAAAGACTCATATTCATAACCATAATGCTAGTCTTACATAAATACCATACATGATCTTATGTATTCTTTGGAAAAAAGGAAAAATCAACCACTAACCACATAATATTTGATTCTCATCATTGTTACTCACACTATCAACAGCATCCATGATAGGAAATTCTTCTTCTTCAACTCCTCTTGCCAAAGGTATACTCTTTACATTATTAGAAAAAACACTGCTAATTGTTGTTTTGAGTATGGTTCATTATCATGGACATTCTCTTCATCTCTCATATCATACAAATCCCATGGCTTCAAGTGAACAGGAGTGCACCACTCGTTGTCAACTTTATTGTCAACGTAATACACCATTTGAGCTTCAGAAGCTTGAATATAAGGCTCATCATCTGCATGTGTACCAGTGTGAATCAATTGCAAAAAATTTATCAAATCAAAACCAAGGGCATCCCTTTTCATTCCTAGTGTTGTTGTTATATTATCCCATTTACACTTAAACATTGTGATCACAAACCGACCATGATAATTTAACTCAATTATGTCAACCAGCTTTCCATAGTAAGGAACACCCCTAAATATTGGTCAATTGTCACTACTGCTTGAATAACTATTTGTACCGAATGAGCCAAAGACTCTAATATTTTGTTTTTTCAACCCTTGTTCTCGAGCTATAGTACAAAATTTAAAACCATTGATGTTAAATGCACTAAATTGTCTAGTATGTGACAGTGGACCTTTTGTTAGGCATTTGATGTCCTTGGAATGAGCTCCACATTCATCATTCGCAACCTATAATGAACACAATGGTTCGTTAGAGTTTGAATTTGGCGTATATAATAACTATAAAAAAATAGGATACCACTCACTTGGTCATAAAACCATGAAGCAAACTCCCTATGAATTATCCTTTAGATAATTGAAGAAGAACGAGTGCGATTTCTCAACCTTCTTCTTGTAATCTCCTTAAATTATCTATATTTCATTGACAAATGAAAAAATTAAATCCAAAGGATTGAAAACATCCATCAGATTAGCAAATCCACAGAATTACTTACTGGACAATTCGTTCTACATGTTTACAATTCATTAGTACATGGCGATGAGCTTGATGTTTCTCCATATCCATAAGTTTGACATATGAGTAACCTCTAACCGGCTTGCCAATATGAGGAAAAATTATTTCTACATGAGATGATTTAGCCTCATTTGGTTGATCACAAACACATCCAAGGCGATTAAATCTTGTCTTAGTTCTGTCTAAGTACCTTGAAGAAAATGTAAGGCATTCTTCAACAATGTAACTTTCCGTTATAGAGACTTCAGGCTATGCCTTATTTCGTACGTAAGACTTCAGCAATCCTAAGTACCTGTAAATTTGACATATACTTAATTAAGACTTATTCCAATCATGACAAAAAGTAATAACGTCACATAAAACTATGTTGAGAATTTTACCTTCCTATTGGATAAATCCACTTGTAATGAACAGGCCCTCCACACTTAGCTTCACCAATTAAGTGAACAATCAAATGAACCATAATTGTAAAGAATGATGGGGGAAATAACACTTCTAAATGACATAGGCATACCCCTACTCTCTGTTGAAGGTTATCTAACTCAGAAGTGCTTAGTACCTTACCACATATATATCGAAAAAATGAACACAACTCTACTAAGACTGTGCATATATGATTAGGCAAGATAGTTCTTAATGCTATTGGTAACAATTGTTCCATTAGAATATGAGAATCGTGACTCTTTAGCCTAGATAATTTACGATTCTTTAAATTGACACATCGAGAAATGTTACTGGAGTAACCATCTGGGACCTTCACATTCTTTAAGATATTGAGAAATTTATCCTTGTTTGAATTTGAAATTGTGTATAAGGCCAAAGGATATTTTTCATTGTCATCCACCCAAAGGTCTTGACAAATTCCCATGAAACATAGGTCTTTTCAAGCATTAAGATAATCTTTTATCTTACCAGCTTTATTCAATAATGTATATATGACGTTGTCACACACATTCTTCTCAATATGTATGACATCAAGGTTGTGTCTCAAAAAATTAAATTCCCAATACGAAAGCTGAAAAAATATGCTTTTCTTCCTCCACTGAGATTCACTTCCTTCAGCACAACTATTACGAGTTCCTTTCCCTCTAACATCTAACTTTTGTCCTTTCCTAAAGGTTATGTTAATATTCTCCACTTGCTTCAATATTTTTGAGCCTGATAATGAAATTGGTGGATTCCTCATTTCTGTGTTACCATCAAAACAAAGTCGATTCAATCTAAATCTATGCCCAGGTTCCAAGAAATGATGGTGGCGCATGAAACACCATTTTCTACTAAAAGGCAATCGACATGTGTTCCAGTCATAATTGCAAGACAGATAGGCTAAAACCATATATGTGTTCCATCCAGATAAGGTTTCAAGACTAGGAAAATCACTGATGGTCCACATTAGCGCTGCCCACAATGTGAACATCTTAACCGATGAAGAATCGTATGTTTTCACTCCAGCTATCCATAATTTGCTCAACTCTTCAATCAAAGGTTGTAGGTAAACATCTATATCATTCCCGGGCATACGTTTTCCTGGAATAATCATAGAAAGAATGAAAGATGTTTGCTTCATACACATCCACGGAGGCAATTTGTATGGAATAAGAACCACAGGCTAGATACTATAATTGATACTCAGTGATCCAAAAGGATTGAAACCATCACTAGCTAGCCCATGCCATACATTACGTGATTCTGAGGCAAAGTCAGGATGAATTTTATCAAATAACTTCCACGCCTTAAAGTCTCTTGGATGTATTATTAACCCATCATGATTTTTATCTTCTTCATGCCACCTCACAAAATCTGCCATTTTAGAAGACATGTATAGTCGTTACAATCATGGTTTTAAAGGAAAGTAACATAAAACCTTAGTTGGTTACTTCTTCTTCTTATGCTTCTTACCCCTATTAAGCATGTTGCTTGGACATTCACTGCTTTTCCATCTGGAACTATGACAGACTTTGCAAGATTCCCTACTTACATCTTTTCTCTAATATAGCATACAATCATTTGGACAAGCATCGATTTTTGAATAATTAAGACCAAGTTTATTTATTATTTTTTTGGCCTCATAAAATGAACTAGGGATATTCACATGCTTAAAAGCATCATTCAACAGTTTTAGTACCATAGACATTGCTTTGTCAATTATCTGATAACACTTGATATGATATAGCTTAATTAAAAAGAATAGCTTTGAGTACTTTGCACACTATAGATACAACTCATTACAATCTCTAACTAAGTCTGCAAAATATGAGTCATCCCTATGTATTCCACTCTCCCTTCCTTAAAAGACTTATATGTTTCCATTGTAATGGGTCTACTGACTCTAAATGCATCATGGATCATATCCTACATATGATCTTGATCAAGAAAATTACTCTGACCACCCGCTGCATCATGTGGGACATTTGAAGTATCATTTGCAGTCCCTATCACTGACTCTCCATGCCAAGTCCAGATAGTGTACCCTTGTGGGAATTGGATACAAATTAATTGGTCATATACCACTTCTCTGGCTTGCCACCTTCTAAACCCACAACGGCTACGTGGACATCTTATCTTATTGTTGGCAATTGTGTGTGCAAATGCAAAATCTAAAAACTCATTCAAGTCTTTATCATATTCAAGGCTAAGTCGTGACTTGATAATCCAAGATTTATCCATACCTAAGACCTATATTAATAAAAATAGTAGCAATATTAATAAGTGGAATATCATCCCTACTAGAATTATAAATCAATAAAACGTAAGCAAAATAGTGTTATATATAATATATGTGAAATTAATAATTATAGTAATGAAAACCACATACATAAGCACAGTTAAGAATGTAAAAGAAAAATAAAAAGTTAAAAAGGAAGGAAAAAGAGAGAGAGCAGAGAGGGTGTGTAGCAACAGTAATTAGATATCATTCTAATTTGGGCACATAATCATTCTTTTGTGGAAAAGCCATTTAAAGTAATCAACAAGCACTCTCAGATGTAAAAATATGTCTAGAATGAATTAAACACCAAAATAAGGAGTTTAAACACATTTTGACTTTGAAATGCATAAGATCTGCTCAAAAGTCAAAAGGATTTGGACAGCCATCACAAGTTTTCACACATATATTTTGAGTCAAAGCATACTTTGAAATGCAATTGACATGTTCAAAATGAAGGGAATGGACTAATTGAAGTAATTCTTAAGTATGTGAGGGTCACAAAAGGACACTTCTATATACCTTCATTAAATTTTTAGGTTATAAAATTATAGCTTTCATATATATATATATATATATATAGAGAGAGAGAGAGAGGCTCTTTCCAATAGTATCGTAGCACCAAAATGCATCATTTCATTTTGCCCCTTTAAATACTTCTAACACATAACATGCTTATTTATTCTTTTGTTTTGGTGCATGCGTCTTTTCATGTACACTAACCTTTTTCACTTTATATCAACTTATCAGTCACTCACTCTTTGTGACGAAGGCCCACTTCACTACATGCGATGGATCAAAATTATGAACAAATAATATCATGATATTATATGTTGAAAGATAAATATCGAATAAAAATTTATTATTTATTTATAATTTTTATTATTTAAAGGACACTCATCATTTAATCAATGTTTTGTATCTCTTTTAATTGAGAAGATTGAAATTTCAAATGGAACCATGCCTTTAACTCTAATTACCTCATTGAATTTTATAAGATAAAGAAAATCATTATCATCCTACTTTAAGTGGCTTATAAGAACGCATAAATATTTGACATTTGCTCATTGACTTTTAACTGACTTATATATATATAATATGTATTTGACATTTGCTTAGTGAAAAAGTCCAAGTCTAGGGAGATATAGGTCATTGCTTGATGAAGTAATTTTGAGAAAATTACACAAATATATTTTTTAATTTTGATAAAATTATACTTATTATTTTCTAGTTTTAAAAATGATAGTTATATAGTATTCTTAAGGTTTGATACATATTATACAAGCCTCCATTCTAATTTATTTTTTTCAATTAAGTTAATATTTTATATAATATATATGTGTTCATTCTCAAACAATAAAATTATTTAACTTTTTTATTGTTATGCTAAAAATAAGGTGATATTTTTATTTTGCATAAAGCTATTTTCATTCAGAAAAAATAAATTAAATGAGATCATATAAGAGTAATTTTCTAAATTAAAAAGATGAAGTATATATAATTTAGTCAAAGGAGATGTAATTTACTCAATAATTTATGTTGGAGCTTTTTCCTCCTTTACATCTTTACTTAAAGCTAGGGCTATATATTATTTTTGAGCAAGAAGAGAACAAGTTACTATTGCCTTGAAACACCAAATCAAGTTATGATTAATAAGGGTATTAAAGGCTTCACTCACAATGCACACATCTCTGTTCTAAAGCCATGAAAACAACCAAACTATATGTCAAAAAGCTTTAACAACACAAATACACCTTACCAACATAAACATGTAACACTTATGCACAATAGAAAGAATAGAAAACACTAGCATCTCTACATCATTCCTTACATCTTTTTTGGCTATTCTCCATTTCACTACATCTTATTTAGATTCATGACTTTACTTTTCTTGGATGTAATATTTCTTTAATTAAATTTACAATATCTTAGGTTGCTCACAATTAAATCAAGCATATTGTTTATCCTTGAAAACCATCTATTCATCATTTAAACCACAGAAAACATCCTACACTTGCGAAAAGAGGCATCACAACCCATTCTCTAACCTCTTAAAAGCATCATTTATCTATTTATATAGCATTTTACATTCATTTATGCAAACACAGTAGGAAAATAGGCAAATGTAATCCATAATATATCACTCTACCAATAGAAGGCACAATCAGTTAAAACAATCATATTCAAAATTGTTAGATTCAATGAGCAAAAGTAAAAACACAATTAAGAAGTAGAAGATAAATTTCTATTCCACATTCATTAAAACATACAACCTCAAACCAAAAAAAACTTGTTCAACAACGGTCACCAAGACACCTGTAAAAACTGAATCAAAGTTTGCAAAGTAAAAATTTTAGGCAACCAATAAATCAAATGGAAAACACCCATAAAAAAAATTGAAACCTATAAAAAAATTGAAGCCCCACCATCAAATACATCCAACAACATAGAAAAATTGAGAGCCCACAAGCAAATCAAAACCCTTAACAAATCGAGCCCCACAGTCCAGTCTAACCCTCTAAAAAAATTGAAAGCTAAAAGGAAGTTATAGAGAAACCTAGGCGAAGGAGTGAATGCCGAGAACGAGTGAGTGCCGAGACCGAGGGAATGTCGAGAACAAGTGAACGCCGAGACTGAGTGAACACCAAGAAGAGACTGAGTACCTAGAAAAAAGAGTGAACACTGAGGTGCTGGTGGAACGAGTGAACGACCAGCGAAACCCAGTGAAATGCTCAAGCTGCGAGTGAAAAAGTGTCTCTAAATGGGGCAAATGTCACACACCAGGACGGGGGAAAATATGTTGGATTCTGTGAAATTTTGGAAATAAGGCGCTACAAAAGCGAAATTGTGACGCCTGTTAAGTGCTAGAAAGTGAAGAGAAATATTTAAATTTTAACAGTGCTTTAGGCATGCCAGGAAATGAGGATTTTCTGCACCTTCCTAAAGCGCCGTTAAACAAGCGCTGCTAATATATTTTCCTAGTGCCTTCAAAGCGTTACAAGATTTAAAAAATAAAAATTTAAAATAATAGGGGCGCATTAGAGGCGCCAGGAAAATAAAAAAATTTCAGGCGTGTTTTAGGGGCGCTTTAGGAGCCAGGATTCTTTCACAGGAGTCACCAAATGAAAAACTTTCCTGGTGCCTCTTCAACCACCACTATTTTATCAATTTAGCTGTGCTTTTAGTGAAGCACTGCTATTTAAGAACCGCAAAAATGTTATAAAAGCACCGTTATTTAAGCACTACAAAAATGTTATCTTAATTTCAGGACTAAAACATTATTTTACTTCCTGTTAGTGTTTTTTAATTTAGTCCATTATAAATTTTTCTTCTCAATTTAGTTTTCATAATTTGATCTGTAATCAATTTAGTCCTTTCTTCTAAATGTTTTTTAATTAAGTAATAATTTTGATGACTTAAAAGTTTGATACTGATTAGATAGTGTAAAAGGCCAACTATAATTTAATTTTTCTTCTCTTTTTTTTTTTCAATGAGTCAAAATATTACGTTTAGTAACTAATATTAAAAGCTGCACAATCAGTCTCAAATTTTGTCTAGTTGAGAAAAAAGAGAGAAAAATTAGACAATAACTTGTCATTAACATTGCCTAATCAACACTAAACATCCAAAGTCATGAAAATTATTCCTTATTTAGACAAAATTAAAATAACAAATTGATAACAAATCAAATTATAAGAAACTAAATTGAAAAGGATAATGAATCAAATTGAGAAAAGTATCATACATGAGGAACAAAAATAATATTTTAGTCTTAATTTCTGTGATCCAGAGTTTCATTAGTAGAGTCATAATCATAATATTTGGGACTGAGCTCATGAGAGGGATATTATTTGGAGCATTGATTTTATGTACTCAAGTTTATATAAACCATTCATAGACTCGCAATATGTTAAGAGTGTAGTGAAGAAAAAAAATATGCGTATAGTTAAAATTGATAGTTATAAAAAAATTATATTATATTGAAATTATTTTTAAGTCATATTATTCACAATTTTATCTACTTAATAGTTAATATGTGGCGGGTTTATATAAGATTTAATGGACTCAAGTTTTTGAGAACATTTCCTAATATTTATAGATATTCTTAAAAAAATGCTAGTAATAAAACCGGATAAAGTGATTCAATTATACTTAAATATACATGTTATACATAAGATAAATAAGTAGTCTCATTAAAGAGATAAAACAACAACAAAAATAAAGTTTTTCTTATTAGGTGTGGTTAATTACATAGATTAAGTAATGCCAACATGTTCTATCTTTACTCATTTATATAGTTAAGTGGTTGATAGTTAAATTTATCCTAACAATTTATTCCTTCTATTATTCTTTTGGTTTATCTCCACCTTTAGTTATAGGGCTGCTATCTTCTATTTGATCTACTCTTCATACAAAAACTTTTAATCATTTTTTTTGTACATGATCAAATCATCTAAGCCGCGTTTCAACCAACTTTTTCTACAATATTAAATTTTTTCTTTAATGTAATCATTCTTAATTCTATTTTTTTGAGTGTGTGTACTCATCTAATGTAACATTCTTATTTCTACAATATTAAATTTTTTTCTCACATTGACTTTTTATCACCTAACATTAATTCAATATTATACAATAATGTAAGTCTTATAGCTATGCAATAAAATTTTTCTTTAATTTGAGTGATACTTATCTATCACAAATGACTCCTAAAATCTCCCTCCATTTCATCAACCTAATTTAGATATTATGATAGTCCCCAAATACTTAAATTTGATGACTTGTATAGAATCTCTAAGTTTTATCTCTACATTGGAATTAGTGTACCTTTCACTAAATTTACATTTTATATATTTTTTTTACTTCTACTTATACGAAAATTGTATGTTTCCAAGACTTGTCTCCATCTCATAAATTTTTTATTTACTTCTTTTGAATCTCCAAAAAGAACTATATTGTTAGAAAAAAGCATGTATCCTGCCTCCATCTCTTAGACATGTTTTGGGAACACACCCACCATCATGTTACAAAGGTAAGAGCTCAAAGTTAAACCTTGGCATTATTCTATGATTATGAGGAAATCTTTTGTGGCTCTGCCTTGTGTTATCACACAATTCGTGGCCCCATCATACATATATTTGATTACTCGAATATAAGTTACATATATTCCATTATTTTGCAAAGCCTTCCACATTATAATATTCAATACTCTACAAAAAATCTTTTCTAAATTGATAAAAACTATACATAAAGTCTTTATAAGTTCTCTAATATATTTCCATCAATCTTCTTGTTAAGTATATCACTTTTGTGGTTGAACTCTCTAACAAGAAACTAAATTGATTCTCTATAACCCAAGGTGTCCAACCTTAATATTTGCTCAATGACACTCTCCCATAACTTCATAGCATGACTCATGAGTTTGAACCTCCTATAATTTGGACAATTTTGTATGTTTGCCTTGTTCTTATACATGGAAATTAAAGTATTTTTCTTTCATTCATTTGGCATATTCTTAAATCTCATTTTCTCATTAAAAAATTTTGTTAACCATCTTATACATTTTCTTCTTAAATTTTTCCATGCCTCAATGTGTATATTATCCTCAATATATGTATTACTTCAAACTCATTAGAGAGATACATAAATATATTAAGTATCAAATATATTTAATATCCTTATATGTTACATAATTAATTTATCTTTCTTAAACAAATTTTAGCTAAGAAGACTCTTGGCAGCCTCATTTATAAGTTTTCCCATAACCTTTGGGAAAATGAATATTGTCCATATTTGTAATTATGAACTTGACAAAGAATGGGCGTTCAATCATTAAGGAACCAACAAGCCAACTATTTTATTTTTCTTATTCAAAAATCACTAGCTAAGTTGATTGACAACAAATTGCATTAAACAATAAAAGCCCAGAAACTGAGAAGAGCTTCACAGGTTTTTGCAGAGGTACTGCGAATATTGAAGCCAAGAGGGGTGTTCATTTTGAGTTTTAGTAACAAAATGTTCTATGAGAAAGCCATAAGTGCATGGAGGGATGGGACTGCACATAGCAGAGTCAACCTTGTGGTGCAGTACTTCCAATGCATGGAAGGTTTCACAGAGCCTGAGGTTGTTCACAAGTTACCAGCTACCAACGATGCTAAAGAAAGTAATTCCCTAATGGGTTGGATCACGAGGCTTTTTGGATTAAAGTCAAGTTCAGATCCCTTCTATGCAGTGATTGCTTACAGGAATTTCAAACCCATACATGACTAAATGCAGAGTTCACTACAAATGTAGGTTTGCTTGTCATTGTCCTAAGTTTGTCACTATCTTAAGTTTATGTTAGTGTATGTATGATATTAAATAAACTCTTACATGCTTTTCATTCAAATTAGATACAGAAATGGTGCAAAGGAAATTTTGCAACTTCAGGTTCAGGAAGGGATGCCCTCTTTAATCTACTTTGATTCCATCATACAAGAAAGCATCCTTTCAAAATTACAAGTGTATCAAAATCTCGTGTGGTAAGAAATCCAGAGAATAAAGTGCCAGAATAAAGCATTTTGTGACTCAGAAAAATCATTTCAAGTCAATCGAACAATGAAATTCGAACAAACTATTATGCCATTCTTGTAATATCAGAAGGATCTGCTTCACAATCATATTTGTCACAAACATAAGTATAACATTAAAGTAGTTTCATACTCTGGCTAATTTTTACATTTATAAATAGTGAGCAATCAAAAGTTACAATATATACTTCCCAATTGTGTATACAGCTTTCTAAGGTTGAGAAGTTGAGTGGATCAAAATCATATGTAAGTAGAAAGTTACTAGATCACTACAGAAAATCTGCTCATTACCAGAGAATGATGCAAAAAATAAACTAACAATCTACCCTAAGAAAGAATAGGATGACCTACTTATAAATTCTGAAGAACTAGAAATATAGTTCAAGTGTTTACAACATTTTTAACCAATCAAGTTCAGTACAAGAAAGTGTTCTGGCTTGCTCAAAATCTTGAACGTAGTAATACAGTCTCCAAAGTGTAGTGTTATCCTACAGAAACTCAACATAGTAAGAATGGAACTTGAATCAAGTTGATAAACTAGATCCCTAGTTATGGCACACACTACCTCTCTTTCCAAATCAACATATATTTGATCAAAGGGTTATTTTTCCACTAGCTTGCTTTGACCAACTATCTCCATAACACAGTTAATATTTCTTGGTGCTAGCTTTTGAATTAGTTTCTGAAGCTATTGTTTCTCACCAACGGTCATGAGCCTGTAGATTAGGTGAAAACAAATATGAAATCACATAACTCTTCTCAAACATAATTGAATTAACTGTTGGAAATCTAGGATACCTCCTTTACTGTATTTTAGCTAAAACTCATAATAAGAATATGGTATATAGCCTATAGCATTTCCATATTATACTACTCGAAGGTTTCATACACACATTTGTTTTTAAATTTAAGAAAAAAAAATAGATTCATCGAAGGCTTACTTTTTCTCTCTCTTCCTTAGATAAATTGATTCCCTAAAGCTCTTATCATATGTTTACATGTCATTTTAATGAAGCATGAATTGTGCTTATGTATCTCATTCTATACCAGTGCCACTTGCCATTTTACCATCATTAATTAGCAACGAACACATTGTTTCATGAATTGGAGGTTTGAACTTGGAAAGTACAGAGAAATCAAAAGATTAATCATTAGAAAGTTTTTCGTGGAGAAGTGAAGCATTTAAAGAAAATATTGAGTAAGACAAGATCTTAAACCTTATTAAATAAAATACATTCTTATTGAGTTGGAACGAAACTAAAGGAATGCTTGAATTTGTAGAGATTACCAAGGATTTCAAGAGTTATCAAGAAGCATTGTGTACAAGTCTACCTAAGTTTGCATCTCTGAGCTTCTATGCCTCTACTTCTAATAAATGTCTTATAGGAAGGTCTATTTTTAGTGAATGGCAGTGTTAGTTTCTAAGTAGGTGGGCATGTCCTTAAAATATGGGTAGCTACATGCACGTTTAATAATAGGATTTTGGGATTAAGCAGTGGGCTATAATTAAGGAAGTGGAGAACCATGAGTAGTTATGTAAGTTGACAGTATGCAAATATGAACATGGGTGTCAATTACTAATAAGGTGGCTATTGGCTAAGTGGGGTGGTTATGTAGCAATTAGGGTGCTCACTCCTCAAAAAAGTAGTAAGTAGCCAAAACAGGGATGTTGACTCAACTAAGGGAAGAGGGTTTAAAGTCAACAAAATAATATTCTATTTATTAAGAATAAACTAATATTTGGTGTACCTAGAGTGATCGTGCCTTAACATAAAAAAACCATCACTTAAATCCTACCAAAACACTCTCAAAACTACTCCTCAAAATAGTATGAGAATCACTTATGGCATTCCCAAGTCCCAACCTTGTCTAAATTGGGCGTCGCATGTGGCACTTGACCTACACTAAACCTACTTTAAGAGCATTATTTTCTTACTAATTCAGAGTTACTTTCACGTAGTTCTTCTCAGGTCAACATATGTTGACTTTGAGGGAGGGGATGAGCATGTCATACCCTCTTCTATCTTATACTTAAGAGGGATAGGGGGATATACATTAGTCTTTAAATTTATTGGACACCCTAAAAAACAACAAGGGAAAGAATTGTGGGATAGTTGAGTGATCGAGTTTGAGTTCCAAAAAGCATGCAATTTTGCTTCAAAAGGCTAAACCCTAAATCATTCATAAGAAATATTGAACAATTTCTGCTCATCAAATTAGAATAAGATTATGAACAATGCTAGTAGCCACCTAGTCCTGTGATAGCTACGTAATTGGGTGTGAGTGCCGTCAACATTTGCCCTCTCGTAAAAAGGCCAAAAACTAGGCAAGAATTAAAATAGTTCCTAAAAAATTGTAGTTAAAAGAAGAAAGAAAATTTTTTGCTAAAAATCAAGAGAAGGAATCCCTTTATTGAGAAGGGGGCAGATCTTATGCAAGTGCTCTTAAGAATAGATTCTATGTGGGAATAGCCAATACTGAGGGTAAATCTTGGAAAATCACAATTGAACACTCTTGGGAAGAAATTCTAACTGATGAAATTAAACATCATTGCTTGAACTGGGCCCCTTTGATTACTAAAAATTCTATGGCAAAATTTTTAAAGATGGGATTACTTGGTATCCCTTGGGCATGGGGAGTCTTTAAACTCTAGTATGGATTAGTGTGTTATTGAAGATTTGACGATAATGCTCGAGGGCAAGTGTGGGGGAACTTGTTCTTAGCCTCTTAGCTAAACAATACAAACCTGGTTTTCTTGTTTGGTGTAAGCCTTATCATGCCTCTGGAATCTCTATCACCTGCCCTATGAAACCACCATAATACCACATTTGTCAGTATATTACCAATGTATTGTAAAGCCTCGAGGGCTACAAAAAAATAAGAAAGAAAAGGAAATCAATAATTAAGAAAAATAAAGAAATAGATAAAGAAAAAGAGAAATTAAATTCTCCAAGAAAATAAGACAAAAACAAGACTGCGTTCTGAATTTCATCAACCTCCAAACTAGGGAAATTTTATCTACATCACATGCATCCCCGAGCGATCTTCGAGGGTATCATATATGACATCTTTCATCTTCCTATATTTCCACTGTGAGTGCACATATTCATATAAAACATTTTTCTCAATCATCTCGGCAGTGTCTTTGCACTAATGACATGCCACTATCAAAATAAATATCATACTTACTTGTTATTCCCTTATTTCAAGATGAAATAGGATATTTTACATCGTGAAGACTCAGGAATGCTGAAAAGTAAGGATTGTCTATATGATTAAAACAAGGCACACTGTGAAGACCAGGGAACATTGGGAATTAATGATCTTTTATTACGAGCGACATAGGGCACATTGTGAAGGCCAAACATCGTGAAGACTATGGCACGCTGGGAAGTAAGGACTTTCTCCTATGATCGGCACAAGGCATGATGTGAAGGTCAAACCTTATGAAGACCAGGGCACATTAAAAATTAGAGATCTTTTATTATGACCAACACAAGGCACGTTATGAAGGCCAAACTTTGTGAAGACTAAGGCACGCTGAGAAGCGAGGATTTTCTCTTATGACCTACACAAGGCACGCTGTGAAGGACAAACTTTGTGAAGACCAGGGCACACCGAAGTGAGGATTTTCTCCTATGATCGACACAGGGCACACTGTGAAGGCCAAACTTCGTGAAGATTAGGCCACGTCGGAAGCAAGGATTTTCTCCTATAAGGGATACAAGGCACACACACTATGAAGGCCAAACTTCGTGAAGACCAAGGCATGCTGGGAAGTGAGGATTTTCTCCTATGACTGACACAAGGCACACTGTGAAGGCCAAATTTCATCAAGACCAGGGCAGGATGAGAAGCAAGGATTTTCAACTATTATTGACATAAAGCATGCTATGAAAGCCAAAATTCATGAAGATCGAGGCACACTGAGAAGCGAGGACTTTTTATTATGAACTACACGGGACACACTATGAAGGTCAAACTTCATGAAGACCGGGGCATGCCGGGAAGCTAGAATTTTCTCTTATAATCAACACAAGGCACAATTTAAAAGCCAAACCTTGGGAAGACCGGGATAAGTTGAGAAGCGAGGATTTTCTCCTATGACTGACATAGGGTACACTGTGGAGGTCAAACCTTATGAAAACCAGGAAACAATGGGAAGTAGGGTTTTACTTGAATAACCGAATAGAATATGTGTTCTTATCTTTGCTTATCCTTAAATGAGAAGTCGACTAACTCTTAGTCACTTCACTCAATTAATTAATAAGTAAAGAGGGGTAACTATGAACATCATATTTTGTTCTGGTCCAATTTGAAACCCAAAAAAAATAAAAATAGAAAATAATATACAAAAATAACAAAAAGGAAAATTAAAAGAGAATCCCCATTCTTGTGCAGCATCTCCTCTCCATCATCTTCTCAAAAACTCTCTCCATATATATGCAAAACACACCTCATTTAGCTTTATGTTAATAACCATCATTTCATTCATTTTCTAATTTTTCCATAACATTTGAACCATGTCAATGTCTCTCATTAATATTATATAAATTAAATACTTTTTGCATTTTATATATTTTAGAAAACCAAATAAGTCATATATATATAATTACAAGTCCAGTTTACATTTTATCTTTTAGTAGATTAGATTAAAAGAATGTTGGATTTTCATTTTCTTAAATTCCTCAAGATTAGTGCCAATTAACAAAGGGAGGATAAGAAGAGAATAGAATTAGCAACCTATTGATTAATTTGTTCTTTCTCTCTTGCGATTTGACGTTGGAAGGAGAGCAAATGTATCATTTAATATCATAAATAATAATAATAGAAATTGAATAAAATGAAGAAAATTAAGTCATATACTTGAGAGTTTTTCTTTAAGGATGGAACATGTACGAAGTGATAATGATAAATTTTTAGTACATTATTTTTATGATTTAATGGTTGGAATTTCTAGACATATTTTAATATGCTTTATTACTTAATCATGTCTAATTTTGGATAATTTTAATATTTGGTGTTTCAACTGAAATTTCAAAACCTAAAACTTCAAAATGGTAAATAAATAAATGAATAAAATAAAATAAGTATTAGGGTAATTTAAATAATCATATGCCAAAATTTAATTTAAGACAACCATCCTTTAGATGGGTTTCTAGGGTGCCCAGTACCTTACCTAAGAATCAAGTAGACTTTCGAACTTAATTTTGTTTTTTAAACTAATTTTGAGCTTTATCCATCCTTTTTTTTAAATTGTTTTCAAAAATAAGATTTTTATAGTTTTCCAAATTTTTCCTAAAAATTTGGTGGCGACTCCATTTTTCATTAAAAAAAGTAAGCTAGGCTTGACAACTATCATACCAGCTTTGGAGAGCAATTCTTTAATTTATTTTTCTTGAGATAATAACAAAGCACCATCATTCGTGTAGTGGACCTAAATACCCAACAAATAGTTCAATTTGCCATTTCAATGCAAAGGCCATTAGACTGAAATTTCAGTCCTTGAGCTTCTGTTAATATAATATCATTAACATATACCAATATAAATAGAACTATCTCAGTGCTTCTTCTCACAAATAATGAACGATCACATTATGCATAATGAAAACCAAAACTTTTAAGAGTAGTTGCCAACTTTTCAAACCAAGCCCTGGGGTATTTTTTTCAACCTATATAAAGCTTCAATTTTCATACTAGATTATGATTGTCAGATTCAAAGCCAGATGGTTGACACATGAAAACATCCTCTTTAAGTTCACCATTAAGGATGGCATTAACATCAAGCTGATAAAGATGCTAGCCATAAAATAGAGCAATGGTAGTGACAATCTTTATGGTTGTTGCTTTGACAATTGACCCAAAGGTCTCTTCATAATCAAACCATGCCTACCTTAGGAAACCCTTGGCCACTAACCTTGCTTTATGCCTCTCAATAATGCCATCATGCTTATATTTTACCTTGAACATCCATTTACAACTTATCAGCTGTCTACCTTCAAGAAGGGAAACAAGTAACCATGTGTTGTTCTTCAATAGAGCTGTATACTCTTGCATATCTTCTTTACAAGAAGGACTAGCTAATTCTTGCTTAATGGTTGCTATTTCAACAATCGCAATGAGCACATTAGGTTTAAAAATCCCAGCTTTTGATATAATGGTTATAAGATGTCTATTAATGCATGTTACATAAACTGGTAGTTCATTTTGAGAAACCTCATTCATTTCACCAGAACTTTCAAAGTTCACAGTGGTATCTACTTCAAGTGTTGTAATTGTCTAACTTAGAATAGAAACAGACTCGGTCATGGCCTGTAGGTTATAATTAGTAATTGGAGATTCTGCATTATGTGTTCTGTGTGTAATTGACTTTGAAGTTGATGTGTGAGAAGGTATAGCAAGAGGTATTATTGGACATAGTGTGTGTTCTAAAGAAAGAAGTTTAGGTGTGATGATTTTGAGGCTTTCATGTCCTTGTATGGAAAAAAAATCCATCAAATACAATGTTTCTAGTGATGTATATTTTTTATAAGGGATATAGACACTTGAAGCCTTTATATTGTAACCTGTATCCAATTAAAGTGTATTTTTTTATTTGAAATCAAATATTTTAGAGTTATATAGTCTGAGATGTGGTTAACAGGTACATCCAAAGGTTTTGATATTTTTGTAGTTTGGTACTCTATTTATGATATAAAATGAAGTTCTAAAGTCTTTATCCTAGTATTTTAGAGGCATTGATGCATTGACTAGAAGGGTAAAGCCCATTTTTGTGATATGTCTATGTTTTCATTCAGCAAGGTTGTTTAGTTAGTGAGTATATGGGCAGTTAAATCTATGAAAAATGCCACATTTCAGCAAGAAAACAGGGAATGGAAAATGATCGAAATTCCCCACCAAAGTCACTTTGGATGGCTTTGATTGTGTGATTCAGTTAATTTTCATCAAGGGCTTTAAATTGAACAAAAGCTTTAAGTGCATCATATTTGGACTATATGAGAGACATAATCAGGTAAATCTAATATAAACATCAATAAAGCTGATATAGTATTTAAACCCATTTGAAGATAAGACAGGTGTAGGACCCCATACATTAGTGTGTACTAGTTTAAGTGGTTTTGTGTATTTTGTTGTGGAAGAAACAAAAGAGAGTGTGGTTTTCCAAGGACAAACATGAAAAATACTAGAGAAATTTTTATTTCTAGGAACTTTGATGTTACATTTTTTTTTAAAACACTGAGAACAACTTTTGAAGAACAATGTTTACGGCATATTGATCTTTTGGAGTAAGATGTTGGAAATGAAAATTGTCAAAAAAATTGATGCCATCATTGAAATTACCCTTGATTAAAACTTCCTTGGTGACCTGAGATTTGACAAGAACAGAATCAACATGAAACTCAAAAAATATGTGATTATCTTTGGTTAGTTTTTATACATATACTAGATTCTTAGTTAAAAAGGGTACATGTATAAGTTGATTAAGTTTTAATGGTGTTTGACTGGAGGTTATAATTGCAAAATCACCAATATTAGATATCTATAAACCTTGGCCATTACCTATATAAAATTTTTGTTCTACCTTCATACTTTTGTTTAGTTTGCAAATTTGTGGCATTGTTAGTTAGATGGTTTTTGTACCACTGCCAGGATACCAATTGGAGTCAAAAAGTGTTTCTAGTATTGCTAGCATAGCCTCCATAGGTGGTTCTCCTCCATTAGACTATTTTTGTTGTTGAGTTTTATTTGATTGGCTCAAGGTTGCTTAAGTATAGTTTTGATCATACCTATGATAGCAATTAATTGCTATATAACCAAACTTTCCATATACTTGGCATTAAGGCTTTAAACCTTGCTAGTAATTGGTTCTTCCATGGCTTCTCCTTCTATTAGGACCACCTCTAAAACCTCCTCTCTTAGAGTTAAAACTGTTTTGCATATTTCCATGCTGGTTATTCTGGGCCTTACTTGCTTGAGTCTAATTCTTATTTGTCACTTGGGTCTGTGCAAGACTAGTTGAAATGACTTAATACTCTTGAATTTTTGTACTCTAGCTTCCTAAGAGAAGAGTAATACTTCCACCTCTTTATGATTGTAAATCTATATCCTCTAAGTGATACATTCATAATAAAACTCTCATATTCCTCTGTCAACCCATCGACTATTGACTCTACATGGTCATGAGATGAACATAACACTCTAATTGATGCTAATGTATTAACTGTATTCTTTATTAAAAGCAAAATAATTTGTCATGGACAATTCTCCCTTCTTAGTATTCCTTAATTGGCTCTTTATCGACCTTTCCTTTTTTCTTGTCTGAGAATAAAAGAAAGCATTAAGTTGTTGCTAGATTTTCTTTAAACTGGTGCAACTTACCACCCTTGACATTATCGCTTTGATCATAGATGACATTAACTAGGATATCAACAATTGATATTATCTTTGCCATTGCAGACATTATTCATTAATTTTACCCACTATTGCGGCAACTTCTGTTAAGAACTTTGTAAAGATAAATTGTCCTCCTATAAGGTACTTTTGAAGATCATAACCATTGATGGTGGCTACCACCTAAAGCTTCCAGGTTAAAAAGTTCTTTTCGTATAGCTTAATGGTGGTGGCTTAAGCGAAGGTTTAAAGAGAGAATTTGGGTTATGTGTTTTTGGACATATTCTGAACTAAAATGAAAGGAGGAGCTGTTGATTAGGATAAGTCTTCCATTTGGATTTTGATAGCCCTGATACCATATAGAGATTTATAGAAGGAATGAAAAAATGTGAATTATTGATGAAGCTCTTTAAAGCTATTTATATAATACATATACAACCTTACACCAGACTATCACCAGACTAACCAATCACTAACTAATTGCTTAACTACTTCTAACTATAACTAGTGTACATTCCCTAATACATTTAGTACCTAGCTCAATTAACTTCGATAACTTGCTATAATTATCAATCGATGTGAAGAATCTCTTTAATGATTTGTACTTGAACTAGAACATGGTGCCAACCTTTAGAAATTGTAGGAACTGTAAATATGACTAGGCTACATATAATGTACCATTTGATATGGGTCTCGCTATCATAGTAAAACCCAAAGAAGACTCAAACCTTTTCAATTAGGATACGTTTCAATCTAAACCAGTGCACAATACTAAAATGAAGTGGCTGCACTAGTTTTTTTTTCTATTTTCTAGGTATTAATAGTGGACCTTTCCAATGCAATCCACTAAATTCCTTCTTCCACTACCTCTTATGGGCCTCACGGCTCACTTCCTTTTGTTTTTCTAATCAATTACAATTTAAACCAAGCATCACAATCGTGAGAATTGATAAAAATATGGAAAAAAAATCTCAAATGTAAAATAGCACAACTAATTTGTGATGAAGTCATTGACCAACAAATTCCCCAATGCAAGAAGATTCTACTTACAAAATCACCTTTAAATGAAAAATTTGAATTCTCATAGGGCCTAATCAAGTGTCTGCCTAGGTACATAACAGTGTATCATCCAATGAAGTTTATTACAACCACACCATATGCCCTCTTAAAAAAGTCATCAACAAAAGGAATTTGCCAACCACAACACTTTTGGTTCTTATCCACCAATTTGACTATGTATTACTCAATGGGTTAGGGGAGGTTGTCCCACAACAGCCTTTATAGCATCCATAAGGTTCCTAACTTGGAATTATCAGGCCTTTAAAATAACCTCGACAGTTAATAGACTATGCAAACTTATTTCAGTGCATAAACCTTAGCTAGTGTATTTTTGTGAAAAATTATGTACTGTAAATAATAGTGTAACTCCTCAGTTAGTTTTGTTGGATTTTACTATTATGTATGGTGTGGATGTATGTAGCAAGAAAGGGGGTACACTAGTGGCATGGTCTAATGCTCTGCTGTGTTTGATAACTTGCTTATCTCTTAACTAAATTAACATTAACGATAAATCAGACCGAGGTATTAAGTTTACTCTGTCCTGTATTTATGGTCCACTGCACATTAGTGATGGACATATTATTTGGAAACACATAAACAACATGGTTATATCAGTGGACTTTATGAATGTTGAGTGGTGATTTTAACCAAATACTGTTTCATTTGAAAAAGTTCAAGACAAATACTCATTGTTGGTGCATCACAATTTTATGGATGTTGTTAATTATCTTAATCTCATTGATTTAATATCATTTTGTAAGTGGTTTACTTTGTCAAATGGTAGGATTGGAGACGATGAATTTTAGGAAAGGCTGGATTGAGAATTTGTCAATGCAGATTGGCTAACTATGTTTCCTCACTAAAAAATAAGTAATTTGGCAATTTTAGCATCTAACCATTCACCATTTTTGGTTTCTACTTCTGTTGATCTTGCTCCAAAAGATCAATATGCTGTAAACCTTGTTCATTAAAGAATTTAAGGATAAAATTGGATTAGATGGTGAGATGAAATTGATTGGAATTTAAAATTTTATGAACAAAATTGACCCTAAAAAAATTTAAGGATAAAATTAAAAATTAATATAAAGTTTAGGGAGATAAAAGATACTTTTACCAATTTGATAACAATATATATAAAAAAGGACAAAATGACTGAGAAAAAGTCGTATTGGAGAGAAATTTATAAGCACTTCATCATGGAATTAAACACTCATGAATTCTGACCTTATAAAGATATTCTTAAGTATATACGTTATACCATTTAATCTGTACACTATCCAATAATAATAAAATAACTTATCCACCACACTTAAAATAGGCCCCATAACTCAACATTCAATACATAAAAAAGTGACTACTTTTTCAGCTTGATGGCTATATTCCATGGTTTTAAAAATTGAACTAGACCTGTTGATCCGACCAAAAAGACTATGGCAGTGTCCGGTCACTTTTGAAAATTGACTTTTCAAAGAACAAGTCAAAAATTGGATAAATCAAAGTGAACCATCGAGTGGTTTAGTTGGTTTGAAATAAATATTCTCTTCCATAGGTTTTTTGAACCTCTAAAACATGAGGAAGAAGAAAATTTGAGAGGAAAAAAGAAAGAAAAGAGAGAAAAAAGGGATAAAAAAAAAGATAGATGAAGAAGAAAGAAGAGAATATGGAAGATAAATAAAAATCTTACGTTGAGAAGAAGAGAAAAAAGAGGGATATTTTGAGAGAGAGACAAAACAAAGCAAGGAGGCATGCGTGAGGCAAGAAAAAAAGATGAAGAGAAATAAGATGGGTTTATGAAGAGAGAGACAATATGAAAAAGGAGGAGTATGAGGTACAAGTCAAATGAAGAGTAGAGAGAGACTTAAGTGATTTATTGGTAAATGTGATTATTTATTTTTTTGGAATTAATATTATATGGATTTTTTATAATTTATTTTAATTGCTTTTACATGAAACAAATTTAACTAGTTGGAAACCTTCAAATGCATTTTCAAAATATTAGAGTTAAAAATACATAAGTATTATTATGTACAATTTAAATCGTTTATTCTATTAATATGTCATCACTTTTGTATATGCTCAAAACAATCTTAGTTGTAATTTTTTGTTTATTCCAAGCTCAATGATAATCTCATAGTTCAAATGCAATGAGCTTAAGTTGGTCCAATAAAGAAGAAAAACTGACGGACAAAAAGAAAGATTTAATTTTGATATTTTTTTCAAATTAAAGATAATAAATAAGAAAAAAAGAAATAAATTTTAAGAATCAAGAATTTATTATGTATAAGAATTCTTCTTTTTAATTTGGTCATTTATTAATTAATAAAAAATAATAGAGCTTTAAAATCAAATAATTATGTAATTATTAACAAACAATAATATGTTAATTACCAATAATTAAAATTAAATTTTAATATTTGACCATGACAGTAAAAAAATAAAGATGGCCTGAGTTTAAATAAATGTAAGTAAAATTAATGTATTTAGATTAAATTTTTATTTTGCTTGTGCATTGATTCAACCAAAAATAAAAAAAAAAAAATATGTGAAAGAGTTCAAAATAACCTTGTTGATACCGGAGACTAGTTTTTAGGTGAAAGACTTTAAAATATCTTTGTTCATAGAAAAACAGTGAGGTTCATATAATTACTTTTTACCATATCCAAATAAGTTTATAGCCATCAAACCGAAAAGGTAAGATACTTAATTTTTATATATTGAATGTTGAGCTGTGGAGTCCATATAAATTGTAAAATTGAATGAGTTATTTGATACAAGAATTTCTCAAGAATTAATGAGGAAAGACACAGGTGTGCACATTGCACACACAATCGAACAACCTAACCTCACCCTAGCTTAGCTACATGCGTACCTTTTATTATCTCATGAACCATATTACGAGTAGTAATAATTAAAGTGATAGATATTTTATTTTTTTAAATAAATATTAAGTTTAAATTTTATATATTAAAAAATTTTTATTAAAAAAAATTTATCTTTTTTATGAGACTTCAATGAATTCAAATTAAATTACTCACAATTTATTAA
Organism: Senna siamea; assembly: GCA_031216115.1. NCBI lineage: Eukaryota > Viridiplantae > Streptophyta > Magnoliopsida > Fabales > Fabaceae > Senna > Senna siamea. The sequence goes on from CM062366.1 coordinate 11,743,088, forward strand.
ATTTCTGAATACTTGTAGATTTGATAAGAAAAAAACTCTATTACAAAAAATTTTAAGCAAATCTAGGAATTCCACCTCCTTCATCGTCTTCTTCTCTTGTTTCCTTGTAAATCGATCACAAAGTGTTGCTCTTGCTACACTCTAAAAAGCTCTGGTCTTTGATAGATTTGTTGGCTAATTAAGGTTCCTTTCTGATAAAATTCCTTGAGTATGTCAAATTATCAATCATCTCGGTATATATATTAATCAATTATATATATTATTATCATAATTATATAAAATATGATTAAAATAATAATATATTTAAATTTATTTAAATTATTTATATAAAATATTATTATTACATATAAAATAAGTCAAAATATTTTTAAAATAAATCTAATATAAATTTATAAAAAAAATATCATTTATCATCCATCAATTCCTCGTCTCTTTTTTTCAAGTATTACATCTTCACCTTTTTTTCTCTCTCTATTTCTTCTTTTTTCTTTAACATTTAATCCATGATCTTCTTCTTATTCAACATTTTCTCCACCTTAAATCTATTATTATAAGGCATGACTGCATAAAAGAGTAAGAAATATTTAATAATTTCTATTATACATGAGAGATGTTTAAATAATACAACACGCAAAGTCATTAAAAGCTGCCCAAAATTTTTTGAGTTTGCAAAATTGTGTCCTTTTCTATTTTTTTAAGCTTAAAATATATAAAACCTTTCTTAACTTTAAATCATGTCCGCATAACTCTAATAAATTTTTAACTAAAAAACTCTTATGTTTTTAAAATGTTACAAATAATTCATTCTATTTATTTTTTCGGCCAAATTTTAATTGAGGATTCGACTTAAAAAAATGCTCGGAGTATTATGTTCATTTAAGCGCATAACCCTTCTCCCCTGGCCTCATTCATGCCTCGTCAACACTTGAAGCAAGATACAAAAACGCAGAACGCGAGAACTCTCCATCCTCTACCTATTTGCTTTCTCCCTTCAACCAGATTGCCGTATAAATCAGACCCAAACATCAGAATACAGTGAGAATACTGCACCATGAATTACGACAGGTTCACTTAACCCAAATTAACCATCCTCTAATCAAATTAAGTTTTAAAACTCAAGTTTGGATAAGGTAGGAAGATTGTAATCTAAACCAAACCTAGACCAAACAATCATCTGAGTAAGGCAGTCATGTTTCCCCATCAAAGCAAGATTATTGCAACATTCATCAAACCCAAGCAGCACACAAACCCGAATCAGAACAAATTAAGATGCAGTAGCAATGTTACCTGTGCGGTGGGGCTAGCGGCAACAAAAATGCTAAGATTGAAACATATTGCAAATTATGGGCATTAGCTCTCCAAACTAAATTCAATTCCAAATGCTGGCAGCAAATTAAATTCAATTTAAATTCAGCTAGGAACCTCACACACAGCAACTCTTACCAACTCAGAATGATGCAAAAGGATTTGAGAAGCAGAGGAGAAAATCGAAACTAAAAGGAAAAATGAGAAGAAACCCACCACCCATTACCTTGTTTAAATTCTTACAACGGCAGTAATGTAGAGGGCAATGGCAAGGATGGTGAACAACGACGGTGAAACACGAGCGGAGCACGACGATCGACTTCGGCATCAGCGGTGAAGCTGTCGCAGATGACGCACGACGGCGCCCGATCTTCAGGTGGTCCGACGCTGTGAATTGTTGCAGATGGAGGTGGAAGCACACGTCCGCGGCGGAGGCGAGGGCTGACGGTGGACGGCAGTGATAGTCGGCTTCTGTATTTTGCTTCAAATGTTGATGAGGAGTTCTGATCGAGGGAGAGAGGTTTTGCGTCTAAATGACTATAATACCCTTAACTTTTTTACTGTAGATTCTTACGTGGCAAAATTTTATATCATGTCACATGTTCACATTTTGAATTATTTATAACATTTTGAATGTATAACAAAATTCTAAGTCAAATTAAAAGTTGATAAGAGTTCACAGAATCTAATTTCAATTGTCGTTACCAGTCCTTCTGTCATCAATGTCATTGCCATGTGGCATTACCTCCTTAATTGTTGATGCATTGCTTCGTTGATAGCTAAAAGAAAAGTAAATCACTCTAGCTCAAATGTGTGGTTTGTATAAACGACAAAGTTTGAGTATAAGGTATTTAAGTAATCTTTTGTAGAAAAAAAAGTTGTTTATTTTTCTTAAGAAAAATAAGTTTTTGAAAAAGAAAACACTTCAGAATGATAGTAGAAGAAATTTTTTTTTTCTATGAAATATTAGTTAAAAATTATAACTTCTAAGTAAAAACAAATATTAAATATTAAATATTTTTTGACAGAAATACTTTTATCCAAAACTTATTATTTATCATAACATTTTTAATTTTTTTTCTTAAAACCCTTCACACAAATACAAATTTTTTATGTATAAATTATAATTTTTATTTTTTAAAATTGTAACTTCTCCTTCTAGGCAAAAACAAAAGTTGAAAATTAAATATTTTATGACAGAAATACGCTTATGCAAAACTTCTTCTTTACCATAATACTTTTAATTTTTTTCTTAAAACCCTTCACACAAATACAAATTTCTTATGTATAAATTATAATTTTTATTTTTTTATGTAACTATATATAGCATTTTGAGACATATAAATTAAAATAGAGAGCATTTATATGTATTTATATTTTTAAAATATTTATTGTGATTTTTATTTTTATTTATTTAATTAATTATTAATAACTTAATAAAAATTAACAATAATAAATATTTATAACTATTTATTTATTTCAGTAGTATTACTAACAAAGTAAATCTATACATGTCATTTTTAGTAATTTAACAGTCAAATAGTTTTTTATATAAATTAATCAAACAAATTATTTTTTGAGTACTAAAATAAGTATTTTTTAATCAAATTGCTCAAACAGAAACTATTTTTTTTACATCATTTTTCCTGAAATTACATTTAAAAAGAAATTATTTGAAAAGTGTAAATTTCATTACACATAAAGAAATGAATTCGCCTAGAACTTCAAAAGTTCGAGAGGTTAGCTTGAAACTAAGCTCAATGCTAATTATTTCAAAGTGAGTAAAAACAAAGTGGTCAGTACTTCAACTTTCAAAGTTTTCATTGCGTAAAAGAGTAGAGCTTTTGAATAGAGAAAAGGAATTCCTGCGCATAAAAAGGTCGCGTCGCTCTTACTTCCTAGAATTCCTCGATTACTGTTCGAAGAGACATCCTAAAAACGCGTCCGGATCCTCTGCTCTAAGTTCTTGGTTACCCTGTCATTACTTTTAGCAGCAGTAGTATCCGTTGCAAGAATATTAAAACGTACTTTAGCAACGAAAAAACCGCGGCTAAAAAGCGTGACAGAGAAACTGCAGAGAACTTAAGGCAAAGGATCCAAAGTTCCTACAAACGTGTAAAACGCGTTCGGATTCGCTGCCATTACCCTGTCATTACTTTTAGCGGCGGGATTTTGCGTTGCTAAATATTATTGCGACGAAAATTATTGCTGCTATAATTAATTATTTAAAAAAAATTTATAGCAGCAGTACTTTTCGTTGCGATAATATTAAAAACCACTTTAGCAACGCAAAAAAGCGCTGCTAAAAGTAATGACAGGGTAATGGCAGCGGATCCAAAGTTGTATAAAACACATATCTCCTCGTGAGTCATGACCCAATCAACTTTCTTCTTTCTTCATCCTTTTACTACTCTCTGTCTTAGTCTCTCGTGGAAAACTTGCACCAATCAAAACAACATTTTTCTCCCTTGCTTAACTCTATCACACCCTTCCCCACTTTATATAACCAACCATTAATGTTCCTTAGTCTTTCATAATTCACACACGACACTTACCTTCAAAATCCAAACTCTTGTTCATCTCATCTTCTCATTATCATACAAGACATTGGATAGTAATGGAGCACAAGCCATATTTTCATGGAACCGATCCGTATCCACCTCCCCAACCCGATTCTCTGACGGACCTCAACAGTTTCACGTTCGAATTCCCCACAGTCATCTCTGATACCTATAAGACTCCGACCCTCCTAAATGGCATCGTTTTCTGCAACAAAATCGTAGGTTGTCAAACGGACCTGGATCCACCACAAGGATTACGCAAAACCCCATTCCTATTGAGGTCAGAGTCCTTCAAACAAATAAACCACGGTCGACTTAACGGGGCAATTTCATACCTCCACTCGTTTTCGACCAAGGTTAGTCATGAGTGCTGGAGGAGAAGCTGAAGCTGGAAGCACTCTAACGGTTTGTTTGGGGGGCTCAAGTATCCGTTACAAATGGAGCTGAGTGACATCAAGATGAGGCAGGGACGAAGGGAGTCGGTATCCCTGTCAAGGTTAACGGCGGGTTGCGACGGTGAAACAAAGATCGGCGGTGGAAGAAAGAGTAGGTGGGACCTAGTCCGTCGGCTGATGCTTAGACAAAGGGGCCGGCCAATGAGCCCTTTCTCTAAGGCCTCGTTTGGTTGTTTTCCTATTCAGATTCTGCTGGCTTGATCTAATTCTATTTCGTGATGTAAAATAACGTACGGAGAGATGCAAGAGACTAATTATTGAGGTCCACTGCCCTCAGTGAACGAGTAATTAGGTGCGTGGTTTTAAAAAATCTTGTAGATTGTTTTACAATAAATTCGTAATTGAACTGCAGGTTTGTACTAAAATCGTTAAACTTGTGCTCAAATCGGTTATTTGAACTGGTGTAAACATTCAAATTAAAAACTAAGTGTGGTAGGTTCATTAATTTAAAAATAAATTAATGATTTGATCAATAATGATTGTCTCAATTTAGTCAATAAAAAATAAATTTAATAAATTTAATCATTGAATGATATATTTTTAATCAATTTAATTTTTTAATTAGTTGAATAATTAAAATTAAACAAAATCGATTACATGTATGTCAATCAATATTTAAAAATGATTTTAAATGTCATGTCATATTCTATTCAACTAAAACTTTTTAGAGAAAAAAATATAAAAAAAACTGCAAAATTATTATCGTGTCTAAATGTACGATCCCTGAATTTGAGGTTAAGGATTTCAAGATAAAACGAGCAATAGTATTTAAAATTATTTTTAAATATTGACTTGGATACACATTAGCACTTGACACAATCATTAAGTCTACATCAACAATTTTACTAAATTTTAATCATCTAATTAACCAAGAAATTAAATTGATTAAAAATATATATATTTAAAACTAAATTTATTAATTTATTTTTTAAAAATTAAATTGAGACAACTAACATATTTCAGAATTAAATTATTTATTTATCCTTAATTTAATAAAATACAAAGAAAGTGGCTGGAAGCTACCACATTTATAGAGGAAGCAGAGAGTCTTTCTCTTCATTCTTGGCAATGTGGCACTTAGTTTTTTAGTTTTGAAGTGGTTTTGACTCTTTCGCTTTTTTCTGTTTTCAAAACTTCATGCCTAATTCGGCTGACTTTTGTAATATGAGAATGCATCTCTTACCATTCCGAACCTGCTGCTACTTCATCTCAACTTTTTTCAAACTTACTTACAAATTCTTTGGGACAACATGAGAATGCAATACTGTCTCATACTATTTAACTTTGTAATTTATTTTATGAGAATAAAATTTTTTTTCATCTTCTTCCATATAATCTACGTTTTGGAACTTGAGTAGAAAAATAAATGTTAAAAAATTTTACTTGGCCATTCTTCATCTTCTCCCTAATTGAAGTCCAATCTAGTTATTTATTATTATTTTTATTTCTAAATTCATTAAAAATGAAAATTGTATATAATAATTTATATAATTTTAATATAAAAAATTTAAAATGTAACCTATATATATTACAAGCTTTAATTACTTGTTATAACTTATAATTAGATAGTTTTATGATCATTTTTTTTAACTAAAAGTATTAAATTTATTATTTGATATAACTTATTGTTTACATTTTTATGTATTTTTTATTTGATTTAGAATTAAATTTATTTGTCCAATATTTTAATTTGAATAGCATTACCTTTAGACAAATTATAAAGATTCTTGATATACATAAATTCCATTCATCTCTATTTTTGTACATTTATAACAATAAAATAAAATAAAAGGGAGTAAGAAATATTAGAAGGAGAAAAGAATCATCCAAACATCTCTATCACAATTTGTGTATGGACTCCAATGTATGCTCATGAAGTAGCTCCTCGCGCCTGCAACCATTGATTGCTTATCCACGACACTTTGTTATATCAAATGGAAACTTAAGCAAAGTTTGGTTTTTTATCATTTGAAGCTCCATGCCCATCTTTCATCCAAATAGCAAGCCATGGCTCCAACTCCAACCAGCCATTCAAAGCAATCTACAATCCATATCTGCGCCGCCATTCAAAGCCAAAAGTACTTCAATCACAATCGCAAGCACTTCAAACCAAAGCTACAACCCTAAGCAACAATCCTCAGTCAGCAAAATCAAACGCCTTGTTCTAACCCAAGAAGGTAGAACGAAACTCAACAGCTACCCAGACACAGACTTCTATGCAAACCCACGACCGGGGACCTATGTCGATGATGCCTTCATTTCGACACTGACTAATCTTTACAGAGAAAGGTTGAGACCTAACATAGAGATTCTTGATCTCATGAGTTCTCGGATTAGCCATCTACCTGATGATGTCAATTATAAGAGAGTGGTGGGGCATGGGTTAAATGCTCAGGAGCTTGCAAAGAATCCCCGACTGGACTGCTTTTTTGTGAAGGATCTGAACAATGATCAGGAGTTTGAAATTGAGAGTTGCTGTTTTGATGCAGTGTTGTGCTGTGTTGGTGTTCAGTATCTGCAACAACCAGAGAAGGTCAGATTCTATAACCTTGCGTTCAAAGATATTTATCTTAATTTGGGGACTAAAACATTATTTTAGTTCCTATTAGTTTTTTTTTTAATTTAGTCCATTATAAATTTTTCTTCTCAGTTTAGTTTTTATAATTTGATCTATAATCAATTTGGTCCCTTCTTCTAAATGTTGTTTAATTAAGTAATAATTTTGATGAGTTGAAAGTTTGATACTTACTAGATAGTGTTAAAAGCCAACTTAATTTAATTTTGCTTCTCTTTTTTTTTTTTCAATGAGTCAAAATATTACGTTTAATAACTAATATTAAAAGTTGCTCAATCAGTCTCAAACATTGTCTAGCTGAAAAAAGAAGAAGAGAAAAATTAGATAATAACTTGTCATTAACATTGCCTAATCAACACTAAACATCCAAAGTTATCAAAATTATTACTTATTTAGATGACATTAAAATATTAAATTGATAACAAATTAAATTATAAGAAACTAAATTAAAAAGGATAATGAACCAAATTGAGAAAAGTATCATATATGAGGAACAAAAATAATATTCTAGTCTTAATTTTAGTGATCTAGAGTTTGGATCATTTAGTGGTGCTTCAAATGCCACTAATACAGCTTCCTGGAGCTTGCACAAGCATCGCGATTCCAGGTGTCGGAACAATTTTTAGTGACGCTTTCAAGCAGTCGCAAGAATTTACGCCACGATTTTAAATCGTGGCGCCTGATAAGTGCCGCTATGTTTTTGTGAAGCCTTTAATATATTTTTTTATGCATTTCGTGGTGCTTGGCAAATGCCGCTATTATTTATTTTGAATTTTTCTTATTTATAATAGTGGCGCTTAGGAAGCGCTGCTATATTTTTCATGGATTTTTTTAATAATTGCATCCTTTCAAGCGCCACTATCTTTTTGAGTGAATTAATTTGATTAATATTAGTGTCACTTTTCAAATGCCGCTATCTTTTTGTAAGAATTAAATTTTTTTAAAATAGTATTGCCTTCCAAGTGCCACTATATTTTTGGATGAATTAAATTTTTTTTAAAATAGTGTCACCTTCCAAGCACCACAAAAGTTTTTTGGTAATTTTAACTTTTTTCTGACACCTTCTAAGCGCCACTATTTTGGTCAAAAAACGCTATTAATTTAATCTAGATTTTTACTTCATTTCACCTTTATTTTAGGCTAATTCATATATATATATATATGTAATTGATTGTTCCTAACACCCTTTAAGTGCTATTTAAAGTCAAATTTTTAAAATCATTGATCCTTAAGCTTTCAAAATGCCAATATAATTTAAATATCCTTGTTTGAAATGATGCATACCCTATTTGCAATTTCTAATTAACATCAAACAATATAAACTCAACATATAATATATTCAAAATAGTATCTTAATTGCATAACATTTCCATGTTCAAAATAACATAAACCCAACATATGCAATTCATAATTATAATTCAAAATAATTAATAACAATCCAGTACCCTAAGTTTTCTTGCACCAAATTTTTATACATAGGGTTTTATAATATATATTTAATTACTACTCTAAATACCAAAATATGTAATATCCCATCTACTGAGTGGGATCTTCCCCTACCAATGAGTGAGGTTCAACTGAAGGCTGTCCACTATTTACATCAAATGCCTGAAAGGATTAATAACTTTTTTATAACTTGAATGAAACAAAGAAATACTTTTTTTAAATAAAAAAATATTAAACTAACCTAAGGATTAAACGAGTGTGCAAAATGAGGTGGAACATTTCCCAAGAAATTTTGAAAAATGTAACTTAAGGCATTTCTCATCTCTTCATTTGAAGATTGTAACCTTGAAACTTCCTATTGAAGAGAGACGTTAGAAGTATTAGCACCCTAATTTATAGGGAACTAACCAAATCAAGTTGTATTCACGCTAAATACTTAGTTGGACTAGGGCCAAATCCTAAACCATGAACTCTTCTAGGACATTCTTTTCCCAACACTTGTCCTAAAGAATCTTGCTCAAATGGTCTCAGATGAAGTTCCTTGACTTTCAATTTCTAATATTTTTTTCCTAAAATAACAAATTAACTTGTTAACTAAGAGATAAAGACATTAAGTGCAGCAATTGGTCCTAATTAGCATAACATATGTTCAAACAACCTATAAAGCCAACATTTACATGTACATGATACACACAACCTACCATATGAACCCAACATTGATAGCTATAACAAGGAAAATACAATAGTACAATGATACACATAGCCAGCAAAGAACCAAACAACACGATATTGTAACGTGCAAAATGAATTCCCTACGGAAATAACCTCAAATGACTAAGGTTTAAGAACCCTTAGCCAGTAAAAATACTTCCAACTAAGCATTTATAATACTTACACTTACAACCTTAGCCTCATCATTGACATAAGATCCATCCGCCTTCTTGTGTGTTGCAATAAATATAGCTCCTTTGCTCATAGGTGCGCCACTTGCCAATTCTTAACATATATTAAATGGAAAATATCATGATCCCGAATTTAGCACATCATAACAAAAATACATTACTACCATTTCATGTTTCTTTCTTGCGATGCTTTTGGACCCACAAGTATGTGGCATCTTCAACTTATGTCTATTTAATTTGTTATTACTGCTTATTTCCTGCAAAGTTAAAAAAGATAAATTTTCAAGTATTGTTGTAAAATCCCTTTAATTTAAAAAATTAATTTGAACCTTACTTGGGTCTTTGGATCTAATCTGTAATCAATGAAAGCTGTCCACATTTCTTGTGGTATGAAGTCAGGATGACTTAAAATGTTTTGCTCCCTAGTGGCATCCCACTTGTAATACATGTTAAACAACTCAATCTAATAATTCCTCCACTTCTTTCCAATTTTTTTCAACACAAAATTTTTTGCAACCCAGTCATCTAAGCAAAACTTAGCCTTCAAATCACAATATCAAATATTAGTTCATTTAAAGTAGATGCCAATAGAAATGTAATTTAACACTAAGTACAAATTTTATAGTACCTTTAAATTATCAAAACAAGTATCCTTATAGCTATCAAGAACTTTATCCCATGAATGATAGCTGATAGGAAATGAGTTCAAGTAAGTCCCAATCACTCCCAGAAGGCCAGCTGCTTCCCTAATTGGTTAGCGTTGTTCATTAAAGGGTACAATTATACGTTGCCCTACAAGAAGTGTCCAAACGTTATGCAATCTTAAATGTCCTTCCCTAGTGTTTCCTTGCTCATCTGTAAAATGAAAAATACATCAAGATAATATCAATAATTTAAATAGTAAAATGAAAAAAAATTTAACTACCGATGATATTGATAGTCAAAGATGAACTTTTACTCCTTCCACTTGAGGACTGGGCCAAGGTAACAGTTGAAGCTGGTTCTGAGGTCTAGGTTGGGGGTGGAGATGGCTCTAGCTTGAAAGGATGCGGAGTGGGAGATGGAAATGACACTGTCTCGAAAGGATGCGAAGTGGGGGATAGAGATGGAGTAGGGACAGTTGAAGACTCTTTATGGGTTCTATTGGCCTTTTACTTTAATCTTCTCATGTCTACAACTTTCAATGCATATAACAGAACAAAGTAAAGATAATATCAAATCAATACAAAATTATTTTGTGATATATTTTTTTGAACAGAGAATTACTTGAAAGACTCATATTCATAACCATATTGCTAGTCTTACATAAATACCATACATGATCTTATGTATTCTTTCGAAAAATGGAAAAATCAACCACTAAACACATAATATTTGATCCTCATCATTGTTACTCACACTATCAATAGCATCTATGACAGGAAATTCTTCTTCTTCAACTATTCTTGCCAAAGGTATACTCTCTACATTATTAGAAAAAACTCTGCTAATTGTTGTTGTGAGTATGGTTCATTATCATGGATATTATCTTCATCTCCCATATTGTATAAATCTCGTGGCTTTAAGTGAACAAGAATGCACCACTCGTTGTCAAATTTATCGTCAACGTAATACACCATTTGAGCTTCAGAAGCTTGAATATAAGGCTCATCATCTGCATGTGTACCGGTGTGAATCAATCGCAAAAAATTTATCAAATAAAACCCAAGGGCATCCCTTTTCATTCCCAATGTTGTTGTTGTATTAGCCCATTTACCCTTAAACATTGTGATCACGAACCAACCATGATAATTTAACTCAATTATGTCAACCAGCTTTCCATAGTAAGGAACACCCCTAAATATTGGTCGATGGTCATTACTGCTTGCATAACTATTTATACCGAATGAGCCAAAAACTCTACTATTTTGTGTTTTCAACCTTTGTTCTCGAGCTATAGTATGAAATTTAAAACCATTGATGTTAAATGCACTAAATTGTCTAGTATGTGACAGTGGACCTTTTGTTAGGCATTTGATGTCCTTGGAATGAGCTCCACATTCATCATTCGCAACCTATAATGAACAAAATGGTGCGTTAGAGTTTGAATTTGGCGTATATAATAACTATAAAAAAATAAGACACCACTCACTTGGCCATAAAACCATCAAGCAAACTCCCTATGAATTGTCCTTTAGATAATTGAAGAAGAACGAGTGCGATTTCTTAACCTTCTTCTCGAGATCTCCTTAAATTCTCTACGTTTCATTAAAAAATGAACAAATTAATTCCAAAGGATTAGAAACATCCATCAGATTAGCAAATCCATAGAATTACTTATTGGATAATTCTTTCTACATGTTTACAATTCACTAGTACATGGCGATGAGCTTGATGTTTCTCCATATCCGTAAATTTGACATATGAGTAACCTCTAACCAGCTTACCAATATAAGGAAAAATTATTTCTACCTGAGATGATTTAGCCTCATTTGGTTGATCACAAACACATCCAAGGCGATTAAATCTTTCTCAGTTCTGTCTAAGTACCTTGAAGAAAATGTAAGACATTCTTCAACAATGTAACTTTCCGTTATAGAGACTTCAGGATGTGCCTTATTTTGCACGTAAGACTTCAGCAATCCTAAGTATCTGTAAATTTGACATATACTTAATTAAGACTTATTCCAATCATGACAAAAAGTAATAAAGTTGCATAAAACTATGTCAAGAATTTTACCTTCCTATTGGATAAATCCACTTGTAATGAACAGGCCCTCTACACTTGCCTTCACCAATTAAGTGAATAATCAAATGAACCAAAACTGTAAAGAATGATAGGGGAAATAACACTTCCAAATGACATAAGCATACCCCTACTCTCTGTTGAAGGTTGTCTAACTCAGAAGTGCTTAGTACCTTATCACATATATGTCGAAAAAATGAACACAACTCTACTAAGACTGTGCATATATGATTAGGTAACATAGTTCTTAATGCTATTGGTAACAATTGTTCCATCAGAATATGAGAATTGTGACTCTTAGCGCAGATAATTTATGATTCTTTAAATCGACACATCGAGAAATGTTGCTGGAGTAACCATCTAAGACCTTCACATTCTTTAAGATATTGAGAAATTTATCCTTGTTTGAATTTGTCATTGTGTATAAAGCCAAAGGTTATTTTTCATTGTCATCCGCCCAAAGGTCTTAACGAATTCCATGACATGTAGGTCTTTTCAAGCATTGAGATGATCTTTTATCTTACTAGCTTTATTCAGTAATGTATATATGATGTTTTCACACACATTCTTTTTAACATGTATGACATCAAGGTTGTGTCTCAACAAATTAAATTCCCAATACGAAAGCTGGAAAAATATGCTTTTCTTCCTCCACTGAGATTCACTTCCTTCAGCACAACTGTTACGGGTTCCTTTCCCTCTGACATCTAACTTTTGTCCTTTCCCAAAGGTCACGTTAATATTCTCCACTTGCTTCAATATTTTTGAGCCTGATAGTGAAATTGGTGGATTCCTCATTTCAGTGTTACCATCAAACTAAAGTCGATTCAATCTAAATCTATGCCTAGGTTCCAAGAAATGACGGTGGCCCATGAAACACCATTTTCTACTAAAAGGAAATTGACAAGTGTTCGAGTCATTATTGTAAGACAGATAGGCTAAAACCGTATATGTGTTCCATCCAGATAAGGTTCTAAGACTAGGAAAATCACTTATGGTCCACATTAGTGCTGCTCGCAATGTGAACATCTTAGCCAATGAAGAATCATATGTTTCCACTCCATCTATCCATAATTTGCTCAACTCTTCAATCAAAGGTTATATCTAAACATCTATATCATTCCTGAGCATACATTTGCCTAGAATAATCATAGAAAGAATGAAAGATGTTTGCTTCATACACATCTACAGAGGCAAGTTGTACGGAATAAGAACCACGGGCTAGATATTATAATTGGTACTCAGTGATCCAAAAGGATTGAAACCATCACTAGCTAGCCCATGCCATACATTACGTGGTTCTGAGGCAAAGTCAGGATGAATTTCATCAAATGACTTCCACGCCTTAAAGTCTCTTGGATTTCTCATTAACCCGTCATGATTTTTATCTTCTTCATGCCACCTCATAAAACCTGCATTTTAGAAGACATGTATAGCCATTTCAATCATGGTTTTAAAGAAAAGTAACGTAAAACCTTAGTTGGTTACTTCTTCTTCTTATGCTTCTTACCCCCATTAAGCATGTTGCTTGGACATTTACTGCTTTTCCATCTGGAACTGTGACAGACTTTGTAAGATTCCCTGCTTGCATCTTTTCTCCAATATAGCATACAATCATTTGGACAAGCATCGATCTTTGAATAATTAAGACCAAGTTTATTTATTATTTTTTTGGCCTCATAAAATGAACTAGGGATATTCACATGCTCAAAAGAATCATTCAACAATTCTAGTATCATAGACATTGTTTTGTCAATTATCCAATAACACTTGATATGATATAGCTTAATTAAAAAAGAAAGCTTTGAGTACTTTGCACACCCTGGATACAACTCCTCATTACAATCTCAAACTAAGTCTGCAAAATATGAGTTATCCCTATGTATTCCACTCTCCCTTCTTCAAAAGACTTATATGTTTCTATTGTAATGGGTCTACTAACTCCAAATGCATTGTGGATCATATCCTACATATAATCTTGATCAGGAAAATTACTCTGACCACCTGCTGCATCATGTAGGACATTTGAAGTATCATTTGTAGTCCCCATCACTGACTCTCCATGCCAAGTCAAGATAGTGTACCCTTGTGGGAATTGGGGTACAAATTAAGTGGTCATATACCACTTCTCTAGCTTGCCACCTTCTAAACCCACAGCGGCTACGTGGACATCTTATCTTATTGTTGGCAATTGTGTATGCAAATGCAAAATCTAAAAACTCATTCAAGTCTTTATCATATTCAGGGCTAAGTCATGACTTGATAATCTAAGATTTATCCATACCTAAGACCTATATTAATACAAATAGTAACAATATTAATAAGTGGAATATCATCCCTACTAGAATTAGAAATCAATAAAATGCAAGAAAAATAATGTGTTATATATAATATATGTGAAATTAATAATTAGAGTAATGAAAACCACATACATAAGCACAGTTGAGAATGTAAAAGAAAAATAAAAAGTTAAAAAGGAAGGAAAAAGAGAGAGAGCAGAGAGGGTGTATAGCAACAGTAATTAGATATCATTCTAATTTAAGCACATGATCATTCTTCTGTGGAAAAGCCATTTAAAGTAATCGACAAGCACTCTCAGATGTAAAAATATGTCCAAAATGAATTAAACACCAAAATAAGGAGTTGAAACACATTTTGACTTCGAAATGCATAAGACCTGCCCAAAAGTCAAAAGATTTTGGGCAGCCATCACAAGTTTTCACACACATATTTTGAGTCAAAGCATACTTTGAAATGCAACTGACATGTTCAAAATGAAGGGAATAGACTAATTGAAGTAATTCTTAAGTATGTGAGGGTCACAAAAGGACACTTCTATATACCTTCATTAAATTTTTAGGTTATAAACTTATAGCTTTCATATATATATATATATAGAGAGAGAGAGAGAGAGAAAGAGGCTCTTTCCAATAGTATCGTAGCACCAAAATGCATCATTTCATTTTTCCCCTTTAACTACTTCTAACTTCTAACACATAACATGCTTATTTATTCTTTTGTTTTGGTGCATGCGTCTTTTCATGTACACTAACCTTTTTCACTTTATATCAAATTATCAATCACTCACTCTTTGTGACGAAAGCCCACTTCACTACATAGGGTGGATCAAAATTATGAACAAATAATATCATGATATTATATGTTGAAAGATAAATATCGAATAAAAATTTATTATTTATTTATAATTTTTATTATTTAAAGGACACTCATCATTTAATCAATGTTGTGTATCTCTTTTAACTGAGAAGATTGAAATTTCAAATGGAACCATGCCTTTAACTCTAATTACCTCATTGAATTTTATAAGATAAAGAAAATCGTTATCATCCTACTTTAACTGGCTTATAAGAATGCATAAATATTTGACATTTGCTTATTGACTTTTAACTGACTTATATATATATATATATAAAAATAATATGTATTTGACATTTGCTTAGTGAAAAAGTCCAAGTCTGGGGAGACATAGGTCATTGCTTGATGAAGCAATTTTGAGAAAAGTACACAAATATATTTTTTAAGTTTGATAAAATTATACATATTATTTTCTAGTTTTAAAAATTATAGTTATATAGTATTCTTAAGGTTTGATACATATTATACAAGCCTCCATTCTAATTTATTTTTTTCAATTAAGTTAATATTTTATATAATATATATGTGTTCATTCTCAAACAATAAAATTATTTAAATTATTTATTGTTATGTTAAAAATAAGGTGATATTTTTATTCTGCATAAAGCTATTTTCAAAGGAGATGTAATTTACTCAACAATTTATATTGGAGCTTTTTCCTCCTTTGTATCTTTACTTAAAGCTAGGGCTATATATTATTTTTGAGCAAGAAGAAAACAAGTTACTATTGCCTTGAAACACCAATATCAAGTTATGATTAATAAGGGCATTAAAGGCTTCACTCACAATGCACACATCTCTGTTCTAAAGCCATGAAAACAACCAAACTATATGTCAAAAAGCTCTAACAACACAAATATAACTTACCAACATAAACATGTAACATTTATGCACAATAGAAAGAATAGAAAACACTAGCATTTCTACATCATTCCTTACAACTTTTTTGGCTATTCTCCATTTCACTACATCTTATTTAGATTCATGACTTTACTTTTCTTGGATGTAATATTTCTTTAATTAAATTTACAATATCTTGGGTTGCTCACAATTACATCAAGCATATTGTTTATCCTTTTAAACCATCTCTTCATCATTTAAACCACAGGAAACATCCTACACTTGCGAAAAGAGGCATCACAACCTATTCTCTAACCTCTTAAAAGCATCATTTAGCTATTTATATAGCATTTTACATTCATTTATGCAAACACAGTAGGAAAATAGCCAAATGTAATCCATAATATATCACTCTACCAATAGAAGGCACAATCAGTTAAAACAATCATATTCAAAATTGTTAGATTCAATGAGCATAAGTAAAAACACAATTAATAAGTAGAAGATTAATTTCTATTCCACATTCATTAAAACATACAGCCTCAAACCAAAAAAAACTTATTCAACAACGGTCACCAAGACACCTGCAAAACTGAATCAGAGTTTGCAAAGTAAAAATTTTGGGCAACCAGTAAATCAAATGGAAAACACCCATAAAAAAAATTGAAACCCATAAACAAACTAAAGCCCCACCATCAAATACATCCAACACCACATACAAATTGAGAGCCCACAAGCAAATCAAAACCCTTAACAAATCAAGCCCCACAGTCCAGTCCAACCCCTTAAACAAATCAAAAACTAAAAGGAAGTTATAGAGAAATCTAGGCGAAAGAGTGAATACCGAGAACGAGTGAGTGTCGAGACTGAGAGAACGTCGAGAATGAGTGAACGCTAAGAAGAGACTAAGTATCTGTACAAAAGAGTGAACACTGAGGAGCTGGTGGAACAAGTGAAAGACCAGCGAAACCCAGTGAAATGCCCAAGCTGCGAGTGAAAAAGTGTCTCCAAAATGGGGCAAATGTCACACACCAGGACAGGGGAAAATGTGTTGGATTCTGTGAAATTTTGGAAATAAGGCACTACAAAAGCAAAATTGTGGCGCCTGTTAAGTGCCAGGAAATGAAGAGAAATATTTAAATTTTAACAGTGCTTTAAGCGTGCCAGGAAATAATGAATTGCTGCACCTTCCCAAAGCACTGTTAAACAAGAGCTGCTAAGACGTTTTCCTAGCGCCTTCAAAGCGTCAAAAAAATAGAAATTTAAAATAATAGGGGCGCATTTGAGGCACTAGGAAAATAAAAAAAATTCAGGCGCGTTTTAGGGGCGCTTTAGGAGCTAGGATTCTTTCACATGAGTCACCAAATGAAAAACTTTCCTAGCGCCTCTTCAACCGCCACTATTTTATCAATTTAGTTGTGCTTTTAATGAAGCGCTGCTATTTAAGCACCGCAAAAATGTTATCTTAATTTCAGGACTAAAAAATTATTTTACTTCCTGTTAGTGTTTTTTAATTTAGTCCATTATAAATTTTTATTCTCAATTTAGTTTTCATAATTTGATCTGTAATCAATTTGGTCCTTTCTTCTAAATGTTGTTTAATTAAGTAATAATTTTGATGACTTAAAAGTTTGATACTAACTAGATAGTGTTAAAGGCCAACTATAATTTAATTTTTCTTCTCTTTTTTTTTCAATGATTCAAAATATTACGTTTAGTAACTAATATTAAAAGCTACACAATCAGTCTCAAATGTTGTCTAGTTGAAAAAAAAAGAGAGAAAAATTAGACAATAACTTGTCATTAACATTGCCTAATCAACACTAAACATCCAAAGTCATCAAAATTATTACTTATTTAGACGACATTAAAATACCAAATTGATAACAAATCAAACTATAAGAAAATAAATTGAAAAGGATAACGAACCAAATTGAGAAAAGTATCATATTTGAGGAACAAAAATAATAATTTAGTCTTAATTTCAGTGATCTAGAGTTTCATTAGTAGAGTAATAATCATAATATTTGGGACTGAGCTCATGAGAGGGATATTATTTAGAGTGTTGATTTTATGTACTCAAGTTTATATAAACCAGTCATAGACTCGCAATATGTTAAGAGTGTAGTGAAGAAAAAGAAATATGCGTATAGTTAAAATTGATAGTTATAAAAAAATTATATTATATTAAAATTATTTCTAAGTCATATTATTCATCTACTTAATAGTTAATAGTGGTGGGCTTATATAAGATTTAATGGACTCAAGTTTTTGAGAACATTTCCTAATATTTAGAGATATTCTTAAAAAAATACTAGTAATAAAATCGGATAAAGTGATTCAATTATACTTAAATATACATGTTGTACATGAGATAAATAAGTAGTCTCATTAAAGAGATCAAACAGCAACAAAAATAAAGTTTTTCTTATTAGGTGGGGTTAATTACATAGATTAAGTAACGCTAACATGTTCTATCTTTACTCATTTTTATAGTTAAGTTGTTGATAGTTAAATTTATCCTAACAATTTATTCCTTCTATTATTCTTTTGGTTTATCTCTACCTTTAGTTATAGGGCTGCTATCTTCTATTTGATCTACTCTTCCTACAAAAACTTTTAATTATTTTTTTTGTACATGATCAAATCATCTAAGCCGCTTTTCAACCAACTTTTTCTACAATATTAAATTTTTTCTCTAATGTAATCATTCTTAATTCTATTTTTTTTTATTATGTGTACTCATCCAATGTAACATTCTTATTTCTACAATATTAAATTTGTTTCTCACATTGACTTTTTATCACCTAACATTAATTCAATATTATACAATAATGTAAGTCTTATAACTATGCAATAAAATTTTTCTTTTATTTTGAGTGATACTTATCTATCACAAATGACTCTTAAAATATCCCTCCATTTCATCAACCTAATTTAGATATTATGATAGTCCCCAAATACTTAAATTTGATGACTTGTATAGAATCTCTAAGTTTTATCTCTACATTGGAATTAGTGTACCTTTCACTAAATTTACATTATATATATAATTTTTTACATCTACTTATACAAAAATCGTATGTTTCCAAGACTTGTCTCTACCTCATCAATTTTTTGTTTACTTCTTTTAAACCTCCAAAAAGAACTATATTGTTAGAAAAAAGCATGCATCGTGCCTCCATCTCTTAGACATGTTTTGGGAACAGACCCACTATCATGTTACAAAGGTAAGAGCTCAAAGTTAAACCTTGGTATTATTTTATGATTATGAGGAAATCTTTTGTGGCTCTGCCTTATTTTATCACACAATTCGTGGCCCCATCATACATATATTTGATTTCTCGAATATACGTTACATATATTCCATTATTTTCCAAAGCCTTCCACATTATAATATTCAATACTCTATAAAAAATCTTTTCCGAATTGATAAAAACTATACATAAAGTCTTTATAAGTTCTCTAATATATTTCCATCAATCTTCTTATTAAGTATATCACTTTTGTGGTTGACCTCTCTAACAAGAAACTAAATTGATTCTCTATAAACCAAGGTGTCCAACCTTAATATTTGCTCAATGACACTCTCCCATAACTTCATAGCATGACTCATGAGTTTGAACCTCCTATAATTTGGACAATTTTGTATGTTTGCCTTGTTCTTATACATGGAAATTAAAGTACTTTTCTTTCATTCATTTGGCATATTCTTAAATCTCATTTTCTCAATAAAAAATTTTGTAAACCATCTTATACATTTTCTTCTTAAATTTTTCCATGCTTTAATGTGCATATTATCCTCAATATATGTATTACTTCAAACTCATTAAAGAGATAAGTAAATATATTAAGTATCAAAAATATTTAATATGCTTATATGTTACATAATTAATTTATCTTTCTTAAACTAAGTTTAGCTAAGAAGACTCATGGCAGCCTCATTTTTAAGTTTTCCCATAACCTTTGGGAAAATGAATATTGTCCATTTATGTAATTGTGAACCTGAAAAAGAATGGGAATTCAATCATTAAGGAACCAACAAGCCAACTATTTTATTTTTCTTATTCAAACATCACCAGCTAAGTTGATCGACAACAAATTGCATTGAACAATAAGAGCCCAGGAACTGAGAAGAGCTTCACAGGTTTTTGCAGAGGTGTTGCGAATACTGAAGACCGGGGCATGCCGGGAAGCTAGAATTTTCTCTTATAATCAACACAAGGCACAATTTAAAAGCCAAACCTTGGGAAGACCGGGATAAGTTGAGAAGCGAGGATTTTCTCCTATGACTGACATAGGGTACACTGTGGAGGTCAAACCTTATGAAAACCAGGAAACAATGGGAAGTAGGGTTTTACTTGAATAACCGAATAGAATATGTGTTCTTATCTTTGCTTATCCTTAAATGAGAAGTCGACTAACTCTTAGTCACTTCACTCAATTAATTAATAAGTAAAGAGGGGTAACTATGAACATCATATTTTGTTCTGGTCCAATTTGAAACCCAAAAAAAAATAAAAATAGAAAATAATATACAAAAATAACAAAAAGGAAAATTAAAAGAGAATCCCCATTCTTGTGCAGCATCTCCTCTCCATCATCTTCTCAAAAACTCTCTCCATATATATGCAAAACACACCTCATTTAGCTTTATGTTAATAACCATCATTTCATTCATTTTCTAATTTTTCCATAACATTTGAACCATGTCAATGTCTCTCATTAATATTATATAAATTAAATACTTTTTGCATTTTATATATTTTAGAAAACCAAATAAGTCATATATATATAATTACAAGTCCAGTTTACATTTTATCTTTTAGTAGATTAGATTAAAAGAATGTTGGATTTTCATTTTCTTAAATTCCTCAAGATTAGTGCCAATTAACAAAGGGAGGATAAGAAGAGAATAGAATTAGCAACCTATTGATTAATTTGTTCTTTCTCTCTTGCGATTTGACGTTGGAAGGAGAGCAAATGTATCATTTAATATCATAAATAATAATAATAGAAATTGAATAAAATGAAGAAAATTAAGTCATATACTTGAGAGTTTTTCTTTAAGGATGGAACATGTACGAAGTGATAATGATAAATTTTTAGTACATTATTTTTATGATTTAATGGTTGGAATTTCTAGACATATTTTAATATGCTTTATTACTTAATCATGTCTAATTTTGGATAATTTTAATATTTGGTGTTTCAACTGAAATTTCAAAACCTAAAACTTCAAAATGGTAAATAAATAAATGAATAAAATAAAATAAGTATTAGGGTAATTTAAATAATCATATGCCAAAATTTAATTTAAGACAACCATCCTTTAGATGGGTTTCTAGGGTGCCCAGTACCTTACCTAAGAATCAAGTAGACTTTCGAACTTAATTTTGTTTTTTAAACTAATTTTGAGCTTTATCCATCCTTTTTTTTAAATTGTTTTCAAAAATAAGATTTTTATAGTTTTCCAAATTTTTCCTAAAAATTTGGTGGCGACTCCATTTTTCATTAAAAAAAAAAAAGCTAGGCTTGACAACTATCATACCAGCTTTGGAGAGCAATTCTTTAATTTATTTTTCTTGAGATAATAACAAAGCACCATCATTCGTGTAGTGGACCTAAATACCCAACAAATAGTTCAATTTGCCATTTCAATGCAAAGGCTGCATTAGACTCGAAATTTCAGTCCTTGAGCTTCCTGTTAATATAATATCATTAACATATACCAATATAAATAGAACTATCTCAGTGCTTCTTCTCACAAATAATGAACGATCACATTATGCATAATGAAAACCAAAACTTTTAAGAGTAGTTGCCAACTTTTCAAACCAAGCCCTGGGGTATTTTTTTCAACCTATATAAAGCTTCAATTTTCATACTAGATTATGATTGTCAGATTCAAAGCCAGATGGTTGACACATGAAAACATCCTCTTTAAGTTCACCATTAAGGATGGCATTAACATCAAGCTGATAAAGATGCTAGCCATAAAATAGAGCAATGGTAGTGACAATCTTTATGGTTGTTGCTTTGACAATTGACCCAAAGGTCTCTTCATAATCAAACCATGCCTACCTTAGGAAACCCTTGGCCACTAACCTTGCTTTATGCCTCTCAATAATGCCATCATGCTTATATTTTACCTTGAACATCCATTTACAACTTATCAGCTGTCTACCTTCAAGAAGGGAAACAAGTAACCATGTGTTGTTCTTCAATAGAGCTGTATACTCTTGCATATCTTCTTTACAAGAAGGACTAGCTAATTCTTGCTTAATGGTTGCTATTTCAACAATCGCAATGAGCACATTAGGTTTAAAAATCCCAGCTTTTGATATAATGGTTATAAGATGTCTATTAATGCATGTTACATAAACTGGTAGTTCATTTTGAGAAACCTCATTCATTTCACCAGAACTTTCAAAGTTCACAGTGGTATCTACTTCAAGTGTTGTAATTGTCTAACTTAGAATAGAAACAGACTCGGTCATGGCCTGTAGGTTATAATTAGTAATTGGAGATTCTGCATTATGTGTTCTGTGTGTAATTGACTTTGAAGTTGATGTGTGAGAAGGTATAGCAAGAGGTATTATTGGACATAGTGTGTGTTCTAAAGAAAGAAGTTTAGGTGTGACAGATTTTGAGGCTTTCATGTCCTTGTATGGAAAAAAAATCCATCAAATACAATGTTTCTAGCGATGTATATTTTTTATAAGGGATATAGACACTTGAAGCCTTTATATTGTAACCTGTATCCAATTAAAGTGTATTTTTTTATTTGAAATCAAATATTTTAGAGTTATATAGTCTGAGATGTGGTTAACAGGTACATCCAAAGGTTTTGATATTTTTGTAGTTTGGTACTCTATTTATGATATAAAATGAAGTTCTAAAGTCTTTATCCTAGTATTTTAGAGGCATTGATGCATTGACTAGAAGGGTAAAGCCCATTTTTGTGATATGTCTATGTTTTCATTCAGCAAGGTTGTTTAGTTAGTGAGTATATGGACAGTTAAATCTATGAAAAATGCCACATTTCAGCAAGAAAACAGGGAATGGAAAATGATCGAAATTCCCCACCAAAGTCACTTTGGATGGCTTTGATTGTGTGATTCAGTTGATTTTCATCAAGGGCTTTAAATTGAACAAAAGCTTTAAGTGCATCATATTTGGACTATATGAGAGACATAATCAGGTAAATCTAATATAAACATCAATAAAGCTGATATAGTATTTAAACCCATTTGAAGATAAGACAGGTGTAGGACCCCATACATTAGTGTGTACTAGTTTAAGTGGTTTTGTGTATTTTGTTGTGGAAGAAACAAAAGAGAGTGTGGTTTTCCAAGGACAAACATGAAAAATACTAGAGAAATTTTTATTTCTAGGAACTTTGATGTTACACTTTTTTTAAAACACTGAGAATAACTTTTGAAGAACAATGTTTACGACATATCAATCTTTTGGAGTAAGATGTTGGAAATGAAAATTGTCAAAAAAAAATAGATGCCATCATTGAAATTACCCTTTATTAAAACTTCCTTGGTGACTTGAGATTTGACAAGAACAGAATCAACATGAAACTCAAAACATATGTGATTATCTTTGGTTAGTTTTTACACACATACTAGATTCTTAGTTATAAAGGGTACATGTATAAGTTGATTAAGTTTTAATGGTGTTTAACTGGAGGTTATAATTGCAAAATCACCAATATTAGATATCTATAAACCTTGGCCATTACCTACATAAAATTTTTTTTCTACCTTCATACTTTTGTTTAGTTTGCAAATTTGTGGCATTCTTAGTTAGATGGTTTTTGCACCACTGCCAGGATACCAATTGGAGTCAAAAAGTGTTTCTAGTATTGCTAGCATAGCCTCCATAGGTGGTTCTCCTCCATTAGACTATTTTTGTTGTTGATTTTTATTTGATTGGCTCAAGGTTGCTTAAGTATAGTTTTGATCATACCTATGATAGCAATTAATTGCTATATAACCAAACTTTCCATATACTTGGCATTAAGGCTTTAAACCTTGCCAGTAATTGGTTCTTCCATGGCTTCTCCTTCTATTAGGACCACCTCTAAAACCTCCTCTGTTAGAGTTAAAACTCTTTTGCATATTTCCATACGGGTTATTCTGGGCCTTACTTGCTTGAGTCTAATTCTTATTTGTCACTTGGGTCTGTGAAAGACTAGTTGAAACGATTTAATACTCTTGAATTTTTATACTCTAGTTTCCTAAGAGAAGAGTAATACTTCCACCTCTTTATGATTGTAAATCTATATCCTCTAAGTGATATATTCATAATAAAACTCTCATATTCCTCTGTCAACCCATCGACTATTGACTCTACATGGTCATGAGATGAACATAATGCTCTAATTGATGCTAATGTATTAACTGTATTCTTTATTAAAAGCAAAATAATTTGTCATGGACAGTTCTCCCTTCTTAGTATTCCTTAATTGGCTCTTTATCGACCTTTCCTTTTTTCTTGTCTGAGAACAAAAGAAAGCATTAAGTTGTTGCTAGATTTTCTTTGAACTGGTGCAACTTACTACCCTTGACATTATCGCTTTGATCATAGATGTCATCAACTAGGATATCAACAATTGATCTTATCTTTTCCATTGCAGACATTATTCATTGATTTTACCCACTATTGCGGCAACTTTTATTAAGAACTTCGTAGAGATGAATTGTCCTCCTATGAGGTACTTTTGAAGATCATAACCATTGATGGTGACTACCACCTAAAGCTTCCAGGTTAAAAAGTTCTTTTCGTATAGCTTAATGGTGGTGGCTTAAGCGAAGGTTTGAAGAGAGAATTTGGGTTATGTGTTTTTGGACATATTATGAACTAAAATGAAAGGAGGAGTTGTTGATTCGGATAAGTCTTCCATTTGGATTTTGATGGCCCTGATACCATATAGAGATTTATAGAAGGAATGAAAAAATGTGAATTATTGATGGAGCTCTTTAAAGCTATTTATATAGTACATATACAACCTTACACTAGACTATCACCAAACTAACCAATCACTAACTAATTGCTTAACTACTTCTAACTATAACTACTTTTGTACATTCCCTAACACATTTAGTACCTAGCTCAATTAACTTCGATAACTTGCTACAATTATCAATCGATGTAGAGAATCTCTTTAATGATTTGTACTTGAACTAGAACATGATGCCAACCTTTAATAATTGTAGGAATTATAAATATGACTAGGCTGCATCTAATGTACCATTTGATATGGATCTCGCTATCATAGTAAAACCCAAAGGAGACTCAAACCTTTTCAATTAGGATACCTTTCAATCTAAATCAGTGCACAAGACTAAAATGAAGTGGCTGCACTAGTTTTTTTTTTTCTATTTTCTAGGTATTAATAATGGACCTTTCATATGCAATCCACTAAATTCCTACGGCTTACTTCCTTTTGTTTTTCTAATCAATTACAATTTAAACCAACCATCACAATCGTGAGAATTGATAAAAATATGGAAAAAAATCTCAAATGTAAAATAGCACAACAAATTTGTGATGAAGTCATTGACCAAAAAATTCCCTAATGCGAGAAGATTATACTTACAGAATCACCTTTAAATGAAAAATGTGAATTCTCATGGGGCCTAATCAAGTGTCTGCCTAGGTACATAATAGTGTATCATCCAATGAAGTTTATTACAGCCATACCATATGCCCTGTTAAAAAAGTCATCAACAAAAGGAATTTGCCAACCACAACACTGTTGGTTCTTATCCACCAATTTGACTATGTGTTACTCAATGGGTTAGGGAAGGTTGTCCCACAACAGCCTTCATGGCATCCATGAGGTTCCTAACTTGGAACTATCAGGGCTTTAAAATAACCTCGATAGCTAATAGACTATTCAAACTTATTTTAGTACATAAACCTTAGCTAGTGTATTTTTGTGAAAAATTATGTACTGTAAATAATAATGTAACTCCTCAGTTAGTTTCATTGGATTTTACTATTATGTATGGTGTGGATGTATGTAGCAAGAAAGGGGGTACACTAGTGGCATGGTCTAATGCTCTGTCGTGTTCGATAACTTGCTTATCTCTCAACTAGATTAACATTAATGATAAATTAGATCGAGGTATTAAGTTTACTCTGTCCTGTATTTATGGTCCACTGCACATTAGTGATGGACATATTCTTTGGCAACACATAAACAACATGGTTATATCAGTGGGCTTTATGAATGTTGAGTGGTGATTTTAACCAAATACTGTTCCATTTGAAAATTTTCAATACAAATACTCATTGTTGGTGCATCAAAATTTTATGGATGTTGTTAATCATCTTAATCTCATTGATTTAATATCATTTTGTAAGTGGTTTACTTCATCAAATGGTAGGATTAGAGATGATGAATTTTAGGAAAGGCTGGATCGAGAATTTGTCAATGTAGATTGGCTAACTATGTTTCCTCACTAAAAAATAAGTAATTTGGCAATTTTAGCATCTAACCATTCACCACTTTTGGTTTCGACTTCAATTGATCTTGCTCCAAAAGATCAATATGCTACAAACCTTGTTCATTGAAGAATTTAAGGACAAAATTGTGTTAGATGGTGAGATGAAATTGATTGGAATTTAAAATTTTATGAACAAAATTGACCTTAAAAAAATTTTAAGGATAAAATTAAAAATTGATATAAAGTTTAGGGATATAAAAGATACTTTTACCAATTTGATAACAATATATATAAAAAAGGACAAAATGACTGAGAAAAAATCGTGCTGTAGAGAAATTTATAAGCACTTCATCATGGAATTAAACACTCATGAATTCTGACCTTATAGAGATATTCTTAAGTACATACATTATACCATTTAATCTGTACACTATCCAGTAATAATAAAATAACTTATCCACCACACTTAAAATAGGCCCCATGACTCAACATTCAATACATAAAAAATTGACTACTTTTTCAGCTTGATGGCTATATTCCATGGTTTTAAAAATTGAACTAGACCTGTTGATCCAACCAAAAAGACTATGGCAGTGTCCGGTCACTTTTAAAAATTGACTTTTCAAAGAACAAGTCAAAAATTGGATAAATCAAAGTGAACCATCGATTGAGTGGTTTAGTTGGTTTGAAATAAATATTCTCTTCCATAGGTTTTTTGAACCTACGTGAGGAAGAAGAAAATTTGAGAGGAAAAAAGAAAGAAAAGAGAAAAAAAAGGGATAAAAAAAAAGATAGATGAAGAAGGAAGAAGAGAATATGGAAGATAAATAGAAAGCTTACGTTGAGAAGAAGAGAAAAAAGAGGGATATTTTGAGAGAGAGACAAAACAAAGCATGGAGGCATGCGTGAGGCAAGAAAAAAAGATGAAGAGAAAAAAGATGGGTTTACGAAGAGAGAGACAATATGAAAAAGGAGGAGTATGAGGTACAAGTCAAATGAAGAGTAGAGAGAGACTTAAGTGATTTATTGGTAAATGTGATTTATGAAAAAGAAAAAAATAAATAAAAAATAATATAATAAGATAAAAGTATAGGTGTAATAAATAGTTATATATTATGATATGTTTGAAATTTTATTTTTTAAGTGATTTATTTATTTTTTAAAAAAATTAAGATATATTATATATTTATTTTATGTTTTATATAATAAAATTATATAAGTATTTATAAGTATTTATTTTAAATTAATTTTAATTTAATTATAATATAAAGTTAATATATATATTGATATTGTTTCAACCAAGGTTTAACTATAGTTTAACTACATTAGAACTATTAAATCATGAACTAGTACCTTAATTTATTTAATTTCATTATGTACAATTTATAAGCTAATTCTGTTCAATTCATCCATCCAAATTATTATATGATCCCACAAATCTATTTTAGTAATTGGTAAATAAGTAGTCCTTAATTATTATTATAATATGTAGCAATTCATTTCCAGATTTCCTATGATAGGTAATGTCAATCATTTATGTCAGGTAAATTTTAGATTTAGATGCCATGTGAATTGAGGTAATTATTTATTGTTTTGGAATTAATATTATATGGATTTTTTATAATTTATTTTAATTGCTTTTACATGAAACAAATTTAACTAGTTGGAAACCTTCAAATGCATTTTCAAAATATTAGAGTTAAAAATACATAAGTATTATTATGTACAATTTAAATCGTTTATTCTATTAATATGTCATCACTTTTGTATATGCTCAAAACAATCTTAGTTGTAATTTTTTGTTTATTCCAAGCTCAATGATAATCTCATAGTTCAAATGCAATGAGCTTAAGTTGGTCGAATAAAGAATAAAAACTGACGGACAAAAAGAAAGATTTAATTTTGATATTTGTTTCACATTAAAGATAATAAATAAGAAAAAAAGAAATAAATTTTAAGAATCAAGAATTTATTATGTATAAGAATTCTTTTTTTTAATTTGGTCATTTATTAATTAATAAAAAATAATAGAGCTTTAAAATCAAATAATTATGTAATTATTAACAAACAATAATATGTTATTACGAATAATTAAAATTAAATTTTAATATTTGACTATGACAGTAAAAAAATAAAGATGGCCTGAGTTTAAATAAATGTAAGTAAAATTAATGTATTTAGATTAAATTTCTGTTTTGCTTGTGCATTGATTCAACCAAAAATAGAAAAAAAAAATATGTGAAAGAGTTCAAAATAACCTTGTTGATACCGGAGACTAGTTTTTAGGTGAAAGACTTTAAAATAGCTTTGTTCATAGAAAAACAGTGAGGGTCATATAATTACTTTGAACTATATTACAAGTAGTAATAATTAAAGTGATAGATATTTTATTTTTTTAAGTTTAAATTTTATATATTAAAAAAATTTTATCTTTGAGACTTCAATAATTTGAATTAGATTACTCACAATCTATTAAATTTCTGAATACTTGTAAATTTGATAAGAAAAATACTCTTACAAAAAATTTTAAGCAAGTCTAGTAATTCCACCTCCTTCATCGTCTTCTTCTCTTGTTTCCTTGTAAATTTGATAGATTTGTTGGCTAATTAAGGTTCCTTTCTGATTAAATTCCTTGAGTATGTCAAATTAGCAATCATCTCGGTATATATATTAATCAATTATATATATTATTATCATAATTATATAAAATATGATTAAAATAATAATATATTTTAATCTATTTAAATTATTTATATAAAATATTATTATTACATATAAAATAAGTCAAAATATTTTTAAAATAAATCTAACATAAATTTATAAAAAAATGTAAAAAATATATCATTTATCATCCATCAATTCCTCGTCTCTTTTTTGCATGTATATCTTCACTTTTTTTTCTCTCTCTCTCTCTATTTCTTCTTTTTTCTTTAACATTTAATCCATGATCTTCTTCTTATTCAACATTTTCTCCACCTTAAATATATCTGAACGCGGGAGAAAGGTTTTGCGTTTAAATGACCATAATACCCTTAACTTTTTTTTTACTGTAGATTCTTACGTGGCAAAATTTTATATGATGTGAAATGTTCACACTTTAAATTATTTATAACATTTTGAATGTATAACAAAATTCTAAGTCAAATTAAAAGTTGATAAGAGTTCACAGAATCTAATTTCGATTATCGTTACCAGTCCTTCTGTCATCAATGCCATTGCCATGTGGCATTACCTCCTTAATTGTTGATGCATTGCTTCGTTGATAGCTAAAAGAAAAGTAAATCACTCTAGCTCAAATGTGTGGTTTGATTTAACAACAAAGTTTGAGTATAAGGTATTTAGGTAAGCTTTTGTAGAGAAAAAAGTTGTTTATTTTTCTTAAGAAAAATAAGTTTTTGAAAAAAGAAAACACTTGAGAATGATAGTAGAAGATTTTTTTTTTTCTATGGAATGGTAGTTAAAAATTATAACTTCTAAGTAAAAACAAAAATTAAATATTAAATATTTTATGACAGAAATACTTTTATCCAAAACTTATTATTTACCATAAAATTTTTAATTTTTTTTCTTAAAACCCTTCACACAAATACAAATTTTTTATGTATAAATTATAATTTTTATTTTTTAAAATTGTAACTTCTCCTTCTAGGCAAAAACAAAAGTTGAAAATTAAATATTTTATGACAGAAATACGCTTATGCAAAACTTCTTCTTTACCATAATACTTTTAATTTTTTTCTTAAAACCCTTCACACAAATACAAATTTCTTATGTATAAATTATAATTTTTATTTTTTTATGTAATTATATATAGCATTTTGAGACATATAAATTAAAATAGAGAGCATTTATATGTATTTATATTTTTAAAATATTTATTGTGATTTTTATTTTTATTTAATTAATTAATTATTAATAAATTAATAAAAATTAACAATAATAAATATTTATAACTATTTATCTATTTCAGTAGTATTACTAGCAAAGTAAATCTATACATGTCATTTTTAGTAATTTAACAGTCAAATATTTTTTTTATATAAATTAATCAAACAC
Source organism: Senna siamea (assembly GCA_031216115.1). Taxonomy (NCBI): domain Eukaryota; kingdom Viridiplantae; phylum Streptophyta; class Magnoliopsida; order Fabales; family Fabaceae; genus Senna; species Senna siamea. The sequence goes on from CM062366.1 coordinate 11,773,575, forward strand.
AAATTATTTTTTGAGTACTAAAATAAGTATTTTTTTAATCAAGTTGCTCAAACAGAAACTATTTTTTTTACATCATTTTTCCTGAAATTACATTTAAAAAGAAATTATTTGAAAAGTGTAAATTTCATTACACATAAAGAAATGAATTCGCCTAGAACTTCAAAAGTTCGAGAGGTTAGCTTGAAACTAAGCTCAATGCTAATTATTTCAAAGTGAGTAAAAACAAAGTGGTCAGTACTTCAACTTTCAAAGTTTTCATTGCGTAAAAGAGTAGAGCTTTTGAATAGAGAAAAGGAATTCCTGCGCATAAAAAGGTCGCTCTTACTTCCTAGAATTCCTCGATTACTGTTCGAAGAAACATCCTAAAAACGCGTCCGGATCTTCTGCTTTAAGTTCTCTGTTACTCTGCCATACTTTTTAGCGGCGATTTTTTTCGTTGCTAACGTTTCTTGCAACAAATATTTTTGCAGCTATAACTTTTATAAAATTAATTATTTAAACAAAATTTATAGCAGCAATATTATCCGTTGCAAGAATATTGAAACGCAATTTAGCAACGAAAAAAACCGCCGCTAAAAAGCGTGGCAGAGAAACTGCAGAGAACTTAATGCAAAGGATCCAAAGTTCCTACAAACGTATAAAACACATACCTCCTCGTGACTCATGACCCAATCAACTTTCTTCTTTCTTCATCCTTTTACTACTCTCTGTCTTAGTCTCTCGTGGAAAACTTGCACCAATCAAAACAACATTTTTCTCCCTTGCTTAACTCTATCACACCCTTCCCAACTTTATATAACCAACCATCAATGTTGCTTAGTCTTTCACAAGTCACACGCGACACTTACCTTCAAAATCCAAACTCTTGTTCATCTCATCTTCTCATTATCGTACAAGACATTGGATAGTAATGGAGCACAAGCCATATTTTCATGGAACCGATCCGTATGCACCTCCCCAACCCGATTCTCTGACGGACCTCAACAGCTTCACGTTCGAATTCCCCACAGTCATCTCTGATCCCTGTAAGACTCCCACCCTCCTAAATGGCATCGTTTTCTGCAACAAAATCATAGGTTGTCAAACGGACCTGGATCCACCACAGGGATTACGCAAAAACCCATTCCTATTGAGGTCAGAGTCCTTCAAAAAAATAAACCACGGTCGACATAACGGGGCAATTTCATACCTCCACTCGTTTTCGACCAAGGAAAGTCATGAGTGCTGGAGGAGAAGCAAAAGCTGGAAGCACTCTAACGGTTTGTTTGGGGGGCTCAAGTATCCGTTACAAATGGAGCTGAGTGACATCAAGATGAGGCAGGGACGAAGGGAGTCGGTATCCCTGTCAAGGTTAACGGCGGGTTGCGACGGTGAAACAAAGATCGGCGGTGGAAGAAAGAGTAGGTGGGACCTAGTCCGTCGGCTGAGGCTTAGACAAAGGGGCCAGCCAATGAGCCCTTTCTCTAAGGCCTCGTTTGGTTGTTTTCCTATTCAGATTCTGCTGGCTTGATCTAATTCTATTTCGTGATGTAAAATAACGTACGGAGAGATGCAAGAGACTAATTATTGAGGTCCACTGCCTTCAGTGAACGAGTAATTAAGTGCATGGTTTTAAAAAATCTTGTAGATTGTTTTACAATAAATTCGTAATTGAACTGCAGGTTTGTACTAAAGTCGTTAAACTTGTGCTCAAATCGGTTTTTTGAACTGGTGTAAGCATTCAAATTAAAAACCAAGTGTGGTAGATTCATTAATTTAAGAGTAAGAAAGATATTAGTTGTCTTAATTTAATCACTAAAAAATAAAATCAATAAATTTAATTATTAAATGATATATTTTTAATCAATTTTGTGTCTCGATTAGTTGAATGGTTAAAATTGAACAAAATCAATTATATGTATCCAATCAATATCTAAAATTAATTTTAAACAGTTTAGAGAAAAAAACAAAAGGAATTGCAAAATCATTGTCAGTGGCTAAATAAACCATCCCTGAATTTGAGGTCAAGGATTTCAAGATAAATCGAGCAGTAGCATTTAAAATTATTTTTAAATATTGACTGAAATACATATCAGCACTCGACAGAATAATTAAGTCTTCATCAACAATTCTATTAAATTTTAATTATCTAATTAATCAAGGGACTAAATTAATTAAGAATGCATATTTTAAAAACTAAATTTATTAATTTTATCCTTTAAGAATTAAATTGAGACAACTAACATTTTTTAAGATCAAATCATTCATTTATCCTTAATTTAATAAAATACAAAAAAAAAAGTGGCTGAAAGCTACCTCATTTATAGAGGAAGCAGAGAGGCTTTCTCTTCATTCTTGGCAATGTGGTACTTAGTTTTTTAGTTTTGAAGTGGTTTTGACTCTTTTCCTTTTTTTTTTGTTTTTTTCAAAACGTCATGCCTAATTCGGCTGACTTTTGTAATATGAGAATGTATCTCTTACCTTTCCAAACCTGCCGCTACTTCATCTCAACTTTTTTCAAACTTATTAACAAATTCTTTGGGACAACATGAGAATGCAAGACTATCTCATACTATTTAACTTTGTAATTTATTTTATGAGAATAAAAAAAAAACTTTTCATCTTCTTTTTTTCATATAATCTACGTTTTGGATTTTGAGTAGAAAAATAAATGTTAAAAAATTTTACTTGGCCATTCTTCATCTTCTTTCTAATTGAAGTCCAATCTAGTTATTTATTATTATTATTATTATTATTTCTAAATTCATTAAAAATAAAAAATTTATATAATAATTTATATAATTTTAATATAAAAAATTTAAAATGTAACCTACCTATATTACAAGTTTTAATTACTTGTTAAAACATATAATTAGATAGTTTTATGATCATTTTTTTAACTAAAAGTATTAAATTTATTATTTGATATAACTTATTGTTTACATTTTTATGTATTTTTTATTTGATTTAGAATTAAATTTATTTGTCCAATATTTTAATTTGAATAGCATTACCTTTAGACAAATTCTGAAGATTATCAGAGAATGATGCCAAAACTAAACTGACAATCTAGTTTAAGAAAGAAAGGGATAACCTACTCTTAAATTCTGAAGATCTAGAACTACAGTTCAAGCTTTTACAGCATTTAACCAATCAGGTTGGGTACAAGAAAGTGTTCTGGCTTTCTCAACAGCTTTAACGTAGTAATACAGTCTCCAGAGTGTAGTGTTATCCTGCAGAAACTCAGCATAGTAAGAATGGAACTTGAATCAAGTTCATAAACTAAATCCCTAGTTACAGCACACACTACCTCTTTTTCCAAATCAACATATATTTGATCGAAGGGTTGTTTTTCCACTGGCTTGCTTTGACCAACTATTTCCACAACACAGTCAAGATTTATTGGTGGTAGCTTCTGAATTAGTTTCTGAAGCTGTTGTTTCTCACCAATGGTCATGGGCCTGTAGATTAGGTGAAAACAATTACGAAATCACATAACTCTTCTCAAACATAATTGAATTAACTGTAGGAAATCCTGGATACCTCCTTTACTGTATTTTGGCCAAAACTCATAATAAGAATATGGTATATAGCCCATAGCATTTCCATATTATACTACTCGAGGGTCTCACATTTGTTTTTAAATTTAAGAAAAAAAATAGATTCATTGAAGGCTTACTTTTTCTCTCTCTTCCTAAGATAAATTGATTCCCTAAAGCAATACATGTAAATTAAAAACTCTTATCACATGTTTACATGTCATTTTAATGAAGCATGAATTGTGCTTATGTATCTAATTCCACACCAGTGCCACTTGCCATTTTACCATCATTAATTAGCAACAAACACATTGTTCCATGAATTGGAGGTTTGAACTTGGAAAGTACAAAGAAATCAAAAGATCAATCATTAGAAAGTGTTTAGTGGAGAAGAAGTGAAGCATTTTAAGCAAATATTGAGGAAGACAAGATCTTAAACCTTGGTAAATAAAATACGTTCTTATTGAGTTTGAACGAACCTAAAGGAATGCTTAATTTGTAGAGATTACCAGGGATTTCAAGAGTCATCAAGAAGCATTGTGTACAAGTCTACCTAAGTTTGCATCTCTGAGCTTCTATGCCTCTACTTCTAATAAATGTCTTATAGGAAGGTCTATTTATAGTGAATGGCAGTGCTAGTTGCTAACTAGGTGGGCAAGTCCTTAAAATGTGGGTAGCTACATGCACGTTTAATAATAGGATTGTGGGATTAAGTAGTGGGCTGTAATTAAGGAAGTGGAGAACCATGAGTAGTTATGTAAGTGGACAGTATGCAAATATGAACATCCGTGTCAATTACTAATACGGTGACTATTGGCTAAGTAGGGTGGTTATGTAGTAGTCAGGGTGCTCACTCCTCAAAAAGGTAGTGAGTAGCCAGCACAGGGATGCTGACTCAACTAGGGGAAGAGGGTTAAGGTCAACAGAATAATATTCTATTTATTAAGTATTAAACTAATATTTGGTGTACCTACTAGAGTGATCGTGCCTTAACACAACAAACCATCACTTAAATCCTACCAAACCACTCTCAAAACTACTCCTCAAAATAGTATGAGAATCACTTGTGGCATTCCCGAGTCCCAACCTTGTCTAAATTGGGTGTTGCATGTGGCACTTGACCTGCACAAAACCCACTTCGAGAGCATTATTTTCTCACTAATTCAGAGTAAGTTTGACGTAGTTCTTCTCAGGTCAACATTGTGTTGACTTCGGGCGAGGGGATGAACATGTTAGATCCTTTTCTACCTCATACTTAAGAGGGAGAGAGGGATATACATTGGTCTACAAATTTATTGGACACCTTAAAAAACTTTGCTTGGCAAGGATTTAACATTGGGAGATGCATTGGAACCAAATATCGAAGACTGTAGGATGTCAAAGAGACCAAGGCAAGATGCTTTGTAGTTTGTAAAGCTTTAGGCCAAGTCAATGTACCACATAGCTAGGCATCTAATTTCTTGTGTTTATTTTCCGAATGATGGATTAATTAGGGTCCTCTTAGAGGTAAGAGGTGGAGAGGAAATAGAGTCACCTCCTCTCAAGGTACTTCCTCTTAAGACGAAGAGGCTTCTTTCTTTAAAAATAAATAATGGTTGTTTATAAAAGACAATATAACTATTGTGACTCTAGGCTGAATAAAACAACAACAAACCAAGCCTTTTTTTCACTAAGTAAAGTCAGCTATATGGATCAAGTGCTAACGTCTTTTATCTTTGTTCATTTCTATAGTTAGGTTATTAATAGTTAAATTCATCCTAATAGTTTCTCCTATTATTTTCTTTGATCTTCTCCTAACTCTCGTTATTAGGCTATCTTTCATCTAGTCAACTTTTCGTAGGAGAGTCTCTAATAATCTCCTCTGTACATGACCTCTGTACATGACCAAACTACTTAATAAGCGTTTCTACTAACTTTTCCACGATAGGTACTATCTCGACTTTTTCCTCTAATATGCTCATTTCTAATCCTATCCTTAAGCTTAAGTGATACTTTTCTAACACAAATAATACTTGAAGCCTTTCTTCATTTCATCCACCCAGCTTGAGCCCTATGATTCTAGGCTTAATAAAATAAATAAATATTGTCGACAAATAAATTAACAGGAGATAAAGCCACTATAGGAACACAAATATTCCATGTCTTACGTCCCACATGCAAGTTTTTATTGCTAGAATCAATTTGATTTGAATACCAGCTGTAATTTAGCTTACAGGTCAGCAGCAGGTATCTCAAACATCTATTCATGACTGCTTAGTCATTAGAGATTAGTACAACACAAATTGTAGCATTTTCTTATATTTTAAAGTAGGCAAAAATGCAAAGAACCCCTTCTACTTAGTAGAGTTCAAATCCTTTTAGGACCAATATGAAATCTTATGAGCATAATCTGCATAATTTATGCTAACAGAAGTTTCTCAACTGTGTACAATCGATTATCATTTACATATTGTCAATTGAACTCAACCAATAAAACCTAACCAGAAAAATAAAGCAATGACTGGTCTTCATTCGCTTATCCACATAAAAGGATCACAATTTCAATTCATACCTGCACTTAGACGCTAAAGTATCAAGAAGCAACTCCAGTTTCTGTTCCATATACCCTAGCTGAAAGCAAAAGTTAGACACCAATTAAAGAGAAATATATGATTATGAAATTTGAAGGTTTGATACTTTGATCTCTACTTCCTGATAAAGTGATAATAGACAAACACCCACACAACCAGTATGATTCTGGCATAACATAAAAGGCATCAAAGATGATGATCATGCATTTAATCACAGAAGATTCAGAAAATTACTCTTCCTGATAATTCATCAGAATGTTTCTTCACTATCTCCTCAACCTGTGCACTATCATTCTCCAACAGGAAACGAAGATCACCATTCACCTAAGAAAATGAAGGCAAGACAAATATAGAAGTCAGCTTGCTGACAATCTTAAGTACATGTTTTTGCAAATTCTATAGCATCACTCTCGTCATGCATACAACATGTTCTATCTTTGCAAAGTCTCTCTAGATATATTCCATCTAAATCAATTAATCTGGCAAGAAATAAAAATTACAGGTTTACAACTTATATGCATGCCAATCCTGATTCAGTTTGCTATGGAAAGTGATGGACCCCAAGTTACTAAACAATAATACCAAAGGAGAGGCAAAGAGGCATGCAGGAGAGAGTGGGCCAGGGAAATCTTCACCTACCGACATAAAAACATATTCTAGAAGAAAAAATGGGCTGGAAGGAGACAGAGGGGAATCATCTAACTAACTTGGGAGTGCTGGCAGTACTGGGTAATCTGGGAAAGAAAGGAACGGTTATTTGGGGGCTGAGGTCAAGGTGGGAAAGGCAAGGAATTTCTGAGGGAGTTTTGGGATAGAGCTAGCCTCTCAAAAGCTATCCTATTTTCTATTCTGCTACTATTTGCTCTGCTGTTTTTTCCTTCTTATTTTCTTATTGCTGTGCTGGGTTGTTCATGTGTGTGCTCTTTGTTTTGTGCTGGTTGTGTGGCTCTGCTAGTGTTGCTATTTAGTTGTGTATTCCCTTTTAAGGGAGGCTGTTTTTTTTTTTTAATACCAGAGAAGTATATTTGAGTCCATAGCAGGGTCTTATCAGAAAACCAAATAGATAGATTTGGACTTGATAAAACCACGGATATGTATAATGTCTGCTTTAGCCATTTCATGTCGAGAAGTATATTTGGACTTGTCGAGCATCCTTTTCATTCTTCAAAGTAAGCCATTTCATGCTAGCCAAAGCTAAGTAAGAAAGTAAATTTTACCTCCAAGGCTATGAAGCATACATTTTGTGCACCTCATGTAATTGGAATAAAACAAATAATGACCTATTGCGTGCAGCAACTCTACAAAGATGAAATGAGCAAGGCTAGCAATAATTTGGGTTAGTCATATGCTCAAAACGCAGAGGGAAAGTTCATTCCAATTTCCAACATTACTTAAGTAGAGGATCATCTTTTTATTTTTGGTACATGAGAAAATCATCTTCAGCTTTGTTGAGGCAACGATAATGAATTGTTTAGGAAAATTTGGCCATATAAAAACAAATTTGATCAACTTTTCAGTAGTTTCTTAAATTATGTAATTATTTTGGGTCTGCCGTCTTCTCATCTATTTTGTTAGCCTCTTTCTTCCAATCATAGATAATAGTTATTTACCAAAAAGATGAATGATACAGAAAATTTAGAAGAGCAGAATGCTAAAATCCTTCAATTATCCATCCATTTTCACTTTTCTTTGTATATCACGGCCATAAAACACCATTTGCAGTAAAGGTACATTCCAAATCAATTTCTAGTCTTACCTCTTCATTCTTCTTAAGACCTGTGTTTGGATGCGACAGATTGTCATCACCCTGTTCATAATTAGAATCCAACAAGACAAAAAATTGAAGAGTCAGATAGGATTTTTCTTTTTATGGGTTGAGTCTACCTAATAATCATGAGTATTTGAAGGGGATGATGTGGCCACCTTTAGCTTTTCACAAGGAACTTGCACGGCATCATTATTAGGCTGAGCATCTGTACAACTTGAGGAATGCCTCTCATCTCTTAGCCTGGATTGCAACTTACGTAAAGCTAAAACCTGTTCGAGCATCTGCATTTAAACTAGACAATCATAGACATGTCTAATTTCCTGACATACAACTTAAGTTGACAGCATAGTATATCATGTATGAATTAAAGTAAGTTTATATCCTGACATACGCATGAAAAATTTCAGAACATCAAAGGTTTAAATCCCCAAAACTTTGAATTTCAAAGCAAGTTTATATATTTTGGTTTTTATAAAGAATGCAGAAAAAATAATGCAGATGCAAGAATAATATTAAAGTCTGATAGGAACCTCAAATAGCTGAGAATTTCAATTTAATACCTTGCAATAGCTTGCAATAGCTTACAAAAGCTTGCAATTGCTTTTCAATTGATCAAAGTGAACAATGTACATTATTATAGGCTTGGAGCCTTAACTGAAGGTCACTATCTAGAATATTCCAGCATAACCTAGATGATTCCTAAAAACTAGAAACTAGCATAACAGAAAATTTAAAATTCCTAACAACTAGGAACTAATAGGTAAGGAGACTTAAAATGCCTAAAAACTACGAAATGATAACTTCAGAAATTTAAAAATGCAAAGTGGGCTTTACGCAGTCCTAAAAGCACCAAAACTAACAATATAGAAAGCTCTATGATTTCGCAAAAAGTGAAAGAGTGAGAGAAAAGAACATTAATCTTTTTCAGTACAAAAAGAGAGGTAAACGAAGATATTAAAAAAAAAAAAAAGTAAGGAGAGGCTGTTCAACTTCATGAAAAATAATAGAATGCAAACAATAATAAGGAAATAAAAACAGTAAGTCCTATTTCACAAATGAAGCTGTTACCAGTTGACCGCTCCAACATTTAGTCACAACCAAAACTAGTTCAAGATGCATGGTATACCTCATTGACTTCTGATGAAAGATCAGCCACACTTTGCCTGAGTAGGAATCTTAACCTTTCCTTTTTTAAGTGTGAAATCCCAGCTCCAACATCATTACTGTATAATGAATCAGAAGAATCATTGTGCTTAATTGTACTCTTCCCTCGGCTCTTTCCGCATGTACTTTCAGGAAGCTTAGAAGTATGTGTAGCAATAGGCAAAGCATCCTCATCTCGTGATAACAAGTTTATCACTTCACTAGAATAGTAACCAAAATAATCAGGTCCTACTCTTTGATGTTCATCAGAAGCACCCAAACTCCTTGAGGGATTCATGACAAATAAACGTGGAGTACAGTACATAACTACATTTAACCACAAAATAAGATCTGTTACATGAACTTAAGTCAACATAAGTACTGGTATGAGAAAGAGCATGACAAACCCATCCGTAAACTGGACCATAAGATGATACAAATATAAACTGAATTTAGATAAAGAAAAGCTTACATTAACTGCTATAAGAAATGCTCCAATTGTGTAGCATAAATTTCTTCTGAGTACAAACATGGTCAACCAATCACCTTACATCTGGGTTAAGCAAGAAGAAGCCTCTGTCAGTCTCATTCTCACAGTCATCTATGTTACATGGCTCATTGTTTAAATGGGTATTCGCAGGTTGAATTGATTCGAGTTGAAAAGGTTTTTCAACCCAAACCAATTAAAATATGGCAGGTTAAGTTTGATTGGATTCTAAGAAATTTATCATAGAAACCGAACCAACCCAACCAGTACTTGTATTGGTTGGGTTGACAGTTTGAATTTTTTAAAAACCAAAAATATATATATATGCACTTAATTTTTTCTAAACTAATTTAAAAAATATATAAATCTTAAAGATAAGAAAGGAATGATTATTTCTTATCTATAGGTATTAAAATAAATTAATATCAAAATAATATCCTTTTTTTTTAATCAACAAGTAGTAAGGTAAATTAAAGTGCAAATCATGTCATGATGATATCTAATTTGCATATATTATTTTGAATGATGATACTTTCAATTTATTTTATTCTTTCTCTACATTGTGCAAAAAGGTGATTGAATAAGGATAAGCGGTAAATGTAAAAAATTAGAAAAAGCACTCAAAATACATAATATAAATGCTTAACAAATATTTTAAAGAAAAAATCAATGCTTCAAGTTGGACGGGCTAGAACCAGTTTATTTTCTTCAACCCGCAACCTACAACCCGAACCATTAGTGATGGGTTGGAAGAAAATGAACCTGAACTAGCCCAAACCACCCCAATTGTGCAGATTGGGTTAAATTTGGCAGGTCGTTGGGTTAACCCAACCTAATAAAACCCCTAATTGTTTTTGCAAGGGCTCATGGTGCCATAATCATTGGTCAGCCAATCACCTTACATCCATGTTACTAGAGGCTTGGCTTGCACTAGAGTACATGCCAATTTTTCTTTAATTTTTGAGATATAAAATAAGAAAATAATCATTATATTTTAAAATAATAAAATTAAATAATGGAAAGTTACTTAATTTCTCACTCTTCTTTTTTTTTTTTAAGTTCCCACTCGTCCCAACTATTTTAACTTCTCATTCTCTCAACTTTCTCTCTTTCCACTATTCTCACATCACATGTTTTTTAAATTATATTTTATTTTATACAAGATAATATATGATTTTGGATAATGGCAAAGCATAAGAACAGATAATATACCCATTCAGGCATGGAAGACTTTAGGAAGAAAAGGCATAAGTTGGCTAACAAGGTTTTTTATTGTGATAATGAGAGCCAAGAACATGTCAAACAAATAGAGAAAAAGTACTTTAATTCATGCGTACAAAGAAAAAGGGAAACATGCAAAATTGTGAAAATTATAGAGGGGTCAAGCTCATGAGCCATTCTATAAAATTATGAGAAAAGGTCATTAAGCAGAGATTAACAGTGGATATTTAGATTACAATAAATCAATTTGGTTTCATGCTAGAAAGGTTAACCATAAAAGTAGTATACTTACTAAGATTAATGAAGAGATATCAGAGAATTAAAAAAGACTAACATATCATTTTCATTCATTTGGAAAAGACTCCTAATAAAGTGCCAGGAGACGACTTGAAAAAGAAAGGAACTTGTGTTATTTATATTCAAGTAATCAAAGATATATATGATGATGATACAAACCCCAAACTTATGCTCAAATATTCTAGAAGGAAGAAGCAGCCTAGCACACCTGAAAATAACCCCCAAGGCCACAAGTCTCTACTATGTTTGTTAGGCATCTCTCCACTCTATATGTTTTGAATATTTTGCATCATATTCTGCATTATGGGGAAGGGCAGTAACCTACCCAAACTCACATCTGCACATGTCCTATTTTCTAGGCATGATTTCCACTATGTTCCACTTCCCATTTTTATTGCATTATTAGTTGGGCATCACCATTATAAATAACCTATGTATGTTTATTTTTCAGTAGTTCAGTTTATCAATTTGACTTGTATTGGGTTTAGTCCTACCTAAAGACTCACTTAGTGAAGATAATTCGTGTTTAGATTCTAGCACCTATTTTTCTGTCACTATTCTTCTCTTAGTTAACTTTGCCTATCTTGTTCATAGCCGGTCCCAAGACCGAATAAAAGAGGAGAGTTGCGTTAACTAGTCAACAGCAAAAGTAAAACTTTGTCAAATCTTTATAAATATAAATCAACGACGTGAAAATGTTAACAGTAGGTTGTTGCAAGAAAGCAACAAGCTATATGACTCGAATACAGTGTCAAATAAACAAGAGTCGTTACATCAACGCTCAAATATAGTGAAAAATAAGCAAGGACTCCCACATTTTCATTAATGGATGTGGGTATAGAAATTAGTTTATAAGAGTAGATTACGTTTTAGGACATGAAATATCAGCACACTTACAAGTAAATTGATTAAAATAATAGACACTGATTTGGAAAAAGATAAACTTAATGTGCCTACAAAAGACAAAATGGGTAGGAGATAAGGCAAGAGAATTAGGCACTTTCAATTTTAAGCTTTAGTACGCTGGCAAGTCAAAAGCTAAGAATGGAATAGGTATAATTGTAGATAAAGAGTAGAGGGACAAAGTAGTGGATATAAAAAGAATAAGAGATAGGATAATTGCACTAAAACTTGTAGTAGACTAAGAAACTTTTAATGTTATTAGTGTCTATGCACCACAAGTAAGATTAGAAGAACACCATAAGATTAAATTTTGGGAGGACCTAAAAGGTTTAATACAAGAAATATCATTAGGAGAGAAGACTTTATTAGAAGGTGATCTAAATGGACATGTGGGGAGCGAAGTTGGAGGATATGAAAAATTTCATGGAGGACATGGTATCAAAGAGGCAAATGCAAAAGGTAAAACAATCTTAGATTTTGCTTTACCTTTTAACTTCACTATAGCAAACACCTATTCTAGAAAAAGAATAACGCAACTTGTCACGTACAAGAATAGATCGACATACTCCCAAATCGATTTCTTTTTGGTAAGAAAATCAAATAGAAAACTTTGCATCAACTGTAGAGTTATACCCAATAAGAGCTTAACTACCCAACCTAGGGTCTTGGTTATAGACGTTCATGTTAAGAGAAAAATAGAAAGAAACAGTAAAAAATAAACCCTAGGAAAAGATAATGGCATTTGAAAGGCAAAGCACATAAGAGTTTTTTGAGAAAGGTGTTAGGAGAGAAAATTTGAGAAGTATAAAGAGATCCAAACTCCATGTGGAACACTATGGCTGAAGGGATTAGAAAAGCCACAACAGAAATACTAGGTATATCAAGAGGTTTTAGATTAAAGAAAAAAGAATCTTGGTAGTGGGATGCAAATGTACAAAATAAGATTAGAGTTAAAGAGTGTTATAAAACATGACACTCATGTAAAGATAATGAAAATTTGGAAAAATATAAAATAGCTAAGAAAGACGTTAAGAAGACAATATTGGAGACACAAGATAAAGCTTATGAAGGGTTACATCAATCTTTAAGAACCAAAGATGGTGAGAGAAGAATATTCAAGCTTGCCAAGAGTAAGGAGAGAAAGACGAGACCTAGATCAAGTGAAATGTATTAAGGATGAAGAAAGCAATATTTTGGTAAGGAAACAAAATATTCAAGAAAGATAAAAGAATTATTTTTACAAACTTTTTAATAAAGGACACTTGTCTACTTGTCATGCAAATAGGCTAAGTACTACAAAAGAGGATCTTAATTATAGTTTTTCTCAGAGAATCTAAGAGTTTGAAATAGTATAAGAATTAAAACGAATAAATAATAGCAAAACAGTAGAACCTAATAACATACCCATCGAGGTGTGGAAGACTTTAGGAAAAAAGGGGTAAGTTTGTTAACAAAGTTGCTTAATGTGATATTGAGAACCAAGAAGATGCTAGATGAATGGAGTAAAAGTATTTTAATCCAAGTATATAAGAATAAGGATGACATACAAAATTGTATAAATTATAAGGGCATCAAACTTATGAGTCATACTATGAAGTTATGAGAAAAAGTTATTGAGTGGAAATTGAAGTTGGACATATGAATTACAGAAAATCAATTCGGTTTCATGTTAGGGAGATCAACTATAGAGGTGATATATTTATTGAGGAGATTGATAAAGAGATATCAAAAATCTTACAAGGGCCTATAAATAATCTTCATCGATTTAAAAGACTTATGATAGAGTATCGAGAAATGTGTTATAGAAGGCTTTAGAAAAGAAAGGAGTCCAGGTAGGTTATATTCAAGCAATCAAAGACATGTATGATATGGTCACGACTTGTGTGAGAATATAAGGCAAAGCCACGAAAGATTTTCCTATAATCATAAGGCTATATCAGGGTTTAGCTTTGAGTTCTTATCTTTTTAACTTGATATTGGATGTGCTCATTGAACATATCCAAGAAGCAGCACCACAATGCATGCTTTTTGCTAATGATATAGTTCTTGTTGGAGATTCTAGAAAAGAAGTAAACGAAAAATTAAAAAGGTGAAGACAAACTTTAGAGACATACGGGTTCCGTATAAATCGTAACAAAACAAAATATATGAAATGTAATTTCACCTAAAGGGACACTAATTTTAGGACAAAAGTTAAGTTTGAAAATCATTCCATACAAAAAGTCAAGTTTAAGTATTTGGAAACAATAATACAAAATAATAGAGAAGTAAATCATAAGATTTAAACTGAGTGAATAAAATAAAAAAAAGCTTCAAGTGTTACTTGTAATATAAAAGTATCACTCAAGCTTAAAGAAAAATTTTATCGTACTATTATAAAATTTGCATTATTGTATGGTACTGAATGATGGACGATAAAATGTCAACATGAGCAAACATTCAACATTATAGAGATGAAAATATTGCATTTGATGAGTGGTCATACTAGAAAAGATAGGATTAGGAACAAATGTATTAGAGAAAAAGTCGAGGTAACACTTATCGTAAATAAGTTAGTAGATACGCACCTTAGATGGTTTGGTTATATACAGAAGAAACTATCAGAGACTCTCACACGTAAAATTGACTAGATGAAAGATAGCCAAATAATTAGAGGTAGAGAAAGATCAAAGAAAATAATAGAATAAACTATTAAAATATACTTAAGTATTAATAACCTAACTATAGAAATAAGCAAAGATAGAACACGTTGGCATCACTTGATCTATATAACTGACCCCACTTAGTGGGAAAAGTTTTGGTTGTTGTATTCTTCTCTTAGTTATCTTATAAATTGTGGTGGTGCCATCAATTTGGTATCAGAACCAGCCTAAAAATGTTGAATATTCAATCTTCTGAGCATTACCTAAAGGACACACTAGTAATCTCGATAATCCCCCTGATCCAATTGCGCAACAACTGAATTCAATTTCAGCAAGTTTAGAACTAATCGATTCACTAGCAGTGAAAGTTGCAGCACTTAAGGCTCAACGTGACAAGGAAAGGCCTACAATAGGGAACAAAGAACCAAAAGTCAATCCCATTGGTGTGATGAGAATGAGGATGAATGGGAGTATACTTGGGGGAGCAAAGGACTTCTCGACCTCCATATACCAAGATCGAATTTCCTAAGTTCAATGAGGGTGATCTGAGGGGCTAGATTTTGAAGGCTGAGAAGTATGATGCGCCAAATTTGTTTGCTTGGATCAATTCTGAGTGGATAATCTTGTATTAGGAAGAGCTGGTCAAGGCATTGCAAGGAAATTATGGTCTTGCTGAATTTCAAGACCCATGAGTATCTGTGACATTCGTCAAGTGGACAACATTCAAGAATATAGGCATGAATTTTCTAAAAGGTCAACTAGGGTAAGAAATTGGCCTACAAACCAGTGCAATGTTCTTGGGATGATGAACTACAAATACACATAGATAAGTGGCTATGTTTTAGGTGTAACAAACGATTTGCACCTGGGCACTGTTGTAACTACCATAGACGACACTGCAAAACTTGATAACACTACTAGTGTCACACTTGACACCCAAGGGTAGGGGTGGGGAACGCAACATAAGTGACATAAAAGAAAAAGAAGTTTGATTTTCAAAAACACATTTTGAAAACCAATCTAAAAAAAGTAAGAGCTGCCACCAAAATTTTTATTTTAAAAGAAAAAACTTTAAAAAACCACTGTTTATTAAAAAGATAAAGCAAAATAAATAAAAGAAAATTGGGTCTACAAAACAAAGAAAGGTTCAGGACTCAGTTAAGTGTGGGAAAGGTGTTAGGTATCCCACAACACCCATCCATAAGACGGTTACCGTAAGATAAATGTGCAAAATATCCACTTAGCCTAAACCTATTTTGTCTACCATTTTTATTAATAGAAAATCATAAATGAGAAAAATAAAAAATGAAAAAAATTGAGCAAGTGAACAACTTAAATAAATACCCAAGCACAAACAAGGTGTAATTGAACTTTCAATCAATCCTTAACTCTATGCATCAAAATCAAAACACAAGAATAAGGAAATGCATCGATTATACTCAAACTAAAATAGAACAAAAGGGTAGATAAACAAAAGTTAGAAATGCGCACTAAATACCAAAATATTTGGTATAATTTTCTATAAGCCAATTGCATATCCTTGAATTCCACTAATCAAGAATCAACAAAGGAATTAAAATAAATAAATGTCAACAAGTTCCAATGTATCCTTTATTAATTTTATTGGCTAAAATTGATGAATTCGCAAGAATACAATTAGTAATCACATAAATGAAAATATAATGCACTTGGACACTAATAAATTCTCTCTCATTTACTTTCTCAAGTTGAAAACTTGGGTCCTTAGGAACATCTTCAAATGGAGTGCAAACAAACACAGAAGATAAAACAAGCAAATAAGACAAATCCCTATCACCAACATGAAGGGTGAATCCTCAGGAACAAACAACAATCACACATAAAAATGCAAACATGATCCATTTAAACACATAGAGATTCCCTATTGTTCACATTCTCAAATTAAAAGTTGAATCATTGGGAACATCCTTAAATGGATTTTAACACAACATCACATACGATTAAAATAAAATAAATTCCCTATCACCTTATCTCATTAATTTGCGAGAATGAATACTCGGGGACAAATAAAAATCACATTAAACAAACACAACTCACTTGAACACAGATGGGTTCCCTATCACTTAGTTTCTCAAATTGAAAGTTTAGGAGTGAACATGCTCAAATGGATTGCCAAACAACACAATATCACACATCAAAAAAAAGAAAATAAACAAAACTATTTCCTATTACTATAAAGTGAATCATTGAGAGCTCCTAACAAATATTGCAATTAGACACTATACTACTAACACAAAGACACTCATGAAATACTAAGGCGTATACAAAGTCCTAGACAGCCTATGAACACATGCAATGACATTGGCTAAGCTTGGGAGAGACATTAAAGTATCAAAACAAGACTCATTAAAAGTCAAGACAATATATAACACCAAAAACAGCATTCATCAAGTTTGAAAGAAACCCCAAAATGCCAAAATAAACCTAAATGAAAAATAGGACAACATGTGACATGGAAGAAAAAAAGGGAAAATAACACTAAATCAAAAATACGTCAAATAAGACAAGATAAAAAAAAATTATTTACAAGGCGGATTTGACTTAAGATAAGAACTAGGGCCTATGTATCCAATAATTGGGAACAAAGTTCTCGTAATTCAACACAACAAGCCAAGTCAAAAGATTGTAATGTTTAAATTTTTGTGAAAAGAGAAAGAATTAAAAGATTAATATGATTTCACAAACAAAACAATTTGAAAGATTAGTTGGTGTATTTTAGTTTGTACGTTCACATCAATCTCATACTCTATAATCTCTTCATTTTCTATTTTTGCAATTTTTTTAAATTTTTGCAACAAGTTTATATTCTAAAGACTGAAGTAAAAGAATAACATAAAAGAAGAATGCACAACTTCAGACAAAAAACTTGGACAACTAATGAACCATTAAATAACATTTGCTTTAGACCTTCAAACACCAAAATATACTTAGCAAGACATCTCAACATACTCAACAAATTTTGACAGCACGTAGATACCAAAAAAAGTACTCAAATTAACTTCAAAAGAAGCCCGAAAATATAAACATATGACTTACAGAAATTGGACAGTTGTAACCAACAAACCCCCCCTTAACATACACATTTTATGCATTTAGGCAGCCACCCACATTTTCTAACATGTTTTGAATTTAAAATAATAATCAAAAAAAAAAAAGAACACTTCAATATGTAAGAAGCCATGCTTAAAATAAAATAGACAGCCAGCACGTATTCTCACATTTTGAACCTAAAACACACTCTGGGATGCAAAAAAAAAATAAAAAGTGCTCAAAATGAAATAGGCAACCACCACATGGTCTTACACTTTTTGACTCTAGAAACACACTTTGAGTTGAAAACCATGCTCAAAACAAAATAGAAAATTGCCACATGTTCTCACACATGTTTTGAATAAAAAACACATTTTGAGCATTAAAAAGCATGCTCAAAACAAAACGGTCAGCCACCACATGTTCTCTAATAAATTTTAGAGAAAGTAAGAGACTCAAAGTAAAAAATTTCTCGTCAATTAAGAACAAACCCAATACAATTCAAGGCTAAAATATATCATGAAATAAACTAGGCCTAGGGGTATTTATAGTAAACACACCCATCTAAAATAGAACTGAAATAAACTGACGAGAAATAACAGAATAGGAAGCACTGAAGCACTCCTAACAGTGGAGAAAATGCAAGTAAGTGGTCCTAAAATAAGGGAATACAGTAACTAACTAGAACATGAAAGAAGTGGAGAACCCGAACCCCAGTAATCGGAGTAAGGAAGCCTGTTCTTCTGGTTTCTCAGAAGTCTGCTCTTCTGGTTTCTCACTTGCCTTTCTTCTAGAATAAGTTAAGATGGGCCCTGTGTGCCTATCATGACGCCCTCCCTGAAATTTCACCTTGTCCTCAAGGGGAAAGGAAGGAAATTGTTCAGCGAAGAGATCATAATCTTCCTAACTGTTCTCTTCAGATGGACAGTTCTGCCACTAGACTAAGAGCTCAAGTTTAGGGCTGTTAGCAAATGGAACCCATCTGTGGTTGATAATCTGGGCTAATTCCACTTGGTACTCCCATTCAGCAATGATAGGAAGAGGTGGAGGGGTAGGTGCAGTTTCCAGACCATGTGCTGGTCGTAAGAGGGACACATGAAAGATGGGATGTACCTTAGAAGTAGGACGTAGCTCTATCTCATAAGCTACTAGTCCAACACGTCTTTCAACCTTGTAAGGGCTAAAGAAGTGTGGTGATAGCTTGTCATACTTGCGTCGAGCAAGGAATTGCTTGCAGTAAGGCTGGATTTACAAAAATACAGCATTTCCTTCATTAAAAGTCAGCTCTCTCCTGTTGGAATCAGCTTGAGACTTCGTGCGGGATTGTGCTCTAATAAGGTTATCACGAAGAGGCCTTAACATATCGTCCCTTCACTAAAGTTGTTCTTCAAGATCAAGTAAGTGAGTTTCTCCTTTTACAAATGGATGAAGAGCAGGGAGATCTCGCCCATACAAAATCTTGAAGGGAGTTGTACTCGTGGAAGTGTGGAACCCCGTGTTAAAAGACTATTCTCCCAAACAAAGGAATTTGCTCCACGAACATGGCTGTTCAAGAGCAAAATAGCAAAGATAGGCCTTTAAGCATCGGTTGACCACTTCGATTTGACCATCAGACTGTGGGTGGTTAGTTGTGCTCATTTTTAGGCGTGTTTTACTGAGTTTGAATAGCTCTTGCCAAAAGGAACTTAAGAAAAGAGAATCCTGATCAGATACTATTGATTTAGGCATCCCATGTAACCATACCACCTCCTCACAAAACACAGCTGCCACTGACTTGGCAGTATAAGGATGAGATAAGGGAATGAAGTGGCAATATTTACTGAGACGATCAACAATGACCAGGATGGCATCATATCCATTAGATTTGGGCAGCCCAGTGATGAAATCTAGTGAAATATCCTCCCAAACTCTCTTCGAAATGGGTAATGGTTGAAGAAGACCCGCAGGAACTAGAGTTTGATATTTATGCCTTTGGCAAACTAAACAATTCTGCACAAATTCCTTGATAGCCCTGTTCAAATAAGGCTAATAAAAGTTAGCTGCTAACCTAAGTGTTTTGAGGTATCCTTCATGGCCTCCTTATAGTGAGCTATGAGCTTCTTCCAAGATTCTACAGCACAATCCTGGTGCATCAGGAATTACTAATCTATTTTTAAAAAATATTTTACCATCCACCAGTGAGAAATCAGGTATTAAGCTCGAATTTTGTTGAAGAGAGCTGAGGATGTCTCTGGTGTAAGGATCTTTGGTATATTCCTCTATTAAGCTGAGATAGTCAAGAGGGATTGGCATGACCAATGCTAAGAAATCTGTTTGCCCGAGGTGGTAGGATAGTGCATCAGCTGCAATGTTGTCCTTGCCGGGTTTGTAAGTGATGGTAAAATCAAAGGGGAGAAGTTTCACGATGAGGCACTGATGTTCATTAGCAGTCAAACATTGCCCCAGTATAAAGTTGAGGCTATAGTGACCTATTTTGACACAGAAATGCCATCCCATCAAGTAATGCCTCCATTTTTGTAGAGCTAATACAAAGGCAATTAGCTATAGTTCATAGGCGAATTTGAACCGATTAGAGAATGATTTTCCCTTGCTAAAATAGGCTATAAGATGTTCTTGTTGCATGAGGACGACGCCAACCCCATCAAAAGAAGCATCACACTTAACCATGAATGGTTGGTCAAAGTTTGGTAATTACAACAATGGAACAGTAGTGAGTAGATTTTTAAGCTGTTGAAAAGCTGCTTCAGCCTTCTCAGACCAAGTAAATGCATCTTTTTTGTCAAATCAGTGAGAGGTCTAGCCATAAGGCCATTATTGTAGACAAATCTACAGTAGCAGCCCGTGAGGCCTAAGAAACCTCGTAGTTCTTTCACTAAGTGAGGAGTAGGCCAGTCAATTACTGCTTTGATTTTTTCTTGTTCTACTCCAACACCTTCAGGAGAAACCACATGTCCCAAAAAAATTATTTTACTTTGCCCAAAGATACATTTTTTGGGATTTGCAAAAAAGGCACTATCCTTTAAGAGCTATAAGGCCAACTGCAAGAGCTCTAGGTACTGTTGTAAGGAAGCATTGTAAATTAGAATGTCATCAAAGAAAACTCAAATAAATTTTTTGAGGTATAGCCTGAACAAACCATTCATTGCTGCTTGGAAAGTGGAAGGCGCATTAGTAAGGCTAAAGGGCATTACCACAACCTCGTTATGGAGGTCATTTGGGCATACACGAATTTCATGGTAACCCAATCGAAGGTCAATCTTAGAAAAATGGTGGAACCGTGTAATTCATCTAACAATTTATCAATGTTAAGAATAGGATACTTATCTGGTATAGTGATGTGGTTTAACCCATGATAATCCACACAAAATCTCCAAAAGTCATCCTTCATCTTGACTAACAATACCAGGCCGGCAAATGGGCTAGAGCTTGGCCGAATGAAACTAGTATTCAACAAATCCTCCACTTGTCTTTCAATTTCAGCCTTCTGATAGTGTGGGCAGCAATAAGAACATATATTAGGAGGTGTGGTATTGGGTAGAAGAGGAATTTTATTAACATGATTTCTAAAGGATGCAGCCTCATTGAAAACTGTACTAAATTCATGCAGTAGCATGTCTACAAGTAGTGTAATGTTAGATTTAGTCATACTTTGGAATGAAACTCCACTTTGGTTAGACTTAGGAATGCCTTGAAGCTTGTACCTCCCATTGAGATTAAAGATTAGGAACATCTTGTTCCAATTAGCTTGCACAATGTTGAGTGAAGCTAACCACTTAATTCCAAGGACCAGATTAGCTCCTCTAATGGAAAAGGGATAGAACTCCTCTATAATGGTTAGTCCAGGCAATTAGACTTCTATATGGTGGCACAAAGTACTGCACTTGACAATATCTCCATTCCCAATTTGAACTCCAAAGGTAAGCACAAATTGTGTGGGAAGTTGAAGCTCCTTTACTAGATTTTCAACAATAAAGTTATGAGTAAAACCGCTGTCAATTAAAATTATCACTTCCTTGCCTTTCAAATTACTGCAGATCTTCATAGTAGAGCCCACAAATCTGCCTAAGATGGCATGAAACAAGATTTCCACCATCTGCCCATTATTTTTGGCCTCATCTGTATCTGTTCCTAGATTTTCGGCCACTTCCTCATCTTCAGTGATCTCTAGCAACAATAAAGAGGAGTTTTGCATCTATGGCAAGGGGTGAATCTCTCATTGCATCTAAAATAGAGGCCCTTATCACGCTTGATCTGTCGCTCAGCATCATAAGGATGCTGCGAATTATTTGCGGCAATGGTAACAATCGAGTACGCACAGGTAAGGGGCTGGATTCGATTTTCCAAATTTTTTTCAAAATAATTCAAAGTGGGCCGAACTGCTTTTGTGGGCTGGTTTCCTCTAACTCCATGGGTTGGTTTGTATTTGGACTCAAACTCAATGGCTAGACTCATTGCCTTGTACACACTCCTTGGTTTCTGAATGCGCATGTCTGCCTTTAAATCTTCCTTCAAGCTGCTAAGAAATACTCCAAGTACACAATGTTCCGGCCAATTCTTGACTCTTCCAAACCTCTTGGCAAACTCTTGCCTATATTCTTTCACCGTTCTTGTTTGCCGAATACCACAAAGGTGCTCATCCAAATTTTGAAACTCTGCTGGTCTATAATTTTCCTCTAAAGCCTTAACCAATTCTTCCCAATACAGGAGAGTCCGTTCTAAATTAATCAAAGCGAATAAATCCAACGCATCTCCTTCCAGGTACATGGCGACAACATCAACTGTCAACTCCTCTAGGGTTTGGTAATAGCAAAAATACTTTTTATCCTTGAGTATCTAACCTCATGGATCTCCTCTTTCAAAATTGGGAAACTCAATCTCTGTGTAGGGAAGTCGTGATTGACTCCTAAAACCCCAAGATGGTTCTACATCATCATCTGCCTCGTCTTCCCAATGAGACCGCTCCCTCTTATAGGATGGAGGGTTGTTTGCCAGGGCTTTTCCTTTGCTGATTTGTGACTTTAAGGCAGTCACCTCAGCAACTAAGGCATCAATGGTCCCTAAACGGGCAGCTATGGCAACTAACTGCTACTGTACAAGGTCAGAGATAGTTTCGCAGTTGTTTGGGTTAAGATTAGATGCAGAGGAACAGGTATTTACCATCTTGGAACCAGACTCTTATACCAAATGATAAACTCTAGAGCAAGTAAAAGAAGATTAAAAAAATATACTCAAAGACTAAAAGTAAGAATCTTAAACTGAGAGGCTTCAATATAAGTGTCCTTAGATAGGAACAAACCCAATACAATTCAAGGATAAAATATATCATGAAATAAACTAAGCCTAGGGGGCATTTATAGTAAACATACCCATCTAAAACATAAGTGAAATAAACTGACAGGAAATAACAGAACAGGAAACACTGAAGCACTCCTAACAGTGGAGAAAATGCACGTAAGTGGTCCTAAAATAAGGTTGGCTAGCTCTATTAGGCTTATTGGGCCTAATTGGACATTTTATTTATTCTGTAATTATTGTATCTAAATTATCTTCCCAATCCTAAAATAGGAAATTCATTCTCTATATATTTGTAACATACGATTGAATAATGCAAGCAAATATACAATCAGTTAAAATTTTACATGGTATCAGAGCCCGCGCTGCTCTAAAGTGAGTATTTTTCTCTCTTTTCGCAGCACAAGGATTTCTGTGTATATGAAGGGGGTTGAGTTCTTTTATCTTCGCTGCCCACATCTTGGAGGTCGAGTTTTCTCCTTCCCTTACCGTCACCGCCCATCTAGAGTCGACACCCACCGCCGAGCCGTTCTGGACAGATCTATGTTTTTCTCCGATCCCGACCATTCTGCCCCATCATTTGCCTTACCACCACTATATTTGGAGAGCTCATCACCCTGTCGACAAAACCCACAAAGACCGGTCATTGTCTGCCACTGCAAGCGCTGACACGCGCTGCCAAGCCGTTCTGGACAGATATGTGTTTTTTCTCCAATCCCAACAGTTCTACCCCATCGTTTGCCTCACCGCCACCATATTTGGAAAGCTCATCGCCCCGTCGACAAAACTCACCGAGGCCAGTCACTTTCCTCTGCCGCTTTCCTCTGCCGCCACGCGCCGGTCGCTGATTTGGCTTTTATAATTTGCTTTGTTTTTAGGTTGTTCTCTCTATTTTTAGCCTCTTTTCTTCTTCTACCTTCTTTGTAGTGCTAATTACTTATGGGAGCCACCAAGGCAATAGAAAATACTTCATTTGCCTATATCTGCAATGTCAAATTGGATGGAGCTAGTACCTATCTCGCTTGGTCAAGGGCATGTCTTTTATACATTAAATCTCGATATATTACAGAAGATACGAAACCCCCTGTTATTTCTTATGATAACTGTGCTGAATGGGACTCTGAAAACTTTTGTTATGACATGGCTGATAAATACTATGCATCCTAGGTTCTTTAAGCAGTATTTGTTACTTGATACTGTCGAAAAAATTTGGACTTCAACCAAACACACTTATTCTCACAAAGGAAATGATACTCAAGTGTTTGAGATCAGGACAAATATCCATGCCACTAAATAGGGAGAGTTGATTGCAACGGACTATTATTCTGAATTGAATGAGTTATGGCAGAAGTTAGATTACTATCAAGATTTCCACGCCAAATGTGCTGAAAATGCAGTTTTATTTCACCAGTTGATTTCAAAAAGGAGGGTTTATGATTTTCTGGCTAGTTTGAATCCAAAATATGATCAGATTCAGGTTCAAATTCTCGTAAAATTTCCTCTCCCTTCTGTTGAGGATGCTTTCTCCTATGTGGTATAGGAAAAAAGTCACCGCAGTGTCATGCTTTATCAAGCACCGATTGAGAAGTCTAGTTTAACTATCTCCCATGAGAAAACCAAAACTACCACCTCTGATAAAGATCACTTGCAGTGTGATTACTGTGGTAAGCCGAGGCATACCAAGGAGACTTGTTGGAAGATATATGGTTGGCCGAGTCAAAGTCGTGGAGGTAAACGAGTCACTTCATCCAAAGGTCAGGCGAATATAGCTGATATTGTTGAGCCACACAAGAATGCAGATTCAGAAGTCTCTCTCTCTTTTGATGAAATTCAGCACCTTCGTCGTCTCCTAACCAAGCTTGACCTCTCTACAGCTAGCACTTCTAATTATGTGCAATCAGGTATGGCTTTTACTACTCATTCTCCCTCTTGGATTGTTGATTCTGGTGCGAATAAACATATGACCAGCTCTTCCAAAGGCTTGTCCAACTACTCGTTATGTCTTAACGGGAAAAATGTTCGAATAGCCAATGGGTCTGTGTCTTCTGTTTTTGGGACAGGTTCTAAGGTTTGTACACCTGATATTACACTCTCATCTATGCTTCATTTATTTGAATTTTCTGTTAATCTTTTATCTGTCAGTTCTATCACCAAAGATCTAAATTATAAAATTGTGTTCTTCCCTAATTATTATATCTTTCAGGACCTTCACACAAGGAAGAGGATTCGCAGTGGTAGGTTGTGTGATGGCTTGTATGTGATAAATGGTATTCGAGACTCAGGACAGGTCTTTCTTAGAGTTAATAAGGATGTCAACCACAAAATAATCCATCAGTTGGGACATCTATCGGTTTTTGTTTTAAAAAAACTTTGTCCTAATTTGTTTTCAAATTTTAATGTTGAAACCTTATTTTGTGATGCTTGCGAATTTGCCAGCATTCTCGAACCTCTTATTCTTTGAGTAATAATAAAAGTTTCATTCTTTTTATGAATATTCATTTTGATGTCTGAGGTCCTACTCAAACTATTTCTTTGTCTGGTTGTCGTTGGTTTATTACCTTTATTGACCGTTGTACCCACACCACTTGGGTTTATTTACTAAAGTCAAAAAATAAAGTTTTTTCTTGCTTTTAGTCCTTCCATAAAATGGTCTGTACTCAATTTGATGTTAAGATAAAATTCCTGAAAACTAACAATGGCACTAAGTACATGAATAAACACTTTGAAACTTCTTTGAAAAATTATGAAAGTATTCATCAAACCAATTGTCTTTATACCATTGCCCAGAATGGAGTAGCTGAAAAGAAACATAAACAACACGGTCCCTCATGTTCACCATGCACTTACCCAAACCTTATTGGGAGATGCTATTTTAGATGCTACACACCTTATAAATCGTATGTCTCTAAAAATCCTTGATTTTCAGAATCCTCTTGAAGTGTTAAAAGGTAACAGAGACTGTTATCTCACCCAAAGTGTTTGATTGTGTCTGTTTTGTTCATACCAAGAATACTGAAAAGCTTGATCCTAGAGCCCTTAAATGTGTCTTCATTGGGTATTCTCTTACTCAGAAAGGTTATAGATGTTATCATCCTCCCTTTGGAAAAACTTTTGTTAGTATAAATGTTACCTTCTGAGAAATTGAACCCTACTTTAGTACACCCTCATCACCTCTTCAGAGGGAAGTTAATAAAGTAGAAGAGGTGGCGCTCATTGATCTAAAAGACATAAGGAAGAATGTTGTTCAAGGGAAGACTGTTGGGAGATTTGAGAGATTGGATAGACCTGACTTGTTGACATACTCAAAGAGGAACCGGCCAGACAAAGCTAAAGAAGCCATTATACAATCTGACAATCCTTCTGAATCCTCCTGCACTGGTGAGTTATCTATATTCCCTAATGATTTAGATACACCTATTATTCACAGAAAGAGTTAGAACTTGTACCAAACATTCTATATCTAATTTTGTTTCTTATGACTCCCTGTCCTCATCATATAGAGTCTTTGCCTTGTCTATTTCCTTTGTGCCTATTCCACATAATTAAAAGGAAACTATTGCTGATCCCAACTAGAAGCAAGCAATGATTAATGAAATGAAGGTCTTGTCTAAGAATGAGACTTAGGCCTTGGTCCTTCCTCCACCAAATAAGAAATTGGTGGGTTGCAAACGGGTATTCACTATGAAACATAAAGCTGATGACTTGATAGAATGATTGAAAGCTAAACTGGTGGTCAAAGGGTTCACACAAACTTATGAAGTGAACTATCAAGAGACCTTTGCTCCGATTGCAAAATTGAACTCCATTACAATTTTGTTATCTTTTGCAGCTAATCTCAATTGGGACTTGTACCAATTTGATGTCAAGAATGCATTTCTTCCTGGAGACTTGGAAGAGGAAGTGTACATAAAGATCACACCTGGGCTTAATAATGAACAGAGTCAAGGAAATGTGTGTAAACTGAAAAAGGTTCTATACGAATTGAAACAATCTCCAAAAGGGTGGTTTGACAAATTCAATAATGTCATAGTTTCCTTTGGCTATCATCAAAGTAATGATGACCATACCCTTTTCATAAGACATCAAAAGGGCAAAGCCACCCTTCTCGTCATCTATGTGGATGATATAATAATGACTGGAGATGATAAAGAAGAGATGTCTCGGTTAAAGAAGTTATTAGCACAAAAATTTAAGATCAAATATCTTGGTAAACTACAGTGCTTCTTGGGAATTGAGGTTACTAAATCAGAGAGAGGAATCTTCTTTACTCAAAGGAAGTATATTATGGATCTCTTAGAAGAGATTGGCATATTAGGATGCAAACCGACAAAATCCCCTATTGAGAGTAATCATAAACTATAATTAGGGGTTAGGAAGTCAATTGATAAGGAGAGATATCAAAGGTTGCTCGGAAAACTTATTTACATCTCTCACACTAGACCAGACATAACCTATGCGATTAGTCTAGTCAATCAGCACATGCATGGCCCTCGAGAATCCCATATACAAGTTGTCTTTCACACCTTGCGGTATCTAAAGTCTAGCCTAGGGAAAGGATTACTTTTTTCTAAACATAGTTACCACCAGATAAAAGCCTTTACAGATAAAAGCCTTTACAGATGCAGATTGGGTCGAATCACTAGATGATAAAAGATCTACGTCTGAATACTGTACACTTGTAGGAGGAAACTTGGTTAATTGGAGAAGTAAGAAGCAAAGTGTCGTTGCTAGATCCAGTGCAGAGGCTGAATACAGAGCTATGGCCCAAGGACTTTGTGAACTATGTGGGTACAAAAACTGTTAGAAGAACTAAGGCTACTGGAAAATGAGAAGTTATCCTTGTATTGTTATAACAAGGCTGCCATTAGTATAGCTCATAATCCAGTTCAGCATGATCGAATAAAATACATTGAAATTGACAAGCACTTTATCAAAGAGAAGGTTATTAGTGGAATACTAAACCTGGTTTATGTAACGTCAAAAAAGCAACTTGCTGATGTATTTACCAAAGGTCTCAGCAAACAAATGTTTTACTTGTTCGTTTGCAAGTTAGACATGTGTGACATCTTTGCACCAACTTGAGGGAGAGTGTTGACTAGCTCTATTGGGCTTATTGGGCTTAATTGGGCTTTTTATTTATTTTATAATTATTGTATATGAATTACCTTCCCAACCCTAGAATAAGGAATTCATTGTCTATATATTTATAACATATGATTGAATAATACAAGTAAATATTCAGTCAGTTAAAATTCTACAGAAATGCAATAACTAACTAGAACATGTAAGGAGTGGAGAACCCCAGTAATTGAAGTAAGGAAGCCTGTTCTTCTGGTTTCTTAGAAGCCTGTTCTTCTGGTTTCTTAGAAGCCTGTTCTTCTGGTTTTTTAGAAGCCTGTTCTTTTGGTTTCTCACGTGCCTTTCTTCTAGAATAATTTAGGATGGGCCCTGTGGGCCTATCATTCTCACACATTTTGACTCTAGAAACACACCTTGAGATGTAAAAAAAATGCTCAAAACAAAATGGACAGCTGCCACATGTTCTCACATATGTTTTGAATCAAAACATACTTTGAGATGCAAAAAAACGTGTCTCACAAAAGTGCCAAAACATGACTCACGTAGTTTGGACAACATTTAAACCACAAAAACAACACCTAAACATCTTTAAAAAGTACCAAAATTCGAAAACAAGATTTTCAAAAACTAGACAGCGTATGAGACATAGAACAGCACTTGAAACAACGTAAAAGAAGGCCCAAAATGTCAAAAAAACATGATTTATAAAACTAGACGGTCAATAACATAGCAGCACTTTAACACCATGAAAAGCTTCAAAACACCACAAACATGACTTAATGAAAATAAGATAGTGTATGGTAACATTATAGCACTTTAACCACTGTGAATATGACTTAATGCAAACTAGACAACATGTATGACATAACAGCACCTGATATTGACACGATAATAAGCAAAAAGAAGAGTGAAACATCAGCTAACAACCACCCTGCATTTCTAATTAGTATTCAGCCACTCAATGACATATTTGCAAAACTAAAGCTGAGTCAAAACAGAAACCAGCACTTCGAACCATCATTTAGCTTCTTTAAACAGCATTTTTACGTGCTAAAGAAAGAAAACAAAACAATAACCTCCAGCAATATATAACAGAACCGAAACTACAATACTCAGCATTTTTAACTAGTGTTCAACCACTCAATAGCATACTTGGAAGCCAAAAAATAGCTTCAAACGAAAACCAGCACTTCCAGCCAACATATAGCTACTTCAAACATTTTATATGCCAAAAAAAAAAAAACAAGAACCAGGGAGGGAATATGGACTTCACCTCTGTCAGCCAAACCGAGAGGAGCTCGCGGATTGGGAAAGAAACGCAAATGACGCGGTTTGCAGCGTAACTAGTAAGTATTACATATGCAGATGAAAATTGCTGTAAAAACCCTAATGCCCTGGTTGCGAGAACGGACGGCGCATGGAAACATCAGAATAAATGAATAATCCGGAATTGAATCTCGCCAGTTAAATAAGCCCAAAAAACTCCAAGAAAACCATGGCTGATACTGAATGCATATAGAAGAGGCTAGAGAGTACTTAATAGACAGCAGACAGCATGACAACGATAGGAGACGATGAGCATTGGACAGTCTGTCAGTTGCACAGGGATTCACCTGCTGAAATCAGAGTTCAAGCAGATCAATTTTCACGAAGAACCTCTTCTTGCCCATTCCAGACTTTTCACATCAAGAGAGAACGCCTTTTCATCTCCTGTAGCAGTTACTACTATCAAGAGGTTAACTTAACTATGGGATGGTATATTTATAGGTCGACATAGTGGAGTTGGGTTAGCTCTGTTTACAAAATAAGGCCACCATGTACTAACCGCCTTAACTTATGGATTGATGGTTTAAATAAATCAACCCTAAACAAGTTTTTTTTAATCTATTATGTCCTTAATCATATGTTTTACCTTAATTATATGTTTGAATGTGATTGTATTTTTTTATTTTTTAAAATAATTTTATAAAATTAATTTTAAGAATTTATGATAGTATTATTTTTATATATTTATATACATACTATTAATAAAAATATTTGAGAATTCATGCTACTTGAGAAAATAGTTTTATATACATATTATTAATGATGCTATGTGCATGCCATTTGAGAAACTAAATGATCCAACTGTGCAATGGATCGAGAGATATATTAATTACAATGTGTTTAAATTCAATAATAACAACTTTATTGTAAATAGCATAGGATGAGTGAGCAGCATATAATGCACTCGAGCGGTGAACACTTGTGTTGGCTTTATATGGGTAGAAGTTCATCAAGTATCTAAAGGTTAATCATTTTGTTTCATCTGAGAGGCACCTGGTTTTGGTCCTTACCTTTTCGTGTGATGTAAGTTAGTAAGCAAAATGATATTTACCAGAAAAAGTAAGCCTCATAAGTCACAAAGGGGCGTACGTTAATCAATGTAAGGGCGAGAAATCGTGTGTAAACGAAGAGTTAAAGGGTTTAAAGCAACATTTTCAACATGATTAGTTTCCTTATATAACTATCTTATTAATAGGATGGAAAGACTCTACGATCAAGTCAAACTCTGTTAGGGACTTATTGGATTTTGGATTTTGTGAGGTTATTGCATAACCTTGTTGTCTAAAGGTATTTTTATATATTCTATAGTTGTTTCTTAATATACTATATTATTATTCTCCTTTACTTCTCCAATCATTTTTTTTGTTTTACCTATTTCATTTATACAAATACAACTGAAATGTTTGAGAATGGAATCTATTTTAATGAAGAAATTATGGTAGAGATCATGTCATATCTTGATTGTGGAGTTTGTTCGAGACTATGCTTAGTTTATAAGAGTTGGTATGCAAGTTTTAAGTCAATTTCTTTCGATAGTAAAAAGTTAGAAAATTCTAAGTTTATAAAAACAAGGCTTATTCTATCTCAACGAATAGTCATCTATTTGAAGGTGTACACTAAGTTGCATTTTCTAAATCATAATAAGATGAACATTAGATAAATTGATATACCACAATTCTCTCATGAAGATAGGGCTATCGATCTGATTGGAATGCCAAACGGGTTAATATGTACCAGACTTAAATTTCACCCCTACAACCATTTAATTTGTGTTTAACCCTATAATAAAAGATGTGTTTGAGTTCAATGACTTGACGAACAACCTTTTGTGGGGTAAGAATGAAGTTATTATAGTTTTCAATGCCAACTGTTTGTTACATGTTATTACATTGTTGTTAATACATGTTTTTTTTTTGTGTTTTTAATTTACAAGAGACTCTTTATTGTTTCAATTATGACAAGGTTGTGGGTTGTGGATTGTTGCTTTGTCATGTGTGTTTTCAGTAATATTCTAAATGATTACAAGATTTGGTTTTTGAAAATTTATTTGAATTGTTAGGATCAACCATTAAGATGTCCTTTGAAAAAAGATATATTGAGTAATAACACTTTGTGCCTGGAAAATTTTTTTATTTGGTTGGTAGATAATTTGGAGGTGATTCATAATAAAGGTGATTACTTTTTTGTTTATAATATTTCTTCTAGATGGTTTGCTCATATCATGCTACCTCACTATAGCCAGAAATTTACCCAAGAAATAAGGGTTAGAATTGGGTAATTATTAAAAAAAATTCTTTTAAAAAATTTAGGTTCTTAGATTTGAGGTTTCTATTTGAAATATTTCTTTTTCAAAGAAAGAGAAGTTTAATAAGAAGTAATAAAAGAGACATCATGATTTCTACAGGTTCAAGATCCAATTGCCTTGGTCCCTACGTCATTTACTCAAGTGCACGAAAGAAAGTTTCATTCATAATAAGGTAATCACTTTACAACCGAAGTAACACTCTCACAAGGATCAACACAAGTACTTTTACACTTAACAGTATAGGAACCTTGTAACACATACTTTTTGAGCTTGACATAAAGTATCCTCTTAACCTTAGTTCCAATAAGGATCAACCCTATAGGCTTTTACCTAGGATTATCTTATGCCAACACAAAGAAATAAACAACACAAAATACACTCACTTTCTATGTTTGACATAAAGCATCCCATTAACCTTAGCTCCTCTAATGATCAACCCTATAAGGCTTTTACCTAGGACTTCCTTACACCAACACAAAGAAATACACATGAGTGGAAGAAAAGCCTTAGTCACAATGACTTGAAATACGCAGCACTAACTCACTCGGAGGAAGATTTTAATTTTAGCATTGTGAAGGTTAATGGCTCTAGATATCTCTTTCTCTAGTTTTCTCTTCTTAGATGCATCATTGAAAGATAAAAGCCTTTTATATGTGTTTGAAAGAAGACCGTTAGGAAGCTTGCCATAACTTTGAATTTTCCCTTTAATTCTGGCCTAATATGTTGATTGATATCCTTTAGCTATTTAGGCACATTTTATTTAAAGTATTTGCATGATCAAGAGCTAATGAAGGATATCCTTGTGCTGTCAAGAGCCTGTTTCTATTTTTGGGATTCTTTGTTTGACTTTTAGTGTTAATGATCCCTACAAAACATAAATGCAACATTCCTTTTTGCTTTTGGTCAATAATATAATTCCTCATGTAATTAAATTCATTTAATTTTAGATACACTCGAATATTAACTTTTAATTTAATTTTCCTTTTTCAGCCTCCTTCTATTTTAGCCTCTTTTTTATTGGGCTTTAGCTATTTCAAATCTTTATCCCGCCTTTTTAGCAATCTCTAGAAGTTAATGAGTTGAATCTCACACTCCAACTAATTAAAGCACATTTTCTTCAAGGCATTAATGATTAGCAATATTAAACAGAAGATCAGGAAGCAATTTAAGATGACAAGAACTTTGTTTCCTTTTCTGGCTCCTACTTAGACTTTTTGTAATTAAATTTCCTGCACAATCAATCATACATTTCTTTGTTTCTTTTTAGTTAGTAATGTAATTGCACTACATCAAATATTATGATTTTATATTAATGTGATAGATGCATTACTATCTCTCTTTAGTTTTCTTCCCTATTTCTGATTCTTTCTTAACTTAGCATCCTAATATGGGCTTAATAAATATTTATCTTGTTTAATTAAATTTTTTGACAAGAATAAAAAACATTTGAACTCTTAGATTTGGTAAAAATATTTTCAACATCACTTACATTCATTCAGGAGTTGATTTTAAAATGGTCAAACATAATGATACGACGAGCCTTTTGTATTTTAATACACATGATTCCTTAACCTATAATATTGAGCTCTAGACTTGTAAAGTCCATAATCCTTTACTTATAGGTTGGTGTCAAGTTATGCATCTCTCCATATGCCTTCATTATTTCAACCTATTTATGTTACTCCAAATTTGAACGTGTTAACTCTGGGCTCTGTTACATACTTGAAGAATGGAAATCATGAGTTATTTCAGTATATTTCCAAGTATAATTTTCTCTTAGGTAAGTGGACTTTAGGAAATTCTAAGATTGATGAAGGCTTTGATTTTATTAGACCTGCAATGCACTATGCACCAATCTGCCAACTCTCTAGTTTTTCTAGGTTGATGAGTTCCTTTCTCTATTGTTTTCACGTAGATTTAAGAGTCTATGAGGATTTTTTTTATATGATTGTAGCATTTATCCACTGTAAGGAATTAGTGGCTTTGAGATAGTCAACTAGAAACGATTGAAAAAATTGTCACAAAGCCTAGCCTCGTAACGATGTACGTAATCATTGTAAAACCATGACAGATTTATAACGGTCAATCATAGTCCATCGCAAAGAAATGGAATTGTGACGGTTATAAACCAACAGTCACAAAAATATCATGGCTTTACGATGGTTAGCATAATCTTCATAATGTACTAGCCATCGCGATTCTTGTCTTTACAACGATTTTTTAAAAATTTCATAAAACCTTTGATTAGCGATAATTTTAAAATATCGTGAATCCAATTAAATTTCTAAGACCCCCTAATCCCCTCCCATTCTGCATATTTTCGAGAGAAGAGACCCATTTAGGAGAGCTTCACTGTAACGTCCTAGTCCTTAATAAGGGGCAACTCATTTAATAATCTTTTCTTATGTAGTGGTTACTAATTTTGGAGAAAATTTTAAAAATTTTCTCAACTAGTTTCAATCTATGTTAAAATTAAAACTAAAGTGTCATTATATATATATAAGAATTCTAACTCTATTATCTAAGTTAAATCATTCTAGCTGTAAACAAATAATAATAGTTGTTATATCAAGACCTTCATACAAAAATAAAGCTCAGTAGAGATTTTAACAATTACACAATAGCCAAAAAGGTAGATTCGATATATTATATAAACTGGGACATTGCTAAACACTGGGTACATGGCATTTACAAACTTAGCCTTACATAGGCTTATAACAATACAAACAAGGTTCTTTGTATCTTGAACATACACAACATAGAACTTGTACAAAATACAACCAATGTATATAGAACCATCCACAATTAACATTTCCATCCTCCTTCACTAGTACCTAGACGTTAGCAGACTGTAAGAATAAATTTCTCATTAGGAAAACTTATACAATTTTCAATAAGATGTTTTCACTAATAGTCCAACTGTGTCAGAATGCAAAGATACCTTAACTTCATATCACGCATACTTTTTTATGCTCAATCATAAGTACATGTCATCATTATCTAAACATTTTACTCTTTGAAAGTATCTTGTTAGAAAACTTACCTCTGCATTACCTTTCTCTATTTCATATACACTCTCAGAGTATCTTTACTTTGATGCTTTGCCCTTCTTTGGACCTATATTGGTCTACTTTGACCTTGGTTACTAACCCAAGGTGTCCCCTGACATGTGCATGAGTTTAGTGCCATCTTTAACCTTTTGGGATCCCTTACCTTAGGTTATTTCCCCCTTTCCTTACTATTCACAATGTATGAAGTTCCCTTGATGTGTTTAGGATTACAATAGAAGATAAAAGTAAGCAGGTTATCTTTAAGAACCTTCAAGATAACTAGCTTAAGTTTTTCTCTTTTAATATATGTTCATTTATTGCTCATATAGGATAACAATAACCATCCCATAATAATTTCCAGTATCCATCCCAAACCTATCAAAGTAGAACACATATATAAAAAATAGCATCATTCTTTGTTATGTTCATAGATGTAAGTAGTTTCATGATCAGATATCTAAATTCATATGTATCATATACATATCATCAATTATTCTTATTAAGTAAATATGAGTTGTTGGTATAGGTTGTCCTACTTTTTTATTTTAATCTACTTAACTTCTTGAAGGCTGGGTATTGATTTTCCAACCTCAATTAGCCTTATTATGCATTTAACATTGGGTTTTTCATGACAATGGTTTCAATCACAACCTTGCAATACAATGAAATTTCATTGATTTCAATACACATTCAATATGCATACTAAAACACATCCCCACATTTTAGTAGTCAAATATGGCTCTCGGCTAACAGAATATAAGCAAGAACTTCAACATTACAATCATTATAGCCTTTGTATTTCCACACATCCAATTGTGTTAATTCTCTACCTTTAGATTTTTGGAACTATTTGAGTTCCAATTACTTTTTTAACTAAAAATTCAATGCTTATGGATCCTCATTTCTTTCATAAATTTCCATAGTCTATTCAAATTTCGTTTACTTATTCTTAATTGAAACCTTAGATAAGTCTTCTTCCCTTTATTCATGAAACTATATTGTTTATATATGTTACCAAGGCCTTTTTCTCAAATGCATTAGCTTCTTAAATTCTCCTTTTACCTCAATTTGTTTAATTTACATCAAATTCATAGGTCTATTATGCATTATTTATAAATTACACACATATGACTAACTAGGGCACTTGTGTTTTTTTTTTTTCTCATTTTCTCACATTTTCTTATTGAGTGCAACTCCCATAACTCGTGGCCCTCTTGCTATGGTCTTTTTTTGAAATTTTCTAATTCCTTCCTTGTATGTCCTTGCCACTCAAAACATCCTTTCAACTTGAATTAAGTTTAGCCACTTCCTAGAAAACTCCCATACTCATACTAGCTATGAGTGTGTGATAAAAATCACCA